>CM074727.1:90544903-91744903 GCA_037306005.1 Rhinophrynus dorsalis | reverse complement strand
GATTTAGTCAGGTGCTTGCAGACATATCTTCTCAGGACTAAGGACTTCCGTAAATCAGACTCCCTCCTGGTCCATTTTGGAGGCAAATTCAAAGGAACAGCAGCTTCAAAAGCATTTATTGCTAAATGGATACGTGACTGTATTACCTTAGCATATGAAACGGTGGGTCAGGACCCTCGTAAGGGTCTTAAAGCCCACTCAACAAGTGCCATGTCTGCTTATTGGGCCTTCAAGGCTGCAGCTTCACCGGAGGACATATGTAAAGCAGCAACTTTGGCCTCAGTCTCTACGTTTATCAAACATTATAGACTGGACCTACAAGCATCTGCGGACACCAAGTTCAGACGGAAGGTGCTTGAAGCAGCTATCCAGATCTGAACTTAGTTGCTGCCCCATCCTTCTCTGGGGTACTGCTCTGGTAAGTCTCACAGTATGCCATGGATTGGACACAGAGGAAAGGTGAAATTTACTCACCGATATTTGTGTTTCCTCTGTGTCCTTCCACGGCAACCCACCCACGGTTATTATGGTATCTGTATTAGTTCCTCTGCTCATAAATTACCTGCAACTGTGTTACTGTGTATACTGGTCTGGCTATCTCTAACATCTTGTATCTGTCAGCTTGGTCAACTGTATAACTGCAGAGGAGAGGTAGCAAGCGATATTTAAAATAAATTAATTGGTCCTACCCAGCTGGAAGGCGGAGCCAAAGCCCACAGTGTGCCGTGGAAGGACACAGAGGAAACACAAATATCGATGAGTAAATTTCACCTATTTAACTCCTTCTGAACTTCTGTCCATCCCAGAGATTTTCTCATGGCCTTAACCAATGTATCCATCGTTTCCAAGGAAAAGCTGCCACTATCTACCGTGATCTCGCCTTCTTCAGCAGAAGAGGCCACAGACTCTAAATCAATTAAACTTTCATCATCCTCTTCTCTGCGCCTAGATTGCCCTTCATCTGGGTCAGATTCTCTATGGCGTTTCTTTGCAGACTCCTGCATGCATGAAAGTTTCTTGCATTGAGTCTTTCATCCAGGATATAAAATTGTGAAACTACAATGGTACTTCTTGCCCAGCAGCCTTCCTGAGACAGTCCTCACATAGTTTACCTGGATCAGTAAGGGACAATAATTTATCACATCCAGCACAGGGTTTCTATCACGGTGCCCGTGATTCATGCTGCTCTGTGTCTATCACTTGCTGAGTATTCATGATTGGCTGTCTGTCATTAGCCCTCCTCACACAGCCTTTTTAAACCCAGGTTGAGCACTTCCAGGTTGCCCTTTCGTGGTGTTTCTGACTCCACTCTGCTTGTCAGATCTCTGGGCCTGTCTCCAGTGTTCCTGTATGCTACGGTCCGGTGTTCCAGTACGTTAATGTTCCGGTGCTCCAGTGTTTCTGTATGCTAACGTTCCAGTGTTCCTGTGTGCCTGTATTCCGGGGTTCCTGTGCTCCAGCACCGTGCGGGTTAACCTGTACGAGTTCCTGAGTCTCGCGCTCCAGCTGTCGCTCTGGCGACATTGTTCTCCTCGCTATTGCTGTACACATTGTTGGTTCCAGCGTGCGGACGCTGGTTTGCTCCACTAAACCCGGTTGCAATACACCCTGTTGGTCCCAGCGTGCGTACGCTGGTTTACTCCACTAAACCTGGTTGCGATACACATTGTAGGTTCCGGCATGCGGGCGCTGGTTTACTCCACTAAACCTGGTTGCTATATACATTGTTGGCTCCAGCGTGTGGACGCTGGTTTACTCCACTAAACCTGGTTGCGATATACATTGTTGGTCCCAGCGTGCGGACGCTGGTTTACTCCATTAAACTGGTTGCGAGATACATTGTTGGTTCCAGCGTGCGGACGCTGGCTTGCTCCACTAAACCTGGTTGCGATATACATTGTTGGTCCCAGCGTGCGATCGCTGGTTTACTCCATTAAACCTGGTGGCGCTATTTACCATTAGTCCCAACGTGTGGACGTTGGTTTGCTCCTAAACATCCAGTACTGTGGTCAGTCGCTGTCCACTTCCTTGCAGTTGTCTGATTATCCCTGGCAATAGACTGCTGAGTAGACCTCTATACTTTGCTCTCTGCTGTCTTAGTCACCTGACAGCTGGTCTACTCGCTCAGGCTGCCCTGCCCGGTATTGGTGAGGCCGGTAGAACCTTGTACGTTACCATCCTGTAGGTTGCCTCACCCGGTATTGGCAGGGCCGGTAGAGCCTGTCATTAATACTGTCACTTGGGTTGCCTTGCCCGGTATTTAGGCAAGGCCGGTAGAAACTGTTGTATGATCTATTGATGTTGTATTGTTATGTATGTTTACCCTACAGGGACTGCCTAACTTTTAATAAAGTTAAGCTATTTTACCAAACCTTAAGTCTGAGAGTCTTCAAAAACCGTGACAGTTTCCCCTTAACAGATTTATCCTCTTTTTGGTAACATCAGGCTTGGGTTTGTCAGCCTTCTTCTCCTTTGAAGACATGATTATGAATTCTGCAGTTTAACAGCTCTAAAGAGACATACTAGTAGAAATATATAATAATACCATGTCTTACCCCTGTCCGCGGATGCCAATTCACCGTTGTTTAAATCCCTGCATGGGAATCTTCACCGCGTCTGCATGCGTTTCAGCGGTGGAACACGGATGCGTGTACTTCCAGTTTTTGGAGTGCATGAAGGGACAGAGACAGGAGCGCCTTCCGGTAGCGCGTGCGGTGTTCTGAATGCTGGGCTGTGTGCTGAAGCAACCGGCCAGGATTCAGAGAGGACCAACAAATACAGAGGATAAGGGATCATGTTCGATTGACAAAACGGAACAGAGGATCAGAAACCAGAATGTGACCGTGTTTAGGCAAGCCACATGGAAGAAGAAAAAAAAAAAAAAAAAAAAGGTATATTTAAGTTTTAAGTAAGAGAAGCAACTTCTCCGTCCTCCAGCTAGGTAGGACCAATATAACTGACCTGGGGAGGAAGTGAGAGACTTTTAAAGATTTACATTGGTCCTACCAGCTGCAAGGCGGAGCTAATTGCCCACAGTCTATGCCGTGGATTGGACACAGAGGAAAAGTAATTAATCTTGTTTTATTTTCTACTCCACTTCAAAGAAACCGTACTGGAGACTAGGGAATGAATTATGGACCATACTGATAAGAATACACACTGCCAATACAATTTACGTTGTAAATAGTAAATTAGGTTGAAAAAAGACACGTCGATCAAGTTCGACCTGGTTTGAAAGCACACTTTGTAGACCTTTCCAATTAAGCATTTCTTTTTTGATTGTGCTATTTCGGCTCTGCTGAAGAGCCGCCAGCTGGTCCTGGGACCAGTATCTGCTTCTGTCCACTAGAGGCTGACATCTATGAAAGGGGTGGGAGGGGGAGACTTTAGAACCTTATATCTCTCAAACTGTACAAGTCTGAGAGATCGGACTGCTATCAATTAATTAATTTTATTTATATATTTTTTGCAGTATTAAATGTAGTAAAAATTAATCCTTTACTATCCCTTTAAGGCATGAACATTTCATGTAAGCATTTGGGCATAACGGGTTGATGGCTGTATTGTTGTTCACTCCTACGTTATGCTGTAGCCCTAACAATGTTAGGCAGTAACTTTCTTATTTCTGCCATCTACATCACTCATCACTATAATATGAAGTCCTATAGATTGTCTCCTATGCATCCGTTTGGTTATTGCCTTCGATGCTATGAGTGTCTATTCAAGCCATCTTTTTTTATTTATTTTTTAATAGACTTAAATTGTTTTCTTACCATTGAGTATCATTCATGTTACTTAATCGGTTGTTTCGTACATTTGCCTCTGGCTTTCAGAACAATTTTGTCTTTATCAGCTCATTCGAACTGTACTTTATTTAACACATTTTTATTTGTATTTCTTAATAAAGATGTTTTGCTCTCCCCAATCCACTAAACCTGGACAGGGTGGGTTTGATTAAATCAAGTCGATTTTAAATCGCTAGTCAGAGTTTTTAAATGCAAAAACTCGTTCTTACTGGTAGTTAAAACCATCAATATTTGCAACCAGGTGAAGTCATACTTAAAATATAACCTGGCAGATTAGTAAAATGGCAATATCAGAACTGATTTTAGTTTAATAGATTAATCACTCATATTTGGAACATATAATAAAATATAACATAAAATATAATTGCGTGACTATACAACCTCAGGTACATAACTAAGCTCTATTTCATGCTGAATAACCTTTAAACTATAATGTATCTTAAATCAAAAACTATCTTTTAGATTAGATTTTTCCTCCAAAAGCATTTCATTTAAAATAATTTTGATTTTAAATTAAAAAAAAATATATATATATTTTTTTTTTTTTTTTTTTTTTTTTTTAAATCATTGATTTTTATCCACCCTGCTTGGATATCTTGTGCACTGTTTTGTTTGTTTTATACTCCCACCAGAGGGAAGTCCGGGATCCAAACAGCAGCAGAGAGCATCTGGGGGAAATAAAAGATAGTGCCATCTACTCAGATCTGCATGGGCTACCTCTCTTGTCCATTGCTCAGCTTCATTGGATCTGTTGTTCATCCCTTTAATTTCATGTCACCACCACTTTCCATCAATTGGAACTATATGTACTGATTTTATATCCACTATTAACTCATTTTTAACATAGTAACATAGTAATTTAGGTTGAAAAAAGACTTGCATCCATCTAGTTCAACCTTTTCCTATTCTTGTTTACCCTCGTTGATCCAAAAGAAGGCAAAAAAAAAACCCTCAATTAGTAATTTAAAATTCTGCCTTGAATGGGGGGTGGGAATTCCTTCTTGATTCCAAATGGCAATCAGATTCCTCCTTGGATCAACAAGCCCCAACTAAATATTTATCCCAATACTAACGTACATAGCCCTCTATGTTATGCTCTTTTAAATAAGTATCCAGGCCCCTTTTAAAGGCATCTAATGTTTTCGATAGCACCGCCTCCTCAGGCAGTGAATTCCATACCTTTATTGTCCTTACTGTAAAGAAACCCTTCCGCTGTTGTAGATTAAATCTCCTTTCCTCAAGTCTAAGTGGGTGGCCTCTTGTCCTGTGTACTGTTCTGTTAATGAACAGGTCTTTGGAGAGCCCTTTGTATGGGCCCTGAACATATTTATATAGTGTTATCATATCCCCTCTAAGATGCCGTTTCTCTAGTGTGTACAAGTTTAACTTTTCTAGCCTTTCTTCATAACTAAAGCTTTCCATTCCCCTTACTAGTTTTGTAGCCCTCCTCTGCACTTTCTCTAGTTCCATAATGTCCTTTTTCAGAAAGGGTGCCCAGAATTGAACAGCATATTCTAAGTGGGGTCTTACCATGGACCTGTAAAGAGGCATAATTATATCTTCCTCCCTTGAGTCAATACCCCTTTTAATACATGCCAATGTCTTATTGGCCTTTGCAGCTGCCAGTTGGCACTGCATGCTACTGCTAAGTCTATTGTCTACCATTACTCCCAAATCCTTTTCATTAGTAGATTTCCCCAGAGTAGCACCATTTAAACTATATGTTGCATTTTTATTATTATACCCAAAATGCATAACTTTACACTTGTCTATATTGAATCTCATTTGCCACTTGCCTGCCCAGTTACTCAATTTGTCCAAATCCTCTTGTAATGAAGACACATCCAGTTCAGACTTTATTACCTTACTTAATTTTGTGTCATCAGCAAACACTGATACATGGCTCCCTATGCCCTCTGGGAGGTCATTAATAAACAAATTAAAAAGAAGAGGACCCAGGACAGATCCCTGAGGTACTCCACTTATCACATTTATCCAATTGGAGAACTTGCCATTTACTACCACTCTTTGCATTCTATCTTTCAGCCAATTTCCAATCCACACACAAACATTTTCCCCCTAGGCCTATTTCGTTCAATTTGTACAGTAACCTCTTGTGTGAAACTGTATCAAATGCCTTGGCAAAGTCTAAATAGATCACATCAACCGCTGCTCCCGCATCTATATTATTACTCACTTTTTCGTAAAATGCGATCAAGTTCGTTTGACAAGACCTGTCTTTCACAAAGCCATGTTGGCTATTGCTAATGATATTCCTGTTCCAGCAGAATTCTTGAATATATTCCCTTAGCAACCTTTCAAACAGCTTCCCTACCACAGATGTCAAGCTTACAGGTCTGTAATTTCCTGGCTGTGACTTTGATCCCTTTTTAAATATGGGCACCACATCTGCTTTATGCCAATCCATGGGCACCATACCTGAAATAAAAGAATCCCTGAAAATCTTCTTCTTGGGGAACACTGTTTCTGCTCTCATTGATTGATTTTTTTTTTTTTTTTTTTTTTTTTTTTCTCAAACGGATTGTGTGAAAATATTATAGGGTATTGCCTCAACATTACCCTTAGAACATCAGCTCTATGTTTTTCGCCTCGCATCATTCACCAGATATATAGGGGCTATATATTTTTTAGTGGTGACCCTGACCCATTGATACCTCCTTATCCCCTCTGGTATTTAGTTTTCTTTCTCTCATTAGAGGGTGATATATATATATATATATAATACAAACAGTCATTAGGAATGCACACTCTGTAGTTGATATACTTCAGTCTGGGTGCTCATCTGAGAAAAATAGACAATACATACAGTTCTTGAGAAAAGATGGCACTCGCAGAATCTCATAAGATCGTGAAATGCTGTTACATGTTTATTGGAATCGATGTTTCGGGCAGCAATGTAGCCTTTATCAAGATCTTGATAAAGGCTACATTGCTGGCTGAAACGTCGATTCCAATAAACATGTAACAGCATTTCACGATCTTATGAGATTCTGCGAGTGCCATCTTTTCTCAAGAACTGTATATGTGTATATATAATAATTTCATGTATTTATTTTATTTGGGGACATTGATACAGTATCTGTATTTGTATCCATTTTCCCATTTATTTTTGGGTACTATATCAAATCTTTGCAGTAAGCACTACCTTGCTTTGCGTTATTTATTTTCATAATGCAGCCAGCATGTTTTCTCTCCTCATGTGTTGTGGTTTCTTCCATGTTGTAGGCTGATGATGAGCATTACATCCCTCGAGCTGTGCTTCTGGACTTGGAACCCCGGGTCATCCACTCTATCCTTAATTCCCCCTATGCCAACCTCTACAACCCTGAAAACATATACCTGTCTGAACATGGAGGTGGAGCTGGGAATAACTGGGCTAGTGGCTTCTCACAGGTAAAAATGGGCTGTATCCTTTTTGGAAGGTGGCCGGAAACATTTTCACTGATTTTTGGATATTTAAGAATCTGTAAAGTATAAGCAATATATGGAAAGGTGCCATATGAGAAGGGGCTTGTGTCCAACTAGTCCTCCCGAGCCTCAAAAACGAAAGGGGAACTTCACCTATAGCAGGCATGTCAACACATGCAGGCTGCCTAATTCCTGTCGTATGGGTGTCAACAATGTAGTTGTGAGGTCTCCTGTAGTAAACGGTACTGTGCTTGGCTATGGCGTCTTTTCACGTTGGAGTTATTTGCATCATACAAATGAACTAAAGTCCAGAATACTCCATCTTTATTACGTTCACACAGGAGCCCTCAAACATGCACCTCCTGTCTGGGAATCCTTAGTGGAACACAGTAGAAAGGTGAGTTTATGACATAACTGTAGCGGGAGGCCTGTCTGAAAGAGCCAAGTGACCTGAAACTAATCTAATTTCTTTCTTTCTTATGCTAGTTGCTGAAAAGCAAGTCAAAAGGCGAATATAAGAGCCTACTAAAATGCCATTGGTTTTCAAATATCTTGGCACATTTTGAAGTGATGACAGTGTAAAAAAAAAAAAAATTATATTTTATATTTAATATTACATAAGTTGGCATTGCAGAGATGGTGCCATTCCAAAGGTCTATCTAGAAATGCTGGATTTATTCAGGAAGGTGTTAGAAAGCATTCAAATCCTTTTCAGTAAAAGTTAATTTATCAGCCCTGTCGGTAACCTTTGCTAACCCATTTGCAGTGAATGACCCTGTAAAGAGGTTCATAAAAGTCAAATCTAAATCATTGCATACTATAATTCACCCCCCCCCCCCATGGGATTTGATCTTTAATTTTAAACCATTAACAAGACATGAGGACTGAGCAGCTAATCCAGATGATCCCTTTATTGGCTCTGACTGTCAAGACTTTGGGTAAAGCTAGGTACAGTGTTATCCATAGAAAAAGACCAGTAAAGTCTCTTCAGTGGACCAGAAAATTCAAAAAGGTATATCCTACTACGTAACACCAATATAAAGTGTCCCCAGTAAAATATCAAAGCTCCAGGCAATAATTACAACCATTAGAAATCCATCACAAACTATTAATCTCACAGTTTCTGAAATATCGTGGAATCTTTGCAGCTGTTAATATGGTAGGGACTCTCAAAGACACAGACTCTAAGCAAAAACAAAAGCAGACACCAGTACAGAGAAAATTCCTCTAATCGTAGTATTTCATAGGACAATTCACCTTCTCCCTATGCTCTATTAAAAATGCTCAACGGATTTCGTAATATAATATTACTTCATCAACAAATGTGCTCCTGAAGGAGGATTATTATGTTATGAAACGCACTGAGTGTTTTTTACTTTTTGTTTTATATTGATACTCTTGTTGTAGAGTTGACGGTAATTACTGTTTTAATTGACTAAATCTTTTCATACGAACACCCCTGCTCTTGAAATTGTAATACTTGGTGTGACGGTACCAGGATTTACTGGACCCTTGTGGGGTCATTGGTTCCTGAACCGCCACTGTTGCTGCCCCTCTTCCCCAGCCGACTAGAGCCCTGCCGCTTCCTGGAGGTCCTGGATACTCAGACAGGAACAACTGGATGCTGCGTCCTGGCAGAGTTGGTGAATTTAGGTGGGGTTTACAGAAGCCCTACGCCAGTAGACCAGCGAGGCAAGTGAATTCGCTCCTGCAGTGGTGAGAATCCCCAGCCCAAGTCCCCTCCAGAAATACAGCCGAGACTTGTATTAAGGGGAGGGTAGAACAGAAAAGCTTTATTGATTAAATACACTGCTTATATACACTTTCAGACACTCTTATCAAGATTAGAATGTAAATTAGTGCTTGGGACAGTGTTGCTATGCTTGACAAATCAGATAATGGCCTACATTTCCAGTCACTCTTATCAAGATTAGAATACAAAGTAGGGTTTGAAAAAAGGGCATTTTGACTGGACCATAATAACTTTCCCTGATTGGTCAAGGAAGCACAGCAGGAGTCAATCAACATTCCAGTCATTCTCTAGCCAAGTTACACATATCTGAAGTATATTGTAAGCAAGCCAGAGTGCTGGGCCTAACCTTTATTTTCTCTGCACTCTGGCTCCCAAATATCATATCCCTTTACAGGAATTACAGTAATACACCACCCAATCTATTACATTATGTCACACAATGTACAACATGGGGATCAATATTTCAAGTGGTATAGTCCTAAAATCACTCCATCTGGTGACACTTGGTTGTGGAGCTAATAATGAATTTTCCTGAAGATCAGAGATAACTGGTGCTTCATATAGGAATTTACTAGCGGGTTTGGTGGACTCCTTGATAGTTCAGCTAGCCATTTACATAGGGAGATCTTGGACAGGAGTGGTGAGGGCCAGTGGAGGCGGAGAATAAACCTTAGTGGGGTTTATGCTAGGGGAGCTGTTACAACTGTGAGGCAGTTTGTTAAACTCTCTTAGTGCAGTTTTAATAGAGCTCATGGTGAAGGTGAGAATTGTCCAAGAAATACTACACTTAGAGGAATTTCTTCTGTGCTGTTGTCTTCTTTTGTTTAAACAAGATTAATTACCTTTTAGATGTTCCTGTGAATTGACTGTGTGTGTTAACCTTCCAAGAACCAGAGGGGTGCACAACCCATCGCTTACAATGAGCTGCAGAGCTCCTGGCACACAGGACCAAACTAGGTTTATTTTGTGGGATAATGTGACAAATTCCTTGTCTCAGTTCAAACCACAGTTCAGAGTTTTAAACTTGGTTATCGATTTATGCTCCCAGAGCCTAAAATATCCCATGAGTGCTGTCACTTTGAGATCTTTAATGCTGTGATCAGTTTCTCAAAAATAATGATACATTGGGATGTGTCTTGTTCATTCTGGACCTATGAGAGTTTGTCTTTTCTCGTCTGCATGTAGTCCTGTTTGGAAAAATTTCCCAAACATGATGAGGTAAACCACATTAAATGAGCCATAGGATAATTTGCCCTAGATACTGTGGTGTGTTTTTTTTTTTGTTTTGTTTTTTGTCTTTTGTGGTATGAGCACTTTATCTGTGGTACGTATGTGTGCAAAGGTTCCAAATGTCTTTTGTAGACAAGAAGTTCCACTTTCTGTTGCAACCTCCAGTTGTTTCTTGTTTGGGTGCTGTTTATAGGAGAGGAGTGGAGGTTTTTGGGAATATCCTTTTTAATCTGCCATCAGTATGTGGTATTATTTGGAGCTTTCTTGATATTTTATGCAGTACTTCAAGCTGTGGGTAGTAGGTGACTACTAATAGCAATCTCTTCTTTTCCTGTGCAGAATATTTCTAATTTGGATTTCAGTAACCTTGGCATTATATCCATGACTGATAAAATCTCAGTTTTAACCCCTTGAGTGCCAGAGAGGTAAACAACGTGTTGCTCTGCAATGTGTTATGTACCTCTCTGGCACTCAAAGGGTTAAGATGTTTATCTCATCAGGAGTCTCAGAGCATATGCGGTTATACCTTAGGGCCTGGCTGTAAACAATAGTTTTTTTTGTGTGTCTGGGATGGAAACTCATTACTGAGGTAATTAGACATGTCTGTTGGTTTGTAGTACAGAGTTGTCTGGATGGAGTTATTGATAATACTGATTGTAGTATCCAGAAAGTTAATATGTGTGGCTGAATGGCTGAGTTTGAGGTTAATGGTGCTATGGATGGCATTGCAATTTTTGTGAAATGCTAAAAGTTATTCACTGGTAGTCCAAATAATTGGATATCCTCTATGTAATGGAGGTAGACCAGAGGCTTTATTTGGCATGTCCCACATATAAGGTTATCATAAAACAATATCAATGTGTTCATTTAATGTTTACCTCCTTGTGTGTGAAATGTCCCCAAACAAGACTATATGTAGGCGAGACAGGACAAACCCTAAGAAAAAGGATGAATTCTCACAGGTCCAGTGTGAACAAAAAAAGAGGCACCCCAGTGGGTCAACTTTGTGGTTAAAACAGATTGGCATACAGCATCAGAGGAATTAATTGTTCTCACCTATGCAGGAATTTGTTTTGATAAATAAAGATGGCTGGTGGTGAAAGGATTAATAAGCAATCAAAGATGTATCTTTTTTTTTTTTTTTTTTTTTTTTTTTTTTTTTTTAAATACATATTTAAAACTTAGTGGTGTGTAAACCTTTGCTGTCCACTTCATGTATAATTGACCATTAATGCAGCAGTGTCTAATTATATAATGGTGAAAAAAGGCAGTACTCTCATAAATTTAGTCATATGTCTTGGTGCTTGGTAAACCATAATTAGTAATAATATAAACACTAGCACGCACAGGACTTTTAAAATTAAAGAAAAAAGCTTTATTATTTGATCGACATTTCAACCCCCATTTGGGACCTTTATCAAGTCTTGATAAAGATCCCACACAACATCAAAACGTCTATCAAATAAAGCTTTTTTTTTTGTTACTTTTAAAAGTTCTGTGAGTGCTTGTTTTTCTATTATTTACAGTATATATAGTACGTAATATATTTTTTTTTTTTTTCTTTTTGGGCTGAACCACTTGTGTTGAAGCAAGCATATCTTTAAATACTTCCTGAAAGGCACTGCTGATAGTATTTGACGCAACTGGACTGCCTGCAGCATTTTGGGGGGATATATTTAGAGGCATCTGGTTATGCAGGGGTAAAATCAGTTTTTCCTGGTACATGCTGAGGAGTCTGTGTATGTGTATATATAATAAAGCAGTCAGATATGTATAATAATATTATACCTTCTCTTGTAGGGGGAAAAAATCCATGAAGATATCTTTGATATCATTGATCGAGAAGCAGATGGAAGTGACAGTCTAGAGGTAAAGTGTGATTTGTTGCATGCCCCTCAGAAAAAAGTTACACAGCAACCTATTTGATGAGGCTGTAAAAAGACGTGTGTCCATCAAGTTCAGGCTGTCATATCATCTTTGTTGATCTAGAGTAAGGCAAAACCCACTGAAGACCTTTCTAGTTAAAGGGGACTGACAGGGCAGGCACACAGGTGTCTGTAAGCAAAGATGTCTGTGCTGTTGCCTGGCCATCTGTCTCGGCAGAAGTAGGATTTCTGACTAATGTGGTAATTATGCTGGATAACATGACTAAGGTAAGCTTATCGGTATAAAGCTAATTAATGGGGGGCTTTATTTTAGGTGATCCCCTTAAAGTCCCTTCCTGGCTCTAAATAGCAGTCAGATATTTCACTGGATCAACATCCTCTCAACTTTGAAAACCTACTTTCATAATTCTTGAAATTTTTCCTAGCTAGAAAGGTATTCATTAACGCAGCTACAGTATCTGCAAGAACAGCATCCAGAGGCAAATAATTCCATAACACTAAAGCCCTTACGTAAAAATAAATAAATAACTTCCTTTGTTTTGGTCAAAAGCACATTTCCTCTAGTTTTCTTAATATATGTCCTCTTTGGGTTTTTTTTTTTTTTTTTTTTTTTTTTTTTTTTTTTTTTTTTGCTCTGCTCTTTCAGTATATAGTTCCTTAGAATGTTCTTTGTATTGACCCTGAATATATATGTATATGGCAGTCACATCACTCTTCATCCCTTTGAGTGCCAGAGGGGTGCACAACGCAGTGCAATGCGTTGCATACCCCTCTGGCACTTAAAGGACTAGATTATCTTCTCTAATGTAAACAAAGCCAAGTTGGCTAATGTAATTTAATAAGCCAGATTCTCCAGTCCCTGTATCAGTTTTTGTCTCTGCACTTTTTCTAGTACAGTAATGTCCAAAATTGAACTCCATATTCTACATGAGGCCTAACCAAGGGTTTTTATATAAAAGCATAATTATATTCCATCTCGCGCATCTATACCCCCTTTTTTATACAGTATAGTACCCTATTTGCTCTTGCAGCAGCTGCACGATAGACAACAAACTTCACAGCAGTGTAAACTATCAGTACTGCTAAATCTTTCTCTGACTAAGGATTCCCCAAATAGTTTGCCATTTAGTGTAATGTAACATGTTTGTTTCTGCAGCCCAAATGCATAACCATACAGTTATCTACTTTAAACCTCATCTTTCCTCTATGTCCTGTCCACGGCAAGCGTGGGTATTGTCTCCGCCTATCAGCTGGTAGGACCAATCAAAAACTTTAAAAGGACCGTCTGGAACAACATCCGTCAGTTAATTTTGGTCCTACCAGCTGGTAGACGGAGGTCTTTTACCTCCATTACTCCTCGTTGTCCGATCCTCACTGACTGCCCCGTTTTGCCGGCATGCGCTCCACCAACAGCCGTGGAGCGCATATGTCTCAGCGGCAGATACCCGATCATCGGGTCGCATGGCACGCTGATGTGGAGGTCTTGAGTGTCAGCATTCTTCTGCTCCGACGCTGAGAACCGGAAGTGAGCGGCGGTCCCACGTGGCTTGGCTTTCTAAACTTCAATCAGGAAGTCGCATCGGCGTGCGTTCCAGCGTGGAACGCAGGGTCTGAACGGACACCGCAACCATCAATGAGGAAGCTGCTGGGGCTCCAGGATATAAATTGTGAGTTGCTCCTTTACTTTTTACTAATATCAATATAAGTTTTTGATTATTCTATATGGCACTTTAAGGTTTAAGTATGTCTTCCAATGCTAAGCCTTCTCAGTCTGACAAGCCAAAGTCTGCAGCTGATCCCTCCACTTCAAAGGAGGAAAAGTCTGCTTCTAAGCCCAAAATTTGTGCAGGATGTGAGACAAAATTGACTACAGCTGATACCTCCAAGCTTTGTGTGGAATGTGTTAAAAAAGTTGCTGGCAGCGAAGTTCCTTCTCGCTTTACAGAATTTTTGGGATGGATGAGGGCTTCAATGGAAGAAACCTTCAATTCCATGCAAGAATCTGCAAAAAAGAGGCAAAGAGTGGAGGATCCAGATGAGGGACCTTCTAGGCGCCGCCAGGATGAGGATGATACTAGTTTAATGGAAATTGAGTCTCCTTTTTCTTCAGCGGAAGAAGGGGAATTAGTAGAAGAATCTGGGAGCTTTAGTCTAGATAAGCTGGATACTTTAATAAAAAAACATGAGAAAGTCTTTAGGATTGGAAGATATCCAAAAAGAATTAAACGTTATGGATACTGCTTTCTTAGGCCACAAGAAACATACTCCAGTTTTTCCCATCCATAATTCTATCCAGAATCTGAATGGAATAATGGTGATAGAAAGTCTGCAGTAACCAGACAAATTTTGAAGCTATATCCTTTCTCAGAAGAAGAGGTCACAGACTGGATTACACCACCAAAGGTTGACGCATCGGTGGCCCAGATCTCCAGACGTACCACTATCTTGCTAGAAGATGGAACTACCCTGAGGGACGCCATGGATAAGCGAGCTGACAGCGCTTTGAAGAAGCAATTCACCACCATTGGTCATAATCTAAAAGCGGCGACAGCCATGGCCTGCATCTTTAGGACACTACGGATTTGGCTAACGGAATTGGAAGATAAAATTGAGAACTCCGTCTCCAGGACCAGACTACTAAAAGAAGTATCTTCAATCAAGGAAGCAATAAATTTTTCCTTTGACGCTTCTTTAGATAACATCAAGTTATTGGCAAGATCATCCGCTCTTTCCATATCAGCACGCAGAGCCTTGTGGATTAAGGCATGGGAGGCAGACGTTTCTTCAAAAAATAAGTTAGTATCTTTGCCTTTCCAGGGAAAAAAGCTATTCGGGGATAAACTAGAAGAAATTATATCCAAGTCCTCAGGGGGTAAGAGTGCTTTCCTGCCAAGAGAAAAGAGAGGAAAACGATCTCCTCAGCGTCAGTCTACATACAGAAAGCAGTCCTTTCAGGATTCAAGAAGGTACAGACCAGGAAAAAGTTATGACTCAAAATCCAGAGGATCTTCACAGAGCGCCAGAGGTAGTAACAGACGGGACTACCACAAGAGGGCGCAATACTCAAAAAATTTCCAGTGATGGGGCCTCTGCCCTATCTCAACTTCCAGTCGGGGGCAGACTGGAAGCATTCCAAAGGGCTTGGGATTCTGCTCATCCAGACCTTTGGGTATCGCAAATTTTGAAGATAGGGTACGCTCTGGAGTTCATTTCTGCCCCTCCGACCTTTTCCAGATTCAAGATTTCGCGAACAAGGAACCAAAGTTCAACATCAAGAATATCCTTAGCCTTGCAGAATTTGTTACGGAACAAGGTTATAGAGCCTGTTCCAGTGGAAGAAAAGAGACGGGGCATCTACTCCATAATTTTTCCGGTGCAGAAATCTTCTGGCGAAACAAGATTGATTCTGGATCTGAAGTGGTTAAATGCTCTGTTAAAAACTCAGAAATTCAAGATGGAGACTATTTCCTCAGCTATGAAGGCCATCACCCCGAGATCCTACTTGACAACCCTGGATCTTCGGGAAGCATACTATCACATTCCAGTCAGGAAATCCCATCGAAAGTTCCTGAGGTTTTGCATTCAAGACAGACACTACCAGTACAAGGCGCTTCCTTTCGGCCTAGCCTCAGCCCCTCGCGTTTTCACAAAGGTTCTAGCGGTTGCCATAGCCAATCTAAGACAGCAAGGAATAAGGGCAGTTCCTTACCTCGACGACATTCTTCTAATAGACTACTCAGAACAGAAAGCCTCCCAAGCAACGGAAACAGCTCGGCGATATCTGGAGAGTCTGGGATGGATAATAAATTACAGCAAAAGTCATCTGGTGCCTTCACAAAATCTCACATTCCTTGGGGTCAGTTTCAGTACCAGACTCAATCAAGCTTCCCTATCCCAGGACAGGCAAGACAGGATTGTACGTTCAGTTCTCAAATTCACCAAGAGAAAGTTCCAAACAGCGAAAGTTTTCTCCAGTCTTTTGGGGCATCTAAATTCAGCAATCCAGATTGTGCCCTGGTCAAGATCTCATCTACGCCAGACCCAGTCAAACTTCTTGAAATACTGGAAGAAGGATACAACGAATTATTCAAAATTAATCCCAGTACAATAAACAACAAAGCTGGAACTGAGATGGTGGTTGAACCTATCAAATCTCAAGAAAGGAACCCCTCTCCAGGAAAGGGATTGGGAAATTCTCACAACAGATGCCAGCTCCCTAGGTTGGGGAGGGGTATGGAAGAACCGGGTGGTTCAAGGTCTGTGGTCAAAAAGAGAAAAACCGCTCCACATAAATCTTCTGGAGATGAAGGCGGCTTGGAACAGTCTGTTCTCCCTAAGAAAAGAATTGGAAGGGAAACCGGTCTTGATCCGGTCAGACAACATCTCTAAGGTCAGGTACCTGATCAACCAAGGGGGTACAAGAAGCCCAGGCCTAAACAAGTATTCCATCAAGATTCTAACTTGGGCAGAGAAGCATCTGGCAGCCTTGTCATCAGCTCACATCTCAGGAATAGCAAACAGGCAAGCAGACCTGCTGAGCAGAAAAACCCTGGATCCAAGGGAATGGGCTCTGAACCAACGGGTCTTCAGCTACATAGTAAAAACCTGGGGTCTTCCGGACATAGACCTTATGGCCACAGAAGAAAACTCAGTGTCCTCTATTCCTGTCCAGATGGAAGACAAAAGCTGCAATAGGCCAAGACGCCCTAAGATGCAGGTGGAATTACCATCTGGCATATGTGTTTCCTCCCATTCCAATCCTATTACAGGTAGTACAGAAGATCAAAAGGGACAAAGCTCAGGTTATCCTCATAGCCCCGAATTGGCCCAGGAAGATTTGGTTCACAGATCTCATCAGGATGTCAGTGTGTCCTCCCATTCCTCTTCCAGACATTCCGGACCTTCTACTCCAAGGTCCCTTTTGGCACCCAAGACCGAGCTTCTTCAAGCTGACTGCTTGGAGACTGAACGGAGATCTTTAACCCTACAAGGAATTTCAGGTTCCGTAGCAGATACTATTATATCAGGAAGGAGTCCATCCTCTTCCAAGATTTATTACAGAATCTGGGCCATCTTCTACAGATGGTGTATGGAAAGAAATATAACCAGGACTGACATCTCGGTGTCAACTATTCTAGAATTCCTACAACAAGGTTTTCAGAAAGGTTTGAAACTGGCTTCTATCAAAGTCCAGCTCTCAGCTTTATCAGCAGTTTTAGCTACTCCATTCGCTGAATCCTATCTAATGAAGAGATTTATTAAAGCTATTGTTAAGATTAAACCTACCTTCAGAGAGATTATTCCAGCTTGGGATCTGAATCTGGTTCTAAAGCAGCTAGCGTCGGCAGATTGCTTTGAACCACTAGAATCAATACCTATCAAGTATCTTACCTTTAAAAACAGCCTTTTTGACAGCCATTACTTCGGCAAGGAGAGTGAGTGAGCTCCAGGCCTTGTCTTGTGCAGAACCTTATCTAGCATTTCATCAAGACAAAGTTATTTTAAGACCAAGACCTACCTTCAGACCAAAGGTGGTCTCAGAATTCCACATCAATCAAGAGATTGTACTGCCTTCCTTTTGTGCTGCTCCTCAAAATGATAAAGAGAAAGAACTTCACAATTTAGATCTTGTCAGATGTTTATCAGTTTACTTGGGGAAAACAAAAGAATTCAGAAAATCAGACTCATTGTTTGTTAACTTTTTTGGAAAGTATAAAGGTTCTGCAGCTACTAAGCCAACTATCGCTAGATGGATTAGAGAAAGCATTGTCCAGGCTTATAAATCAGCCAAGAAAATTCCCCCAAAAGGAATTAAGGCCCATTCTACCAGGGCAATGTCTACATCTTGGGCCATCAAAGCGGTTGCATCACCTGAAGAAATCTGTAAAGCGGCCACCTGGTCATCCATCTCTACATTTATAAAACACTACAAACTGGACATTCAATCCTCTGTGGATGTGAAGTTTGGCAGAAAAGTGTTGGAAGCTGACCTGCCTCAATAACAAGTTTCCTCTTCTCCCTCCCTAAAGGGTGCTGCTTTGGTAAGTCCCACGCTTGCCGTGGACAGGACACAGAGGAAAAGGTGAAATTTACTCACCGATATTTGTTTTTCCTCTGTGTCCTTACACGGCACACCCACCCAGCATTGGAGGTGAGTATATAATGTCATTCATCATAAGATTGGATTCCTCTTGTAAAAAAAAAAAAAAAAAAAAAGGTATGGAGGATGAAGTCAACAATGATAAAATAACTATCCGTTCATAAGTCTAACTATCTCTTCAGCTTGGACACAAGTTTTAACTGACGGATGTTGTTCCAGGCGGTCCTTTCAAAGTTTTTGATTGGTCCTACCAGCTGATAGGCGGAGACAATACCCACGCTTGCCGTGTAAGGAAACAGAGGAAAAACAAATATCGGTGAGTAAATTTCACCTTTTTCTGGCCATTCATTCAGTTTATCCAAGTCTTCAGATAAAATACGTCATTCTCTGTGTATATTTCCTTGCACAGTTTGGTGTCATTAAAACGGACCTTTCACTTTGTAGAAAGTCACCCTGCAATAATTAAGCATATGGTGACTCTCTTCATAATACTTCTATTACCTTTCAAAAGTGGCAGATTCTAAAGTAATCCTTAATCTTCGGAGACTGATGGCCAGGTTAGTGCAGTCTGCGCACCTGTGCCGGCAGTCCCTCCCGGTTACCTTGTGGCACACTGCAATGCTTCTTAGAGGAGACTGGGACTGACAGCGCAGGCACACAGACAAGATGTCTGCGCTGATGCCTGACTTCTGGTCTCCGAAGATTAAGGATTACTTTAGAATCTGCCACCTCAGAGGCAATACTAATATTATGCAGTGAGTCGGCATATGCTTAATTATTGCAGGGCGACTTTCTACAAAGTGAAAGTTCCTCTTTAATTTCCATTTAAATGGATTATTTCTTTTTGAAAGCAGAAAAACTGGTCTCCATTCTTAGAATCATGTCTCTGTTTTTGTTTCATACAGGGTTTTGTGCTGTGCCATTCAATAGCTGGAGGAACAGGCTCTGGTTTAGGTTCATACCTCTTGGAGAGACTAAATGACAGGTAAGTAGTTGGAGTTTTTTTTATAAGTAATAGAATTTTGTGTGATATTTAGATTGCAAATTTTAATACGTTTCAGATCTGCTTGGTTTGAGCAGAGGTGGAGGAGACTGCTGGCAGGGGGGCGCATTCTTGCACATTCAGTAGTTAGAGGTGGATAAGGCACATTAGCAACAATTGGAGGAAAAAGCATGTCTATAAGCTTCTACTACTATGCAGCTGTCTTAGCAGTAGATTTGTGGATTTGGCTGAGGATAATGGTACTTCCTTTACTATTAAAGGTGTAGAGATGTGATTTCTTCATTCCCCCATTAGTTGTGTAAGCTCAAGGTACAATTATATTAGCATCCCTTGCATCTATACGGAAATAGACTGGGCATTAACTCCACCTCTTAGCTGGTAGGACCAATAAAATTATAAAAGCATCTGTTCCTCCTCCTCTCTCTGTTATTTTGATCTTACCAAGCTGGAGGACTGAAGCAGTTTACCTCTTTCTGCATATACTTTGTGTTTTTTTTGTTTTTGTTTTTTTTTTGTTTATTTAATCTATCTCCAAAATGTATGTTCTGCAATCAATGCTTTTTAAATAACTGAGCTGTGGTTTAAAGTGAGATCAGATAGCCCTTACATTTACAGGGGTCGCATGGGTCTGCAAACATTTTGTACAAAGTTACATTTGCACCATATTATCGAGAGCACTTAACACACCGCTTTTCCCTGCTGACACGATGGAATCCTGGTAAATAGAGGCACCGGGCGATGACGCAGGATTATTGCAATCCCAGAACCAGAAGTGTGGTGGCGTGCATTCCACTTTTGTAACGCATGAGTGAGGATCACTGGGTATGGATGGGTGGTAATGCAAGTGGCTTAAAATATTATTTGCCTTGGATTACTTAGACCACATGTTGTTAAGTAATTGTCAATTATAATAAGTTTATTTGAAAAGCTGTATGGTGCAGGCATAGACAGCCTGTTTCACCAAAACACTAAATCAGTTCTTCAGCTAAAGAACGGAGAGGGGACAAACTGAATCCAACTCAAGAAACCCTTAAAGAGGAAAAGGCAGTCCCTAAGACTAAAATGTGCTGTTTGTGAGCCAAAAGTGCCAAACTCTGTCCTCTGTGTATTAAGAAACTAGCTGCTAGGTATGTCCCATCCCTGTTTATGGATTTTTATGGGATAGATGAAGTAATCTATGTAGAAGACATTTGCTTCCATGCAAGAATCTACCAGAAAACATCAAAGGGCTTCCGATCCTGATGAAGGTCCATCCCACATGGAAGATGACGAATGTAGCATTATGGAGCTGTAATTGGCCATCTCTTCTACTGAAAAAAGGGGAAACTACTGATGAACCAGGCACTTTTAGTAAAGATCAAATTGACCGTTTGCTTAGGACTAAAAGAAAGTCTTGTGTAATCCGCACAAATTTGGCAGTCGGAATTTGAAGACCAGATCGATTCATCAAGATCTCAACTCTTAAAAGAATTATCGCTTATAAAAGATGTGGTCAATGTCTCGTGTATCACCTCACTAGACAACATTCACTTCCTAGTGAGATCATCTATTCTGTCTGTGACAGTTTGGCGTGCACTCTGGATTACGGCTTGAAAGATAGATGCCTCATCAAAAAACAAGCTAGTCTTCCTACCCTTACAGGGTACAAGTTGTTTAGTAACCAGTGTGAGGATATTATCCAACAGTAGTCCGGAGGAAAAAGCACTTTTCTTCCACAGGAGTGCAGAATTCAGACCTCGCAATTGTGAGCAACCACCTTTCGGAGGCAGTGCTTTTGTGAAGCAAGGAGCTATAGACCGGGAACAACATGTGATCAAAGACAAAAGGGGCAGCTCAGGGAGCCAGATCTGGAAATAGAAAGGGATTTCCAGAAAAAAACCAAGTTCCAGAGAAACTTTCAATGATATATGGCCCTCTCTCCCCCTCTCTATCTTCCCCGTTCAGGGCAAGCTGTAGTGGTTTCTTCATTTCTGTAAGCAAATCCTTCCAGACAAATGGGTTCTTGGAATTTCACACTGTCACTATGATAAAGAGGTTCAGAGCATCAGTGATCAGGAGTATTCAGGTGGCAAAGGGCATGAAGAAGGCTCTTAAGGTTTTACTCCAGAACAGACTCCTAAAACTAGTATCAGAGAAGTAGATGTTCAATGGCTTCTATTCAACTATTTTCTCAGTTCTGAAACCTTCAGATTAGTTGCACTTAACCTTGAAAGAGCTCAGCTCCTATCTCAAAGTAAAGAGATTCAAGATGGAGACTATTATGTCGTCCATCAACAGGCCATACTATCATAGCTTGCTAAAACCCTCACGCCGAAGATTCTTTGTTTCTCATATTTGGAACCCATTTCCAATATTGGGTTCTCTCAGAGTGTTCACAAAAGTTTTGGTGATCGCCATAGCAGCATTATGCCAACAGAAGGTTTGAGTGCTTCCTTACCTAGATGGCATGCTGACTGTAGAAGAATCAATTAGGCAGTTTGGAGCACATCCAAGTGTCTGAGTCTACTTCAAAAACTGGAGTGGATCATAAATACAGAAAAGAAGTCAGTTGTAACCCTCTCAACAGTTGATATTTCTGGAAGTTCAGTTCGATACAGTGCTAGAACAGGCTACCCTCTCAGAAGAAAGACAAATCCATCTTTTAGACAGGATTGCCCTATTCCTATTCAGGATGCTGTCCTATTCAGCTGGAACTTCCGTGTGACCTCCACTTCCTCTTCTCACAGATGTTATTCAGAAGATAAAAAGGGACAAATTACAGATAACCCTCATAGCTCCGCATTGGCCAAGAAAAGTGTGGTACCCCGACCTAAAACAAATGTCTGAGACCACCAATAAAGCTTTTAGTAATACCAAACCTGTTATCACAAGGCCCCATTCTTCATCCAGATCCAGTCTCTGGAGGCTGAGCGGAGCTCTTTAAAACAAAAAGGCTTCTCAGAGCCAGTGATGGACACCATACTGGCAGGGTGTTGTCCATCTTCATCAAAGAGTTCTAGAATCTTGGCCACATTTCAGAAATCTGTATTTCACCTGAAAACAATTCTAGATTTTCTTCAAGACTGGTTTCAGAAAGGCCTGAAACCAGTTTTACTGAAGGTCCTGCAATCACCAAAATGAAACCTACCATTAGAGGTGTAATTCCCACATGGGATCTGAATCTTGTTCTACAACAGTTGTTCTCTCACGGTTACTTTGAACCTTTGGAAGTCATTTAGCTGAAACACCATATCTCATACATTAAAGAAACATTCTTCTCACAGCTGTTACTTCTGCCAGGCGAGTGAGGGAGCTTGCAAGCCTTATTATGTGTTCCTCACATGGCATTCCATCAGTATAAAATAGTCTTTAACCCAGAGCATAATTTTTTTCTAAAGTAATATCAGAATCCCTTCTCAGTCAGGAAATTGTCCTTCTCTCTTTTTGCTCTAAGCCATCTAATGACAGAAGGTTCTACATCATCTGGCCTGGTCCGCTGTTTAAGGATATATCTAGACAGAAGAAAACCTTTTTGTAAATCTGGTGTATTATTTGTCCATTTTGCTGAAAAATTCAAGCCACATCAAAATCCTCTATTGCTAGGTGGTTTAAAGACTATCAAATTGACTTATGAATTGGCCAATCAAGACTCTCCTTTAGGAATAAAGGCTCATTCTACCAGAGCCGTTTCTACCTCCTAGGCCCAAAAGGTGGTAGGTATGCCTGAAGATATTTGCAAGGCACCTATAAACTAGATCTTCAGGCATCTGCAGATGCTAAATTTGGCTGAAAGGTGCTGAAAGCAGCCATTCCTGAATAAGGGTAGGTGCTTAGTACCTTACTATATTCTGGGCTACTGCTTTGGTAAGCCACAGTCTATTGCCTTGGATTGGACACATAGGGAAAGGGTGAAATTTACTCACCACTATTTTCTTTTCCTCTGTGTCCTTCCATGGCACCCCTCCCTTATTGGAGTTGGGCAAGGTATCATTCATTCTTCCTATATAGCTGGTGTACTTAACTGTTTGAATCTCTATTTCTATTGATTAAATACCTTATTATTATTTTCTTGGCTTGTTTCTATCATGTTTGCAGCTTGGATAATACTTATAACTGAGGGGAGGAGGAACAGATGCTGTTATCATTTTTATTAATCCTACCAGCTGGGAAGCAGAGTCAGTACCCACACTCTAGTGCCTCGGAAGGACACAAAGGAAAACAAAATATTGGTTAGTAAATTTCACCTTTTATGCAGGATAATACCCTATTTGCTCTTGCAGCAGCTGAGTGACTCTGTACACTGTTGTGCAGTCTATCATCCATCAGTACTCCTAAATCTAAAGAGAATTACCCAAGTTGTTTCCCGTTTTAGTGTTCTATACATAGCATGCTTGTTTCTACAGCCCAAATGCATAACCTTACAGTTATCTACATTAAATGTCATCTGCTACTTTTCTGCTGTTGCTTCCTGGGGAGGGCTTCTGATTTCCAAGCTTTATTTAAGGAGGCCTCAGGATCAAGCAATGGTATAGCCACAACTGTAGCATTAACTCTGATTCCCATTAGCCCCAAAACTAATGCCTACTACTTCATTATTACACAAATTACTAAAAACAAAAAAAGAGAAGGAAGAAAAGGGAGAGCTTATATTGTCAAGCGCTCCCTGACTCGACTGGTTTTGCTTATGTGCTTTGTCAAGAATGAGCTGCGGCTGATCACTTTACCAGTTATTTACTTTTATCTCTGCCTCCAAACTAATTAGAGGGGCGGTCTATTGTGTAAATCATATTATTAACCCCTACATCCTGTCAGTCCTAGTATGAGAAAACAGTATTCCACTGTTTTAATTCTAAGGTATCTGGTTAATTGTGTAGCATATTGTTACTCAAATTAAAAATAGTATTTGTATTAAATTAGATTCCTAATTAGATAGGTATATTAATATTGCTCTATAAGCAATTTTTACAATACCCAGATGAGTTGCTTCTTATAAAGTCTTATCAGTAGTAACATAAAATTAATCTAATGATTGACTTCTTTAGTTTGATAAACAGCTAAGATGACATGTGTTGCTGATATTTATATTTATACTTATGTCGTTAGATTCTTAACGTGACTCGGTGTCATTCTGTATCTGAAGTATTGAATAACTGAGTCTCACTATGTAGTATACTGAAAGACAATGGGAACTGTCCAAATGAATTATTTCAGTTAAGATATACAAGAGTTCATAACTGTTGAATCAGTTATTTTCTTAACTTAACGTGATATCAATATATGTATGAGTTATTGAATAGCTGTATCTCATATTTAAACATACTGAAAAACAATGGAAACTATCCAAATAAATTATTTCAGTTAAGGTGTACACAAGATGATAACTAACTGTAATGACATAAATTTTGATTTATAATTCTTATAATTCAGTTGCCATACTCCGACTTACACGTGTGGTTATAAATATATCACATCACATTTTGATGATATATGTAAATCTATTTTTATGATTATAGATTACAGGAATATTAGTCAGAACAATGAATGTTCGTAGGACACTAATTCATTATTTATGAAGAATCCATTTTAGATCTTCATTAAGTCCCTTTGGCACCAGTGTGTCCAAATAGAAAATCCATCGATTCTCCTTTTGTAATAACACTTTATGAAGATCACCCTGTCTGATGCCTAAGGTGACTTTTTCTAATTCCCATGCTGTGAGACCCTTAGGATCACTTTCATGTTTTTCCATAAAGTGTCTGCTGGCCAAGGTTAGAGCCATCAAGCCTTTTTCTTGGAACATCTGTGGCGCTTTTCGTATATTATTTAAGTGTTCGCCAATGCGTACTTTCATTTTTCTCATCGTCATTCCGACAAAAAGTTTTATACGGGGCACTGTAAACAGTAGATTACTGCCGAACTGTTGCAGTTTAATATATTGTTGTATTTTCTTTGAGTTGCAAAATCTATCCATAATCCTTGTCTGTTTAATAAAATATTTGCAATAAGAACAATTCCCACATTTGTATGAGCCTATTACTTTTTCCTTACGTTTGTGATTTACAAAATGGCTCTGTACCAAATGGTCTTTTATGGTGGGAGCTCTCCTGCAGCTGGTGAGTATTCTATCACCTAGGCATTTATTAAGTGTAGTATCTGTTTTTAAAATATGCCAGTGTTTCTGCATTGTGTCCACTATTCGTGACCATTGATGGTTAAAGGGATAGTAATACTTAAAATGTAAAAAAAAAAATATGTTGTAGGGTTTATCCCCCTGAGTAAAACAAGGATACTCCCACTGCTGAGAGAGATTTTATTAAACAATTATAACAGCTTAAACTTTAATTTTTTAGGTGCAATATCACAGTGGCCTGAAAATTTACAGTGGCTCTGTTGCTACACCATCCTATGGAGATTTATGGTCCCCGGGACCAGAGCTGTCCATAGGATGGTGTAGCGGCAGCGCCACTGTACAATTTCAGGCCACTGTGATATTGCATCTAAATATCTTTGAGCTGTAATAACGTATGAATAAAACACCTTTCAGCAGTGGGAGTACCCTTGTTTTTCTCAGGGGAATAAACTCTTCAACATTTTTTTTTTTTTTTTTACACATTTTAAGTATTACTATCCCTTTAAATGTGGTAATAAATCTGGGTGCTGATGATTCATTTGCCTTTGGTCTGGGTGCAAGTAAGGTGTCCCTATCATTGTGGAGTGCTCTGTTGTATGCTTTTTTGGTGTTTTAGAATATCCTCTCAACAAGAGTCTTGATCTGCATCTGCTCTAAGTTTGAATAAATTCAAAGATGAGCAGTTCCCTCGAATACGCAGGAATTCTCCTATGGGGACAGATCATTTTAATGAAGGTAAATGATGGCTAGTACCTAATAATACAGAGTTGGTTGCAGTCGATTTACGATATAAATATGTCGTCAGAAAATTGTTCTCATTTTTACTGATGGTCAAATCCAGAAAGTCTACTTGTAATAGTTCAGAGCTATATGTGAGTAAGATTCATTGTGTTATTGAGAATCTCTGAAAAGGATTTGAAGTTAGATAAAGAATCGTTCCAGAGAATGAACAAATCATCAATATAGCGATACCAGAGTAGTATCTGATCTGTATACTTGGTGTTGGTATCCGAAAAAAAACTATGCCTTCCTCCCACCATCCCAAATACAGGTTAGCATATAAGGGGACACAGCAAGTTCCCATAGCTGTGCCCCTTTACCTGTAGGTAGGATTTATTACTAAAGGTGAAGAAATTTCGTTTCAAAATTAACCAAAGAAGGTCGATGTAAAAGGTCACTTCATCCTCTGTATATCTGCCATCCCTCTGCATCATTTCCCTTATTGCCTGGCATCCTATCTTATGATTAATAGAGGTATATAGAGATTCTACATCACAGGTGATACAATATGTGTTAGAATCAACTGGTAAATCTTGTATCTTACTTAAAATATCAGTAGTGTCTTTGATATAGGATGGGAGTTGTTGTACCAGTGGTCTTAATTTAGAATCCAAGAACTTGACTGGCTTTCTCAGTAAGATTTCCCATTCCTGACACTATAGGGCGGCCAGGCGGTTTGTGTAAATTTTTATGAGTTTTTGAAAAGAAGGTGGCAATTTTTGGAGATTTAACCTGTAAAAATTAAAATTTGCCTTATGTTAGGAGATTATCTTTGTATGCAGTTGTAATAAGTTTGTTATATTGCGGAAGGAAATTGGATGTTGGGTCTCCCAAAAGGAATTTGTAACATGAGCTTATCTGTAAGTTGTTTAAGACATTCATTAACATAATCTTCCTTGGACCATAGCACTATATTGCCACATTTTTCTGATGGCTTAATGATTATATCTTCCCACGATTTTATTTCTGTCAGTGCTTGCTGTTCTTTCACTGTCAAATTACTAGCATGGATATGTGGTTATAGTGCGAATATTTCCTTCAATACAAGGTCCCCATATATTTTCGCCTGTGGACAAATATTGGATGGCTGTGTAAAGGTTGATGTCTTTTTAAAAGGGTCCTTAATGAACAGTACTTCTACTGAGTATTCATCTGTATTATGTTCAGATGGAATTGGGGACACACTATTTGATTCTTGCCAGAGTGAAATAAGAGTATTTAGGCATTCAGGATCATTATCCTGATTAGGGGGCAGTGCAGGATCTAAGTTCCTATAAAAATATTTTTGAGCAAGATCTTTCTTAGAAAGAGATGGACATTTTTTGGTAATTTCAGATTTATTAAGTGAATTGGTAGGGGAGAAACTCAATGCTTTAGAAAGTACTGATGATTGTTCATCAGTAAGAGATTTGTCAGTTAGGTTGATTATTTGTAATTTGTCATTCTGTTGGTTTGATTCCTTCACATAGGTGGATTGTTTCTCCCCCTGCCTCGGCGATATCCCCATCTGGTTCTGTCCCTGAGCTTTCTTCCTTTCTCTAGGTGGTATATTTAAATGGCCAATCAGAGGTATAAAAACCAAACCACAAAATGTGCCATCTAGTGATGATGAGACCTTTACAGAAGATGAAAACTCTGAAGGAGAAATAGCAAACAAATCAAAAACTGCTAGTGAAATAAGAAAACAATATTTTTTAAGACAGGGCAGAGGCACTTTAGATCCAGGAGAACTAGGAGAGAAAGGAAGAAAGCGTGCTTTTTCCCTGTGGGCACATTCACTGGGTTAATATTACCAGGATAGGTATTATAAATTAGTGCAGGAAATGTGTTTTCCATAAGTTAACATATTAATGTCCAGGCTTCTGAGGCGGCTAGATTTGGCTGGAAAGTGTATCAGGTTGTGATACGAATTGGTAAGAATGTTTAATTTTCTTCCTATTCCCCTTATGGTTTCAGGTTTTGTTTTTTTTTGTTTTGTTTTGTTTTTTTATATCAGTAAGCAAAATTCAGCCTGTTATGCGGTAGAAAAAAAAATCTACTCAACGGACAAGCTTGTATATATTGAAACATACACACACGCTCCTCACTTCTTATTAATATACAGACAGGGTTTGACAGCTAATGCATTATAGATTTTATTTCTAATCTATTCTGTTCTTGTGTGGAGATGCATAACTACGTCTCCTCTGAAAAGTGCTTTACCAGTGGTATGGCCATCAGGTTTTTTACATTTTTCTGCCATATAAAAATCCTTCATAAAAATATTTTTAAATTGGTTGTCAAAGAGTGTTGCCTGAAGGGCAAGGATTAAAGCGCATGTTTAAGTTGGAGGGCAGCAGCCAGGGTGGGTTTGGTGGGTGCTGGTGCAGTTGGGAAGGGGTTCAGCCTGGGTGCAGGAACAGTTAGCAGAAGACTAAACAGCACTATGTTTTTTTTTTTTTGTGTGTGTGTGTGTGTGTGTGTGTGTGTGTGTGTGTGTGTATATGTATGTGTGTATATATATATATATATATATATATATATATATATATATATATATATATATATATATATATATATATATATATATATATATATATATATATATAATATTATACTTACATATGCAAATGTGATTTCGGCATAGTGAATCACAATCCATAGTGAAAGCCAAGGTAAATCAAATTATTTCCCCAAAAATTTGTGGATTAAGACCACAATGAACACAAGAATAAATTAAAACTACTGCAGTTCAGACTACAATAAGTTTAAAGGGATAGTAATACTTGAAAATAATTGTATAGTATATTGTAGCCCTTAAAAAAACATGAAAAATGATATAAGTCTTATCTCCCAAACCTTTATGGTTTGGGAGATATTCACATTTAAAATATAGTAAAATGCTCTTTTCTTGGCTGTTTCAGCCAAGTCTGCCATCTAGTGGACAGATTTGGAATTCGGTCCACAGAGCAACAGGCAGCTCTTTAGCAGTGCCGAAATCGTGATCTTTGAAAAGAACTACTTAATTGGAACTATCTACAGAGTGTGCCTGGCTTGAAAGCACACTTTGTAGACCATTCCAATTAAGAAATTCTTTTTAAAGATGGTGATCTCAGCACTTCTGGAGAGGCACAGCCGGTCCCGGGACTGGATTCCAAATCTGAAGGGTGGAGCAATGACGTCACGCCAGGGGAAACGTTACTTCTGAATATCTCCAAACCATAAAGGTTTGGGAGATAAGACTTATATCATTTTTCAAGTTTTTTTAAGGGCCACAATATAAAATAAACTTATTTTCAAGTATTACTATCCCTTTAAGATTGCACCACAAAAGAAAGTGATTATTCATAGCAACTTGATTTGCATCAAATCTAGGAGGTACTGATCTATCCAAAAAAACTATAGGCAAACAGATGGACTGTTTTTGTAAACTGGACTTTTCATTTTAAAGGGAATGTATAACCTCGAGATAACTTAGCCTAAATAGTTAGACACTGAAAGTGTTTTTTTTTTTTTTTGTTTTTTTTTTGTGTGTAAATTGAAGTTATGAAGTGTGCCCTGCAGCTACTTCCGCGCAGACTGCGATTACCTACTCTGTAACAGCAGTCCATTGATCTGCCTCTGCTCCCCTCCCTCTAGCCAGCTTCCTACGATGACGGAGGCTTCTGCCTGTAAGCTGGAGCGCTCTCATTGGCTAGACATCTCTACTATGTTCTGCTTCAAAGAAAATAAACATAACTGGTCTCATCACATATCTCATAGTGCTGCTGCTTACACCTTTGTACAGATTCAGAAATTTTGTTTAAAGCTGGGTCCAAGCACTGTAACAAATGTATTCCTCAATGCTTTTAAAATATATTATGCTAAGATCATGCTAACATGATTCAAAAGCTGGATTGTGTCTGTCTGTGTCATTATTGTAATATCCTCTGTTTTGCTGGTGGTAAGGGCTACCCGTCTTCTGGGTTTTTCTTTTTGTGCCAGAGGCAACAATGTCCGTGACCTGCTGAATGATACTGATGCAAAAGAAACCAAGTCAGTAGTAACAGTCCTAATCTGTACTCTGGCTAATGGTCCACATATCTGTGGTCAAGTGAACTCTCTTGCCTTATGATGTTGCTAGGTGTTTGCCCAGAACACCAACTGTTTGTACAACTCTGGTATAGTAGTCCTTGAAAATAACTACAACTTGTGTTATGCTGGTGTGTTGCAAAACATGAAATCTGTTTTTTAAAACCTCTGTTTTCTATAAAAGAATAAGACCACATGTCAACCACCTATGTTTTAGCAAACTTGAAATTCCACAGGCGTACTTTTTGTTCTTTTTCTAAGAACCTAGCAAGTGTTGGTTGGCATCAAATAGGAGTATGTAACTAGTGGTGGTGAAGGTGGGTGTAGCACATGTAGGGACTCAGACTCTTGTCATCTCAAGCTAACTCTGTCATCTCCCTTCCCCCCCCATTTGCTTTCTTTTTAACAACAACAGTAGGAGAAGACATGGATGTTAATTTTGCTGATGAAAAATGTTTTCCCATGCTGAGAAATTTACAACGCTAGTATTTGTGCCACTTGGCCATGTGCACTGTTAGAGCTGCTAGTTGTAGCACCTCTGACTTCTTCAGATCTGTGGTCGAGCTTCAGGCGGGTCTCAGTCAGAATGAGCCTAGATGTGATCCTGCTCACATATCCTGTGTATAGTAACACGTTTAGTTTTTGGACCACAAGTGATGTTTCTTCTTACTGTAGATTTCCTAGTTAAAGGGGTTCCTGGGAGATGATTACTTCTTACAGCTTCACTGCCACAGAGCCTAGTTGTTGTGATAGTAGTAGGCAACAGTGGAGCTGCACCTCAAACAGCAGCAGAAGTGCTCATAGCTAGGGTAAGGGTTGTTCATGTTGATGCTGATGTGTAGCTGCTTAACAGTCAGAGGTAGTGGGGGTTGGATGTGAAAACACTCTGTATTTGATGTGTGTCAAAGACAGGAAGGAGCATGCAGGGACATCTTTTTAGTAAACTGCATCAGCATCCAATAGTACCAAATTGAAATTCTCTTCCTCCCAACTACTACTTTTCACGTTTTTCTAGCTTTTTCTGAAGTTTTAAAACTTTTTACCTTTCCTCTTAAGATTTATAGATCATTAACCACTAGTTTCCAGCAGAGTGTTCCTGTCCCTGATGCAACAGTTAGTCTCACTAATGTGAATTCCTCCTCTGCTAGGGCAGCAACATTAGAATGCAAGTTGTTGTCATCTTAACTATTAAGCTTTACTACTACTAACAGTGGGCTTTTCATATGCATTTTACAAATGGCCTTCTCAGGGGGAGGCAAATCTTCAGCATTTACTTCACATGCTGTACCAATTGCGCTGTTTTGTATGATTTTACTGCCACCAATGCTTCCTGGCGTTGCTCTCTGTTCTTTACCCTTTTGCCTATCACATTTGTTGCATGTAATTGTAGTAATGTTGAATTTTACTGTAAAGCACCCAACAAAGCTGCCTTCAACACATCTGCAGTATGCAGTTAATTACACATGACAAGAACACAGCAGCAGCACCAATTTATTCTTCTGTTTGTGAAATTAATTTGTCACAGTCACTATATCACAGCTCAAAAGTTGTCAGCATCATTTGTCTGCAAACCACACTACCTTTAACTGTTCTGCACCAGTACTCATTAAATTACACAACTCCAGCTAGGCCTCTTTGCTTGTCTGCCTGTACACTATCTGTTGTCAAAATTTTAGCAGATTTTGCTTTCTCTCTCAAGTATTGCAGTGTGTACGCTTAAAAGGATAGTATCAGTATAGTATCAGTTAATATGCAAAAGACATATATTGTAGGGTTTATCCTCATGAGTAAAATGAGGGCAATCCCACTGCTTAGAGATGTTTTATTCAAAAGGTGTTGCAGTGGCAACAGCATTACTGTACAGTGTGAAGCCACTGAGATATTGGATCTAAAAAATTCAAGTTTGAGAACAACTTTTGAATAAAATGTCTTTCAGGAGTGGGAGTGCCATCATTTTTACTGCAATATGTTTTTCTCGTATTCTGTTACTATCCCTTAAACTATAAAGTACAGTTTTGATCTGTTTGCTTCAGAATTGACTTGCAAATTGCAATAAAGAATGAATAACCGCAGCAGGTGCAGCACCACAGTTTACCATACTACATGGGTTTCCCTCTTCTTTCTGTGTGTGTGGATGTAGGAGTTATGTAGAATGTGTAACAAAGATTATCAAATTATACGTGTTGCCTGTTTTGTCTTGAATGTATGATGTATTATGCTAGTCTGTGTCGTTATATCACAGTGAAATCTCAGGCAGCTCAAGTAGGATCACCTGTCTTTTCTGACTATTGTCTGTCAGTCAAAAAGGTGTGTTTATCTTGTTTTAATTCCTTCTCCCTGCACACCATATGTCTAGACAACTGGCTAATGCCAATACTCCTTAAAGAAGCAAGTCCAGTGTTCTCTCTTTGCTTGTCAGCCTACCCTAACTACCATTAAAATTTCAGCAGCTTTTTCCCTCTCTCCTAAGCAACATGAGGTAAGCTGACACCGCTTTTACACTGGAAAATTGGTACAGCAGGAAAAAAACAGAGGAAACTTTTCATGTAGGAGAGAATTACATTGTTTTTAATTAAACAAAAGTGGAAAATCCCATGGAAGGTTAAGTGAGAATTTTATTTCTTTTCTTTTTTCTTTTCTTTTTTTTTTTTTTTTTCTCCCCTGACAAGTGTCTCTCTTGACCGTGTAATAGAGCTGACTTTGTTCCTGCACCTTCTTCTAGCATCCCATATTTAACTCTGTGGAGAGTGGAGGGGGAATCTGCACAACAATATATAAAAAGACAAATAAATAGTAGAAAGCTACTAAGTGTATGTTACAGCTTTCCTTGACTTCAGCATTATTACACGTGCGAGGCTTCAAGTAGGCTGCAGGCCTCTGTTTTATCTGTTTGCTTACTGTAGTCTCCTCCTTCCTACTTCCTCCCTCTGAGCTGCTCCTCCTACTTCCTGTGGAGGGGTTTAAAAGGCAGACTGAGGCCTGACTCGGATGCCCTTGCGTTGTATGCCCTTGCGTTGTTGTTCTTAGGTGAAGTACTTGGGCTCTGTGTGTGACCTGGCTATCTACGAAAACCCACTCTGTATGACCTGGCTATTTGAGAACCCGACGTTTCAGTCCATCCTCGGACTTTCTTCAGGAATACAGCATTACAGCCTACCTAGTATGCGTCTCTCTTATTGTTTGGTTTGGCGCCGAAACTGCGCTATGCAGTTGCCGTAGCAACCCCCAACGCTAGTCCGGCGCCAACCCACACTCTCTCATCCTTCATCATAATACTTCACAGATAAAATCATATCATATATTTAGTATGTCACCATCCTTTGCCAGAACATTAACAATCAAATATAATCAATTAAACTGAACTGTTCATTGAGACCTTCCGGTGATCGGGATCTCAATGTATAGATCCAGTACATCTCTCTCCTTGAGAGTTTCATCTCTCTATCACCACCCCGCGGTGATGATTTCACTACCTCAAAAGGGAAACATTTTAGATCGTTGATACTATGTCTCAACCTAATAAAGTGTCTGGCAACCGGTGATCTCTTCAATTGTTCCTCAGGCACTGTATTGTTGAGACCCCTAATAATCAAAGATCTGTGCTCCGTAACCCGCTGTCTGAATGGCCTGCTAGTTTTGCCTACATAACACATGTTACAAGGGCATAACAACAAATATACCACAAATGATGTTTTGCAAGTAATGTAATCTTTTACTTTCACGTTGTATCCTACTTTAGGAACAACAAAACTCGATCCAGATATCATATGTAAACAAGTCACACAGCCAGTGATAGAAAGGCACTATTAACACCTAAGAAAGAGAATAATGAAGAGAAGGATAGAATGATGATTACCACTACTTTCACAGATGTATCCAAAGATTTTAAGAGAGTGGTTTCACAAAATTGGAACCTTTTGACAAGTGATCCAGATATAGGTCACATGTTCACACAGCCTCCACGTTTTGGGTTCAAAAGAGCGAGAAGTATTCGTGATGAGATTGTGCATTCTGATCCCGTTGATAAGTATAAAACAGCAGTGAAAGCTGTGAAGACAGGGGTATACAAATGCACTGGCTGTGTGACTTGTTTACATATGATATCTGGATCGAGTTTTGTTGTTCCTAAAGTAGGATACAACGTGAAAGTAAAAGATTACATTACTTGCAAAACATCATTTGTGGTATATTTGTTGTTATGCCCTTGTAACATGTGTTATGTAGGCAAAACTAGCAGGCCATTCAGACAGCGGGTTACGGAGCACAGATCTTTGATTATTAGGGGTCTCAACAATACAGTGCCTGAGGAACAATTGAAGAGATCACCGGTTGCCAGACACTTTATTAGGTTGAGACATAGTATCAACGATCTAAAATGTTTCCCTTTTGAGGTAGTGAAATCATCACCGCGGGGTGGTGATAGAGAGATGAAACTCTCAAGGAGAGAGATGTACTGGATCTATACATTGAGATCCCGATCACCGGAAGGTCTCAATGAACAGTTCAGTTTAATTGATTATATTTGATTGTTAATGTTCTGGCAAAGGATGGTGACATACTAAATATATGATATGATTTTATCTGTGAAGTATTATGATGAAGGATGAGAGAGTGTGGGTTGGCGCCGGACTAGCGTTGGGGGTTGCTACGGCAACTGCATAGCGCAGTTTCGGCGCCAAACCAAACAATAAGAGAGACGCATACTAGGTAGGCTGTAATGCTGTATTCCTGAAGAAAGTCCGAGGATGGACTGAAACGTCGGATGACAACCGACAGTATGCTGTTTTTATATTTGATACAATAAAATATATTTTAAGTTTGGGAAGTGCTCGGTTTTGTGGATTGAGATATTGTTATACCTTGTTTAAAGCCTGGAAGCACTCACCGCTAAATGCAGAGATACGTGTGCAGTGATACTTGAAAAGGTGTTGCTATTTGAGAACCCGCACTGTGTATGACCCAGCTAAGTAAGAGAACCCTCTCGGTGTATGACCCAGATACGTACGATAACCCTCTCTGTGTATGACCTAGCTAAGTACGAGAACCCTCTCTGTGTATGACTCCGTGATCACGAGTACCCCTTACTGTGATCAATTTGTGCTATTGGCCTAAGACAGACCACTGTTGTGGACAGAGGGTCTTAGCGGTGATTGCAGGCGTGTGTCAGTTCTCCAGTCCAGCAGTCCTTGTGTTCCTGTTCATCGGATCAAGATTACTGAGCCAGTGTTCACAGTGGTCGCCTGTTCCAGTCGATGGATCAAGAGCTGGCGTTCCTGTTTCCTGCTGAGACTCACAGGGGCTTCAGCCCAGTCTCCAGCATTGTGGACTAGCGAGAGGCCTATTATTTCTGGTAGCAGTGTCGCCAGCTAATAACCCTTTGCTTGTTATACTACATATTTATTGCTCTGATTTATTCTAATAAATATTTTTCATTATATTACCGTACTGAGTTCTGAGCATTCCTGGGTGCCCATGACTGTAGTAATTAAAATGCACAAATAATTATTTATTACATAAACATACATAGGTGAAAATCCCTATTGCTAAAAGTAGGAGGTTAGGATATCCGGCCTTTAGGGAACAGGGCACATACATAGTCCAGTTCAGGAAAGGGTGGTCTATAGGGACAAAGTAATATATAAATATGGATGAAGATTACATAATGGTGCCAGGTGGAGTCTTTATATTCAGTAATGTATCTGTGTATGCAAGCACAAAACGTCAGGAATATAGAAAGAGCTCAACAAACAGCTGGTACAGATGTACCTTTACATTAAAAATGTATTGTTAGTTGCATATTTCGAGGGAGCAGATGTCTGGATCTCAGTGGAGAATCAAGTCCTTCCAGTACTGGGATCACAGTTTCTGCTTTACACCTGGATGGAGTCCCTTTTATTTACTTATGAAGATGTCTGGAGATAGTCTCTGGTCACTGAGGAAGTGCTGTCTCAATGTTAAAAGCAGAGGTGGAAATACAGTTGAAGCACTGTCTATATTTATTTGTTGTTCAAGTTGCTCTCACTGTTGCTGTGGAATGTGCTGGCATTCCAAATGGAGGCTCGTCTCACTGTGCTGCTATATGTGTTGGATGGAACAGTCTCCTCTGAATGCTGCTGTTAAAGGAGCTGTTGACTAGAGTCTTTGACTAAAAAGCATTAGACTGATTTGCGATGTGTCAGGGTCTTTAAATCTGTCAGTTTGGTCTAGCAGAGTCCTCGACTGGGAACATCTGACTGCTTTACAATGTGTTAGTCCTCAAATCTTGTCTGATTAATCCTAAGACTCTGCCTGGTGGTTGTAGTTTTGATGTGTCTTGGGGTCCCTAGTGTAGTGGGGGTCTTTGTTATGGTATCACCGTACAGATGAATCAATTGAGTCAATGTTAAATATGTAGCATGATGCTAGGATGTCTAGGTGAAATCTTTATCCAACAGTTTCTGCACCCAGAACTGGCGCCTCTCTCAAGCATAGTTGAAAACAGTGTCAATAAGCTATCCCTATTTAACCTGGGGTCAGCCAGACATGTTGATCCCATAAAATTGATTATGATGGAACAGAATATTTCAACTAATTCACTCCATCCTATACAAAAATAATTATACTGACAGAAAACCCCCCCACAGTTGTTAATAATCAACATGTGAAGAGCAATTATTTGAACGGAGATCTGCTCCATATCTTAACATGGTTGAATAATACCCTAGTAACATTAAGTGTAATAAATCAAATACTAGATTTTCCTTGATATAGTCATCAAAAATGGTGGTGTCATTATAAAAAAACATAAAATGCAAGTGGATAAGCTCATGATAATGTTGGTAATTCAAAAAAACAATTTGAATATGGAAAACCATATGAGCTGAATGTTCTATTTATCACAGATTTTGATAGATACAGACAGGGTAGTATAAATCTCGTGACTGACTTGATATAAACCAAAGATTTGAATAAGCTTTCCAAAATAGATGAGACTAGTGGATATTGCACTGAAAGTGAATGGATATAATGACTGGAAAGGTGATGCATATTAATAAACAGGATAAATGGTGAAATGGAGGTGAACATGGATTCAAACCATTTAGTGGATAAGCTAATCGGCTTCTTTATTCCTGCTATATAGATGACCCGGTGATGATATGGGAAGGAAATGAGAAAACATTGGCTATAGAATTGGAGCTCAATAACAACCTGGGCCAATTTACAGTCAACTATGATCGCCAATCTGTTGTATTCCTAGATCTGGAGCTGAGTATCATCTAGAATAATGAAATCACTAGCGAAACTTGCTATAAAACGTTAGAGGCTAACAATGCTTATCATCCTACCTGGTTAGAGAACATACCATGTGGCCACTTTCAAAGGCTGAAACACAACTGTACTGAATATAAGTTCAGGCCTATGAACTGTCAAAGAAATTCTTGAACAAAGGGTACTAACCAGAGGTGATATCAGAATAAGACACATCTTTAAGTTCCTTACACAAGTGCGAATTCAACAAATGCTATTGCTCATACACCGTTCATCACACGTTCTACTTCAGCCAGCACCAAAATAAACGGCTTCATCAAGAAACATGGGGACGGATTTCTTAAAAATGGACTTTCCCAGATCCGAAAATCATAATCTTAAAAAAAAAAAAAAAAAAAAAAAAAAAAAATAAAAAATTCAGAAATCTCAAACATCTAGCACCGAGAATGAAATGAGGAGTGCTTTTGATGGATCTGTCATATGGAAAACTATAAATGTGTTCACGCAAGCTTCATTACATGCAACCACACAGAAAATCCTAGAAAAACTGTTCCAATCATCCTGCACTAATGAGACCTATACCATCAATAGTGTCTTCAACTGTACCACTATTTATGCAGTTTACCTACTAGAATGCCCCTGCCACAAGCAATATATAGGATTAACTATCAGGCAGGTCAAAGACTGATTTTTGGAGCACAGAGGGAGCATTCTATAGAAGAATGGTAAACCTAGTGTGGCACTGCATTTCCTGGAACAACACACATGAGAAGTCCAAAACTTACACATAACTGTGATTGACCACACTGGACCACAGATAAGAGGAGACCTACACAAAAGAGTAGCTCATGATGGTACCCACATGTAACGGATACCGCTGCCACCCAGCCTTGGGTGACTCCGTTAGTCGCCGCTTCCCTCGCTCTGGAACAGGAAAACTCCACCAGCTTCTCCCAAGGTATCCCAATCGCCAGGCAGGACTAGTGTCAGGATAACAAGAACTCTCCCAGCAATACCAGCAGCTTAACCTCACCAGACAACACTTGTGTAGGTTAAAAACAAGAACTCCCTTTATTGTACAACATACAGGGTTGAAATACTTACACAACAAGTTATCCACCCAGTAGGACACAATGGGGCTGTTGGTGGAGGGGCACATTATACAAAGAGGCACAATGGTGAAGTGGTAATATGCATCTTTACAAAAGGTTCAATGGGTGGAGGGTGGTTTCAGTATAAACATGCAGTACACTGAACACAAGGGGAGTGTCAACACACGGTGTGATGAGACAATGGGTAGGTGACAACAAGATACAATAGGCCAGACCTGAGTGAGTTCACTATACAATGGGACAAAGGAATAGGGCTGGGTACAAGTGTAACAGAGGGACCAGAATACACAAAACAGGATGAGGTTCTGAAACATCATTAACATATTATTCTTTTGGGAAGTCTGATATCCTTTGACCAGGCTGGGCAGAATGTTCACTGGGTTTCTTGGTCACCCTGTACCCCCAATAAGTACAGGGTGACTTAGCCCCAAGAGGGGACTGGGGGGCTGCTAAAGGATCCTCCATGGCAAGGGGCAATCAGGGCAGAGATTAGTCTAATGTGGAGGCCATACCCTGTTCCAGTACTAGGTCCATAGTCTGTGGGTAGGAGGCTGGCCCTCAGGCCCCTCCAGGAGCCAGGGGCCTGGTGGTTCCTGTGACATTTCCCCCCCCTTCCAAATAAGACTAGCCTGGGGCCAGACCCTTACCGGGTCTGCCAGCAGGTTAGTTGGGTCCTCAGTCATTCTCATATCCCATACAATCCTCTGGGTCTGTCTCTCACTCCGCCGGTACTGTATTCTGTTCTGCGGGGGGAACCTTAAGTCGGCTGACTGGGGGCTGTTGAGGCCCGCAGTCCCATACCCCAGGTTAGGGGTAACAATGTCGCTGGTGAGGACTCTGGTCCCACTCACCACGGTAGAGGTAATGGCTCCACTGGGAAGGATCTCAACCCCACCCCCCAGGGCAGGGGCAGCAAGGGCCTTGGAGAGGACAGTGATCCCACTCTCCAGGGCAAGTGAAGGGGAAACAAGGCCACTGGAGAGGACAGTTGTCCCACTCTCCAGGGCTGGGGTAGCAAAGCCCCTGGAGAGGACAGTTGTCCCACTCTCCAGGGCAGAGATGGCAGAGCCGCTGGGAAGGATCTCCATCCCACTCCCCAGGGCAGGGGCAACAAGGCCCTTGGAGATGACGGTTGTCCCACTCTCGAGGGCAAGGGTAGGGGCGACAAGGCCCTTGGAGAGGACAGTTGTCCCACTCTCCAGGGCGGGGGTAACAAGGCCACTGGAGAGGACAGTTGTCCCACTCTCCAGGGCAACAGTGGCAGAGCTGCTGGGGAGGAGCTCGATCCCACTCCCCAGGGCAGAGGCAACAAGGCCCTTGGAGAGGACAGTTGTCCCACTCTCCAGGGCAAGGGTAGGGGTGCTTGTGGCGATCACAGTCTCATCCACGCCACCCCCAGTTACACCAGTCATCTGCCACTGGGGAGAGAGGTCAACTACCTCCTCTCCCTGTAACTCAGACAGCCGCTGGGGCGAGACCCTGGTGCCACCTTCTTCTTGGCACTCCAAGGCTGCGACCTGTTCTGGACAGAGGCTAACTTTCCTGCAATCTGATGGGACCCCTGTTCTGTGAGTCTGTGCTTCCCCCGGGGCTGCGTCTCGTGGTGCTGGGCAGAGAACAACATTCCTCGGACGCAACCTGTCCTCTCTCTCTTTCGGCCTCCAGGGCTGGGAAAATGACGCCAATCTTAATTGGGTTACCTCTCCAAGAACCCGTGTGATCACTTCGTGAGGGGGGTTTTTGCCGTAGAGGGCCAGGCGCCGCAACACCTCTCGCTGAAACTCTGGAAAGCTCATTACCCTGGATGAGGGGTTGCTGCTCTTCTCCCCCTCCATTAAATAATCTTTTAAGGTCCTGCGCTGCTCGCTGCGTTGCTGAGACCGGGATCAAGCCAGCGGCTATATCTCCCCCTGGATGCTGGTCTCAGTTCCGCTGCTGCTCCATCCACTGCTCGCTGCGTTGCTGAGACTGGGGTCAAGCCAGCGGCTATATCTCCCCCTGGATGCTGGTCTCAGTTCAGCTGCTGCTCCATCCACTGCTTGCTGCGTTGCTGAGACCGGGGTCAAGCCAGCGGCTATATCTCCCCCTGGATGCTGGTCTCAGTTTCAGTTCCTTGGAAGAAGCCAAATCCCACCGCTGCCACCAATGTAACGGATACCGCTGCCACCCAGCCTTGGGTGACTCCGTTAGTCGCCGCTTCCCTCGCTCTGGAACAGGAAAACTCCACCAGCTTCTCCCAAGGTATCCCAATCGCCAGGCAGGACTAGTGTCAGGATAACAAGAACTCTCCCAGCATACCAGCAGCTTAACCTTACCAGACAACACTTGTGTAGGTTAAAAACAAGAACTCCCTTTATTGTACAACATACAGGGTTTAAATACATACACAACATGTTATCCACCCAGTAGGACACAATGGGGCTGTTGGTGGAGGGGCACATTATACAAAGAGGCACAATGGTGAAGTGGTAATATGCATCTTTACAAAAGGTTCAATGGGTGGAGGGTGGTTTCAGTATAAACATGCAGTACACTGAACACAAGGGGAGTGTCAACACACGGTGTGATGAGACAATGGGTAGGTGACAACAAGATACAATAGGCCAGACCTGAGTGAGTTCACTATACAATGGGACAAAGGAATAGGGCTGGGTACAAGTGTAACAGAGGGACCAGAATACACAAAACAGGATGAGGTTCTGAAACATCATTAACATATTATTCTTTTGGGAAGTCTGATATCCTTTGACCAGGCTGGGCAGAATGTTCACTGGGTTTCTTGGTCACCCTGTACCCCCAATAAGTACAGGGTGACTTAGCCCCAAGAGGGGACTGGGGGGCTGCTAAAGGATCCTCCATGGCAAGGGGCAATCAGGGCAGAGATTAGTCTAATGTGGAGGCCATACCCTGTTCCAGGACTAGGTCCATAGTCTGTGGGCAGGAGGCTGGCCCTCAGGCCCCTCCAGGAGCCAGGGGCCCGGTGGTTCCTGTGACACCACAGGTCTAAATGAGGAACTAGACCTCTGGTGCATGTAGTATTTACATCCAGTCATCCCCCCTGTGCTGATTAGTTTGCCCAATAATGGTTTGAATCCATGTTCACCTCCATTCACCATTTTTCCTGTTTATTTAATACGCATCACCTGTTGAGTCATTACCTCCAATCACTTTCAGTGCAATATCCACTAGTCTCCTCTATTTTGGAAAACCTTTTCAGGTCTTTAGTTTATATCGTCAGTCACAAGATTTATTCTACCCTGTCTGTATACCAAAATCTGTTTATATTTATTATATTTAGCTCATATGGTTTTCCATATTCAGATTGTTTGTATGAATTATTACTACCATTATCATGTGCTTATCCACTTGCATTTTATGTTTTATATATGTACACCACCATCTTTGTTGGCTGTATCTAGGAAAATAGTATTATTTATTTGACTTGTTACACTTTAAGGTTACTTGGGTAGATGTTACCCTGACATCTCTATTTACACTGAACTACCCCAGTGCAATAACAGGACTAGAACAGGGGATCATAACCAGAGCCAAAGGATCAGCAGGCCATTCATGGCAAACACAAATGCTACCAACGCTAACCCAGGAAGGACACCAGTGAATGCGATGTGTATAATGTGGACAAACTTGAGGGGTAGATCTTGTTTGCACGAAGTGTGTGTGTTGGATACCTACTTGAGACATTTTGTTTTATTTTTAGTCATTTTTTTAATATACAACTCTAATTAGGTGCGCTTTCCTTTCTCCCTTTGTTATCCATATTTGCATATGGTTTTCTCCATCTTCCACACTGGTGTTGGAGGACAGAAGTGGTTTTTATTTAAAAAAAACAAAAAAAAAAACGTATTTTGAGATATGCTTAGTGAACAATTTGTAATAGAAATTGATCGAGTGCCATCTACACATTGTTTTCTTCCCTGATACTTAGGGCAGTCCTGCTGATATTCTGTCAACTACATTGCTGAAGGTCTTGGTATCCAATTGTACACCTACACAGTGGTGATGTGTATATAATCAATCAGGGAAGTGATAGGAGCAGAGCAACCTGGGAGGAAGTTTCTGATGATTCTTCTGTGGGTAGAGTTGAATGTTCTAGCATTCTCTGTATTTTACATCCTGGCAGGAGATATGCGCTCAAGCAGTCACTTTTCTAATATGTGGACAGATGGAGTCTACCAGAGATGGACTTCAGGGTATCTGAATTAAGTTGTAAGGCTTCAGTCATCTGCACAGGAAGAGTAGTGTTGTTGGTGATGGCCAGTTGATTCTATGAAGATACCCTGGCAGTCCAGTTTTACTTATGTGTTCCCTAATCTCGCTCTTCCCTGGATGGTCCACAAGATCCAAATGAACAGACTTAATAGCTTCTGTATGACCCAGGGGAGTTTGGTATTCAGACCAGCTCTATATAGTAGTCCTATACAACATATTTACACACAAGGGTCATTGTGTTATCCAGTTTTAGAAGAATTGGCATAACCTGCATGGAAGCAGAACTTTATATTGGGAAAACTACTTCACTTTGGTCATGTCAACTCACTTTGGGCATGCTAGCTTACTTCACTCTAGAGTGTCATCAGGATCTGGTGTACTCCTCTTTTCTTTGGTTGATGCAAGGAGATTTAGTGTTTATTGGTCTTTTCTCATGCCCAAGTGATGGAGTTTTTATCTTTGTAGCGGGTTGCTTTCATATTGTAAGTTTTGGCTTGATCTGACCTCTTCCAGCAACTGATTGTGTTCTTTTTGGATGTACATAATCTTTCTGTTGCTAGATGTTTCTCCTGTGTTTTCAAACACTTAACTTGTGACTGTTCTAGGATTTGTATCTAGTTCCAAGTGGTTTTGAGAAGGATCTTTTCAAACTTCTTTCAGCAGTGACACCTTGACAGTCATTCTCTTGATGTAACATCCTCTGTGTGTAGGATGACAGCATTGCATACTTTATGCACTCTTCTTTTTTTTTTTTTTTTTTTTTCTTCCCACTGCTAAAGGTTGTGTGATTTCCATCTGCCTATAACATTGTCATCTCTTCCCTTTGCCATCAAATCGATGGGAACTGCACACATTGGATGTTGGTAAATTCTGCTGTTTGTACTCTTGATCCTCTTTTGCCATTGCAAGGGTGCAAGCCATAGTGGAGCAGTTCCTAACTAACTTGGCTTAATTGTCCTCCATGTGTATAGTATGTGCTGTACATGAGGAGCAGGTCTTTCCTTTGGTTTTGGCTTACTCTACCAGAGACCTTATGGCCGTGGTTCTCACCCAGGATTATGTGGCACTTTGGCCACAGACATCCACTTATAGTTCCCCCGTTCATTTTTATTTCTCATTCTTTACAGATATGTTTTATTTTTAAATCTATATTTTTGTAAAAGGGTATGCAGAATATGTTCATTTATGTAATTCTAATTGGGAAGTCTAAGGATAACTACATTTATGTACTTGTGCCATTTATTACACCCTTTATAAATTACCTAATACATGGTAGGTGTTCCCTGAAAATACCATATTGCATGTTAGGGCCGGACATCGTCAGTGCAGTTGTGCAACATTTTTAAATGGATGTCTTTCCACTCTTCTTGGCTCTGCAGAGTTTATATTTTAGTCTTTGTAGAGGCAAGTTTGGGAGAAAAGTGCTATAGACTGTGTAGTTTGATTTGCTCTGTTTCTTATTACAAATTTTGACATTTTTCCTAAGGCTATGTTTGTTTGTTTTGTCTGTGTGTTTGACTAATGTTTATGGTTGTTATATTTGTCATTGTAGTGGTTTGTTTTTTCGTGGCTATGGGAGTTTTCTGACACTCACTGTTGATTTGTGGCAGTGTGGTATGTCATCATGGCCCCTGTGCCCCTCCTAGGATTCTTGGCTGCTGGAATAGTGGCTGCTTCTTTGCTCTTATAATAGAAATGGTCATTGGCCTTCATCTGGTTAGCTTAATGAAAACTGTGAAGTGGATAGCTCTACGTGAGCTGAGCTCATGCAGAGACTGAAACTGCATACTCCATAGACTTTTTTTTGTTTGTTTATTTTTAACATACCCTGACACCTAAGGGAGTTATCTTAACACCATGGGCTAAAATAACAGGATTTATCTGTAAGTAGCACAAAATCCTTGTTTATATGATAGCATATTTCTTGGTGTATGAATCTGAAATGTAAAGCATAAACTGAATCCCCTTAATTTGCCTTCCTCTGTTTTTCATCAGATACCCAAAAAAACTGGTCCAGACCTATTCTGTCTTTCCAAACCAAGATGAAATGAGTGATGTGGTGGTGCAACCTTATAACTCCCTCCTAACTCTTAAGAGACTTACTCAGAATGCGGACTGTGTGGTAAGAAAACAGTTTGGCTGTCTTTTAGAAGGTAGTGTCCCCCTTTGAGTGACCAGGTGTGTAATGCATTACAAATCTGGCCTATGCTATTTTTCACTTTCTTTCTTAGGTGGTTTTAGATAACACCGCTTTGAATAGAATTGCGACAGACAGACTTCACATACAGAACCCTTCATTCTCTCAAATCAATCAGCTGGTAAGTACTCTCCTACAATAAAAAAGGGCAGGTTTCCTGCTGTAATAATGTTTAATTAATTGAAGCATCTCCTGGCCAAATGAATTCGGGAACATGCCCACTGTTTGTTCTCCCAGTTATTTGCTGTGAGGTGAAGCCACCCAGCTCAATCCTGGACAAATCCCTGTAGGAACATGCAGTGTGCATGCGCTGGCACATAAGTCTTTACTCAAACATCTCCACTGCACTGCATCGGCTTCTGTCTCACCTCACTTACCATTCACTCATTCATCACACCAGTCACCTTCAAGCAGGAATGTTGCTCACTCCTCTGCCACTGAAGAGGTTGTATGAGAGTACTGTCAATGTATACGAAAGTGAGGTTTCTTTACATACTGTATTTCCAAGACTCCTGTGCTTTGTCTCTGCACGGGTTGCTCAGTTTATCAGTCTGTCTGACCATAAATAACTCTCACCCTGGAGTGACACAGTGATCCATGGAGCAACGCTGTCAGTGCTCTTAAGCCTAGGGCCAGATTTGCCATTAGGCAAAGTAGGCACCTGCCTACAGGAGCACGCCAATGAGGGCCGCCTGCCATTTGGATTTTTTTTTTTTTTTTTTTTATAAATATTCTTAAAAAAAAAAAAAAAACTAGCCGCCTTGCTGGCTGCGCCGGCGGCACCCACTCGCATTTGTTGTCAATCACAAAGAACAAATACAGGTTGCACAGCTGTGGAAGACGGAGGGAAAAACTACCTGATCAAGCAGCCAGGAAAAGACCGCTACTCCCCAGTCCAATAAATAAAATTTTAATGTAACATTTTGGCATTTAGGAATACAAAGGCTCCACGGGAAATATTAAAACCACTCTTGTCTGAGATATAATATATTTAAAAACACAAAAAATCAGTATATGTAAGAACTAACTTTTTTTTCTAATATATAATAATATATCATGGATCATGCGTCCATGTACGCGATATCGACAGAATAAATATATACAAGGAAATGGAAAAGTATAAAGTCAATATATACAGTAATGTGCGAAAGCTTTTGGCAGGTGTGAAGAAATGCTGTAAAGTAAGGATGACTTCAGAAATAGACTTGTCAATAGTTTATTTTTATCCATTAACAAAATGCAAAGTGAGTGGACAGAAGAAAAATCTAAATCAAAATAAATATTTGATGTGACCACCCTTTGCCTTCACAACCGCATCAGTTCTTCTAGGAACACGCTTCTTTAAGGAACTCGGAAGGTAGGTTCTAAACATCTTGGGCTTGAACTAACCACAGTTCTTCAGTGGATTTAGGCAGCTTCACTTGTACATTTTTTATTTTTACATTTTTCCTTTCTATTTTTATTCATGTTCCTAGTATTTAGGACTAAATGTTAAATGGGTTATATTTAACCATCAGAATAGCGGTGATTTAACACCTGTTTATTTTCATTCCGTAGCATGTTATCCTTCCTTGGATACATATTAGAGTTTATATAATACTAGTTGAACAGCCCATGTACACGGGCCAAAGTGCCAGGCAGCAACGGCCACGGTGCAGTCATGTGCAGTAGTGACTGCCCGTGCCACGGCTGATAACGGAACGGGGTGCTCCGAATTCAGACCGTAGTCCGGTCTGAATTCAGAGTACCCCGCTGTGTTATCAGCCATGGAGCAAGCAGTCTGTACTGCGCATGACTGTAGCACGCGCAGCCGTCTGTACCTCGCTTGACATCTTCTGACAAACATACATTAGCTAATTATTATGTAGGATACATATATACACACAAATTCACTTATTATATGTGTGTTTTTTCACTATGTATCTTTCTGGAATGGATGTAAGCACCGGTTATGAAAATGTGTCCTTTTTAAATTGGATTATTACTTGTGTGTTTTTCACAGACAAAGTTTATTTCTAAAAGCTGAGAGTTGGTACTGTGTTAGCCATAGAAATACAGGAGGCAACTATAGTTTATTTCTGTGTGCTGATATACACCTTAGAGCACAGTTCAGGATTTATTTGTAACCTACTTTCCTTGAGGTGGATTTCATGACTCTAAATATTATCTCAGTATGTATGTATGTATCTTTATTTATATAAGAAGTTGAAATAATACAATACAAAAATACAGAACTGGGTGAAGTGCATTAATATAAAGCGTGATCATTGCATTATTTGTGGGGGAAAGTGCAGCAAAGGAATCATACCCTGAAAAAGGAGCCCCAAGGTAAATAGAATTCATGACTACATTCAGAGACCGCAAGGAGGAGGATTATAAGTCCAAGTACAAGGTATGGTGAAGGAAGTGCAGAAGGAGTCTGATGTGGCTTTCTGTGTACAAGAGGAGAATATTGCTATTGAGATGTGTATGTGTATAAAGTTTGTTCTAGGAATTTTACCGGTTTCTTGTTTTTTTAAATACATTGTGTATCAGGCAAGCATTTTTGATATGTCCTGTGGAGATTTCTAATCTATTCTCTTAAGTGTCGGAATGTTACAATAAGCTTTCACAATGAATCAACATCCTACCTGTACGGAAAAACGATCCAGTACTACACATTATATACAACATCTTTCAACAGTCTACCAAGGTAAATTAATCTAAATATTTACTGCAATTAAAATCCTCAACTTTGCTGTAGTCCAAAGTGCCTTTTCTTTAGTCTTTAATGGAATACCCCCTTATTTCTTGCTATTCCCTTCCCTTTGCAATTGAGTCCCCCAAAGAGTTCTTTGTATTGGGTCTGATTATATTTAGGAGTTGTAATTATATTAACCTTTTAAACCCTTTTCACACAGACTGCAATGTTGCATCTGATAGCAAAGTATTATTGTGTAGTATATGGCATGTCACATGGGTGACAACTGTGTATGTCACAGTACCTCAAGCATAAGGAAAGCTTTAGGAGTTTAATCAAACATGCACTGAGCTTGTTAGTCAATCAATATTGCAGGTAAAATCAAGCATGCAAAAGTCTATATGCAAAAAAAAAAACTGTTGAGCGAAGTGACCTTCATCAATAAAAAGAATCAGAGGTTAAGCAAAAAGGTTGTTTGCTTGATCAATAAATAAAAACAAATAAGCGGTGTGTACTTAACTAAACAAAATCAATCCAGCATGAGATTCTCAATCTATCAGGAAAATCCATTCTTGATCACTAAAGTGCGTAAAGCACTCTTCAGCAAACTGAAAAAAAAATTCTTAAAGAGAATGATGGACATTAAACAACCCAAAAAATGTTTGTTACATGAGAACACTATTTCTACTGTACTTTGTATTAGCTGGATTAATTATCATGTTACACTTGTCAACAACATAGGCTGAAGTTAATGTTTGCAAAGAAGCTTACTATTTGCATTAACACTGTTTGCAGTTGACTGAAAAGATGTTTCTTACTTCAGGTATCTACCATCATGTCTGCCAGTACTACCACCCTCCGGTACCCAGGCTACATGAACAATGATCTGATTGGTCTCATTGCCTCTCTCATCCCCACCCCACGCCTCCACTTCCTAATGACTGGATACACCCCGCTGACTACGGACCAGTCGGTAAGAGAACAGTTATAATGGGACATCCGTTGCCCAAAGCTTGGTTTATGCCTCCAGATATATGTACTCTTGTTTCATTGTTGGATTGATACTTGCATTTGTGAATCACTGTTTAGATCAAATTCAGTTAATTTATCTTTTATTTCTTTTTATTTCTTGCCTTTACAAAGGATCTCCCTAAAAGAAACAGATCTAAAAGTCTTTTGGATTATAAACGGGTACTTCTGTGTGACTATCCATTTCTGGCCTGCTAGATCTACCGTATCATGTTTTTCTTATCTACCAGTGTGCTGTGTGTGAACATTCATGGTGTCTTTTTTACAAGTTAGATTCTGAAAGATACAATATATTTTTTCCAGAGCAAAAGCTGTCCAAATGAAAGCTTTTACATTTAAAAATAAGCATTCATGGGGATGATGAATATAGTTTATATGGTCCATCTTCAATAGAACTGCGTCTCTCCCCCCCCCCCATTGTTTCTTCAGCTTTCCATGTGTACTCCAAAGCAGGCATGTTGAATATTCATGATGCGTGTGGCCCGCTGCCTACTAATCTTAAATGCCCTGTGGCCCAGAGTTCTCCCCCTACCCCCTTACCTCCGCTAGTTGTAACCTATTCAGTTTTCTGGCTTCTGTCTGGGTTTCACTTATCCTAAAACCCAGATGGAATCATCTTCAAGCTGTTGGAATGATCCGCTGGCAGAGTATTATGGTAACTGCTACATTCTAGTATGCTAAAGGACATTTTACTAACCTCCAACAGTTGTTTATGTGATTGCAGTGTGTTAAAAGGTCAGGGAGTAAGACAGAGCTGCAGGAATGGAAGGTGTTGGAGAAGGTCATTTGGGGCTTTTAAGCTTCAAATATTGTGGCCTGTGGGTACTAGAACAGATCATTCCAGGCCTTTATTCCTTGGATAATGTGGGTGTTGTGAAACTGTATTTGTTGCTAAGTTCTATAATGTCACTGTGACTAATGTACAAAGAAAAATGGTGCAAAATAATTGCACCATAGATAATGAATAAATATCCCCCAAATTCCAATTGATTTAAACAGGATTATATTCCTATTCTGTGGACATCTCCAACACGTTGCAAAGTAATACATTCAAGTGGATAACACCCCCCCCCCTTTTTTTTTTTTTTTTTTTTTTTTTTTTTCTCCTTTCTTTTTTGTTCCCTATGATGCAATTGGGTTGCACCTTGCTCATCCACTTACATCCTCTCCAAAACAACCTGGGCTTTATTCATCAAGCTAAAGATGAGAATTTTGAAGTAAACCAACTGCACCATAAAGGGGAATGAAAAGATAGCAAGTTCCTATTGATTTATATTGGACTTTTAACCCTCTGAATGCTAGTGGTCTCCAAGGCATTGAGATGTCTTCGGGGTTAAAACCTGTTTTTAAACCTATGAGAGTTTTCGTTTCTCTTTCGTGCTCTGTGGAACACAGGAGGTCTGGACACTTGAATAAAAAAGGCAGACACTCCACTCCCCCCCCACCACCAAATAAGCTCTATATTAAGAATGACCGGGGCAAAGAGTCTTGGCTTGGCTAATCTGTATAATTTAGATGCTGCTGTTTAATCCCCATTAAGTGGGCTCCTATCCCTGTTCTTCCAGGATGGATATAGATGAGGGAGCAGATTTTAACAGACCCAGGTCTGTATCTCTAGCAACCATAATCTGTGGTCTGTGTTTTCTTGCTATACTTGGCACTCTTGTTCCCCGCCCCCATCCTTTACACTTGCCATGGGGTGGTTGCTTGACTTTATTTAACTTTTTTTCATATTTTTCCATTACACAATAATTGGCTGCACCGCCTTTAAGAAACAGGTGCTCATCTTGGATGTGGCATCTGCTTTGTTTTAGTCTCTCATGGCACCAGGTGGGCTCCTCTTTGTGAAGGGGCAACAAATGTGGATGTCTTTTTAACACACATGAAGGATACTGCTGCTCTTGTGGCGGAGAACAATCATGGTTATTAGAGAGTATTTATAATAGAAGTCCCCCCCCCCCCCCATGAGGCCTGTTTTCCCCCGGTGCCCCAGGGTAAGGAGTGTGAGAGTTCTAAGCCTTTCTCCTTCCCTTTCTATTTAACCCCTTAAGGACTGGCACTTGAGGACCACGGGACTTTTTTTTTTTTTTAAGTTCCAGTTCATGGCTCCCCAAGTGGCGTGCAGCTGGGTGGGGAGCCCTGAACTCCATGACCTGCCAGGACCGTCACTGGTCCTTAAGTACCAGCCAGCAGTGACAGTTCTGGCACTGCGGTGGTCATTAAGGGGTTAAAGGAGCAACCCATGAGGCACCTGTATTTCAGCTCTTTATTCTGGTGGCCGAATCGCCTTCTGGCATCTGTCGCAGGCAGATACATTTTATTATTTTTATTTTCAGTCCTGTATTTCTCTCTCTTTGGTGGACCAGTGTGTGTTAGGGGTGATTTTGGAAAGCTGTTGCATAGATTTCAAATCTCTCCCCCCTCCTCCTCCTTTCCTTATGTCCAGAGGACCTTGTGATCTGATTTTTTTTGCCATTTATTAAAAGCTGTTTCTTCCCTGATTGATATGGAGTTCCTGGTGCCTGTTCCTCCTCAGGAGAGAATCATGGGATTGTAGTTCAAACTTTTCATAGTCTCCAAAAAGGACAGCAGCTGCCATCCTGTCCTGTATTTAAAGCTTTACAATTGCTTTTTCTCTTATGGAACACAGGAACCATGGGGCTGAGTCCCTCTTCTAGGAGTGCATGACACATTATAAAAGGCGGTGATAGACCTGATGACAACCAGGGAGGAATAGAATGTGCCTGCATTCTGTGCACACACAAGGGACCTTCTGGCCTTTGCGACAGATACCATGTCCATTTCATTTAACTTTCACCTGTCCTATGTGTTTTCCCCAATTCCTTTCACCCCCATAGTGATCTGAAAGATCCGAATGGTGAAGGAGTTAGTCATCCTAATTGACTCATCCTTGTCCAGGCAAGCTTGGTTTATGGATCTCGTCATTCTCTGTGTTCAGGAATCATTCCAACTGCAGCTGAATTCGGATTTGTTGCTTCAGGGACCCTTGTTGTACGAGGATATGGAGAAGCTGGGCTTGACGGCATTGTTCTTGAGGCCACCATTCTGAAAAGAAAGGAATTCTCAGATGATATCTCCAACGTGATCCAGTCTAGAAAGCAAGTTTTCTCTAATGCAAACCATGGGGGTCCTGTCCATCTTTCACCAGTGGTGCGCTGACAAGACTGTGTCTGCTCTGATGTTTGATTTGCCTATGGTACTGTCCTTCCTTCAGGACTGGGTCAACAAGGGTCTCAGTTTGCGGTCCCTTAAAGAGATAGTATTACTTCAAAATTACTGTCCCTCATATTGTAGCCCTTAATAAACGGAGTTAAATGACACCAGCAGCATCTCTTAAACCTTTATGGTTTAAGAGATAGCCGCTTTCAAAGTTCCCTCTCCCCTGCTGTCAGCATTCTGCTGCCAGCAGGAGAATCCGGTCTCTGAATCAAGAGGAGGCTCTTCAGCAGAGCCGATATCTCGTTATGGAAGGAAAAATGATTATTTGAAACAGTCTTCTACGTGTGCTTGGTAACCAAAAACACTTAGAAGACTGTTAAAATGAATAATTTTTCCTTCCATAACGAGATATTGGCTCTGTTTAAGAGCCTCCGCCTGTCCCGGGACCAGATTCTCCTGCTGGCAGCAGAACACTGATAGCAGGGGAGAGGAAACTTTGAAAGCGGCTATCTCTTAAACCATAAAGGTCTGAGAGATGCCGCTGGTGTCATTTAACTCAGTTTATAAAGGGCTACAATATGAGGGATAGTAATTTTGAAGTAATACTATCCCTTTAAGTAACAGATCTCAGCCCTCATTATATAAGGGGGTGACTCTCCCTCTTCCAGCTCGACAGCCGAGCAGGAACAAGAGAAACGGATGGTCGGACAAGCAGGGTCAGCAACTGGAGAACAGCAAAGGGTACAGAACTGGCAGGCTGGAGATAGTCAGTGGGAGAGCCGGGGCTGACAACAGGATAACAACAATAGAGGTGAAGCACAGGAACGGCATGCTTAAGTGGTTGGTAACAAGGCCAAGGTCAATAACAAAGAATCAAAGCAAGAGTAAGGGTAACAGAAACGGGACTGAGAATCTACTCGAACACTTGCTAGAACGATAAGATCTTGTGCCAGCACTGGGAAGCTGGCTGTTAATAAAGGCATAGGAATAAGCAAAGACCTGGACAAGGAGTGAGAATCTGGAAAGCCCAATATAAAAACATAAAACCCCAACATGGTGTGGGCAAGGAAACACCGGTCAACCAGGACATAGTTACACCTGGTTATTTGGAACCACACCGGATAGCTTTCGTATATCCCAGTTGTTCCTGTGTTTCACATTGGACAAAAGAGAAAAGGGAATTTTTGTGTTCTTACCAATAAATCCTTTTCTTAGTCTCTCCCAGAGGATAAAAACAAGTTGTTTGAGATAAGGGCAGGGGGGTTCCTTTGGATTATTTGGTTCATGTGGCTGCCCTTCAACTTTGCTATCCTTTAAAACAGAGCATGTCTTGTGGGGTAAAGTACAGTAGGGAGAGTCTCTCTTATGCCGGACTCTTATGCTAGTGACTTGCCCTGCTGTGGGAGGATATTTACACCATGGTTCCTGTGTTCCACATGGATTTAGAGAAAAAGGTTCATCAGGAAGTATACAAAAAAACCCTTCTATTCACTGTGGTTTAGTTGGTTTGCCACAGAATTGTTCAACCTTTCTTAGTACATGTGGCATCCTCCTTGGAGGGAAATGCTGAGTATGTAGCCCTCGATAGTATTTACATTTGACATGCCTGTTCTAAAATCTACCTCTTGGTCACACCACAACAAACATCATGTTTCAATTGTCCTGAATGGATTGAACCAGCCAGTTTTGGCTATCTGAGTGATAAAGGAACTGTAAACCGAAAAATCCAATATTAACTAAAATACAGGCCATGTGCTAACATGCTCATGTAGCTCAAGGGTCAGTACTTGTCAAGTTGCATGGATAGTCCATAGCGGTCTCCTTTAGATTAGGGAGGAATAGCCCCATCCCCGTGCCTGATCAGCAGATTTTCTATTTGAACTGAAACTGATGTCTCAAGTCCCCATTGAACCAATGCACTTTCACCGGATTTATATTGATATACTGGTGGTGTTACCCTCTAAAGGCAGGTTCTTGAAGCCCGTAAGACATTAGTTAGTGCTTCTAATATGAAGCAGTTTGTAAAATGAATTGGGACTTGCTTAAATGGGGTACCTTGGTGTTCCAATTAAGCTTGAACATATTAGTGAGTTAATGTGTGCTGTGAACAGTATATATGCTAAACACAGGTTCACATTTAATGTCACAGGAACCACTGGGCCTGGACTGGAAGCGGCCATTTGGCCATACAGAATCATGGGCCAAACTACAAAATGGAGAAGGGTGTCAGCCAGACTCCAGGGTGGCACTCGGCCTGAGACCCTATTATGTATTGGGGGTGGGGCAGTGACTACCTGGGACAGTATCTGGAGACTGGGAGCCAAATGTCCTATTGCCTCACCCATTGTGTGCTGTGTTATTGTTTAAATGCAAAGTAGGTTTCCTGGGGTTATGTGGTTCCATTTGTTGGTTTGTGAAACTGATATGTATTATGTCAGTCACTGATGTAATTACCTGAGCAGACCTGATAGAGGGCTGTGTGTTTTGTATTCTATTGTGTGTTAATGTATTTAAGTCTCAGCAAGACTGGTGGTGTTGTGAATCTTAATTGCTATTGGTTGACTGTGATCACAAACCTGTATATAAACCTTGTTTGTGTCCAAATAAAGTAGTTCTTGTTTTAACCTACACAAGTGTTGTCTGGTGAGGTTAAGCTGCTGGTATGCTGGGAGAGTTCTTGTTATCCTGACACTAGTCCTGCCTGGCGATTGGGATACCTTGGGAGAAGCTGGTGGAGTTTTCCTGTTCCAGAGCGAGGGAAGCGGCGACTAACGGAGTCACCCAAGGCTGGGTGGCAGCGGTATCCGTTACATTGGTTGGCAGCGGTGGGATGCTTCCCAGTTGGTGTTTGGAACATACAAACCACCACCAGGATCGTTTCACCTGAAACAGATAAAGCCAAGGAACCTAACTGAGACCAGCATCCAGGGGGAGATATAGCCACCTGGCTTGACCCCGGTCTTAGCAACACTGAAACCAGCATCCAGGGGGAGATATAGCCGCAGGGCTTGACCCCAGGTTTCAGCAACAGTTCATGGGAGACCGATGAAGCAGCTCTCCACCAGCAGGCGCCAAGCGGTCAGACACGGAGATGGAGGCTATGCTTTGCCAAGCCCTATCCGGCTATGAACAACAGCGGGCCACACTGGAGGCAGAGGGACACTCCTTCTCCTCCGAGGGCTTCATCCCTTATGCAGAGAGGCATGAGAGCGAGACACAGCAGTGGAGCCCCTGCATCCTTGGGCCGAGTTCGGACCCCCAGACAAGCGAGGTACTGGCATCCTGGATCGGAGATGTCATTTGCCTGGATCTCCAGTATGGGGCTTTCTGCGACAGGACCGGATTTGAGTGGTTCGGGTTCCCCAAAACTCCTCTCCCGTGCAGCGGCTTCGCCTACAGGGGTCCCAGCTCGTTGTGGCATGCCAGGGCTGAGGAGCCGGACTTTGGCAGTCGCAGGGAAAGCCGGTCCTGGGAGATCCGCGACAGGCGAGCCATGCAGCTGGGGGTGTCAGAAATACCCGAGGTATGGAGAGAGCTGGAGGATCTTGTAACCCAGGAGTGGGGACTGGAGATGGAGTGTAGGGATCTCCAGGAAGAGGTGGCTCACACCTATCCCCCACAGCAGCGTTGTATGGACGTGGAAGGTGCAGTGGATGAGAATGCGGTCGCCACAAGCACCTTGTCCGTGGAAGAGGGGGCTCTTCCTGAGGCTGACTTCAGCGACCTGTTATGGTCTAGTCAGCGGGTAGCAGGCGAAGCTGCGGCCACCGCTAACCCGTTTGGTATGGATGTCCCCACAGCAGAGAGGTGCTGTATTTTGGGGGTGGATGCGGTGGGCATCACTCCCCAGCGGCTGTTTGTGTTACAGGGAGAGGAGGTAGCTGACCTCTCTCCCCAGCGGCAGATGGCTTGTGTAACTGGTGGGGGCGTGGATGGGATTGCGGTCGCCACAAGCACCCTACCAGTGGAAGAGTGGACCCTTCCTGAGGCTGACCCCAGCGACCTGTTATGGTCTGGTCAGCGGGTAGCAGGTGAGACTACGGCCGCCGCTACCCCTTCACTTAAGACTGTTTCAGCGGTAAGGAGCTGGGTTCTAGGAGGGGATGCAGTTGACGTCACTCCTCAGCGGCTGACGGAGGTACAGGGAGCGGAGGTAGTTGATCTCTCTCCCCAGCGGCAGATTTGTATGGGCACTGAGGGTGCCATGGATGAGACTGGCCGCCATGGGCACCCTGCAAGCAGAAGAGTGGACTCTTCCTACGGCTGACCCCAGCAACCTGTTACAGTCTGGTCATCCGGTAGCAGGTGAAGCTACGGCCACCGCTACCCCTTTCATTGAGACTGACTCCAGTGAGCTGTTGCAGTCAGGTCAGCAGGTAGCAGGTGAAGCTATGGCTGCTGCTACCCCTTCCTTTAAGGATGTCCCAGCATCAAGGTGCAGTGTTCCAAGGGATGGTGCAGTCAGTCCCTCACAGCAGCAGCTGTGCCTGGTCTTGGGAGTGGAGGTTGCAGTCCTCCCTCCCCAGCGGGAGACTTGTGTTTTCAGAGGGGAGGTAGTTAACCTCTCTTCCCAGTGGCAGGTTAAAGCACCCAAGGTGCCACCAGGAGAAAGATACCCAGCGGAAGAGCTGACAACAGGGCAGAGCGCCGCTGGCCTCTGTCCATCTGAGCAATTGCCCCAGGGAGCGGGTGCTGGCTGCACCACTACCCTACAGCAGAGCGAGATCCAGGAGGAGATGGAGTGTTGTGTACTCTCACCCCAGTATCCAGAGCAACTCTACCACCCACTCTCATCATCCTCAGCCAGCAGCGGAGATTCCGGTAATGTGCTGACTGGGAGGGCACTGTTGTTTGGGCGGGGGTTTTTACTGGGTCATAGACTCCTGTGTACCGGATCCGGGGCTGGATGGCCTCTCCGGCTCAAGGCATCTTATGTCTAAGTCACCCTGTACCTGGAGGTGCAGGGTGCAAAGCTGGACAGACCCCAGGACTATAGGGGCTGGCTGGGGACAAGTACTGTGCGGACATTGCACTAGCAGACTATGTGTCCACTCCAGACAGCAGCGAGATGACCCGTGTGGATCATGCTGTGGCTGTCGGAGGTGGACAAGGGGGAGAAATGTCACAGGAACCACTGGGCCTGCACTGGAAGCGGCCATTTGGCCATACAGAATCATGGGCCAAACTACAAAATGGAGAAGGGTGTCAGCCAGACTCCAGGGTGGCACTAGGCCAGAGACCCTATTATGTATTGGGGGTGGGGCAGTGACTACCTGGGACAGTATCTGGAGACTGGGAGTCAAATGTCCTATTGCCTCACCCATTGTGTGCTGTGTTATTGTTTAAATGCAAAGTAGGTTTCCTGGGGTTATGTGGTTCCATTTGTTGGTTTGTGAAACTGATTGTATTATGTCAGTCACTGATGTAATTACCTGAGCAGACCTGATAGAGGGCTGTGTGTTTTGTATTCTATTGTGTGTTAATGTATTTAAGTCTCAGCAAGACTGGTGGTGTTGTGAATCTTATTTGCTATTGGTTGACTGTGATCACAAACCTGTATATAAACCTTGTTTGTGTCCAAATAAAGTAGTTCTTGTTTTAACCTACACAAGTGTTGTCTGGTGAGGTTAAGCTGCTGGTATGCTGGGAGAGTTCTTGTTATCCTGACACTAGTCCTGCCTGGCGATTGGGATACCTTGGGAGAAGCTGGTGGAGTTTTCCTGTTCCAGAGCGAGGGAAGCGGCAACTAACGGAGTCACCCAAGACTGGGTGGCAGCTGTATCCGTTACACTTGGCGTTCCAATTAAGCTTGAACATATTAGTGAGTTAATGTGTGCTGTGAACAGTATATATGCTAAACACAGGTTCACATTTAAGCAGCCAGTATAAAGTAGCATGGTTTTGTCTGTTTGCTTTGCTTCATTTTGGGGATTTGTGAAGTTCCTTCTTTCCTTGCTGCACTCCATACTTTATGTACGTAGGTTACTTTTTTCACTTGTATATTATGGTTCATTAGTGCTATGCCTTGTTTTTTTTTTCATAACAGTAGGTTAAGTGTTCTTGAACGTATGTGACATGGGATTTAACTTCAGTGGAGCATTAAGTGGATAATTTTAACCCTATGCACCAACAAAGACATTGAGTAACTATTTTCTAATTACAGAAAATGTGCATGTAATAAGGAAAAAGCATTGAACATTTTCTGACATTGCTATCCAATTAAAAGGAACATACAGTTTTTGAAACTTTATTTTATTTTACAGGTTGGCTAAAATTTTAAGAATTACATATATAGTTTAAAATATCACAAGGGTTATGATAAAAAGGATCAAACTTTATTTTCCATTCTGTCTAAAGTGGAACAAACACCATAAACAAACAATGGTTTTAAAAGAATGGTTAATATACATATAGGGTCTTTGAAAGCTCTTTTAGTATTGCCCAATTCATTATAAAGTGTTAGTTCCACTTTAACCTGTCCTGTCCAAATTGCGGTTTTAATTCTTTGTTTTCCATGCCTGCAGGTGGCCAGTGTGCGTAAGACCACGGTGTTGGATGTCATGAGAAGATTACTACAGCCCAAAAATGTTATGGTGTCCACCGGCCGTGACAGACAAACCAACCACTGCTATATTGCAATACTGAACATCATCCAGGGGGAGGTGGACCCCACACAGGTAAGTGTACGAGGAAGGGGGTTGAAGAAGATTGGAGCTTTATGTAAATGGGTGTGGAGAAAGGAGCTTAAGCAGATGAGTGAGGAGTTTATTCCATACTTGGGGCTAGAGTCTGTTCCTTGTTGGCAGGAAAGGAGCTCATTGGTGGCTTTGTGGCAGGTGTTACATGGTGCTGATGGCTGTGGGGTATGCATTGTGCTTGTGGATGTAGTGTCAGGAGGTGCTTACAATGGTTGCTGTGTGTGGGTGGTTTCATATGTTGATGATTTTGGTTTGGCTGTGGTCCTTACACTTGTGGCTTTTATAAGGAGGAGGCCCTTTCACTGGTTGCTGGGGGGTGGAGGCCCATGCGCAGGTGGCTGTGGTGAGGTGGAGGCCATCCAAGGTATCCCTATATATAATCTGGAATTTCTACGGAACTCCTAACATTTCTCTTATGCCCAATTGGCAACATAAGAACCAAAGGAAAAGCATCTTCTGGCCCGAAGTGTAAATACACTCTCTGGAGGCAAAGGCTCCCTCTCTTCAGAACTTTACTCCCATGAGACCAATTAAATTGATGGCAAAGATTGAAAACAGAAGAGAGGTAGGAAGGGAGCCACATGTGCCAGAGAAATCAAAGCCCCCCCCCCCCCCCCGATTGGAACTCAACTAATTTTTGTCCCAGAGGGAAGTCCTGTTTTCCTGTTTTTTGGTAAGTATCCTAAAACTGCCTTTCTCATCCAGTGTGGAACATTGGAACCATGGGAATGTCCCAAAGCTATCCACCAAGATTCCAGGAAGGGAGAGACACCCCCCCCCCCCCCCCCGAAAAGACACTTACATACCAAATCAAGTAACAGGAAAAAAACAGGTTACTGGAAGTAAAGGCAAGGAGGACACCTACACAAGGGAATACAGTCTGTAGGACCTGCTGTTCAAAACTGGCTTCAGCTGAAGCCAGAACATTAACACAGAAGTTCTTAACAAATGTGCAAAGGGTCAACCACATCGCCACCTTGTAAGCCTGCTCTGAAGAGACCTTGTTCTTGTAGGGCCAGTAATCACCCACTACTCAGCTGGAATGAGCTGTGATCCTGAAGAGAGCTCCTTCCCCCCCCCCCCCCCCCAAGGACATATGCCTGGCAAATGGTCGCATTAATCCATGAAGCTACTGTCTCCTTAGACACAGCTTTGCCTTTGAGGGCACTCAAATTGATTTCAAGTGGAACTTTCACCTATTACTAAGACGCCATGCATTCATTAAGCGCATGGAGACTAGCTTGGAAGTCCATGTCTTACCTTTAAAAAAGTGAAGATTCTAAAGAAATCTTTGCCGTTTGGGGACCGGAACCCAGGCTACAGTGCAGACATCTTGTCTGCGCATCTATGCTGTCAGTCCCGGTCTCCGTTGAGTAGCAGTGCAGCGTACCACATGGTAACCGGAAAGGACTGACAGCGCAGACCGCACTAACCTGCCCGTCAGTTTGCAAACGGCAAAAATTTCTTTAGAATCTGCGATTTTTTTATTTATTTTTTTTGAAAGGCAAGACATGGATTTCCAAGCTAGTCACCATGCTCTTAATGAATGCATGGCGACTTAGTAACAGCTGAAAGTTCCTCTTTCAGGAAAGGCACTATGTGATGAACGTAGTACTTCAAGCCCGGAACTATGTCCAAACATTGAAGATCCTGCTTCCGGCTGTTAGATGGCGCCAGACAAAGAGAATGAAGAATAATTGCCTGGTTAAAGAGAAACTCAGAAACAAATTTAAGGAGAAGCCTTACGTGAGTTTGCAAAAGCAGCCTATCAGAAAGGGGGTTTACAGGACAAAGCCTATAATTCGGCTGCTCATCGAACAGACACAATGGCCAGCAGGAAGGCTGTCTTAAGAGTCAAGGACTGAGGGGAAACAGAAGACAGAAGATCAAAGGTAGCCTTCTGAAGCACTCCTATTACCAAGTTCAATTACCCCTCTATCTGAAAAAGTACAGATAGAGCAGAAGTTTGGACCTGGATAGAACGAAGACTAAGCTCTTTCTGAAGCCCATCCAGAAGACAAAAAGGGCATGGCCACAACCTCTGGTTTTCGCATCATATCATATGATATGCCTTGTATGAGAAAAGGATTTATCGGTAAGTATACAAAATCCCCTTATTTGTGCATTAACAGTGGGTTAGTGAAGACTTGTACAGTTACTTTGGGTTCCAAAATCAGAATGAATGTCAGTGTTTGCATGTAATCCTTAACAGACAAAAATTGGCAGTCACTGTTCTGATGACACCGTGCCCCCTACAAGGTCTGCATTAAATTAATCATGCATATGTTTTAGAGGGGTGGCCAAAGCAATGCTGTGAGGAGCAATGCATTGGAGACATTTTTAGCATCCAAGAGTTTAAAAGCTTACTGTCAAGCTATTTTCTTTTTGTTCTTTACGGTGCAGCTGGTTTCCTCCCCTGATAGGTTCAATTTTTCTTACCAGATCAGCATCACTGTCTGTTTCCCAAGCCTTGTTTGACTGTCCCTCTGTTACTCCTAGAATAATTCAAACACTGTCTGCTTCATGGCCTTGTTTAATTGCTAGCCATATTGGACCGCACATATACGGTCTGCTGTTCCAATCTTGTCAACAGAAACACATGAATGCATAGCTACAGAACCATGATATACAGTTTGCTTTCCCAGACTTTTGGCACTGGTAGCCACTGAAAGACACATACTCTCTGCTGACACTAGTAGTTGTAAACGACTGCACATATTTTTCTGCTTTCCTAGCCTTGATCCACTGATAGCCATGCTTCTGGTACAATATGTGGTGCCCCAGCTTGTGAAAAATGGTATCTCAACTTTGGGTTGACATAAGGTACAGACTACAGTAAGACATTCCAAAGTATTGAAAGATTTTAGTATCTTTGATTTGAAGGGTAAAATGTTATGTTTTTCTTCCTATAACATTGGATTCTATGAATAGTTTCAGATACTAGGCTAGGCGTTTTGATGCGTCTAGTTGTCTGCTTCCCAAAATGGTATGCTAGTACCTAACCATTGTAGTACAAGCAATTCATATTTGAAAAATGTAAACAAAATATGATTGTAGTTGTAGCTTTGTGCTTCTGACACTTGCTACAGTATGTCGGCTCATACCAGTCCAGTGCCATTTTTTTCAAAAATGCAGTAACTAATGAACACAATAGGAAATACCATGTTTACCAAATTTATCAGATTCTGTTGGGATAGAAATATAAAACCTAGCGCCACCTCATGGAAACACCAACCTAGCCATAAAAAAAGAGAAGTGGCTTTCCTCATTTGATGAGTGAATGTCTACTTTGCAAACGTATCTACCTTTCATACATTTCTTTCATATCTCTAATGGTTATGATCCCTTTAGTGCTGGCAGCAAACTAAAAAAACAAAACGGTAGGTGTAGTGATATGCTATTGTGTACAGTACTGGAGATCATCTCCAGAAGGATATAGATAATCTGGAGAGATTTCAGAGAAGGGCTATTAATATGGTGAATGGCTTACAAATAAGGATAGATAGGATAGACTAAATGATCTGAACAGTTATAGCTTGGAGGAAATAAGAGAGGGGAAATGATAGACACCTTCAAATACATAAAGGGATTCAAAAAAGTTAAGGAGGGACTTACATTTCAGAGGAGAAGAAATGTTGTGGCAATAGGTCATAGACTACATCTGAGCCTGTTACACTAGTTTTAATATAAGAAAATGTTACTTCACGGGTGAAAAGTGGAGTAGTCTATCAGCAGAAGTGGTACAGGTTAATATAGCGAGGGAATTTAAGCTTGAATGGGATAGAAATAAGGCTGTCTTGAACATAACACAAGGTTTGATGTTTTTACAGTAGACAAAATTGGCAGACTGAATGGTCCTTATTCTTTATTTGTTTAGCGCCGACTTATTCTAGTGCTTATTGCTGCTGAATTCTTTCTCCTTCTTTCATCCTTCTTCTTTTTTGTTTTACTCTAAGCTTGAGTGAGATACACAGTAAATTGTCAACTAAAGGGATAGTAATACTTTGTTTTATCTTTATTTTGTTATAAGTCTTATCTCTCAAACCTTTATGGTTTGAGAGATATTCACAAGCAAAGTTTCCTTTCACTGACAAAAAAGGTCAAGTCTGCCATCTAGCTGTCAGATTTGGAATCCGGTCCGCGGACCGGCCATGGCTCTACAGCAGAGCCGAGATCCCGAGATATAAGAAGAACTAATTCATTTGAATAGTCTACATAGTGTGTCTGGCTTGCAAGCACACTTTTTAGTCCCTTCCAATGAAATAATTATTTTTATATCTTGCGATCTCGGCTCTGCTGAAGAACCACCGGTTGATCCGCGGACCGGATTCCAAATCTGACAGCTAGATGGCAGACTTGACCTTTTTGGTCAGTGAGAGGAAACTTTGCTTGTGAAAATCTCTCAAACCATAAAGGTTTGAGAGATAAGACATATTATTCTTCATGTTTTTTTAATGCCTACAAAATAAAATAAATATAAAATGAAGTATTACTATCCCTTTAAGTGTTTCTGAAACTTTTATGTTGTAAGAAAAAGCTTCAGGTACTTGCTGATCTGAAAGTTAGTCTACTATAAAAGTTATTGAGGTGATTGTAGGGTAGTTTTACCATGTAACTAATGGAATTGCTCTGTGTAGTGTTTATTACAGACATTTGAATAGATTATCAAAATGCATTAAAATCAAAGGATATACCAAAATGCAAATAGACTAAAAATGAAATATACAAGTATATGTTGTAATACCCAGTAGTGGTAACTGCAGCTTCAGGTGGATAGCGTGCAACTTATATATATATTTTATAGCATTCAATGCAAAATTATGGGGTACTTGCCCATCATTATGATGAAGAGTGGTGGCTACAATATGACCTCATTGTGTCCCACAAATAGGTTGTGTAAGCAACATAGAATAAACAGCGTATAAAAACACGCATATAAATACAAAGTATATAAAAATATTTAGCTTATCACAAGAACAAAAGCCTTCCCCACTAACCATAACCATACACCTGTATGAATGGGTAATGGGTAGTTCGAAATAATAAGTAATAAAATAAAGCAGATGTTCAGTTCAGCAGTCTGGGAGTGACCCCAGTTGTGAATGCCCTTACTTCATGGTCATAAGTATATGGCCTAGCTGCAAGTAGTGTTACACTTCCAAAGGATCCTCTGCAGTCTCTGATACTCCACAGTGGTACAGATCTTGCATATATGATCCTCAGAACACCGCTCTAAAACATCACTGCCATTTCTCAGGCCAGGGCTCCACTATTCCACCACTTCCAATTGGTGTAGACATGATATTGAGGGAATCCGCTTAGTTGAATTGTAATTCACTATGATCAAAGCATTTCTGTGGAACCTTCCGCCTTTCTCAAGAATAAACGGTCCCTCCCTACCCCTTTCTATAATTTCTTGAAGTCTGTCTTTAGTTCACACATCCTCACAACAATCAATGATTTTATTAGTTAGCACTACACTACGACAGAAATCAAATAAAAAAAAAAAAATATATAATAAAAAATTTACACACACACAGTTTGGTGGTAAAGCACTCGCTATAATAAAATATAACTTGCTTGGGTGCCAGATTCCATATTCATGTAGATAAGAAACAACGTAAAGCCGTATATGGTGTACAGGTACACCGAATTACAAAGCATATAAAAAATGTAGGACACTAATGAGTTATATTGGGTACAATAACACAATCACATGAATGTCAGTGCGACCCCACTCAGACATAATACCACATACACTGGAAAGATCAAATAAGGAGACTTAAATTATCATATTATCATGCAGAGCAACAGTAGTACCATAACATTTTAACCATGTGTATTGCGTAATACTTACGTAAACGGTAATAAAAGGAATCGTAATGTTTCACAAAAACAGCACCTCCAATTAAACTTCATAATATTTGGGCCATGGAGAGTGTTATTACAATACTATCAGAGTTGTAGTAGTAATTGAATGATAAAGTATCCCCCTCCTGCCCCTTTTACCTCCCCTCATGTGGAATCTGGTCCTGGGACCTTACAGATCACCACAAGGGACAATCTTCTTACTGTCAACATAAGGAAAACCTTCCTCCCCTTGACAGGTTTTTCCTTATGCTTACTGAAGATCGCCACTCTCTGCGATCCATCCAGATAGTTCTGCTGCTCTGCTCTTTTTTTAATTAAAATGCTGGCACTATTGAAATAGTACTCTCCATGGCCCAAATATTAAGAAGATTAATCGGAGCTGCGTATATTGTGAAACATTACTATCCCTTTAAGATTAATTACAAAGGATTGCTGAAAACAAATGTGTCTGAAGCGAATGATAAGTAAGAGAATAGACCCCAGTAAAATGAAATTGTCCCCTTTAGCGAATGCGCACAGCACTGTAAATTGTGTATAATAATGAAACCCTCTGTAAGGATCTAAAGGACCAGCATGATTTAAAGGGATAGTAATAAATCATTTCCAAAGCAGCAGTTGTCTAAATCTGTTTCTTTCTTAGGGTAGTTGTGCAGTTAACTTTTCCTGTATGACTCCCCTTCTCCTTTATGGTGATGTTGTATTGACTCAGGAGTGCACCCAGGCTATTAGTGCCTCTATGCAAGGTATCTTTATTTAATTTTGAGCTAATGCTGTTACCACAGTTCTTTATATCAACTTACTCAGACTGGACCCTTGACTGACACTGCCCAAGGTCCAGTGACACAGTGCGCGCCTCTCTCTCTCCTTTACCGCAGCCTCAGAGCGGCTTCGGTTCTGCTCTGCTGCTTGCCTGCAGCCCCAGTCATGCGCGCCCTAGGCCGGCGTCTGCCTCGCCTATAGGTAGGCGCAGGCCTGATCATATGTCTAGACTGACTGACTGATTGGCTCTGACTATGTATGTGTCATTGACACAGCAGCCCGCCCGGCAGCCGATGACAGTGTCACTGACTTCTGTACAGGCAGCCGAGCCCTGACAGACTGAGCCACACTCGCAGGCGCACAGGAGGCTGACCGGAGCAGATGGGAATCAAAACTGTTTATCCCGGTGTGTATGGGGGTGACATGGGACACAGACCTGGAGGCTGGAGCACAAAATAACATACCTTGGGGGCAGCAAATTGCCGCCTGGGTCCATGGACCCACCGGGACCCATGTTAGGGCTGGCCCTGGTTCAGATTTCACAAAAGTTCTCATTCAGAGAGCTCAAAATGATGAAACTGGATGTTACCAAGTATGTTCAATTTTCCAATCCCTTCATCAGGGAAGAATGTTGCTGTGTTTGACTCGCATATGCTTCTTAATATCTGCTTTATATAGGTGAGCTCAGGTGAAACTAAAAGCTCCTCCCCCCCCATTCTATTAAAATTAGTCACCTTCATCTTAAAGACAATGTCATTATTAACTAAAAGACATTTCAACTGGCAGTTCTCTAGTAATATCACAGTGAGAGAAGACACGATACAAATCAAGAGATTGTATTCTGGTCCAATATAAATAGTATAAACTAAATCCTTTCCTAATTAGACTTCGTGTTTTTTTTTTTTTTGTTTGTTTTTATAATGTTTCGGTTATTCAAAACCCTATATCAGAACACAATACAGTTTAAATCTTTACTTTCTACTAATGTTTAACCTATAATTTAAATCTTTATTTCACTGTCGTCCAGTACAGGTCACTGGTACAATGGGAGGCGATCCGCCCCTTTAAGTAGGCAGGAACATTCATTCAAATGTATGCAGGTGGTGGAGCCTCCCCTCCCTCTTAAGCTGCCTTCAGACCAGAGCCAAGCTAGATTGATTTGTTCCTGTGTGCTGTGCACACCAGGTGGAGAACATCTCTCATTCAACTTTAGTTTTTTATTGTTTTTATTCAAATATGGAATACCACCATTAGGCGGGTGACCATGGCTGTGAATTGCCCTCTCCAAAGTGGCTAGTGCAGCTTCCAGGGATTTTCTGGTGGACCTTATGCCCTGAAGAGGGAACAACTTGAGTCAAGTAGCTTCCCTGCTGGGGAATTTTCCTCTGGTTAATTCCCTTTTAACATGGTTACCTGAAGACAGAAGTCCTGCAGAAAGGTGAGCCACCCTTTGAGTGCTGAAGGTCCACTTGTCCAACAGTGTCCCTTCTTTGGGCATGTATTTGGGAGTTCTCATTATGCACTCCAGCACTCATAGGGTGTTTTTATTTATATTGCCTGTATTTATGCAATGTCTGTGGTATTCCCTGGGTTTTGGAGCTTTGGGTTATTGTTTTCTCATGTTTTACATGTGTTTGCGGTATGTTTGGTAAACTTTTTCTCTCAGGAATAATTTATTAATATTTAATGTTCCGCGCCTTTAAGCGCGCTTTTACCCGCATAGACGCCATTGCTCCTTTACTCTCTATGGGTTTACACAGTATGGGAGGTATCTTTGGAACCGCTTGTCACAGCGACTTCAGAGAGGGCTCATTTTGTTGGTCTTCCCCTGCTCTATCATCCGGTAGCTAGATTCAGTGTGTTGGGAGTCTGGGGGGGCTTCGGGCACTGTTTTGGGGTACTTCTGAGAAAAACTACGTTTCCCATGAGCGCCCGTTTCGCTCTCGTTTTCTGATTGGCTACCTTCGCGGCAGCCATTTTGTGGTGTTATTCTCAGCGAGTATACTACGCAGGGACCGAGCCTTCTCTCCTCTCAGCAGATTAACCCTTCGCTGGCCAGATAAGTTAGATTTTTGACATTTCTGGGGTGAAACTTTAATCTTTCACACTTCTACTGGGTGATTTTTCTTAGTGGAGTATATCTGACGCTGTGAGCATGTCTACTCCACTGGAGTCAGGGGTTAGACCCAAGACTAAGGAGGCTGGGGTGTCTATTTCCCCCATTGCGTTTTGCTCCTCTTGTCACTCTGGGCTGCCTAGAGAATTTTCAGGTCATTTATGCCCAAAATGTGCAGAAAGTCATGACAGCAACCCTGGGATTTCCAGCCACGCTATTGAGCCAACTTGGGTAAAAAAGTTTAAAGCTGCCACTAGGGATCTCAGATCCACTCTCCAACTCTTTCCCTCTCAGGTTCAGGGGGCTCTGCAAGTCTGGCAGACCCCCTCCACAATCAGGACCTTCCTGCCTAAGTCACAGGGGGCTCCTGATATGTCTGATTCTTCTGAGGAAGAACTTTTGCAGGATTCTGATGCTGAGGAAGGCACTGTTATAGATTCTAATAGGTCCATTGGTGACCCTTATGAATGTGACCCTGAAGTTTCTGCTGAGGGTTTGATCAGAGCTGTGCTAACTACGCTCAACCTTCCTCTGACTCAGGAATCTACTCATGATCCAACTGACGTTTTCCAAAAGCCGTCTAAGGCGGTGGTTTGTTTTCCTAATAACCCTACTCTTACTCGTTTAGTCTCTGATGCGTGGAGGCATCCTGAAAAATCCTCTTCTGTGTCCAAAAAGTTTGCTAAACTTTACCCTTTTCCTGAGGCTGAACTAGCTAAATGGGTTCATCCTCCCAAAGTGGATGCTCCTATTTCTAGGTTATCCAAATCTACTGCCTTAGCTGTATCAGATGCCTCGGCCCTGCAGGATTGGACAGACAAAAAGTTAGAAACTTGTCTTAAATCCATTTTTGCCTCTATTGGCACTGCCATGCGTCCAACCTTTGCAGTGGTGTGGGTTAATAGGGCTATTGCGGCCTGGACTGAACAACTGACTGAGGCGGTTTGCCAGGATGCACCAGTGTCTGAGCAGTTACAGCTTCTTGCTAATATATCAGAAGCTCTGTAACAGGATCCCAAGTCCTCGGATTGACTTAGCCTGCTATGCCAGGTCTCTCTCTTGCAGGGGCCGCCAGGGAAGGGTGATGTCTCCGGTGCTCCGCTCCAGCTATCCCAGGATGGGGGTCAAAAGAAGACCCTTGATACCACCCCAAACGAACGACACAGCACGCCAGTCAGGTTCCAAAACTGAACACACTTTATTTTGGCTGAATTCAGCTCTTTTAAGCAGAGTTGATTGCATCAAGTCAAACCGTTAACAAAAGGGCACAAAACATCTATAATTAAATTAACATGATTAAATTTAGCAACAATGGGCACACAATGTCACAAAGGGCTGAACTTCATGGATAAGGGGCAGGGGTAAACATGAGAACAATGGAAGCCCAGACTCTGTGGAGCCTCTGCACTTTGGCTGCTTCTTACAGCCAGCCAATGAGCTAGCGAGCTACCAGTTCAATTGGCCAATCAGGAAGCCGCCTACTTTCCCATGTAAAGTCTATGGGGTTTTTCTGTACAGGTTGCCCCGCATAGCAGCCAGCCTACGGCTCCGTTCCACCCGTGAATTCAGTCTTTTTGGTGAACCAAGTGAACTTCCATAGTAACGGCCTAGGGTCCGTTACAAGCTCAAAATTATGTTTCTGACGCTGCTTTTGATGCTGTGCGCCTGATGGCAAGGGCCTCTACTTCCTCTGTGGTGGCTAGACGTGCTCTTTGGCTGAAAATTTGGTCTGCTGACACTGCTTCTAAGAAAGCTTTGCTTTCTTTACCCTTTCAGGGGACCTTACTGTTTGGATCTGAACTTAAGGAGATGATTAGTGAGGCTACCGGTGGCAAAAGTACTCTTCTTCCATCAGTCTTCAATAAGAAATTTCCAGCCAAACGCGATCGGTCCTTTCGTTCCTTCCAAACTGAGACACGCTCCACGTCCCAGGCAGGTCCGTCCTCCACGTGCTCCTCCTCCAAGCCCAAACATTCCTGGAAGCCCAAAGTTGCCCCCAAGGCCAAGACCTCCAAGACTGCTTCGGCATGATTCGTAGAACCCGGGTCCGCATCCGGCTGTAGGTCGACGTCTCCACATCTTTCGCCGGGTTTGGGAGGAGTCAGTGGCGGACCCTTGGGTTGTTCAGGTGCTATCAGAGGGATACAGGATCCCTTTCTCTTCCCTTCCTCCTTTTCGGTTCCATTTTACTCATCCTTCTCAGGTGCCTACAAAAAGACGTCTCTTCGACGACGCTATTCAGGATCTTTTGGACAAAGAGGTCCTGGAACTGGTTCCACCAGAGGACACAGGTTCAGAATTCTATTCCAACCTGTTCGTTGTGGCCAAAAAGGACGGAGGGGCTCGTCCTATTTTGGATCTCAAGGATCTCAATTCCTTTGTTGTGAGTTCCCAATTTCGTCAGGAATCTCTGCGTTCTGTGATAGCAGCTATGTCTCCAGGGGAGTTCCTTGCCTCCCTGGACCTTCAGGATGCATACCTTCACATCCCTATTCATCCAGAGAGCAGACGGTATGTCAGATTTGCCTGTCACAAAGGCCACTTTCAGTTTTCAGCTCTTCCCTTTGGTCTGACTTCAGCTCCTCAGGTCTTTCAGAGGGTATTGGGAGCTTTGATAGCTGTGCTTCATCGAGATGGAGTCAGGGTGACTCCCTACATGGACGATCTGCTCCTGAAAGCCTCATCTGCAGAGATCCTCCACCAGCAGCTGCAGTTGTGTATACAGACACTCAATCGCCACGGCTGGATTGTGAATCTGGAGAAGTCAGACTTAGTCCCATCTCAACAGCTCCTTTTCTTGGGTCTCCTGTTCGACACTCAGCAGAGCATGGTGTTTTTGCCGGAGGAAGTAGCTCATCAGATAGCTATCCGGGTGTCCAAGATCTTAGAGCTAGACAGGGTTCCAGTACCGAAGTTGACCTCTCTGGTGGGGAAGTTTATTTCCACGATAGAGGCAGTGCCATTTGCCATGGCACACACCAGGGAACTTCAGAGGTTTGTGATCCAAACGTGCAAGAATCATCCAGATCATCAGCATCTGTCAGTATCTCTGCCTCCTCATGTCTAGTTGAGCCTGGAATGGTGGTTGGACCTGTCTCATCTCCTGAAAGGGAGGTCCTTTCGGGTTCCCTATTGGACGACAGTCACGACGGACGCCAGCCTCCGGGGATGGGGGGCTGTGTTGGGTCGTTTCAGTGCCCAGGGGAAATGGGGACTGGAGGAATCTCTTCTCTCCATCAATGTTCTGGAACTTCGTGCCATCTTTCTTGCCCTGAGGCACTGGGAATCTCAGCTGGAAGGTTGTCCAGTCAGAGTGGAGTCTGACAACGCCACCGCAGTGGCCTACATCAACAGACAAGGCGGCACAAAAAGTCTCACTGCTTGGATAAAGGTCAAGGCCATCTTATCTTGGGCAGAAGCTCATGTGCCCGTCATCTCAGCAGTACACATTCCAGGCGTAGACAACGTCATGGCAGACTTTCTCAGTCGTCACACAGCGGAGAGTGGGCGCTTCATCCAGAGGTGTTTCACCTTCTAACTCAGATGTGGGGGGTGCCTGTAGTGGATCTGATGGCTACCAGACACAACAGGAAGGTTCCAGTGTTTTGCTCTCGGTGGCTAGCAGTGGATGCTTTGTCAATCCCTTGGGAGTTCCCTCTGGCGTACATCTTCCCTCCTCTCCCTCTGTTGATCAGAGTCATCCAGAAGCTGAAGATGGAGCGTTGTCCTGTCATCCTAATCACTCCAAATTGGCCTCATCAGTCCTGGTATCCGGAACTGCTAGCCATGTCTGTGGCGGATCCCTTTCCGCTTCCTGCCCGTCCAGATCTACTTCTTCAGGGATATCTGTGGAAGGAGGATGTTCAGCATCTCCATTTGATGGCTTGGAGGTTGAATCCTCAATTTTAAAGAAGAAAGGGTTTTCCTCTTCAGTGGTGTCCACGATGCTTAGAGCTCGCAAGCCTGTGTCTTTCAAGATCTATCAGCGCATATGGTCCACCTTTGTGGCATGGTGTACTGATAAGGATCTATCTCTTGATTTCCATCTTCCCACGGTCCTGGCTTTTTTGCAGGATGGGGTTGAGAAGGGACTCAGCCTGAGTTCTCTCAAGGTTCAGACTTCAGCTTTGTCTGTGTTTTTTTCCAGGAACGGATTGCTATTCTTCCTGACGTTAAAGTTTTCTTCCAAGGTGTGGCTCATGTTCGGCCTGCCTTCAAGAGTCCTACTCCCCAGTGGTACCTCAATTTGGTGCTGGGGGTTCCCCAGAGACCTCCGTTTGAATCCTTGGCTTCTATTCCTTTGCGTCTCTTGACCTGGAAAATGGCCTTTCTTTTGGCTATTGTCTCAGTTCACCGGGTAGCAGAGTTGCAAGCTCTGTCTTGTAAACCTCCTTACTTGGTGTTTCACAAGGATAAGGCAGTGCTTCGCACTTCCAAGGAGTTTTTACCCAAGGTTGTCTCCGAATTTCACATCAGGAGATTGTGGTTCCCTCTTTCTGCCCTAACCCTTCCTCTGACAAGGAAAGAGATCTCCATTCATTGGATGTTGTGAGTTGTCTTAAATTTTATGTTCATCGCACTGAGTCTATCAGGAAGTCTGACGCCCTGTTCGTCATTCCTGAGGGGCCTAGGGCAGGGAGACCGGCATCCAAGGTAACTATTGCCTCTTGGATAAAATCTACCATTCGTGAAGCCTACAAACTGCGGAATAAGCACGTTCCCTTCAGGGTTACTGCTCATTCCACCAGATCAATTGGGGCCTCTTGGGCATACAAGAATCAGGCATCTGCTGATCCAACTGTGCAGAGCGGCCACTTGGTCCTCTGTGCACACATTCTCGAAGCACTATCGTGTTGATGTACTGGCCTCAGCTGATGCCAGCTTTGGGAGGAAGGTCCTGGAGGCACTCTTGCCTGTTTAGGACTTCTACTCTGTGGTTCTTTGCTTCTTTGCTGTTGAGCCCTGTTGGCTCTAGTTCAGTGTGCTGTGTTAGTTTGGGGGTTTGTTTTTCCCCCTGGTTGGTGTCCGTTGACACTTCTGTTATTGGGCTCTATGATTAATTGGTTCATAGCAGTTCTGGTGACTTTGGGCCTTGCGCTTGGTCCTTGCCTTACTTCCCGCCTCTGGGAAAGCTCAATGTTTGTACATCCCATTGTACCAGTGACCTGTATTGGACGACAGTGAAAATAGGATTTTAGTCTTACCTGTTAAATCCTTTTCACTTAGTCCATACAGGTCACTGGTCTCCCACCCTGTCAAGGGACCATGCTTGGCTCTCCTGTGGCATTCAGTGGGAGACCTTCGGGGCATGCTCACAGGAGTCTTCCTTTTCCTTCTTACCTCTGGTCAGTTTAGTGTCTCAAATCAATCTAGCTTGGCTCTGGCCTGAAGGCAGCTTAAGAGGGAGGGGAGGCTCCACCCCCTGCATACATTTGAATGAATGTTCCTGCCTGCTTAAAGGGGCGGATCGCCTCCCATTGTACCAGTGACCTGTATGGACTAAGTGAAAAGGATTTAACAGGTAAGACTAAAATCCTATTTTTCTAAATAATATTTAACACATCATTTTAGTTAATTTTCCATCAGAAGAAATATGATTCAAATGACTATTAAACATGCTATCTTATTCTAAGTATTCTAGAAAATATAGATGATATACACATTTCTAAAATATTTGTATGACTGCATTATACAAAGAGAAGAAACAATACTTGTATTATCTAAAGGTATTTTCTCTAAATTCAGGGCCAGATTTCCAACAGCACAATAATTTATTTATTGAATTCATTTATTTCTTATTTTATGTTCATTTCACTAATTTTGGGTCACAGTACTGGCAAGTTTATTCAGTATTCTTTTTCTTAATGTTTAGTTTACCTTTTTTTCCAACTACTATACAGCGATCCTTGTTGAATTTTTTGAGCATCAATTCAGATAATCGGTATGCTTTTTAGGACTACAGACCCTATTTTACAATGCTCATTAAATCAGTTGGTCCTTTAGCTCCTTACAGAGGGGTTTCATAATTATACACAATTTACCCTGCATTGCTCATTCGCTATAGGGGGCTTAATTTAATTTTATTGGGTTCTATTCTCTTATTTCATTCACTATAGATTAATTTATTTTAAGTAATCCTTTATAATTAAGCTTAATTACCATATAACAAAAAGCCAAGAGATGTGAGAGGCTCTGAAAATGAACAAAAGCAGTGTTGCCTGTTCTATGGCTCGCCCCATTTTAGCTGTATAGTGCCATTACAGAGAAGAAATTTCTACGTACGTATTAGGCAGTGTAGTTCCAAAATAGCGGGAAAGTCTCCTCTGCACAGGAAATACCATCTAACCCCAGATGTCGTTTTGGCCTTGTTTGGGCCACATCAGTGAGGTGCAGCTGGTTTCCCCATTCACTGAGAGCGAGGGGTCCATGTCTGGATTACCCTTTACTTTTAGGGAGACACCCTTAGAGTTTTTCAGACAAAGTCTAGAGATGTCAGAGGCTCTGAGAATGAACAAAAGAAATTTTGGAACTGGACCGTCCTTTTGGGAGGGATTAGTCTAATATGTACTTGGAAATTTCTCCTGTATTGGCTCTAGAGAGCTAAAACGTGATGCTTCTGAATGCTAACTAGCCGCAGAACAGGCCATTGTGCTGTTGTTTGTCCTTAGTCCTCTCACGTTTGTATGCTTATTTTGAATACTAGGGGGTCTCCATAAGTGTGAAGGGTAATCCAGACTTTGGACCCCTTGCTCTCGAAGCCTATGGAATCCATCTGCACTTCGCTGATGAGGTCCAAAAAGGCCGAAACGTACATCTGGGGTTAGATGGTGTTCCCGTGCAAAGGGAGCTTGCCTGTCATTTTGGAACTGGACCGTCCTTTTGGGCGGGATTAGTCTAATATTCACGTGCTAATTTTTTCTCTGTAATGGCACTAGAGAGCTAAAATGTGATGCTTCTGAGCGGTGACTAGCTGTAGAACAGGCCATTGTGCTGCTGTTCATCCTTGGAAGCCTCTCACATTCTGTATGCTTTTTTTTTTTTTCCCCATCTGTCAGTATTACTCATTACACTTTATTAAAACTGTGTAAGCATAATGTTGCTCTGCATATTGATGAATATGATAATTTAAGTCTCTCTATTTTCTTTCCGATGTATGTGGTAGTTTGTCTGAGTGTGGTCGCATTGACATCCATGTGATTGTGTTCATTTACCTAATATACCTCATTAGCGTCCTACATTTTTATATGCTTTGCGATGTGGTGTACCTGTACACAATATACATGGTACAATTATTACTTTATGATGCACCGGTACGTGGTGTGTATACTCGTTCAGTCAGTGCTGATATATGTCGTTGCTGACACTACATTCTTGTGAGTGCGCACACTAAGGGTGCGGTGGTGGTGATTCACTAAAAATCATTCAAGTTTGATACACACAAGGGGGCGCCCCTTGTCTTGTTTCTCCCCTTCCTTTTTTTCTATATTTTAGAAAGATTTCTATATTTCCTTTCTTTTCTTTTATGTGCCAAGTTTGAAACATTGTGTATTTAAAGGGCTTTCTTACTGTTTGTTGTAATCTTGAGAAAGGCCCAGTTTAGGGCCGAGACATTGATTCAAATCTGCACTTTTTGATCCTGTGTGTGCAGCTTTACTTAGTTTCTCTAATAAACACACACACTTTTTTTTTTTTATTATTAGTTATAAATTTACCCTTGACTATCTGTTTTATGGACTTCATCCTTGGGATATCCTTCTGGTAAAAGAGAAACTTTAATGCAATAGTTGCCCATTGTCACATCTGCTCTTTTGGCGGCAGGCCCACTATTGGTGCTGGGCTACATGCATGGACGTCCAATGTGCTGCTGGTGGATTATTCTTTTATCAAAGTAGTTTGCTTACTTGAACTGGTAGGTCAGTAAGACCTAATCACCTTCCTGACATTTATTGTACAGGTTAAGAATAGTTGTAGGACTAGCACGAGGTCTATAACTGCACTTTTATTTTTACAAATTATGTTGATTAAAATTTTGTTTTACTGCAAATATCCATATTTTTTGGAACATCTGACAGGCCCTAATTAACCACTGTTTTCAATTAAAAAAATGAATGCGGCCCTCAGTCGTAGATTTCTGATCATATGGCACACAACTGAAATAACATGGACGTCCCTTCAGTAGACCAATGTGGTGGGGGGGCACAACTGGGTCTGAAAATAGACCCCCAGTGCTTCTATCCTGTATGATGCAGGTCCTCATAGACATATCAGGCTTGAAAGACCTCCTTAGGTGGGTATGTGGGGAATGTGCACACAAACGTGGAGTTTGTGACTGAGCCACAAAATTCTGCTTTGTGTTTTGTTTTGTTCTCTTGTTTATTTTTCCCTTCTAGGTGCACAAGAGTTTGCAGAGGATCAGAGAGCGAAAACTGGCCAACTTTATTCCATGGGGTCCAGCCAGCATTCAGGTAGCCCTGTCCAGAAAGTCTCCGTACCTGCCATCTGCACACCGGGTCAGTGGATTAATGATGGCAAATCACACCAACATCTCTTCCGTGAGTATCCTCCTTCAGTCTGATATATCCTCATTTGTGAATAATTAACCTTTTAGAGGGTTGTGCAGTGCACACCTCTGGTCCTACCATCTGTTTAATCCAGGTTGCCTCTTAAATGTATGAAGAGGCGTCACTTATTTGATTTGTACCAGCAGATGTTACAACACCCCGGTTACTCACTGTGCAGTCATTGTGGCATTGGGCATTTGCAGCTGGCAGGTGCCTGCTAGGGGGTGTTTTTTAAATGTTGCATAGTCTCCTTACAGGAGGATTCAAATTGGTTGATTTTTATGGCTTACAATGTCGTGCTTTTGTCTGTCCATTCAGTTAATATGTACACTGTATTTGACTGTTGCCATACTAGCACTTAAAGTGTACCTGATACTTAAGGCCTAGAATTTAACCCTAAATATGCTTCTTGCAAGCCCTTTTAATGTTTTAGCATAAACGTACATCTCTCAACGTCGCAGTGTTTTCTGTAAATTGTTGGGTGCAGACATGCTAAGATAGCAGGAGTATTTGTGTTGACAGTTAGTTTGCGGACTATTCTGATGTCAGGAAATGTATCCCTACCTATATCTCTGCTATCCAGAGAGAAACCTGAACTGAGACTTTGAAGTAGTTTCTCAGTTTTTGAGAAGAGTTTTCAGGACACCCCAGACATCTTGTAGGTCATTTGTCAAGCGCATATTGAATGCTAAAAATGACAGACATATTTAGTATATTGTCCCACAGTCAGAATGAGAATATTGAGCATATTGAATTCCAAAAATATACAACTGGAACACAAAGTACAAATCTTTGTCATTGTCCTCCTAGATAAAAGTAGCACCTTGAAGTGTGTCCATGGCATACCAAAATGCACCTAGGTTGAAAAACACTGCTTTGATGTCTCTTGAATTCAATTTCTGAGGCTGCGACTAAGAATGTTTATAAGAGTCTTCTCTTCTATTTGGGGACTTCACTTGAGCAAAGTAAGGGTTATTTTCAAAGTGGTTAGCGCCGGGGGAGGGAGGGAAGATATCTGCTTCCACTATTATTTTTTTTTTTTTTTGTAGTATAGGGGAAAACAAGGGTGCGCATTATACATAGGCACTCTTGTTTTCCCCTAAAATCTTAAGCATAATATACACCTGCGTATTATACACAGGGGCGTATTATACCTGAGATTTCACAATATATTTTGCAAAGGCATTTGATAAGGTGCCACACAGAAGTCTGGGGGTATAAAATAAGGAAATTGGGGACTAGGGGATAACATTTGGAATTGTATAGAAAACTGGTTGAAGGATAGGGAACAATGTGTGGTTATAAATGGACAATTCTCCAATACAGTTAAAGTTGACAGTGGAGTACCTCAGGGTTCAGTACTTGGTCCACTGCTTTTTAACATTTATAAATGACCTGGAAATAAATATAGAAAGCAAAATATCAATATTTGCAGATGACACTAAATTATGCCACATAATTAATTCAGAACAGGATATTTGCTCTCTACAGAGGGGTTTACATAAAATGGCAGATTGGGTAACCAAATGGAATATGAAGTTTAATGTAGGAAAGTGTAAAGTCATGCATCTGGGAAGGAAAAATCCCAATGCTACTTATGAACTTAATTGGAATCCTTTTAGGGGGCTTGTTGCTAGAGAGAAACCTTGGAAACTGGAAACCGCAACCAGTGTCAAATAGCAGTAGTAAAAGCAAACAAAGTCTTGCCTTGCATAAAAAAGGGGTATTGAAGCAAGTATGGATAACTTCACTTTGCCACTGTACAAATCATTGGTAAGACCTCGCCTCGATATGCAGTGCAGTTTTGGGCTCCAGTACTGAAAAAGGATTTTCTAGAACTGGAGAGAGTATAGTGAAGAGCATCAAAATTAATTAATTAGGGGAATGGAGCACTTGATGTATGAGGACCATCTAGACAAACTTGGTTTATTTACTCTAGAAAAAAAATCTACTAATAGGAGATCTGATCACAATGTACAAGTATACGATGAGCTATTCATTCCAAGGCCTGATTGAATAATCAGGGGCCACCCCTTGAGATTAGAGAAAGGGGCGTTTCAACTTATTTCAGAGGAAAGCGTTTTTTACAATAAGGTCTGTTAAATTATGGAATTCCTTTCCCAAGGATGTTGTAATGGCAGATACAATAAATACATTTTAAGAGATGATTAGATACATTTCTTTCAGATGGGAACATACTGTGTATAAGTAGGCAAAACAGGAACGTCTGATAAAGACTAACTTATTTGGCAGCAGGAAAACTATGTAATCCTCATCTCTCTGGGTTATGAGACAAAGGTTTAACTTGATGGACTTGCATCTTTTTTTTTTTTTTTTCCAACCTAATTTACTATGTTCCTATGTAATACATCGCTTCACGTTGGCGAGCTTTCTAGTATCCAAGTAATTAAAGGTTTTGCTAAGTTTCCATAAGGATTCCATGACAGCAAAAAGTGGGAAAACCACTGGCACTATAATATCTTAGAGCAGTTGTAGAAATATTTGTAGTGCAATATATTCCTATGCAACAAACTCCCGATCTCTGGGTTATGCCTAGCTCACTGCTACCTTTCTTTTCTAATATCGTATTGCGGTTGCCAATAGAGAACAATATTTTATAAATATGATTGGGTTAATCATTCGTACTAGTCATACATCTGAAAGAATTTTGATGCAAGACCCATCACTATTATCAGATTAGTATTTGAAATTAAGCTAGTAGTGAGGTGATGTGTCTGTGGTAATAATGTAAGGCTTAGAGGGGTATACACGCTTTGATTTGTAATGTGGTGTTCACCCTCTTTGGTCCCCTAAATGGTTTATCAACATAATAAGTGAATGTAAGATGCAGTTGAAGTAAATTCACAATGTCTAAGACCACAGTAATATTTACTTTGATTCTATATTTTATCACGCAAGCTATTCGAGAGGACCTGTCGACAGTATGACAAGCTGCGGAAGCGTGAGGCTTTCTTGGAGCAGTTCCGCAAAGAGGATATATTCAAGGACAATTTTGACGAGCTGGACAATTCGAGGGAAATAGTGCAGCAGCTGATTGATGAATACCATGCAGCTACCCATCCGGACTACATCTCTTGGGGTACACAGGATAAATGAGATGGCATAGATGGAACATACTAGCAGTAAGACTTGAAAGCCAGGCGTATTCTACATAGAAGAGGACTCCAGCTTTGTTTATAAAGGAGCATCTGATTTCTTAAGCTGGAACACAAGCAAATTTTTTATTACAGAGCACCATAACCGACCTAACAATATGTCATGGACCACCTCTTGCACAACACTTTGCAACAAGTCCAGTTTGTTATCTGTGAGACTGAAGTCTGTAGCAAGCTTATGTTAGTGTATCTCTCTCATTTGTGCTTTGTTGAGCTTCCAGCTATCTTGAGCATATCTTACTGCAATGCTATCCTGTGTTCCCATAAATGTAATCTCCTATACTGCATTACAGAACATACAAGAACAATCCAAGATTTGTATTGGTCTACAAGAGTTGGCCATAGTTTGGGTTTATTTTCAGTTTGGGAACTTCTCTGTTTCATTTAACATTGCTGTCTTGTCCTAGAACAGGGCTGTCCAAGTTCAGTCCTCAAGGGCCACCAACAGTTCATCATTTAGGAATTTCCCTGCTTAATCACAGGTGAGTCAGTCAAAATGAAAAGAGCCACTGTTTGCTCCATCCGCTTCCGGACTCCCCGAACAGCATGCAGCCGCGGGGGGAGCGCGGAATTCCATGACGGTCATACTACGTCATGGGTCGTTCAGTCAGATCAACCCTTGACATACTATGACCGTCAAGGGTCGTTAAGGGGTTAATTCACCTGTGAATAAGAGAAATCCTTAAATCCTTGCCTGTAGATGGCCTTAGAAGACTGGACTCGGACAGTCCTGTCCTAGAATGCCACGTCAAATATATGTCGGTTCCCAAAGTCCTGTGTCTTTTGCGCATTCATAATACTAATTTTGCGTTCCAGAAGGCATAAATATTATATTTTTGGTGCACCAATACTATTGACATCCCTAAATGGCCTGGATTTGTCAAGGAGTAACAAAACGGAACTTGCAGGATTAACTATCCAACTCCTGTGTTATTGTTTGAACTGTATGGGCTGATGATAACCTGACTTACACCATATAATTACATAGGTATTTGAGAACCTTTATGACTAGAGCTTGTTTCCATTTCGCCATAACATTATACATACACAGACACATGTTTAATATACGGATGCAATTGTTTATTTACATTATTTCCTATTAAATGGTCACATTCACCTTGCTGTAACTTGGTTGTGGTACTACAGTTTTTTAGGGATTTTTTTTTTTGCCATCTTTCATGGCATATGTAATAATGTAATATTTTTGTAACTTCATATTTATTTCTTCCTTAAACTATTTATGAATCCAGTTTACTGTTACCTAACTTAAGATGGAGCTGATTGTTAAAGGGATAGTAATGTTTCATAATAAAAGCATCTCTAATTAATCATCATAGTATTTGGACTTTGGAGAGTGTTATTTCAATTCGGTCAGAGTTATAGTTCAAGAGTAATTCAATGACAGTGTCCCCCTCCCGCCCCTTTTACTGATGTAACACTGCTCAGCCAGAGCAGAAGGGAGGTGTCCAGGTAGACTGCAGAGAGGGACAATCTTAATTAAGATAAAGGAAAAAGCTGAAAAGCTTGTCAAGGGGGCAGGGCCGTCATTGTTTTCATATAAAGAAGATTGTCCCCTGCTGTTATCTGTCTGGTCTTACAACCAGATTCCACATCTGAGAAGAGATGGCTTACACTAGGTAAAAGGGGTGGGAGGGGAAACTTTGCTTGTGAATACCTCTCAAACCATAAAGGTTTGAGAGATAAGACTTATATCGTTCTTCATGTTTTTTTAATGCCTACAAAATAAAATAAAGATAAAACGAAGTATTACTATCCCTTTAAGATTGGAATTTCTAAATGTATTCCCAGTGATCTGTGCAAATTTGAAATAGGAAAACGTTAACAAGTTTGGAATGTACCTTTCTCTGTCGTCCAATATAGCTTACAGTTACCATGGGGGAGGCGACAGCTCCTCCTACTAGGCTGGAACAATTCTTCAAGAATTGCAGGGTGGAGCTTCCCCCTCCTACATGTCAGGCTACTTAGCCACTCCCCCTCCAGACAAGATTTGTTCCATCACCTAGATGGAAGTCTGAGAACAGTTCTGCTTAGTTTTTAGTTATTTATTATTTTTCCTTTAGATATGGGGTGTAAAAATTCCCCATTAGGCGGGTTACCATTACTGACTTCCCCTCAGTTAACAGGTGCTGTCTGTGGACCCTTGCAGCCCTGGAAGAGAACCATGTAGCCAATGTCTCTCTCCAGAAGGAGTCTCTCTTAGGTTCCTTCCTTTCAATGTTAATCTGAAGAAAAGAACACCTTCAAGAAAGGTGATCAACCCTTCGACTGCCAAGGTCCACTTGTCCCACTGCCCCACCTCTGCACAGGGATCCTTCTTGGAGTTACTCATAACTCCAGAACTCATGTTGTGTACTTCATTATTCTGTCCATGAGTTATTCGGAGCATTTTGAACTGTGTGGGGAGTGACTAGGTAGCCTGGTATGGAGGAGGGTGAGTCTCCACTCTGCAATTCTTGAAGAATTGTTGCAGCTTAGTAGGAGGAGCTGGTGCCTTCCCCATGGTACCTGTAAGCTACATGGACTAAGAGAAAATAATTTAACAGGAAAAACTAAAATCCTCTTTTATAATTTAAAAAAAAAAGGCAGAGTTTATTAGGAAAGTTGTGCCAGATACAAGTAATTGCCACAAAACAGGAAATGTTTCATTGTGGGACTAGGACAGGGATGTGTATTTATGTGAAGTTTCAACATCCACCTTGATATCTCATCAGGCTTCCCTCTATCATCATGTCCTCCAGTTTCTGATCTTGAACACCTGAACTCCCCTCTGTCAAATCTTGCCTTCTCTGGAGCTCTTCAGTGTCTCATCAAACCAACCTTCTGTTGCATCCAAAAGGGAACCATGGGGTTGAGCTCCTCCGCCAAGAGGACATGGCACATTAAAAAATGACAGGGTCTGTGGGGCGGATACTTCCTCCTCTTCCTCCATCTCAACCTCCACCCTTCAGATTCATGTAAAGCTCAAAGGAGTGCAGTGACCATCCTCTTATGGTTGTTTTTTAAGAATTTCTTTTCATAGTTTCCAGGCGGAAGTTAAAAAAATAACAGTAATAACATCACCTGTAACGTATTCCAGCCCAGCGATGCAATTGGTATGTTCCAATACAGAGTCCTACAGAACCAACATTTTTATACACGCTAAAGCAAACTGTAATATAGAGTGATATATTTAACAGTTTTAGTTATGCTATTTTTTGACTGTGGTAGATTTGCAAACCCACCTAAATCATTAGATCAAAAACACAGTTGGTTTTAACCCCTTCAGGTGTAGAGGGGTGCAAACCCCTTCTGTTCCTTAACCACAGTTCTCAACCACAATTCTATCTCCTGATGTCATTAATGCTTGTAACACTAAAGTCACATACCCCATACGGATACAGGTGTAATCTTTCCTATAGACGGACCCATGCAGGGTTACCAGATCATCCCAGCGACTCTCTCACTACTAAGGCTAAGCTGTGGCACTCACTGCTGTATGGGCAATTCATATGCACCCATTGCTACCCAGAGCTCCCATCCCCTCTAAATGGACACTCACCACCCCGCAATCACTGCTTTGTCTCTGCTGGCACTGAGGAACCAGCCAATCTGTAAGGGGAACAGGGTGCCAGATCACGCCTCGACATGGATCCGTTCCAAATCCCATCCAGTGGTGCTAATAGGAGACAGGTGATGAGTGGACATCTGACCTGATTAGAAACTCTGCTTGATGCAACACAACGGCCATAACAACCTTGAATACAGAGCCCATGCGATCTACAACTCCCAGCAGCTACTGAGGAAGACCATTCAAACCAACAAAAATGTATTATGTACTTTTTTTTCTGTTATAGTAACCTCTTGTTGAAATTTTCTGGTGGAAGTTAAGATGTGATTATGTGGAATCAGAGTGAAAAAAAACTTAACCCGAAAAATATTTCTTGCAAGAATATTATATTGTTACTCACTGTCTAAATTTGCGGCGAGCTAGCGACCAGACTCCTGTTCTCATGGCTGGAGGGGCTGAGGTGGCCCCACTACTTGAAATTCTTGTAAGTTGTAAGGAAAGGCAATATGTGAAGGCAGACGGATGTTTCACTGTCGTCCAATACAGGTTACTGGTAACTCTGGGAGGCGAAGCCCTCTAGTGGTAGGCAGGAACATTTCACAAAGTGTATGCAGGGAGTGGAGCCTCCCTTCCCTCCTTAGGCTGCAGCTAGCCAACCAGATCCAGAATGAATTGTTCCTCGTTGGAGTAACAAGGCTGAAGAACAGTTCTACAATAGTTTGGTTTTTTTATTATTTTCTGTCAGAAATGGAATACCAACCATTAGGCGGATTACCATGATTGACAAATGCCCTCCAATGTGGCTAGCTCAGTTTCCAGGACTCTTTGGGTGGACCTTTAGTCGTGAGGGGGAAAATCTTGATTCCAAGTGCTTCCCCAGGAGTCACCCACTGTGGTACTTCTTTTCCATGGTGATCTGAAGACCGAAGACTGCAGGGAAAGGTGAGCTACCCTTTGAGTGCTGCAGGTCCACTTGTCCCACAGTACCCCTCCGCACAGGGGTGGATGTTTGGAGTTCTCATTGTGCACTCATTGGGTATATATTTGTGTCTGTCTGGGTGTTTGGAGCACGTTTCTGTGGTAATTTAACCCTTTCACTGCTGAATGGCACTTTATTGGGGGTTTTATGGCATCTATTTCTACTGGGTTGGTGTTTTTACTATATCCTGACATGTTCCCTTACTGTTTTACATGTTTTGTCATGTTTTACATGATTGTCAACCTGGATAGGTCGGATCTCATTCCGTCTCAGCGACTGGTCTTCCTGGGCCTTCTCTTCGACACACAGAAGTGCATGGTATACCTTCCAGATGAGGTGGCTCATCAGATTGCCCCACAGAGTCTCTGCAATCCTGTCTCAAGATCCAGTTCCGCTTCAGCGGCTGTCCTCACTGGTGGGGAAGTTCATCTCCATGATAGAAGCGGTTCCCTTTGCCATGGCACACACCAGGGAACTTCAGTGGTTTGTCATCCAGATGGGAAGAGGCCTGCCACTACATCAGACGAAGATGGTTGTCTTCCTCTTCACGTGGAACGGAGCCTATCCTGGTGGCTCGACCTATCCAACCTGCTGAAGGGCAGGTCCTTCCTGACTCCCTTTTGGACCACGGTAACAATGGATGCCAGCCTGTCCGGCTGGGGTGCGTTCCTGGGTCTCCTGAGTGCTCAGGGTCGATGGTCTCCGGAGGAGTCCCTCCTTCCGATCAACATCTTTGAACTACGAGCGATATTCCATGCCCTTCGACATTGGACAGCCCAGTTGGAGGACTGTCCGGTCCGAGTGGAGTCCGGCAATGCCACGGCCGTGATGTACATGAACAAGCAAGGTGGCACAAGAAGTCTCGCTGCTTGGTTAGAGGTCAAGGCTGTTTTGTCCTGGGCAGAAAGAAACTTTCCTGCCATATCCACAGTGCACATTCCAGGTGTAGACAACGTCATTGCGGACTTTCTCAGTCGTCACATTGTGGACAGCGGAGAGTGGGAGTTGCATCCAGAGATGTTTCAACTCATTGTTCAGAGATTGGGTCCTCCTTACATCGACCTGATGGCGACGAGACACAACAGGGAAGTTCCAGTGTTCTGCTCTCGATGGAGGGATCCTCTAGCTCTAGTTGTGGATGCTCTGTCCATCCCTTGGATGTTTCCTCTGCCCTACACATTTCCTCCTCTTCCCTTGTTGATCAGGGTAATTCGGAAGCTGCGGATGGTACCTTGTCCAGTCATCCTGAATGCTCCGTTTTGGCCTCGCCAATCTTGGTTTCCGAAGCTTCTGGCTCTATCTGTAGCCATTTCGGCACCCTCTCGCCCAGATCTTCTTCTGCAGGGTTACCTGTGGAAGGAAGATGTCCACCATCTGGCTTTGATGGCTTGGAGGTTGGATCCTCAATTCTAAGGAAGAAGGGATTTTCCTCTGTGGTGGTGGCTGCTATGCTTAGTGCACGTAAGCCTGTTTCCTCTAAGATCTATCACCGCATCTGGTCTACATTTGCTTCTTGGTGTGCTGACAGGGATCTGTCACCTGGGTTTGATCTCCCCAACGTCTTGGCATTTCTGCAGGACTGAGTGGATAAGGGTCTCAGTTGAGTTCCTTGAAAGTTCAGACCTCTGCGCTTTCTGTTTTCTTTCAACAGCGCATCGCGGTTCTACCTGATGACAAAGTTTTCTTCCAGGGCATTGCTCATGTCCGTTCTGCCTTCTGGAGTCCTGCTCCTCAGTGGGATCTTAACCTAGTGTTGTGGGTTCTTCAACGTCCTCCCTTTGAGTCCTTGGCGACTATTCCTCTACGTCTCTTGACGTGGAAGATGGCCTTCTTTTGGCGATTGTCTGTTCGCCATGTTGCGGAGATACAGGCCTTGTCCTGTAAGCCGCCTTATCTGGTGTTTCACAGGGATAAGGCGGTGCTCCGCACCTCCAAGGAGTTTCTTCCTAAGGTGACCTCCGAGTTTCACATCAATCAGGAGATTGTGGTGCCCTCTTTCTGCCCTAACCCCTCCTGACAAGGAGAGAGATCTTAACTTGTTGGATGTGGTGCGCTGTCTGAAGTTTTATGTGCATCGCACCAAATCTGTTCGGATGACTGACTCGCTGTTCGTCATTCCTGAGGGGCCTAGAGCAGGAAGACCTGCATCAAAAGTGACTATTGCTTCTTGGATTAAGTCCACGGTCCGTGAGGCTTCTAAGTTACGGAATAAGCCTGTTCCCTTCTGGGTCATGGCTCATTCCACCAGGTCCATTGGGGCCTCTTGGGCCTATAAGAATTAAGCTTCTGTTGATCAGCTGTGTCGGGCGGCCACTTGGTCCTCCGTGCACACCTTTTCGAAGCACTATTATGTGGATGTGCTGCCTTCGGCTGATGCCAGCTTCGGGAGGAAGGTCCTGGAGGCAGCTTTGCCTGTCTAGGGTTTTCTTCTCTGGTTCTTAGTGCTTCCTTAACTGTTGGCTCTTATGTGTGCTGCGTGCTAGTTCCGGGGTCGTTACCCCTGTTTTGTGTCAGTTGACACTTCAGTTTGTTGGGCTATCTCTGACCTGTTGGTCCATAGCTGCACTGGTGACTTTGGGGGCCTTGCGCCTGGTCCTTGCCTTCTTCCCGCCTCAGGGAAACTCAATGGTTGGACATCCCAGAGTTACCAGTAACCTGTATTGGACGACAGTGAAAAGAGGATTTTTGTCTTACCTGTTAAATCCTTTTCACTTAGTCCATACAGGTTACTGGTCTCCCACCCTGTCAAGTGACCATGCTTGGCTCTCCTGTGGCAGATTGTGGGGGTCCTTCTGGGTCATGCTCACAGGAGTCTTCTTTCCCTTCTACAAGCTAGTATTTGTTAGTGTCTCAATTCATTCTGGAGCTGGTTGGCTAGCTGCAGCCTAAGGAGGGAAGGGAGGCTCCACCCCTGCATACACTTTGTGAAATGTTCCTGCCTACCACTAGAGGCCTTCGCCTCCCAGAATTACCAGTAACCTGTATGGACTAAGTGAAAAGGATTTAACAGGTAAGACTAAAATCCTCTTTTCGTATCGTTGGGAGTTGCTGGCTGAGGCGGTGTTTGGAAACCAGCAAGGTGATGGGTAATTACATATTTAATAGTAAAAACATATTTGTAGGAAAAACCTATTTCAAGCAAAAGAACCAATGTGGCTGTGAGTGAAGTTTTTGATGCCAACAGGTGTGTGGCAGCTATTTTTTGTTTCTATGAACTGTGTAAGAGATATGGTAATCTCTTCCTAAGCTGCGCTCCGTGGTGTGTATCTTGACCTTAGGCAGTCTATAGGAGATCTGCATATTATATGCCAGCCCTGGGGTGTGTGTATTATAATTTATTGTGTAACACTGGGCTCAGGCAATGTAGAAGACGTATGCAAATCTCCTCCTAGCTGCCTCCCTGGGGGGGGGGGGGCATGGACATAGAATTTGTGGCCACCTCACTTTTATAGTATAGATATTGGCACTTTCACATTTCCACTTATCCCTGGAAGATCTGGATGGAGGAGGCATTAGTCATCCTAATCACCCCATTTGGGGCCAGACTACCTTGGATTGCATGTCTCTTCATTCTGTCCATTCAGGAACAGTTCCACCTGCTTCTGAGACTGGACCTGCTGCTTCTGAGACTGGACCTGCTGCTTCAGGGAACCTTGTGGCAAGAGGATGTGGAGAGAATGTCCTTGATGGCATGACTCTTGAGGCCACCATTCTGAGACCGAAGGGATTCTCAGATGATGTAATCTTCATCATGATTCTGGCTAGGAAGTCTGTCTCCTCCTAAGATGTAGCATTTTTTACCAGTGGTGTGCTGACAAGAATGTTTCATCTCCCTATGTTACGGAGCTTCCTTCAGGATGCAGTCAACAAGGGTCTCAGTTTGTTCCCTCAAGGTGCAGATCTCTGCTCTCTCTGCCTTTTCAGGGTATGGCTCTGTTTCAGCCTGACCTGAAACATATTATTAGTGACACCTCAGTTAGTAAGAGCATTTTGTAGCCTCAACTCTCCACAAAGAGTTCCTTTCTTGCAAGGAAAGCATATGCATTTCTTCCCCCAGACAAACCAGGTTGTTGAGGGCAAAAATCCCTTGAAACTCTCAAATGTGCTACATGCAAAGCCTAGATTGAAGCTGAACGCTTGGGCTGCCAGGTCTAAGTCTGACAAACCAATCTCATAATGACTCCAGGAATCCTGGTCTGTCATTGCATGTAGTGGGGGGCTATCTCCCCCACTCTCAAGAAGTCTGGGCATTGTCCTTAACGGACCAGTGGGTTTTGCAGTTGATATCAAAAGGGTACTGCATAGAGTTCAAATCCCTCCTCCATAGCACTGCTTCTTTTCAAAGGTTCCAAGGAACCCAGGCAGCAAAGCTGTTCCACAAGGCCTTAACTATTGAGCAAACAGGTGCTGGGTTCCACTCTGAGTCCAAGAGCATTTTTCCGGTCTCTCTTACAACCTTTGTGGTCCCCAAGAAGGACAGCAGCTGCTGTCTTATTCTGGACCTCAAAATGTCTTAACCAGTACATGGTTGCTTCAATATGGAATCTTTGCTTTGTCACCCTGCCTTTCTGGATCTTTAGAATGAGTACCTGCATGTCCCGATGCACATGGATAGCCAGAGCTACCTACATTTTGCTTTCAACTCCATTCACTGCAAGTTCACAGCTCTGTCGTTTTGGCCTTGCTTTGGCACCTAGAATCTTCACAAAGTTCATGGCAGCCTTGACCGCATACATTCATATCCAGGACATTTCTTTGACTCCATATTTTTGAATGATTTCTTAATCAAGGCTCCTTCCATAGAATTCTTGGCTCACCATATCAAAGAATGCACCAGCATTCTGGTGCATCACGGCTGTTTTACACCCTTCAGGACAGAGTCTCATGGAGGAGAAAATTCCGATTCTGTTTCAGAGTGTGTCTCAGGCACTGGAGTGACAGTCAGCCACGATCAGTAACTATATGCTTGTCATTTGTCACCTGGAAGCTGTCTTTTACTCCACACAATAGAACTTCAGAGGGACATCCTCAGGTCTTAGCCCAGGACTCAGGAACATCTCTTTCATCAGATTACCCTGTCTACATAGTCCAGAGAGAACCTTCAGCGGTGGCTCCATCAGCCACACCTGGCGAGAGGGAGACCCTTTGTGATTCAGGATTGGATATTTGTAACAATGGACACCAGCCCAAGGGGCTGGTGTGCAGTCCTGGGGCCCATGCGTGCCATGGGAGGAGAGTCTACTGTCCATCAACATTCTGGAGATCAGAGCGATTCATCTGTCTCTTATTGGTCCCAGGTTCTCATGGGGAATCCAGTGAGAGTGCGAACATACAACTCCACTGCGGTGGCATAACATCAGTCACAAGGCAAATACCACAGTGTGATGGCATAGAGGGAGAAGCTCATGTTCCAGCCGTTCACATTCCTGGATTGGAGGAACTTTCTGGCAGACTTCATAAGTTGTAAAGACACAGATCCAGGGAACTGTGAATGCCATCTGGAGTAGTTTTACCTGATGGTTCAACACTAGGGTTGTCCCAGAAATTGACCTTGTGTTAACACGAGAGTAGGGAGGTTCTGATGTACTGTGGTCGCACGAGGGACTTTCTGGCCTTTGTGATGGATGCATTGTCCATTCATGGAGTTTCCACCTGTCCTATGTGTTTCCCTGAAATCCACTCATGATGACCTGGAAGATCAGAATGGACAGGACTTTGGTAACTTTGATTGCTCCGTTCTGGCCCAGGAGGGCATGGTTTGCTGACCTGGTCAGTCTGTCCAGTCAGGATCCAATTGGTCTGCCACTCAGACTGATCTGTTGCTCCAGGGTCCCTGGTGGTACGAGGATGTGGAGAGGTTGGCTTTGACAGCATGGCTCTTGAGACCACCATTCTGATGTGAAATGGATTGTCTGCTGATGTTATCCCCACCATGATACAGGCATGGATGCTGGTCCCTTCTAAGGCATACCTTGAGTTCTGGTCCATTTTACACCAGTGATGTGCAGACAAGAACATGTCCCCACAAGCCTTTGACCTTCCTATTGTGCTGTCTTTTGTCCAGTTTGGAGTCAAAAAGTGTCTTGGCTTGAGTTCTCTCAAGGTTCAGATCTCAGCCCTTGTTGCTATAATCTCAAACATGATTGTTTTTCTGAAGGGTGGAGGCTCACACTTTTCCATCCTTTTCGAGTCCCACACCTCCGTGTGACCCCAGTCTAGTTCTGGGTGTTTTTCAGAGGCCACTGAGCCTCTAGCCTCCATCTCTTCTTCATCAGCTGACTTTGAAGGGTATTACTCTTGGTTGTTGTCTCTGTTAGGTGGGTGGCTGACTTGCAAGCTCTCTTACAAACCCCTATTTCTGTTTTTTTTCACCAGAATAAGTCGGTCCATTGTATCTTTCAGGAGTTTCTTCCTAAGGTTGTCTCAGAGTTCCACATCAGTCAGGAGATTATGTTGCTTTTTTTTTTTTTTTTTTTTTGTCCTGACCCTGCATCTGCTCGGGAGAGAGAGATCGAGCTCCATTTGTTGGACGTGGTGTGCTGCCTTAGGTTTTATGTGCAAAGTATTTAGGCTTACTTTTTGTCATCCCTGAGGGTCCCAGAGCAGGTCAGGCCGCTTCCAAGGTAACCATTGTGTCTTGGATTAAGGCTACCAAACCAGGAACAAGATCAGTATGAAAACCATTCCCTTCAAGATCTCTGCTCACTCTACCAGGTCTGTGGGTTCTTCTTGGGCCTACAAGAACCATGTCTCAGCTGAAATGCTGTGCAAGGCTGCAGTGTGGGTCTCCTTGCATACATTCACCAAACACTACTGCATCAATGTCTTGGCCTTGGCTAAGGCCAGCTTTGGCTGGAAGGTCCTTCAGGAAGTCTTACTTGTTTAAGGATAGTCTCTTCATTTTATACTGCCAGTTGTTTTTCAGTAGTATTTTTAGTCCTGTTCGCTCTTGTTTGGTGTGCTGTGCTAGTTTGGCGTCTGACACTTTGGGTTATTCTGAATAGTCCTGGTGAATGCTGGTATCATGGAGATGTATGTGAGGTCTCTTTCTCCTTTACCACCCCGGGAATCTTTGCTTTGGTACATCCCTGTGGTACCTGCACTCCATATTGCACAAAAGAGAAAATAAGGTTTCTCTGTCGTCCAATACAGGTTACTGGTAACTCTGGGAGGTGATCCACCCCTTAGTAGGCAGGAACAATAAAAGTGTATGCAGGGGGTGGAGCCTTCCTTCCCTCCTTGGCTGCAGCTAGCCAATCAGCCCCAGAAAGATTTGTTCCTCGGTGAAGACAACACCAGGCTGAGAACAGTTCTGCTATAGTTTTAGAATCTTTTTTTATTTTTCTGTTAGATATGGAATACCACCATTAGGCGAATTACCATGACTGACAAATGCCCTTAGATGTGCCTAGCTCAGTATCCAGGTGCTTTTTGTGGACCTTAAGCCCTAAGGGGGGAAATCTTAATTCCAAGTGCTTCCCCAGGAGTTACCCACTGAGGTACTTCTTGCCCCATGGTAATCTGAAGACAGAAGATCTGCAGGAAAGGTGAGCTACCCTTTGAGTGCTTCAGGTCCGCTTGTCCCACAGTGCCCCTCCGCACAGGGGTGTATGTAAGGAGTTCCTATTGCACACTCCTGCAATTATTGGGTATATCTGTAGGTCTGGGTGTTTGGAGCAGGTTTATGTGGTAACTTAACCCTTTCACTGCTGCTTTGGCACTTTATTGGGGGGTTTATGGCACTTTTCTTACTGGATTAGTGTTTTCTGGGTGTCCTCGATTGTTCTGTTGATGATTTACACCTTATGTTTTACTTTAATTTTTGTGAAAATTAAGTACTGCGCCTTTAAGCCATGCTGTACCGCATAGACGCCATTGTTCCATTCACTTACATGGAACTATACTGTTTGGGACGTATCTCTGCAACCGTTTAACCTAGTGACTTCAGAGATGTCTCATTTTACTTGTCTACCCTTGCTCTATTGATGTTTCTAGTGTTTTGGGGGACTCAGGGGGCTTCTGGCACTGTTTTAGGGTACTTTTTGGGAAAAAAACAAATGTTGTGACGAGTACCCATCGAGAACGAACAAGATAAAGTGTCTTGTTCTTGGGCATAGTGACGTCTCAGTGGTGCTACAAGGGAATCAGCTGCATGCTTGGCAGGCCCCCTATTCAGTCAGGTCTTCCCTGCCTAAACCTGAGGGAGTACCTGACGTGTCAGATTCCTTTGAGGAGGAACTGCTGGTGGATTCGGATGTTGAGGAATGTTCTGTGTTGGGAGTCCTCTCGCTTTCTTGTGGACCCCTTTGAAGCTGATCCTGAACCCTCCTCTGAGGGCCTAATCAGGGCCGTCTTAACTACTCTTCACATTCCCCTAGTTCAGGAGGTTCCTTCTGATCCCTCTGATGTATTCCAGGAGCCTGCTAAGCCCCTTACATACATTCCACCTAACCCCACCCTTGACTGCCTTGTGTCTGAGGAGTGGAACTCTCTGGACAAGAAAGCTTTATCCATTTTCTGAAGCTGCGCATGCTCAGTGGGTTCATCCTCCTAAAGTGGATGCCCCTATCTCCAGGCTATCCAAATCTATTGCGTTACCAGTCTCTGATGCCTCTGCTCTGAAGGACTGACTGATAAGAAACTTGAGGTTTCCCTCAAGTCTATCTTTGCCACCACTGGTTCTGGTATGCGTCCAGCATTTGCTGCTGCCTGGGTGAACCGAGCCATTGCGGTCAGGACTGAGCAGCTCACCAAGGCTGTCCATCAGGATGCCCCTGTTTTGGATAAGTTGCATCTCCTCGCCAACATATCTGAGGCACAACACTACATTTCTGCTGCCTTATTTGATGCCATCTGAATGAAGGCTAGGGTTTCCACAATGTCTGTGGTGGCCAGATGAGCTACTTGGCTCAAGATTTGGTCTGCTGACACAGCTTCTAAGAAAGTCTTACTTTCCCTGCCTTTTCAGGGTACCTCTTTGTTTGGGCCAGATCTGAAGGATCTGAACAGTGAAGCCACTGGAGGTAAGAGTACACTTCTACCCTTGGTTCCTACGAAGAAGTTGCCGCTTAAGCGTAACTGGCTTTTTCTTTCCTTCCAGAATGAGACACGTCTGGCGAACCAAACGGTTCCCTCAGCTCCGCGTACCTCCTCCACGGCCAAACAGCAATGGAAGCCTAAGGTCTCCTCCAAGTCCAAGGCTTCCAAGACTTCTTCGGCATGACTCACTGAACCCAGGTCCGCACTTCACTGTGGGTGGTCGTCTGCGACACTATCACAGCGTTTGGGAGGACTCTGTGACGGACCCATAGGTTTTACAGGTGTTTAAGGAAGGGTATAAGATCCCATTCATTTCTCTTCCTCCTTCTTTCGTCCTTCTCATACTCCTCAGGGTAGAGAGAAACGCTGTCTATTCAACAGTGCTGTTCAGGCTCTTCTGGACAAGGATGTTCTAGAGCCAGTGCCTTTCCAGGACAGGGGTTCTACTCAAACCTCTTTGTAGTCGCCAAAAAGGACGACGGCTGTTTACCTATTTTAGACTTGAAGGACCTCAGTTCCTTTGTGACCCGGACTCATTATCGCTAGGAATCTCTGCACACAGTGATTGCTGCCATGTCCCTAGGAGAATTCCTTGCGCTTCTGGATCTGCAGGATGTGTATTTGCACATTGCCATTCATCCAGAGAGCCGGCAGTACCTCCGGTTTGCCTGCGACAGGGGACATTTTCAGTTCTCAGCCCTTCCATTTGGAAGGTTTTTAACTGTGTCCTGGGCTCCTTGATATCTGTCCTCCACCGGAACGGCATCAGAGTCACTCCACACATGGACAACGTGCTTCTGAAAGCACCCTCTGCGGACCTCCTTCTTCAGCAAGTTCAGAACAGCATTCAGGCTCTCACCCATCACGGGTAGATCATCAACATGGACAAGTCGGATCTTGTCCCATCCCAGCGTCTGGTTTTCCTGGGCCTTCTCTTTGACACTCAGAAGAACATGGTGTTCCTCACGGACGAGGTGGCTCACCAGATTGCCTACAGGGTTTTAGTGATTCTGTCTCAGGATCTAGTTCCAGTCCAGAAGCTGTCATCTCTGCTGGGGAAATTAATTTCCACCATAGACGTGGTCTCATTTGCCATGGCACACACCAGAGAACTCCAGATGTTTGTGATCCAGGTGTGCAAGGGTCAACAGGATCTTCGGAAGTAATTTGTTTCCCTTCCTCTTCATGTGGAACTGAGCTTGTCATGATGGCTCAACCTTTCCAACCTGCTGAAAGGCAAGTCCTTTCTGGTAACCTTTTGGACCAAGGTAACGATGGATGCCAGCCTCTCCGGCTGGGGTGTGGTTCTGGGCCACATGAGTGCTCAGGGTTGGTGGTCTCCAGAGGAGTCTCTCCTCCCGATCAACATTCTGCAGCTTCAGGCGATATTTCATGCCCTGAGACATTGGACTTCTCAGCTAGAAGACTGTCTGGTACGAGTGGAGTCCGACAACAGCCGTGGCTTACATCAACAAGCAAGGCAGAATAAGAAGTCTCGCTGTTTGGTTAGAGGTCAAGGCTATTTTGTCCTGGGCAGAAGATCACGTGCCAGCTATATCTGCAGTGCACATTCCAGGCATAGACAACGTCATGGCAGACTTCCTCAGTCAACACACAGTGGACAGCGGAGAGTGGGAGATACATCTGCAGGTGTTTCAACTCAATGTTCAGAGATGGGGGTCCCCCCTTACATCGACCTGATGGCGACAAGACACAACAGGAAGGTTCCAGTGCTTTCCTCTTGGTGGCGGGACCCTTTGGCTCTGGCGGTGGATGCAGTGTCCATTCCTTGGACCTTTCCTCTGGCATACATCTTTCCTCCCCTTCCCATGTTGCACAGGGTGTTATGGAAATTACGACTGGAGCGTTTCCCAGTCATTCTGATTGATCCATACTGGCCTCGCCAGTCTTTGTTTCTGGAACTTGTGGATCTGTCAGTGGCGGAGCCCTTTCAGCTACCCGACCATCCGGACCTTTTTCTACATGTTTAACTGTGGAAGAAGGATGTCCATCGGCTAGCTTTGACAGCTTGGAAATTGAATCCCCAATTTTGAAGAAGGGCTTCTCTTCTGTGTGGTGGCTACTATGCTCAGTGCGCGCAAGCCTGTTTCTTCCAAGATCTACCATCGTGTCTGGTCGACCTTTCTGTCCTGGAGTGTTGACAGGGACCTGTCTCAGAACTTTGATCTGCCTACGGTCCTGGTCTTTTTACAGGACGGTGTGGATAAGGGCCTCAGTTTGAGTTCCCTTAAGGTTCAGACTTCTGCGCTCTCTGTTTTCTTTCAGAGGCGCATTGCCATCCTTCCTAATGTCAAGGTATTCTTCCAGGGCGTTGCTCATACTCATCCTGTTTTCAAGTCTCCCACTCCTCAGTGGGATTTTAACTTGGTTTTGGGCATCCTTCAGCGCCCTCCCTTAGAGTCCTTGGCTAGTATTCCTCTGCCTCTGTTGACGTGGGAAATGGCCTTTCTCCTGACGATTGTGTCTGTTCGTCGTGTAGTCGAGTTACATGCTCTGTCCTGTAAACCGCCTTATTTGGTGTTTCACAAGGACAAGGCGGTGCTTCGCACTTCTAAGGAGTTTCTACCGAAGGTGGTCTCTGAGGTCCACATCAATCAGGAGATTGTGGTGCCCCCTTTCTGCCCTGACCACACCTCTGACAAGGAGAGGGATCTCCACTTGTTAGACGTGGTGCGTTGTCTCAAGTTTTATGTGCATCGCACTGAGCCTATCAGGAAATCTGACACACTGTTCGTCATTCCTGAGGGTCCTAGGGCAGGAAGACCTGCATCCAAGGTGATCATCGCCTCTTGAATCAAGTCCACTATTCGCAAGGCTTATGAGTTGAGGAAGAAGCCTGTCCCTTTCATAGCTCATTCTACTCGATCTATTGGGGCCTCTTGGGCTTACAAGAATCAGGCCTCCGCTGATCAGTTATGCAAGGCGGCCACATGGTCATCTGTGCATACCTTTTTGAAGCACTACCGTGTGGATGTGTTGGCATCTGCTGATGCCAGCTTTGGGAAGAAAATCCTGGAGGCAGTATTGCCTGTCTAGGATTTTCCTTGGTTCTTAGTGCTTCCTTCTCTGTTGAACCCTGTTGGTTTTAGTTCAGTGTTCTGTGTAACGTTCCTGGGGTGCCGTTACCCCTGTTTTGTGTCCGTTGACACTTCAGTTCTTGTTGGGCTATCTCTGATCTGATAGTTCATATATGTTCTGGTGACTTTGGGGGCCTTGAGCCTGGTCCTTGCCTTCTTCCCACCTCTGGGAAACTTAATTGTTGGACATCCCAGAGTTGGGGCCTCTTGGGCCTATAAGAATTAAGCTTCTGCTGATCAGCTGTGTCGGGCGGCCACTTGGTCCTCCGTGCACACCTTTTCGAAGCACTATCATGTGGATGTGCTGCCTTCGGCTGATGCCAGCTTCGGGAGGAAGGTCCTGGAGGCAGCTTTGCCTGTCTAGGGTTTTCTTCTCTGGTTCTTAGTGCTTCCTTAACTGTTGGCTCTTGTTATGTGTGCTGCGTGCTAGTTCCAGGGTCGTTACCCCTGTTTTGTGTCAGTTGACACTTCAGTTTGTTGGGCTATCTCTGACCTGTTGGTCCATAGCTGCACTGGCGACTTTGGGGGCCTTGCGCCTGGTCCTTGCCTTCTTCCCGCCTCAGGGAAACTCAATGGTTGGACATCCCAGAGTTACCAGTAACCTGTATTTGATGACAGAGAAAAGAGGATTTTAGTCTTACCTGTTAAATCCTTTTCACTTAGTCCATACAGGTTACTGGTCTCCCACCCTGTCAAGGGACCATGCTTGGCTCTCCTGTGGCAGTTTGTGGGGGTCCTTCGGGGTCATGCTCACAGGAGTCTTCTTCCCTTCTACTATCTAGTCATCTTAGTGTCTCAAATCTTTCTGGAGCTGATTGGCTAGCTGCATCTAAAGAGGGAAGGGAGGCTCCACCCCCTGTATACATTTTGAGAATTGTTCCTGCCTTCTAAAGGGCAGATTGCTTCCCAGAGTTACCAGTGACCTGTATGGACTAAGAGAAAAGGATGTAACAGGTAAGACTAAAATCCTCTTTTTCTTACCTGTTATCCTTTTCTCTTTAGTCCATATGGAACTCCCACGTAGAGGAAAAACCTTTCCTGTGCTGGTTTCCCAGACAGAGGAGTACTCTTAGGATCTTCGTCTTCTTACCTGCTTATTTTTCCATTATTGTGCTTTTTGTCACATGAAATCTGGGAGTTTGCGGGGGGGGGGGTTAAGCGGGAGGAGGGAGTATTCACCCAAAATACCATGTCTTTTGTGAAGTGCCATGTCCTCCAGGAGGGACTCAACCTTGTGGTACTTGTGAACACTAGAATCCTATTTTGTATTTGCAGAGGACGAACACAGAATAAAAGGAACTATTGATAAGAAAATGTCACTGTTTTCTCTGTTGTCTTGCTTGCTTTTCTCTCTCTCACCTTCTTTTGCTCTCATTTTTGTTCTAACACTCTCCTTTATATCTTGTATCACTTCGCTCTGTTCCACTTCTTGCACTCATCCTCCTATTACATTTCCCTGCTCTCGCACTACATCTTCTGGTTTTGCTCAACTCTCGCTTGTGTCTTCTATGTTGCCTATTTTCATTCTGCATATCCAGCTTTTACCCTTTTCTGTCCTTCCTTGCCAGTTTCTTTACTCTGTCCCATCTCATTTGCTTTAACTTCCCTTTTAATACAGCCTCACCTTTTTTACTCTCTTGACCCTTTTGTAAATTTATGTTCAGCCTTGTGTGTCTTGTCTCTTCTCTTTGGCTTTGCCTTTTCTTCACACCTGCTTTTACATTTCTCTGTCCCATCTCTTGCCGTCACAATTTAATTGGCTCTCTTCACTTGCACTTGCCCCTCCTTTCCTTCTTACTGTTTTCTGACCCATTTCACCTCTTACTTCTCTGCCCCACCTTGCCTGCTGTCTTTCTTTTGTATCCCATTGCACCTATGTTTCTCTTCTGTTACATGGGGAGCACATGACCAAGGAGTGAAATCCCCTCTGCAGAAGAAAAGGGTACTTGTAAAAAGCTATTTGAAGTGGAGACTCCCAGCCTGCAGTGCAAAGCTTTCTTATATAGGTTTTTTTTTTTTTGGGGGGGGGGTTCTTCCCCTGCTTTTGGTTATGGAGCTGTACAGTTCCCTAATTTAGTGGACTCCTATCCCTGACTTCCTTTTGCAGGATTTCCCAGTGTACAGAACTCTCAGGATGGACTGGTTCTGTTGAGGGTGGCTTCTGTCTATAGCCTGTTTTTGTCCTAGCTTCTGTGAGATATATGTTTTCTTAATGGGAGTCTGAAGAAAGGTTTTTAACCCTTTGAGTGTCAGTGGGGTATGCAACACATTGCATGGTTGCAAATTTGAGCGTACAGAGCCTGTAATATGTTCCTATTCTCTGAATGGCAGCCACTTGACATGTAGACTATTGCCTATAGTGCTCTCTGAGGCTAACTTGGATTCAAGCAGCATGATTATTATCCTCTCCTATGTTCTCTATGTCAGTTGGCAAGGTACTTAACCCTTGCACTGATCTATGCTTTCTATCTATCTGTGGGACTTGTATCTTTTGAGACACAGTCCCTTGCTGGCATTGTTATGTTTATTGTATGTCTTTTTGCAGTTCTTTATTATTTTTTCTATTATATTTTTAACTGCTTAGAATTTCAGGTTGTGGTCTCATTAAAAATGGGCATATGCGTCTGCCATATTGCGTACAGCATAGGACCACTACATTGGGACTGTGCCATTTTCAAAGGAAATAAGGGGTTGAGCTCTGCTTATCTCTGGTGCTCTGGGGAACAACACCTTATTTTTTGGGGAAAACTGGTTGTTGGTAGCTTGAGAAAACTGTTTCCTAGCAGCTTGTTCTTCTCAGGCTTTAGTGCAGGGGAAGAGGGGGTACTTGGCGAGCTCTCTCCTCTTGGGACCCTGCAGCCTACGCTGAGGCTACTTTCTCCCTCCTGCTTTTCACTGTACCCCCTTGAAGTTGGTTAGGTACTGTTATTTTGAGGGGTGGGGGGGTTATTCTACTTTCTCTCTGTCTTTTACTGTTTGGGATCTGCTGACTATATCAGACCACAGGGGAGGCATGGGGAATCTAAAGCTATTAAGAATCCAGGGGTCTCTATAATCTCATTATCTAATTGGTCTTCTGGCCATGTTAAGCTTCCTAGGTATTTCTTGGGCACTCTTTGCACCTCATGTACTGTAGCATGTTTATTTTTTAGTTGACTACCTCTGGAGAACAGGAACCTATATTGGTTAAGGCTGACATTGCCTCAGTTTCATCACTTTGTAAGGAAGTGTCTCTTTCTGGAGGGGAATACCCCATTATTGGAGATTGCTCTCCTGATAGGGGAAACCAATGCAGACTATTTCATTTGTCGTCCTCTGTTGGGGACTCTTATGAGGAGGACTGTTCATCCACTGAGGGTCTTATTAAAGCTGTACTAGAGAATCTTAAGGTAGCAGAAGTTTCAGATTCTAGTTCCTCTTTCCCAGATATTTTTAAGAAAAGGAGGTTGGCATTTTTGCTCTCCACCACTCTTTGAACCAGTTGCTGATGAAAGAACTGCAAAACGCCAGGGAGGAGATAATTCCATAACAGGCTTATTTTCCTTTATACAGATACAAGCAACTACCCTTCTGCAGAAGAACACAATGTGATCTGAGTGGGTAGTATTGGAAAGCACTTCACTGATACCAATCTTTAGTAAAATGAATGTCCTTTAAAGAGTTAATCCAAAGGTTCACTCGATTTCTTCCACAGCTAGAAAAAACAGGGTTGGGACTCCCCGCAACACTCACTATAGAGAAGACAACAAAAAAAGAGAAGAGCAGCGCAGAAAGAATTCTCTAAGTGTAGTATTTAGTATGCAATGGCCAACACCATCACCTGGTGCACAGGATGTTACTCATTTGCTAGAGGCTTCAATAGATCGCCTCTAGACCGTTAGAGCTCTCCTGGTACAAACCCCAGGTAGGTTACAATCCACGTCAATCATCTCTAGCGGATCCTCTGATGTCGTCCGGAACAATGATAATATAGGGCCTTTTATATTCACTCTATAGTTATTAACCCGAGCGGATATCTTTGTACCCAATGTTCCTTGCTGGGGCTTAGAGACGGGATATGTATAATCAAGTGCTAGCACTTGGGCTCTTCGGCAAATGTTATCCATATTTATTTAACAAATTTAAGAATAATTAAAATATATTAAAATCAATATAACGTGTAGGAATAGCTCTACTCATTTTGTAACTGTATATTACTTATTTGGGAGCATGGAACATTGGGTACAAAGATATCTGCTTGGGTTAATACCTATAGCGTGAATCTAAAATGCCCTAGATTATCATTGTTCCGGAGATCCAAATGACATTGGAGGATCCACTAGAGGTGATTGACATGGATTGTAACCTACCTGGGGTTTGTACCAGGATAGCTCTAATGATATAGAGGCAATCTTTTGAAGCCTCTAGCAAATGTGAGTAACATCCTGTGCACCAGGTGATGGTGTTGGCGTTGGCCATGGCATACTAAATACTACGCTTAGAGAATTCTTTCTGCGCTGCTCTTCTCTTTTTTTTTTATTTTTCTTTATAACGCTTTTCCTTTAAACTGCAGTTAATCACTCAATCTTTCGCCTTGCTAAGACTACTGCTTTGCCGCTAGCTGATCTGCGACTGTTAAAGGGATTGTAATGATTGTAGTTCATAATATATTAACTGTAGAAGAAACCCCCGCCCGCCCTTCTGGCCATGTCACTGCTGCAGTTCATGCAGGTCTGGACAGATGCAGTGAGGGACAAACTTCAGTATGCAAAGGAAAATCCTGCATTAATTTGTCAAGGGAGGCAGAGTTTTCCTTATGCTTACCAAAGTTTGTCCCTTGCTGCATCCATTGGGTCACATGACAATTAGAGATTTAGTGGGAGGCAGCCAGAAGGGGTGGGTGGGGATCTTTCTACAGTTAATGTTATGAACTAACTTGGCGATCTAGTTTTTTTACAACATTACAATCCCTTTAAGGATCAGGTGGACAAATATCTGGACTTCTTTCTGAAGGCCTCGAGGGTCATATTACAGTGTACTTTAGCCATTGCTTGGGTCAGAATGCTAGAACTCTCTGTTCAGATGAGTGTTTGGATGCTGTCCACGTGAACTTGTCCATGGAGGATCTGGTGGTCTTCATATACAAAATACTTGAAACTGTAGCAGCTTTTGATGTTGCTAAGCTTACAGAAAAGGCCTTTGCTTTCTCTGTGGCCTCTCTTCACACTTTATGGCTTAAGATTTGGTCGGTTAACTAGTCTTCCAAGAAACCCTTGTCTGTCAACTTTGTAGGCAGACAGTTGTTTGGCCTGGAATTGGACAAATTTATAAAAGTACATTGTTGCCTCGGGTAAGTAGGAGTACTTTCCAAGGACACTTCCTTCCTCTGAGAACCTGGCACATTCCACCCCAAAACACAAGCAGGTTTTGTCAGGCAAGAAGCGCATGCAGAAACCCAAATCCAGCAAACCTCCCTCCGCTGTTTCCACGGTGCTTGGGCTGTTTCTGTGATGGATCAGTGAGTTTTGCTGGCCATTTTAGAATGGTATTGGCCCACTTTGTTCGTGTCCAGAGTTCAGCAAGATCCCGAACCAAGAAGTTTGGATTTGGTGACTTCCTTTCTTGACACAGGTGTACCTGCCTGTCCTTCTCAGGTGCGGTTGGCAGAGTTCTACTCCAATTGCTTCATTGTCCAGAAAAAGGACAACATGTCATCCTAATATGGCTTTGAGACTCCTCAACCATTTCTTTCTTGCTTTGTAGTTCAAGATGGAATCTTTGTGATCCGTCAATGCCGCCATTTGTCCGGGGGGGAGGGGGGAGTTTCCTAGATGTAAAGAATGCCCATCTGCAGCTACCTATCCACTCAGATAAGTGTTTCTTGAGGTTTGTTTCCAAGACAGCCATTTTCATTCATGTCTCTTCCCTTTAGATTGGTGTCCACACTGAGAGTATTTAGAGTAAAAAAAAAAATAATAATAATATTAATGTTGCTGGGTATATGCTACAAACCAAATATTGCTGACAAGGTTGAGGCCCAACTGCTCTTAGCAAAAAAAAAAAAAAAAAAAAAAAAAGCTGCCCAGCTTGAGCATACTATAATTATGGGAGATTTTAACTATCCAGATATCAACTGAAAAAATGAGACCTGCCAGAGTGCTATGAGAAGCAGGTTTGTGAGCATACTTCGGGAAAGCTTCATGTCACAAATGGTGGAAGTGCTGACAAGAAATAATATATTGGACCTAGTGATAGCAAATAACACAGAAATGGTTTCCAATATTAGGGTAAGTGAACATTTGGGAAACAGTGATCACATCAGGGTTACATTTGAGATCAGTCTGACAAAGCAAAACTGTATAGGTTTGACCAAAACTCTTAATCTTAAAAAGCTAACGTCAAATTGTTAAGAGCCTCAATGCATCACATTGCATTGAGATACATTCTTGAAAGGCAAAAATACTGAGGATAAATGGTCAGAATTCAAATTTAGATTACGGAAATGTACCCAACAGTATATACCAATGGGGGGAACAAATGCAAAAGAAGTCACAGCCAATGTGGTTAATTGCACATGTAAAGAAGGAAACGGCATGGGGGGAAGCATTCAAACTATTTAAGTCAGAAGGAACTGAATATTCATTCTTAAAAAACAGGCAGTGCAACAAAGATTGCAAAAAGGCAATGAGGGTAGCAAAACTAGAATATGAAACTCTAACTGAAATGGAAAGCAAGACTAATCCAAAAAATGTTTTCAAATATATAAATGGCAAAAAACGTAAGAGGGAGTGTACTGGACTTTTCAAAAATGAGATGGGTGAGTTGATTAGTGAGGACAGGGAAAAGGCCGATGTTGTAAACACTTTCTTTGCATCAGTATAGACAAGGGAGCAAGGAATGGTAGAAGAGCCTCAACAACTGACTAGTATAACAATACAATTATCAGACATTGGGTTAACTCAAGATGATGTTATGGGTAGACTGAACAAAATTAAGACTAACAAAGCAACGGGTCCTGATGGTATACATCCAAGGGTTCTTAAGGAACTCAGTGCAGTGTTAGCGAAACCCCTATATTTACTCTTTAAAGATTCTCTCACCACAGACTCAGTGCTGCAAGACTGGCGAAGGTCCAATGTAGTGCCTCTATATAAGAAGGGAACTGAAACAGAACTGAGAAATTATAGACCTGTGAGTTTGACCTCAGTTGTGGGAAAACTGCTTGAAGGGATAATAAGGACTATATTCAGGATTACAACATAAATAAGATCATTAGCAGGAATCAGCATGGTTTTATGAGGAATAGATCATGCCAAACTAATCTTTCCAGCTTCTACGAGGAAGTAAGTAGCAACTAAGATAATAGTACGACAGTTGATGTAGTATATCTAGACTTTGCAAAGGCATTTGATACAGTGCCACATAGAAGCCTGGGGTATAAAATAAGGAAATTTGGGCTAGGAGATAACCTTTGCAATTGGATACAAAACTGGTTGAAGGATAGGCAACAGTGTGTGGTGGTAAATGGACAATGCTCAAATACAGTTAAGATGAAGAGTGGAGTACCTCAGGGTTCAGTATTAGGCCTGCTGCTATTTGACATGTTTATAACCTAGAAATAGAAAGCAAAATATCAATATTTGCAGATGACACTAAATTATGCAGGGTAATTAATTCAGAACAGGGTAATTTCCCTCTGCAGAGGGATTTACATAAAATGGCAGATTGGGCAAACAAATGGAATATGAAGTTTAATGTGGGGAAGTGTAAAGTCATGTGTTTGGGAGGAAATAATCCCAAGGCTACTTATAAACTTATTGGAATCATTTTAGGGGACTCATTGCTAGAGAAAGACCTGGGTATCCTTGTAAACTACAAACTTGGAAACCGTGGCCAGTGTCAAACAGTACTAGCAAAGGCAAACAAAATCCTGTCTTGCATAAAAAGAGGTATTGAAGCAAGAGTGCATAACATTATTTCTCGGTCGTCCAATACCTGCCCCTTTAATTAGGCAGGAACAATTCTAGAATTGAATGCAGGGGGTGGAGCCTACCTTCCCTTCTTGGCTGCAGCTAGCCAACTATACTTTTATTTATATTTTTTTTATCAATAAACCTGTATTAGTCTTACTATATTTACTGTTTATATTTACTGTTTATAAAGAATTATTTATCCACCAATATAATTAGAGTATATTATATTGAGTATTTACTCACCTGCACTCATATTTTTTTTGATGTGTTCACTCTCAGTACTACACTTAGAAGGTCGTTTTTGCGCTTTCCCCTTCCTTTCTTGTTTTACATATTTTTCGCCATTCGGATCGGTGGCAATTTGAGGATACAGCTGCATCCACAGACCTGATGAGACTATAGTGGGGTGACCGGGCCATTTGTTGTATCTTGACGTATTTCATTTATTTTTCTTTATTTTGAGTATTTTCCTCCTTTCACTCCGTCACTTGTCTAGGATAATTCCCTCAGCGCCGGTACATATCTTTGAGTATCTCAGATTTGCCTGCGACCAAGGGCACTTTCAGTTTTTAGCTCTTCCCTTTGGTCTGACTACAGCTTCTCAAGTATTCAACTGTGTCCTGGGAGCTTTAGTATCCGTCCTCCATCAGGGCAGCATCAGAGTTACTCCATACATGGACAACCTGCTTCTGAAAGCCCCCTCTGTGGAACTTCATCAGCAGGATCATAACTGCATTCATGCTCTCACCCATCACAGGTGGATCATTAACACGGACAAGTTGGATCTTATACCATCCCAGCGTCTGGTCTTCCTGGGCCTTCTCTTCGACACTCAGCAGAGCATGGTGTTTCTCACAGACGAGGTGGCTCACCAGATCGCTCACAGGGTTTCTGCTATTCTGGCTCATGATTCAGTTCCAGCCAAGACGCTGTCCTCTCTAGTGGGGAAATACATCTCCATCACAGAAGCGGTTCTGGACCACGGTGACGACGGATTCCAGCCTCTCCGGCTGGGGATCTGTCCTGGGTCGCCTCAGTGCTCAGGGTCGGTGGTCTCAGGAGGAATCTTTCCTTCCCATCAACGCGTTGGAGCTTCGGGCGATATTTCATGCCCTTCGTCATTGGACACCCCAGCTGGAAGATTGCTCAGTATGGGTTCAGTCCGACAACGCCACGCCCGTGGCTTACATCAACAAGCGGGGCGGAACAAGAAGTCTCGCTGCTTGGTTAGAGGTCAAGGCTATTTTGTCCTGGGCAGAAGAACACGTTCCTGCAATATCCGCACTACACATTCCTGGCATAGACAACGTCATGGCAGACTTCCTCAGTCGACACACGGTGGACAGCGGAGAGTGGGAACTGCACTCAGTGGTGTTCACCCTTATTGTTCAGAAGTGGGGTCTTCCTTGCATCGACCTGATGGCGACAAGACACAACCGAGGTTCTGCTCCACTGGAGGGATCCTCTAGTTCTAGCGGTGGATGCCATGTCCATTCCTTGGTTATTTCCTTTGGCCTACATCTTTCCTCCCCTCCCCATGTTGCACAGGGTGTTACGGAAATTGAGCCTGGAGCACTGTCCAGTCATTATGATTTTTCTGTACTGGCGTCGACAGACTTGGTTTCCAGAACTTCTGGATCTGTCAGTGGCAGAGCCATTCCAGCTCCCTTGCCGTTCGGATCTTCTTCTACGGGGTTACCTGTGGAAGGAGGATGTTCATCGGCTACCTTTGACAGCTTGGAAATTGAATCCTCAATATTGAAGAAGAAGGTTTTTTCTTCTGGTGTGGTGGCTACTATGCTCAGTGCCCACAAACCTGTTTCTTCTAAGGACTACCATCGTGTTTGGTCGACCTTTCTGTCTCGGTGTGCTGATAGGGACCTGTCTCAGGAATTTGATCTGCCTACGGTCCTGGCCTTCTTGCAGGACAGTGTGGATAAGGGCCTCAGTTTGAGTTCCCTCAAGGTTCAGACTTCTGCTCTCTGTTTTCTTTCAGAGGCGCATTGTTATTCTTCCTGATGTCAAGGCTTTCTCCCAGGGTGTTGCTCATACTCGTCCTACTTTTAAGAATCCCGCTCCTCAGTGGGATCTTAACTTTGTTTTGGGCGTCCTTTAGTGCCCTCTCTTTGAGTCCTTGACTCCTATTCCTCTACGCCTGCTGACGTGGAAAATGGCCTTTCTCCTGGCGATCGTGTCTGTTCGTCATATCGTGGAGTTGCATGCTCTGTCTCGTAGGCCACCCTTTTTGTTGTTTCACAAAGACAAGGCGGTGCTTCGGACTTCTCAGGAGTTTCTCCCCAAGGTGGACTCTGAGTTCCACATTAATTAGGAGATTGTGGTGACTTCTTTCTGCCCTGACCCTACCTCTGACAAGGAGAGGGATCTCCACTTGTTAGAAGTGGTGCATTGTCTCAAGTTTTATGTACATTGCAATGAGTCCATCAGACAATCTGATGCGCTGTTCGTCATTCCTGAGGGCCCCAGGGAAGGAAGACCTGCATCCAAAGTGACTATTGCGTCCTGGATCAAATCCACTATTCGTAAGGCTTACGAGCTGAGGAAGAAGCCTGTTCCCTTTCGGATCACGGCTTATTCTACTAGATCTATTGGGGCTCCGCTGGTCAATTGTGCAAGGCTGCCACTTGGACGTCTGTGCACATCTTTTCGAAGCACTACCATGTTGATGTGCTGGCATCGGCTGAAGCCAGTTTTGGGAGGAAGATCCTGGAGGCAGTGTTGCCTGTCTAGGATCTTCTTCGGTTCTTGGTGCTTCCTTTACTTTTGAGCCCTGTTGGCTCTAGTTCAGTGTGTTGTGTAACAGTTCTTGGGGTATTGTTACCCTCGTTCAGTGTCCATTGACACTTCATTTGTTTTGTTTGGCTATCTCTGAACTGATGGTTCATATCTGCTTTGGTGACTTTGGGGGCCTTGCGTTTGGTCCTTGCCTTACTTCCCACCTCTGGGAAATTCAATGGTTGGACATCCCAAAGTTATATCAGTAACCTGTATTGGACAACAGAGAAAAGAGGATTTTAGTCTTACCTGTTAAATCCTTTTCTCTAAGTCCATACAGGTTACTGGTCTCCCACCCTATCGAGGGACCATGCTTGGCTCTCCTGTGGCAGACCGTGGGGGTCTATCATGGTGCCCGTGCTCCAGGCTTCTGGCGGCGACATTGTTATCACCGTATTTCTATACTTGCATATGATTGGCTTGTTGCTTGTCTCCGACCTGCCTGAGCCTTTATAACCACTGCCATGGCGTTACTACAGTACCCATTCATGGTGTTCTTGCTGCTGAACTATTTCCTTCAAGATTGCTGTTCTGTGTAAGACCTGGCCTGCCTGACGTTTCCTGTTTGCTGATTTGTTCCTGCTCCGTTGCTGACCTGTTCTGGATGAGAACCTGCTCCGTTACTGACTGTATCTGGCTGAGAACCTGCTCCATTGCTGACTGCATCTGGCTGTGAACCCGCTCCGTTGCTGACTGTATCTGGCTGAGAACCCGCTCCGTTGCTGACTGTATCTGGCTCAGAACCTGCTCCGTTACCGACTGCATCTGGCTGAGAACCCGCTCCGTTACCGACTGCATCTGGCTGAGAACCCGCTCCGTTACCGACTGCATCTGGCTGAGAACCCGCTCCGTTACCGACTGCATCTGGCTGAGAACCTGCTCCGTTACCGACTGCATCTGGCTGAGAACCCGCTCCGTTACCGACTGCATCTGGCTGAGAACCTGCTCCGTTACCGACTGCATCTGGCTGAGAACCTGCTCCGTTGCTGACTGTATCTGGCTGTGAACCCGCTCCGTTGCTGACTGTATCTGGCTGAGAACCCGCTCCGTTGCTGACTGTATCTGGCTGAGAACCTGCTCCGTTACCGACTGCATCTGGCTGAGAACCCGCTCCGTTACCGACTGCATCTGGCTGAGAACCCGCTCCGTTACCGACTGCATCTGGCTGAGAACCTGCTCAGTTACCGACTGCATCTGGCTGAGAACCTGCTCCGTTGCTGACTGTATCTGGATGCAGGGAAGAACTGACCATCGGGCAATTTGGTCACGGACCGAGGGCCCGCGACCGAAAGGGGCCCGCCGCCACCAGCCATGAAAATGTCTCCCCTAGTCCCCTCTCCCGTTTATTTGCCTGCCCATTGCCCGCTGTGTAGGGGCCCGCTGCAGGCACACCGCTCCGTGATGTGGCATAACAATAGGGGTCGCACGACCGGGCCCATCACCCCCTTGCCACTTGACCGCATCAACTGTTGACCGGCGCTGTAGTAATACAGAGCACTGGGAGATGACATCATCTCCCAGTGCTCTGTATTACTGAGAACAGCGCGGGAGCTTCAGCTCTGTACCAAAGGAGGCACAGATCACTTATGTTGCCACACCACTAGACCACCAGGGACTCGAGGTAGAGGCATTGTTAATATATGTATGGGGGTAATGTAGAGATTGAGGGGCAATGTGGAAGGGACATTGTGAATATATGCTGGCAATGTGGAACTGAACTTGGGACATTGTGGAGATTGAGGGGCATTGTGGAGATGGGGGACAATTTGATGATTGAGGGGCATTGTGGAAGGGATATTGTGGAGATTGAGGGGCATTGTGAAGATAAGGGGGCAATGTGGAGATTGAGGGGCAATGTGGATGGGACATTGAGAAGATATGGGGGCAATGTGGAGATTGAGGGGCAATGTGTAAGGGAAATTGTGGAGATTGAGGGGCAATGTGGCGATATGGGGGGGAATGTGGAAGGGGCAGGTACTATATGTCATTGGGGCTACTGCATGGCCTGGAGAGGGTTACTGCATGGCCTAGGTGGGTACTGGATGGCCTGGGGAGTAATGGATCTCCTTGGGGGGTTAATGGAATGCCTTTGGGACACTGGATGGGGGGGTAATGGATGGCCTGAGGGTGTGTGTGTGTGTGTGTGTGTGTGTGTGTGTATGTAATGGATGGCCTGAGGGTGTGTATGTGGGGTGTGCGTGTAATGGATGACCTGATGGGGTGTGCGTGTAATGGATGGCCTGAGTGGGTGTGTATAATGGATGGCCTGATGGAGGGTGTAATGGATGGCCTGAGGGAGGTACTGGATGGCTTAGGGGGGTAATGGATGGCCTAGAGGGTAATGGATGGCCTTAGGGGTACTGGATGGCCTGGAGGAGATTACTGGATGGCCTGGAGGCCCCCCAGGCTATTCATTACCCCCTAGGCCATACAGTACCCCAGGCCACCACACGTTTGCAAATTATATATGAAACATTGTACTCGCTACAGGCACAGCCACCAGGCCAGACAGCCAGCACACCTTCAAGCTATCCAGCCAGTAGCCAAGTAGCCTCCAGCCAACCGGCAAGAAGCTAGCCAGCAGTGTAAGGTTAGTTTTATTTATTTTATTTTTTAAAAGCAAGATTAATTTTATTAAAACAGGTTTACTTCTAAAATGGAGTACCTTAATTTGTGTAATGTGAATCTTCTGGATGGGAGGAGTGTGTGTGTGTGTGTGTGGGTGGGGTAGGTGTGCGGGGCTGAGTATGTAGTGGGGTCAATGATGTCATGGGGAGGGGCCAATGATGTCATTGGGCAGGGGGCCCAGACCTCTTTTTGGACCAGGGGACCTGGGTCCTGTCAGTCCGCCCCTGTCTGGATGAGAAACCTTCTCAGCTGCTGACTGCATCTGGAAGAGAACCCACTCAGTTACCGACTGTGTCTGGCTGAGAACCTCCTCTGTTGCTGACTACCGCTGACTGTGATCCCGCTGTGTTGCTGACCGTATTCCAGTGCGCTGGTGCCACTCGCTCCGTCCGTGAGCAGAGACGCTCGTTGCTACTGGGCTTAACCACAAGGTCGCCCGTGCTGATCCATCTCTGTAGCAGTAACGTTTCCTGCCTGTTGGTGTGCGCCGCGGGGCGCTTGTTGTTTGTCGACCATGGGCTAAGTGTGTTGTGCTAGTCACTCTCATTACTGCCTCGAGCAGTGTGCACTTTCGAAGTACCGGTGCAGTGTGTCTACACTGACTGTGTTACTCTGATCAATAGTGTCCACCTACTTTCGCTGGGCTCACTCCTGTTGGAGTTGCAGCACTTGCTGGGATTTCCTACGTGTCTCTGTATACACCTGGTGATCCACATTATTGTGCCTCCTGCTGCAGTAACCTTGTGGCTCTTGAGCCAGCCTTGTTACGCTATCCCTTAGGGGACACTGGTAGCCTTACCTCATCCTGCTTGCGATCCACCCCTAGCGTTCTAGGGATTTTTGAGAGTTGCCCGGTCTTAAGGTGGTCCGTGTCGCGCCAGTCATCTCCTCCTCTCTGGTTGGTAATTCCCAGGCGTCTGGGAAGGATCTATGCCAGTCTTGTCACCCTCCTCAGGGTTCTATAGGCTCCCAGGTGGCTGGGATTGTCAAAGTCAGTGTTGCCATTGTCCATTGGGTTCCTAGGCCTCCAGGCGTCTGTGAGGTAACAGTGCCAGTACGGTTGCGCTCCTGTTGGATTCCTAGACTCCCAGGTGGCTGGGAGTGCCAGTACCAGTGTTGCCACTATCCTCCCTGCTCCTGTTGGTCGTGTTTCTGCACATTCCATTGTCCTGTGCTGGTTGACTCCACTGTATTCCTTTGCCTCCTGTTTATTTATTACTGCTGCTACTACGTACGATCTTTATTGTATTAATAAAGCTTTTAACCTTACTAAGATGAGTCTGAGTGTTCATCCAAAAACCGTGACAGGGTCCTTCGGGGTCATGCTCACAGGAGTCTTCTTTCCCTTCTACTATCTAGTCAATAGTTAGTGTCTCAAATCTTACTGGAGCTGGTTGGCTAGCTGCAACCAAGGAGGGAAGGTAGGCTCCACCCCCTGCATTCAATTCTAGAATTGTTCCTGCCCAATTAAATGGGTGGTTTGCCTACCCAAAGTTACCAGTACTCTGTATGGACTAAGAGATTAGGATTTAACAGGTAAGACTAAAATCCTCTTTTTGCCATTGTACAAATCATTGGTAAGACCTCACCTTGAGTATGCAGTGCAGTTTTGTGCACCAGTTCTGAAAAAGGATAGAAGTAGAAAGGGTACAGTGAAGAGCAACAAAATGAATTAAAAGAATGGAGGACTTAATGTATGAGGAACAACTAGACAAACTTGGTTTATTTACTCTAGAGAAAAGACTACTGAGAGGAGATCTTATCACATTGTACAAGTATATGAGAGGTCAATACAAGGATCTCTGCGGTGAGCTATTTATTCCAAGACCTGATCAGATGACCAGGGGACACCCCTTGAGATTAGAGGAAAGGAGGTTTAGACTTCAGCAGAGGAAGGGTTTGTTTTTTTTGTTTTTTTACAGTAAGGTCTGTTAAATTGTGAAATTCCTTGCCCAAGAAGGTGGTTATGGCAGATACAATGGATACATTCAAGTGAAGATTAGATACATTTCTTTCAAAGGGAACATACAGAGTTATACTGTTTATTAGTAGGCAGATCAGGAAGGTCTGATAAAGACTATCTTATTTGGTAGCAAGAAAGCTATAAAATTTTCAGTCACTAAGGTATGAGCAAAGGTTGAACTTGATGGACTTGTGTCTTCAACCTAATTTACCATGTTACATTAACTGCCAGGGAGGGGCCAGGAGTGCGGCCACATAGACCAAAATTTGATATTCATGTGGGCATAGGCAGCTTGTGAGCTGGTTGTCACCACCATTCAACTTCCAGGGGTAGACAAGTTGCGCCGGTTCCTAGCAACTGGGAGTTTGATCGGTGTGTATTTGACTCTATAGTTTGTCTATGGGACTCTTCTGCTGTGGACCTAATGTCCTCCAAGCTGAACTGCAAGATTCCTTTGTTCTGTGTCGGTCACAGGATCCAGTAAACTTTGAGATAGACGCAATGGTCATTCCATGGTGCTTTCATCACTTCCCTTGATTCTCAGGGTATTGAGGAAGATCAGAATGGGATGTGCCCATGCCATTCTGATTGCCCTGTTCTGGCCCAGTTGGGCCTGCTTTTCAGATCTAAGATATGGCCATGGCAGAACAATTCCTGCTTCCTATGCTTCTGGAACTCTTGTTTCAGAGTCCTTTCCATCACCCACATGTAGAGAAGTTGGATTTGACGGCACTGACTTTTGAGACCAGCATCTGATTCTCTCATTGCAACCATGCTACAGCTCAGAAGCCAGTTTCTTCCAAGGCATATCACAGGGTATGGTCCCAGTTCTATAAGTGGATAGCGGGTCATGGGTGTGACCTTTTCTTCCTTTGTCTTGGTTTTTCTCCAGGAAGGGCTGTCTTAGAGCTGAAGTTTGAACTTTAATTGAACTTTCTGTCCTTTTGTCTCTTGTGTAAACATATGCTCATGCCCACCTGGTCATGTGGGATCACACTCCTCTATGGGATTTGAAACACACATGAAGAAACATGTATGTTCAATGTCGAGTTCATCAAAAGAACACTGGAAGAAAATCAAGGGCTTAAGAAAGCAAAATTATGGCCACACATTGGAGACATATATTTGCATTAATATCTTAAGGACCAGTGGTCCAGGGAAGTTACCTTCCCCTAAGGACCGCTTTGATCCTTGCCGACACTCCGGCATACGTGACCTGTTACTTTTACCTGTGAGCCGAGCGAGAGTCTTTGAGAGGTTTTGGAGAGGTCAATTTCAGATGCTATTTTTACTTACAGAGCTCCCACAGGAGCGCTGTAAGTAAAAAGTACATGATTTGCCAGGTCATCACCAGTCCTTAAGGGGGAAAAAACTGTGATTGGTCCTGACACATCACCGGTGCTTAAAGGGTTAAAGCTTTAATATGATACGACTGCAAAAACTAAACAAAGAGTAAATTGAGTTAACAACTTTATTCAAATCTTTATAAGGCTGAGGAACAACTACTCAATCCAATGCCAGAGACTGAAGCTGTGCCAGAAGTTCTAGTAGCAAAGCAGCTGGACCTGCTAAAGTCACTGTTGAAATGTTGAAAGCCTGGACTCAACCCTTATTAAAGCCCTAGTTAAATTATTTTCAAAATATCTACTACTTGGCAAAGTGCTTGAAACATGGAAAAATGCAGAACAATCCTACTATGCAAAAAAGGCAATTAAAAAAACCCCCCAAAAAATACCGACCAATAAGTCTATTGCCAGTGGTCTGCAAGGTCTTCACAAAGATACTATCAATAAGAATAGACACAATATTTAATGCACACAACAAAAAGAGCAGGCAGGTTTCAGAAGCAGTTTCAGTGCAATGGACCGTATCCAGACATTGCAACAAGTTATAGAAGGCCACAATGATTACAACCGTCTATTATACATAGCCTTCATTGACTAAAAAAAGGCCTTTGACTCCATGAAAAAACAAGCAATAATTTATGCCCTGATCAACCAAGGAATAGATAATTACTTCAACATCATCCAATCAATATATGAAAATGCAACTGCATCAATACATGTAAACAATGATAAAGTCCATATCAACATAGAAAAAAGGCTTCTGACAAGGAGACATAACATCTCCAAAACCAACTAATTTGGGACAAAAAAGAACTTAAGATCAGTGGAGATTATATGCATCACTTAAGTTTTACAGGCAATATTATACTCTTTGCCAGTTGCCCTGAAAAACTGCAAAAGCGTATTGAAGAGCTATGACAGGAAAGCAAAAATGTTGGTCTGAAGATGAATATCAACAAAATGCAAGGCATGTTTAACAAATTTACCATACCAAGGAAAATCACAGTAAATAGACAAGAACTAGAGGAAGTGTACAAGTATGTTTATCTTGGACAGGAAATGTCAACAGATGGAAGCACCATGATGGGATGGCAAGCATTTGGAAAATGTAATAGTATTGTCTTAAAGACAAATTTAGCACTCTGCCTCAAGTAAAAATTATTTGGCCAAGGTGTCCTCCTGGTCCTTACATATGGCTGTGAAACCTGGACACTGAATGCCACAGACATACAAAAACTTAAGGCTACGCAGAGAAGTATGGAACATCGAATTATGAACATAGCAAACGAGGCAGGAAAATGTGTGCAGGGATTCACCTATGGTATCATTGAAAGAGTAAAGTGGTTCAAATGGATATGGGCAGGTGACATAGCAGGAAAACCTGATGGTAGATTAACCAAACAAAATTTGGAGGGAGCCTTCATCCTGCAGTGGATCTACAATAGCTGAAGGTGTATATGGTAGAATCAGCACTTACAGGACTGCTCATTGGAAATAAAAATGTAGCTTTAATCATGGATCAACGTTTTAATCCCACACTGGGATCTTTATAAAGATGGCAGAAAAGACAAACAAACCCCACTTTTATACCCTGTGACCTGTGGAAAATTCTCACCTAAATAAGTGTGGACAAAAACATTTTTTAGTGAACATAAAAAATTCAAATAACCGGATGTTGAACAGTTGACTCTTAGGGCTCGATTTAAAGGCAGCCGTTAGCAAAAAAAATCACTAACGGGTGCGTTAAGTCCCATGTTGCAATTCAAAGATCCGTCTAAACAACAGCTAACGGCAGTTGCAGAATCCTTACGGCCGATACACTTACGTGCATTCAGACACATGGAACAACATACCCCAGAGCTATTCAAAGGCTTGCGGTACTGCTAACGGCTGAAAAAAAGACACACCTAACGGCTAAAAGTTAAGACCCACTTTTTTTAGCCGTTAGACACTTAACGGCCAAAACAAAACACCCGTTACATAGGAAAACACACAAAATGCTTACCGCACAACCATGTAAATGGGAAAATTAACCCGTGCAATGCCAAAACAACACAAAAACATGCACACACAACACAAATCACTACACTTACAACAACAACCAACACCACAGGGACAACGACACACAAAAAAACAACAACACAGCATGGCACGGAACAATGGGGGTTATCACACAAAGCGGACACCTGCAAATACAAGCTCACCTGGGCAACATCAACACACCACCTGCATCCCACAAATGCACACCCGCAAATGGCACACACAGAACAAGCACAACACACCACATCTTATAACACACACACACCTGCTAACACTTACCTGGACAAAAACAACTCACCATTGGCCAGCACTCACCTCATCACCACACCTACACAACGCCCTAGCAAGTACTTAAAGGGACAACTCAACACACTCACTTGTGGCTTGTTTTCCACTCAGGGAGGGAGAGAGGGAGGGAGAGAGAGAGAGAGATAGAGAGAGACAGATAGAGAGAGCAAACAGTATGTTGGGTTACATATTGTTGCGAAGGCTGCGGAGAAGGCGTGCAAGGGAGAGAGCTGGGGAACATCAGCAACCTCCAAGCACGCCTCATCAACAGCCTCCACCTGTTGCAAGTGAGGAGGCTCTGGCTCAGCAGCCACACAGGAGCCCATCCCCACCCGGAGGACACCTGCCTGCAGATGCACAGCTGCAGCAACAGGATGCTCCCCAGCTGCCACAGGGACCCCTGCAGCAGCCCAGGATGCATAGACGACCACCAAGGCCCAGGGTATACCGCCCAAGGGTCACTCTCTTTGGAATGACCGATGACGAGGTTATTGATCGCTACAGGTTGAGGCCACACAGCATCATAGCCCTGTATGAGGTCATCAAGGAGCAGGTGGATCCCATATGCACCCATAACCATGCTCTAACTGGCCTTCAAAAACTCCTGTGTGCCATACACTTCATGGCAAGTGGCGCCTTTCAGTCGACAGAGGGTTACGCATCTGGCATGTCCCAGGCCACATTCTCCAGGGTGCTGGCCCAGGTCTTGCCAGACCTCAAAGCCAAGGCCAGTACCTACATACATTTCCCCATCACCGATATGGAGTGGACACATCTGAAGCAGGGCTTCTATGCAAGGGGAGGCATGCCCAGGGTCATGGGTGCAATAGATTGCACCCATGTCCGTATCAAAGCACCAGCACGTCAGGGACATATGTTCCTGAACCGCAAAAACTTCCACTCCATGAATGTGCAGATGGTGTGTGACAGCAACCTGGCCATCATGAATGTCTGTGCGAAATTTCCCGGGAGCTGTCACGATTCACATATACTCAGAAATTCATCTGTGCAGAGGGATTTCGAAAATGGGACCTATACAGGCGGATGGCTTCTGGGTGAGTTAACAGCACCAAATGACACCACATACACATGTGCTAGTACGTTCACCACAGAAAACATTATTCACACAATATGTGCTCCTTGTCACACCATGTCACTCACTTTCCACAGGTGATGCTGGCTGTGGATGCAAGCCATGGCTCCTCACCCCGGTCGCCAATCCCCAAAACGATGCCCAGGAACGATATAACCAGGCTCATGCCAGAACATGGAATGCCATTGAGCGGACCTTCGGCTTCCTCAAGTCCCGATTCCGATGTCTGGACCACTTGGGGGGAGCATTGCAGTATGCACCAGGCAAGGTCTGCGACATCATCGTGGCATGTGCCATCCTACATAATATCGCGGTGGACACCAGACTCATCGACGATGTCCATCCCCCACCCAGACCTGAAGACCCTGTGGATATCGTTGAGTGTGAGGAAACCCCAACAGGGATGCAGACAAGGGACAGATTGATCAGGGATCACTTCTGCTGTGAGTATAATACATGTATGCACACAATCCATGCGTGCACACCCACCACAACACACATGTTCTGTTTCACCCCACAGGATCTGTGACACAGCCCTGACACTGGCTGCAGTATGGACCACCAGCATCAACTATTCCGTGGACCAGTCAGATTGGGCCTAGAGATTCCGAATACATCTGACAACCTGTCGTCCATGTTGATACTGCTACATCAAGGATATCATGCATGCCCCCCTGGAAACCAAGGTACAACACTTTAACCTTGTTCATCATATCCCACAGCTCCCTAGGCACCAACTAAAGTGTTCTGCTAGGATCAGACCCATAGTAACCATGGTACCCCTGTAGCGAGGGAGTCTCATCCAAGCCAATGCATCGGATAGCACTCTGTCATATAAGGGGTTCAGGGGGCATTCGTGGGGACATGGGACCAGTAGCTTGCTACAGTCGAAGAAAGCAGCAGAGGGGTGGATTGACAGTAATAGTGTGTTACACAACATGGAGCTCATGAAATGTGGATCACATCTCCATGGACACCATGTTGCCCTGTGTGTGTGTGCAGTGATATGTGCCCCAGAAAGAAATACACACATTAACAAATATGTCCTACTAGCTCCATGAACCAAACATATTTGGCCTGTCTCTGACAGTGGCAGCCCAAATATATTGTTGTCAGGAAGCTATTAGGACGTATTTGTTGATGTGTGTAACCATGTCAGGGGCAAATATCCCTAAGGATGGTTAACATCCCCTTAGTTCCCCCCATGATGGTTCATAGACCAGTACACAACACATTACAAAGCAGTGGTTTGTGTAGACTTATGTAACGGGAAAGATTAAGAGGATCATGATGTTGTAGCTGTTGCATGATGATCACTTCGAGGGTGATGTTCCAAATCCTGTCCTCTTGTCCCACAGGCATCCATAGCACGATCCATCCTTGAACAGAGGAGTTTCCATATGACTGGACTGAAGTCTGGACAACACTTCCATGAAGCTCACCCCTTGGTGTTTCAAGTGATTGTGTTGGTGATGCAATGTTTGACCTGATGTTCACAGCAACCTCTACTGGAACATTCACATATGGACACAAATTAATGTGTGTACTAACATCCAGGTATCAGACCTGTACAGTAAGACTGCTCATACACAGATGCCAAACTATGTGGACAACACATGAGCAGTTCACTAGCATTTATAATGTATTCCTATTTAGTTCAGATGTACCTTTTTGTGCTCATACAAGTGTTTAATACATATTGGCTAAATACACAAGAATCATCACTACTCAATCCGTGTCTGTATGAATGAATGTTGGATCAAACACCTGTCAATGTGGAACCATACCCAAGGCTAGAGTATCCTTCATACAAAGGAAGGCATGATTTACATCACAGGAGTCCACTAGTTGCCTGACCATGAGTGGACTTTGTGATGTATACATGCAATGACATGATGGCAGTGATACACTGATGTGTGTTGTGAGTGATTAGCTGGTGATACAGGGGACACACTTCCACTGTGATGTGATGTCCACGGTTTGTGTGTTGCTCAATATAATCAATGTCCTGAGATTGCTGTAGGTTGTCATATCTCAGTACATGGGCTACATCAACAAAAACAACCATGTGGACAAGTGTTATCACTGGTGAAGTGTGTTACAACCTTAGTTAAACAACAACACAACTTAAAGGGATAGTAAACCTGGAAAATAAGTTTATTTCACATTGTAGCCCTTTAAAAAACATGAAAAATGATAGAAGTCTTATCTACCAAACATATATGGTTTGGGAGATAAGACTTATATCATTTTACATGTTTTTTAAGGGCTACAATATAGAATGAACTTATTCTCAAGGTTTACTATCCCTTTAATACATAAGCCAATGCTCAGCCTAAGGTTCCAATGTGCGTGCTACACAATGAAATCTTAGGAAGATCATTGGGTTATGCAGTAAGTTAGGCTGTGATTCAAACTCCTGTTGTGCAACTGACTTGCTGGAGAACACAATGCTCACCCTAGGATCACAATGTGTAACACACACATTGAGATCCTAGGGTGTACATTGTGTTCCCCAGTATGTCAGCTGCACAATAGAATTTTGATTTAAAGACCATATTGATGCATGTTCCATCTGTCATGCTTGTTATTTCCCTGCTAAGTCGCATAGCTGTTTGTTTGGTTTTCCCCTCAAACACAACAATTGATGCAGACGAATGTTCAGTGTTGCACCAGTTGTTGTGCTAAGGGGTATGTTCTGATCAAATCTGACACACATCATGGCCATGTAACACTGTCGTGTTACATGGCTACAGGGATGGGTTGCCAGGTGAATTTGGACAACGGTGTGGGTGTGTGTGAACCCATGTTGTAACATCAGACAAACATTTCCCCCAGGCAGGGGTTGAGTTCACTGCATTGTTTGGCAATGCATTGGAGACAACCCTGCCACCCAATCTATAAGTGAATACACAGCAGATCAGACAGGTTTCAAAAGCACAATTTTCATTTATTGAGGGGGCAGATTACATGTTGGGCCTTTCATTTTTTCTTTTTTTTGGGGGGGGCCTTAGACTTGGTGCCAGAGGTGGATGCCCTGGCTGATTGCCTTGTCACCCTCTGTCCCCTAGGTGTGGCTTCTGGGGTAACACTGGAAGGGGTGGTGGGTGCAGTGGACCCCTCTGTGGAACGCAGGTTCTCCCTCTCCATCCTCAGGTTCTCCCTGCGGTTAATCTCTCGCAACTCCACGAGCACCTGTGCAAACATGTCCATCATCCCCGTATGTATCTGGTGGAGTTGTGTGTTCCCCCTGGCAACCTCTGACTCCAGAGCTTGGATTCTGGTCTCCAACCTGTTCGTGTTCCTCCGGGATTCCCTCCGGTTCCTCGTGAGGTTGTTGTTGGTGGCTGTCCTCTTTGAAGGGCCATGCACTCAGCCTCCAGATCTGTGGTGCGTTGACTGCTGGAGATGGGAGTGGCCGGTGACACATGTTCTGTTTCCCCAGCTTCAGCTGTCTCCTCAGCCTCTGTTTCCCCAGCTTCAGCTGTCTCCTCAGCCTCTGTTTCCCCAGCTTCAGCTGTCTCCTCAGCATCTGTTTCCCCAGCTTCAGCTGTCTCCTCAGCCTCTGCTTCAACAGGTTCAGCTGTCTCCTCAGCCTCTATCTCCCCAGCCTCTGCTGTCTCCTCTGCTGGTACTGGGTGTGCTGTGGCTGCTACTGCTGTTTGTGTTGGTGGAGTGGCTTGCACAGACGGTGTGTGGGTGCCCACCACATCAAGGGACCCACTGCTGCCCACTGATGTCTGTGCTGGTTGAGGTGGTGGGGTGAACAAGTCCCTTGGCTGAGGGCGCTGGGGCTCCCCAATCAGGCCCAGGTGTTGGTAGTCAAGTGGCCAAGGGTCATACCTTGGCCAGTGGTAGGTGCTTGGCCCCCACCTGGGATCATACCTGGGGCCATGCTGGGGAGCCATCCAGGAGGGTAGATCCATCTCGGTGGAATATGGCCCATATTGGCTGGTGGCCACATTCCCGGGCAGCCATTGCCTCCCTGGTGGTGGTGGTGCTGCTGCTGGAGGGTAATAGCTCCCGGTGGTAGTGGGATGCATCCATCTCTCCCCCTGAATCCAGCCGCTGTACATCTGTGGAGCATCCTGTGGTGGGGCAGGCAGTTGAGAGGCAGGCAGTTGAGAGGCAGGCAGTTGAGGGGCAGCCAGTTGAGGGGCAGGCAGTTGAGGGGCAGCCAGTTGAGAGGCAGGCAGTTGAGGGGCAGGCAGTTGAGAGGCAGGCAGTGGTGATGCAGCCAGTTGGGGAGGAGGTGTGGTAGTTGTAGACGGTTCCCAGTGGCTAGTCCCCTCCTCTGTATCCTCCTCACTGGGTGGTGTGGTCTGCTCCTCCACGGGCTCCTGCTGCGATGGAGGCCCATAAGCTGTGTGGAGAATTGAGATTGTGTGATTAGTAAAAGTAGCCATGATGGGATTAATGGGATACTAATACATGAAATGCAGAAAGGGAAATATATGTTTTGTGGTTTATCACCCTGAGTGAAACAAGGGTACTCCCACTGCTGGAGGGGGTTTTTGTTCAAAAAGTCTCCCAGCTCAGAATAGAATTGCTTTGGTGCTATATCCCAGTGGCCTGAAGTTGTACATTGGCACTGTTGCTACATTATCCTATGAGAATTTATTGCGTCTGGACGTAAGCTGTCCATAGGATGGTCTAGCAACATCGCCATTTTAGAGTTCCAGGCCACTGTGATATTGCCCCTGGAGTAGTCAACTATGAGCTGTGCTACATTTTGAATGAAACACCTTTCAGCAGTGGGAATACCCTTGTTTTGCTCGGGGGATGAACCCTGCAATATATTTTTCTTTTCACATGTTAGGTATTACTATCCCTTTAACGGAATAGCAATGGTTAATTTCACCATGATGTAATATTGTAGGCATTGTAAGAGATAGATGTGGATCGATGTTAGTCCTATCCCTCCAACCCACATGGTTAGACAGATATTGCTCTATTTGACAGTCATTTTGACATGTTTGACAGTCATTTCACCACACGGAGGCTCTTCAGCAGAGCCCAAAATGGCCCATTCAGAGATGTAAACTTCATTGGAATGGTGAACAGAGTGTGCTTGCAAACCTGGCACACTTTGTTGACCATCTCAAAGATGTATCCATCTCTGAATGGGGCAATTTAGGCTCTTCTGAAGAGCCTCCGTGTGGTCTAATGACTGAAATCTCCAGCTGTCAAATAGAGCGATATCTGTCTAACCATGAGGGTTGGCGGGATAGGACTAACATGGATCCACATGTTGGTGAAATTAACAATTGCTATGCCATGACAGTTACATACAAGGAGAAATGGTCATATATGCATGTGGATGTGTACCTTTCATATGGATATGAATATATCCTTTCCAGATATGAAGCCAGAGATCATTTCAGTAGGTGTGATTGCCTTAATGGCTATATATGTGCACCCATCAAAATATACATTGGATTGATATGATGGATATGAACATACCTCGTATATCCCATCTACGTAGAGTGGGATATACTAGGTATGTGTATTTGGATGGTATCAATGTAAGTTAGTTTCTGATGGATGCACATATCTGGCCAGTAGGGCAATCACAGGCAGTGAGATGATCTCTGGGTTCACATCGTGTTGGGACATATTTTGAGCCATTTGAAAGGTACATATCTGACCATTTTCCTTTGTGTGCATATCTTTGTTTGAACAGATGTGCAGTGGGAATCAAGTGTTATTCAACCCTATCTTCTTAGCTGATCCCGTCCAATTCACAATTTTTCATTACTTGACAGGTGACTCTCTGGTTGTCAGGATCATATCCTATGCATTGCATTGTAGGGCATGGGATACCACCCTGGCAATCAGAGATTGATGAACTGGACAGGATCCTGTCCATGTCGTGTGTTCCAGTTGAATCCTGAAGGGCAACAATCACGCCAGTAGTGAGGGATATCTCTGATTGAGGCCTGTTTTTCTTTGAGTATGAGCCCATCCATCCTTCTGAGTGAGGCAACCGTACTCAATCCGAGATATCTATCATTCATGGCCTGTTGGTGACCAAGGTACAATGGTTGATATTTGGTTCCCATGTGTATCCTGCAAACAGTGTCTGGTGTACCATCCATCCATGGCATCAGCACCCCTGAGGATCCATGTGGGAATCAGATGTGAGATATGTCATTTGAAGTTAGAGTAAATGATTGCAGACACAACACCAAGGCCTAATTTTTCCCCCTTTAATTCTGGGGTATTGTTTGAGGCCTGTGTGTTGCACATACAAGCAGTTATTCTCAGTGCCACTGTGATGTGTGACCTGCTCCATCCTTTTTGTGATTCAGTAAGCGGTGTTGTCAACATGATGGAGTGTACATGATGCTGACTTCTCCAGTGATCTCATTTCCCCATTTCCAGTGTTTTCTGTGGAGTGTATACGATGGGACCTTAGCAACTTGATTCATGTTATTGCATATTCTCCATAGGCTAACACTGGTATTGGTGAAATGAGGATGTGTAAGGGTGAATTTCTCTCCACCATGTGTTTGTCACCGCTTAGTGAATGTCCCCTGTGTAGCATGTGATCGTTGGCCTATTGACTTGATTGTTGTCTGGTTAACCCTTTGAGTCCCAGAGGGGTTGCCAAAGCATTGATGATCGATGCATTGATGATGCCTCTAGCACTCAAGGGGTTAAGTGCTGACATCCCAGTGGGGACATGGGTGACATTGTGTGTGAACAGTGATGATCTATGACAGACGACATTTTGAACAGCATGGTTTGTGTATTGTGTGTGATGAGCACAGCGACAGGAGGGTTGAAGTAGGACTTGGACAGGTTTGTTCCAAGTTGGACCTTGATATTTGTCCTTGTGTTGTGTCCTGTTTTTAACCCTCAGGGTGCTGTGTTGGTGCAGTTGTGTGCATGAATGATGGGCATGTGTTGAGGTGTGACTGTGTGTGCAGCTGGTGTTGGTTGCTGTAGTGTGTTGTTATGTAGTGTGGCACTTACCGGTAGTGTGGAGGGTCCTCTCATCCCCAGTGTCAGCTCCTCCAACAACCCCCTCGATCAGGGTTGGGGACATATTCTGCCGCACCATCTCCTCCCAGCCGCAGAAGGTGATAGGGACTGCTGGTCCACCTCCAGTGCCTCGGGCGTGCTTGGCGAGCTCTGAGAGCTTGTTCTTTACGACCCTCCGGCAGTCGCCCCATCTCTTTTTGATGGACTCCACGTCCCGCCTGCATGGAGCCACCGCGTTGACCCGGCTGCAGATCTGGTTCCAGGCTGCCTTCCTCCTTGCTGACAGGCCAGGGACCTTCGCTGTCGGGTGGAGAACACTCTGCCTCTCCAGGACAGCTTCCACAAGAGCCGTGTTCTCCTCCTCTGTATACTTGGGGTCTCTGATCCTGGCCTCGTCACCTCCGAAATGGGATGACTCAGAGCCGGAGTGCCCTGCCTGGTCTGATCCTGATTGTGTGGGGTGCTCCCCAGCAACTACCCGTCGTCCCACTGCAGGTTCTGTCCCTGTCCTGCGTGTTCCTGCTCTTGTGGGCCGGGTCCCCCTCCGCCCTGCGGATCTCCCTCTGCCACCCCTGCTCTGCTGAGGGATCCCCTCCTGAGCTTCCTCCTCCTCCACTACTCTCCCCATCCCTCTCTCCTGTCCTCCTCTCCTTGCCATCATTCACCCAGTCACACCCAGGCACTCCCACAGGCCCTCACAGACACACTCGATCCAGTCACTCTCTGTCACACACTTTCACTCCCAGATTCACACTGTCAAAATAAAAAGTAAAATGTGTAAGGTATTATGAAAAAAAAAGGACTATGTGTATGTATGTGTATGTGTTTGTGTTTGTATGTGTGTATGTAATATGTGCAAAAGTGTAATATGTGTCTAGTAAGTGCACCTCTCTCCAAACTCCAAAATCTCCTTCTACCTCCAATGACTGCTCCTTTCTCCCTCTCTCTGATCGCTATCCTCCTCTCCTGGGTCCTGATATCTAGCTCTGAAGAACTCGATAACAGACAGTGTGTGACAGTTATTTTTGGGTATATATAGGTGTATTTGAAGTTATTTGATACATTGGGGCTTTGTGATTGGCTGTGTGTTTGAATTTGTTTTGGCATCAATCATGGTTGCTTGACAACGGCAGCCGTTATGTTAGATGTTGTTTTGAGCGCAGTTATCGTGTGATTTGGCCGCCCGTTGTGCATTAACATGAGCGACAACGGCTTTTGTGTTACGTGTTTTTTGTGTGCCTACGCTCGATAGCTATTCTTGTAGAGTACCTATTAAATCTGCCGTAACTCATGTATTATTTGCGAGCGATGTGCCTTTTTCACTTAGCGGCTGGTTTAACGGTTGCCTTTAAATCTAGCCCTTAGTGATCATGATTAAGCATGTATACACGCGAAACACGTTGATCAGAGTTTAATGGAGAGATCAACTTAGGGGGTGCCCACCTATTATCCCTTATGTCTGCTGCTCAACGAAGTTACATTTTAACTGTTTATGTTCTGGGGAAATAAAGACTGATGTTTTTAACTATACACTGATGTGTTTTTGATGAGAAAACGTGGTGCACCTTAATGTTAATATTTGTTCCATAAAATCTGTATGCCCAGAGTTTAGGTACATATAAACATTAGTAATGAAACTAAAACGCAAGGTAGGATATTCTACAGCTGGATGATGTCACTACTCAAAAAGATATATATATAATGCCACAATAACTGTTTCGAATAAAAAGCTAAAATATATATAAAAAAAAAAATGTGCATGTGAGATTGTGTTTAACCCCTTAACACCTTAAGGACCCATGACGGTCCTGGACCGTCATGGGTTGCAGTCCCCTTAAGGACCCATGACGGTCCAGGACCGTCATGGCTTAAACGATAGCAGTGTGCCTCCGTGCACGCTGCTATCATTAATTCCAGGCTGAGACTGAACGCTCCGAGACCGGGGCGTTCAGTCTCAGCCCTTCTTGCCTTTGCTGGTTCATGCGATCGCCGTTCCAGCGATCACATGTACTGGCAAAGTGACAGACAGAGACAGCAAAGAAAGCATGCTGTCTGTGCCTGTCAAGTCTGCCTCTGGCTCCGTTGCTACGAAAGTAACTGAGACAGAAGTAGACAGGAGACACCTAGTGGTGAAAGAAAATACAGCAGCTAGGGGTATTAACCCCTTCACTGCTTGTGCCAAAGGCTTGCTAAATGCAGGTCAATTTCTGACCTGCAATAATTTTTTTTTTTTTTTTTTAAAACACAAAACACTTTTTTTTTTTTACAAAAATATTTTATTTAAAAAAAAATAATCTAACTGAACAAAAGTGGAAGTGTGATTGTTGTGGGGCTATGTGATACACTTATATACACCGCCAAATGTCACAGATAAAAAAAGTGTCAAAATAGGGTGGGAAAAAGGGACATGGGGATTTTCACCCAGGGGGGACAGTGGCCACTTTAAACTGTGCATTTTGTAGGTATGACTGACCGGTCATACCTTTCATGCAGTCTCCATAAAATTTTAACCCTTTGTGCCCAATTGATCCAAAGAGAAAAACCAAAAATGATGTTTTTTTACCTTTTTTTTTTAATTTTAATAAAGTAAATGGTGGGTTATCCATATAAGTAGGGTATCAAATGAAAGCCCTATTTGTGCTTAAAAAAACAGTATATAATTTATGGGGGTGGAATAAAAGACTTAGAGGGAAAACATTGCTGAACAAAGATATAGTCAAAAAGGTCAGAACTGCTCCGGTCCTTAAGGGAAAACGACCTCAGATTTTCCCGGTCCTTAAGGGGTTAAGGACCACGGACCATTTTTTTTTTTTTGGCGGCAGCCGGTTTCGGGCTCGTCAAAGGGCATGCAGCCGCACGGGGAGCCTGGAATTCCATGACGGTCCTAGCACGTCATGGGTCGTTAATGCAAAACAACCCATGAGGTACAAGGACCGTCAAGGGTTGTTAAGGGGTTAAGAGACTGCAATCTCTATATACAATGGAGTAATAGGTAAGAAACATTGAGATTATTACAATGTATTTATTTTTTGAAAGCTTGTATTTATGATAGTCATAATAAATGGAGAGGGGGAACCGTTATCATTTTTTTATGTTAGTATTTTATATAAGGTAGTTTAAGGAATTCTGAAATTATATTCTGATTTATACACTTATGGGTTTTTGAGTACAGGTAGACATTAGTAAAATGACAATATTCTGTCTTATAAGTAGGCACTTATGGAACGATGCAAGAAACTTGTGCAATTGCTATTTCCTGTGTGAAAACCACTAGGGAATAGGTTTGCGCATGCTTTTGTTGAATTGCACATGAAAAAATCAAGATTAGCGAACAGCTGCGCATATTTATTTTTTGTGTGGGCGTGGCCAAGATTAACAAATCTGTGTGAGTGGAATAGCGAATGCGCCTAATGCAGGAAGTGCTATTGCGAATTAATTTATATGTCTGTGTAGTGTTGTCATAAAAAGGATTTTTTTTATGTGCAATTCAAGAAGCGCTTGGTATTCAGCTTCCTGAAATAGAACATGCGCAAAATCTGTCTGCGCACAAAAATGCCTTTATCATATGCGAACATTTCTTTCATCGCGCCAATGGGTTAATTTAGTCACACTTTTAAAGATTGTAAAATATGGCACTATTCTGTCTTATTTGCAGGCATGTTAAGTGTTAATTTATTCACACTTTTACAGATTGGAAATGTGTTTTGTAATTCGTAAAATAAATATACACCTATATGGTTTATTAGAAATATGTAGTATGTATGTATATATATATATATATATATATATATATATATATATATATATATATATATATATATATATATATATATATATATATATATATATATATGTATGGAGTGTTTTCTGACCATATATATGTGATAGAGATAATATACAGGTAGGTAGGATTCAACACATTATTAATGGGGTGTATTTAATTATATTTTGAAATTATTTTATACTCAATATATATCCATTCTGTTTCTCTTTTTGTGTATTTTTTATGATTTTATATCAGGTAATTTATCTGGTATTCTAATTATATGGCATTGGCAATTTGTATATATGGACAATTTTTGTTTTAACCCTTTGAGTGCCAAGTGGGTACATTGTACGAGTTTGGACAGCTGTACCCGCTGTGCCAAGCTCGTACAATGTACCCACTAAAATGCGGTCACTGCATGAGCCGGTATAACCGGCATGCAGTGGCCGCATTTTAAAAAAAAAAAAAGGTGGGCAATCGTGGGGGGACATGAGGATCACTCCTCATGTCTCCCCTGTTATTGATCTCCCAGCCGATCACTCTGGGAGATCAATAAAGGAAGAGGAGAAGCGCAGCTTCTCCTCTTCCGTCTCTCCTACCCGAACTTCCGGGTAGGAGTGGGCGGGACCGGGGGAAGCCTCCCAACGTCATCAGTGACATGTCACTGATGACGTTGGGGAAGTTTCCCCGGTCCCATTCACTCCTACCGGTGGTAGGAGTGAAGGGCAGGAGAGCTTCTGCTCTCCTGCAGTCGCCAAATTGGTCTCCCAGCCGATACTTGGGGGACACCAGGAGGGGTCCTGATGTCCCCCATGAGGTCTGAATATATAAAAAATAAAATTAAAAAAACAAAAAAAAACAAAACTAACCCTGTGAGTGCCGCAGTGGTCCCCAGCACATTGCTTTGCAATGTGCTGGAGACCCTTGTAGCACTCACAGGGTCTTTTCTTTGGGGTTTTTTTTTTTAAAGACCTCATTGGGGGGATCAGGGGGGATCCTGATGCCCCTCAATGAGGTCTATTATTAAAAAAAAAAAAAAAAATTTTTTTTAACCCTGTGTGTGCCACAGGGGGGGTCAAATGCACCCCCCCCTCCTGTGGCACACACAGGGCTTCTATCATTACTTTGTTACTAGAGATTGTTGGGGGGCCATCAGGATTGGTCCTGATGGCCCCCCAACAAGCTCTGATTACAAAGTAATAATGAAAAAAAAAATTAACCCTCTGAGTGCCAGAAGGGTCCAATGCATTGCTTTGCAATGCGCTGGAGAGCCCTTTGGCACTCACAGGGACATTTATTTTGATTCCTTTTTTTTTTTTTTTTTAAGACCTCATTGGGGGGAATCAAAGGGGTCCTGATACCCACCAATGAGGTCCATAATAAAAAAAGTAAAGAAAAAAAATTAACCCTGTGTGTGCCTCAAGGGGGGCCAATGCAGCCCCCCTTCTGCGGCGCACACACAGGGCATTTCTCATTACTTCGTTATCAGAGATTGTTGGGGGGCCATCATGATTGGTCCTGATGGCCCCCCAACAAGCTCTGATTACCAAGTAATGATTAAAAAAAAAATTAACCCTCTGAGTGCCACAAGGATCCAATGCATTGCTTTGCAATGCGCTGGAGACCCCTGTGGCACTCTCCGGGTCCCCTGTTTGTGGACATATATATATTTTTTTTACTAAGACCTCATTGGGGAGGGATCAGGGGGTCCTTATGCCCCTCAATGAGGTATATAATAAAAAAAAAAAAATTAAAACACAAATTAACCCTGTGTGTGCCACTAGGAGGGGAGTTCAATGCCGACCCCCTTCCTGTGGCACACACAGGACTTTTTATCAACACTGGTAGTCACAGATCTCCCATACACACTATCAAACACTGCCCCACCATCCTTGCTCCTCTGCTCATACCCACACACACTGCCTAATCCCTCACCCTCCCACATACTTTGTTACACTTGTAGTCACAGGTCCGCACGTACACCGGCTGACGCCCTAGCTTCTTTCATCTGTTAGCCATAAAATCACACATACACTGTTTGCTTTACCATTTCTGTTTCACTGGTAGCTACGCTCCTGTAGCGTAAATTGGTATGTCAACCCACAGCAGTGGGGTACCATTTTTCTTAGGCTGGCAAGAAGTCCTCCTAGGAAATCCCACGCCATTGAACCATTTTAGTATCTTTGAAGTGACTGATGTGTAAAACAAAATCTTATTTTTTCCTGTAGCACCACATTCTGGAAATAGTTGTGCCAACTAACTTAGGGGTAAAAAGGCAAGTGACCCCTCATTAGATGCGGCAGGTTGTCTTCTTTCCAAAATGGTATGGTTTATCTACCTTTTCTTCAATTCTGAAGGTGTTATAGTCATTTTCGTACAGGCAAGTCAGGTTTGAGAAAATGTTAGAAACATCAGAGGTTGTAGTAGGTGTAGTTTTCTACTTCTAGCACCCCCTAAGGTAGTTCAACTCATACCAATGGGGTGTCATTTGACTCCTAAGAGCACTAGCAAACAAATGCAGTTGAAAATTCCATGGTTTTCACAGCGCTCCATACATTTGAAGGGGCAGAAATGTAAAAAAATGCAATTTTTTTCCTATATCGCCTCCTTCTGGAAACATTTATGCACACCAGTATTGGGGTAAGAAGGCAAGTGACCCCTCATTAGATGCGGCAGGTTGTTTTCTTTCCAAAATGGTATGGTTTATCTACCTTTTCTTCAATTCTGAAGGTGTTATAGTCATTTTCGTACAGGCAAGTCAGGTTTGAGAAAATGTTAGAAACATCAGAGGTTGTAGTAGGTGTAGTTTTCTACTTCTAGCACCCCCTAAGGTAGGTCAACTCATATCAATGGGGTGTCGTTTGACTCCTAAGAGCACTAGCTAATGAATGCAGTTGAAAATTCCATGGTTTTTACAAAGTTCCATACATTTGAAGGGGCAGAAATGTAAGAAAATGCCTTTTTTTTTCACTAGCGCCACCTCCTGGAAGCATTTGTGCATACCAGCCTTTGGGTAAGAAGGCACGTGACCCCTCATTAGATGCAGAAGGATGTTTTCTTTCCAAAATGGCATTGTTTCTCTACCTTTTCTGCATATCTATTATGGTTATAACCATTTTAGTGCAAGCAGATAATTTCAAAAACAAAAGTGTCAGGTTTACGTACGTGTTCCTAGCACCCACATATTCTATGTTAACCCACACAAATAGGCTACCATTTTTCTCATGTTGGTAGCAGGTACTGAATACAGCAGGAAATGTTATGGTTTTCAAAGATTTTAGTATCTTTGAAGTGGTGGAAATGTAAAAAAACATGTATTTATTCCCATAGCGCCACCTTTTGGAAATATTTGTGCACTTCAGCCCAGGGGGTAGAAAGGCAAGTGACCCCTCAATTGATGCGGGAGAATGTCTACTTTCCAAAATGGTATACCTTTTATACCTTTCCTTCATGTCTCTAACAGTTATGGACATTTTAGTACAAGCCGCCATTTTCGAAGAAGCAAACAGGTAGGTGTAGTGATGTGCTTCTGGCACCCCTAAGGTAGGTCGACTCATTCCAGTGGGGTGTCATTTTTCTCCTAAGAGCACTAGCTAATGAATACAGTTGGAAATGCCATGGTTTGCACAAATTTCAGTACATTTGAAGGGGCAGAAATATAAGAAAATGCCTTTTTTTTTCATTAGCGCCACCTTCTGGAGGCATTTGTGCTCTCCAGGCTTGGGGTAACAAAGCAAGTCACCCATCAATAGATGCGGCAGGGTGTCTTCTTTTCAAAATGGTATGGTTTGTGTACCCTTTCTTCACTTCTGTAGTTGTTATAACCATTTGGGTACAGACAAGTAATGTTTGAGAAAATGTTAGAAACATTTCAGGTTGTAGTAGGTGTCGTTTTGCACTTCTAGCGCCCCCTGAGGTAGTTGAACTCATACCAATGGGGGGTCATTTTTCTCCTAAGAGCGCTAGCTAATGAATACAGTTGGAAATGCCATTGTTTGCACAAATTTCAGTACATTTGAAGGGGCAGAAATGTAAGAAAATGCCTTTTTTTTTCCATTAGCGCCACCTTCTGGAGGCATTTGTGCACTCCAGGCTTGGGGTAACAAGGCAAGTCACCCATCATTAGATGCGGTAGGGTGTCTTCTTTTCAAAATGGTATGGTTTGTGTACCCTTTCTTCACTTCTGTAGTTGTTATAACCATTTTTGTACAGACAAGTAACGTTTGAGAAAATGTTAGAAAAATTTGAGGTTGTAGTAGGTGTCGTTTTGCACTTCTAGCGCCCCCTGAGGTAGTTGAACTCATACCAATGGGGTGTCATTTTTCTCCTAAGAGCGCTAGCTAATGAATACAGTTGGAAATGCCATGGTTTGCACATATTTCAGTACATTTGAAGGGGCAGAAATGTAAGAAAATGCCTTTTTTTTTCATTAGTGCCACCTTCTGGAGGCATTTGTGCACTCCAGGCTTGGGGTAACAAGGCAAGTCACCCATCATTAGATGCGGCAGGGTGTCTTCTTTTCAAAATGGTATGGTTTGTGTACCCTTTCTTCACTTCTGTAGTTGTTATAACCATTTGTGTACAGACAAGTAATGTTTGAGAAAATGTTAGAAAAATTTGAGGTTGTAGTAGGTGTCATTTTGCACTTCTAACGCCCCCTGAGGTAGTTAAACTCATACCAATGGGGTGTCATTTTTCTCCTAAGAGCACTAGCTAATGAATACAGTTGGAAATGCCATGGTTTTCACAAATTTCAGTACATTTGAAGGGGCAGAAATGTAAGAAAATGCCTTTTTTTTTCATTAGCGCCATCTTCTGGAGGCATTTGTGCACACCAGGCTTGGGGTAAGAAGGCAAATTACCCCTCATTAGATGCGGCAGGTTGTCTACTTTTCCGAAATATATAGTTTTATATAGTTATTCCACTGTTTTAGGGTAGTTTTACCACAAAAACCCTAGAATGCGCATATTAGTTTATAAAGTTGAAAATGTCATTTTGCGCTGCTGGTGATTAGGGCTCTACGCTAGCCATGGACGTAGGTAAAACTATACAAATTTGGTATTTTTTTACTCAGGGGACTCGAGGCTTTTTCAAATAATTGAAACTTTTTCAATCAAGGTAAATATTTTTGATACATAGTATGTGATTTTAGCAAAATGAGTAAATTTTCACTTTTTTTTGTCATTATGACATCATAGCTTTTTGCACGATGTAAAATTCTCTTCATGTAAGGTATCACAAGAAAGCTCAATTCGTTCTGAAAAAAACAATATATAGTTTTCCATATGTAAGTAAAAATCCCCAGAGGAAATCAAGCCTAAACGGAAGGATAGCAAAAATGTTGAAAAAGTGTCTGGCCTGCAGGGTTCAGGAAATGGCCCGAGCCTCTGGCACTGAAGGGGTTAATTCTTAACGGCGTGGACTATAGGTAGGAACAAGGAGTAGCTTATCTTGGGTATATTAGGGAACTAAGATGGAGGTAATATTGATATCTGATCCCTGAGGAAGAAGTCAGGGCTGACTTCAAAACGCATTGGAGGATTATCACATGGACGATTTTAGTCTACTAGAGTATGTGCTATATTTTAAGTATTCAGGATTGAAGGAAGAACGCTATCACAACAGTCACCAGTAAAGGTGACTTTCCTGTGGCAGTGAATGCTCTGAGAAGATACCGACTCTGCTATATGAGAAACCTTGTTAACAGGGCCGGCGCCACCTATGGGCGAGGTAGGCGCCGGCCTAGGGTGCACATGTACTGGGGGTGCAGGCATGCAGCGGAGAAGAACTGTGCCCAGGGCCGTCTGTTCCCGCTGGCAGGACTCCTCCGCCGGGTACTGCAACACGGTCAGGTCTGTGTAGCTACTGCGCTTCCTTGTTGCCTCTTTAGTAATGCAGAGTGAGCTGGGAGTCAACATCTCCCAGCGCGCTCTGCATTACTGAAGAGAAGACCACATAGCAGCTCCAGGTCTGTGATGGGGGGCAAGTTGGGGCTGATGGGGGGCAAAGTGGAGCTGGTGGGGGCAAATTGGAGCTGGTGAAGGGCAAAGTTTTTTCTCTCGCTCCCTCAGTTTACTTGCTATTACTGAAACTTGGCTCTCTCAATCTGACACTGCTTTAGAGGCAGCAATCTCCTATGGTGGTCTCTCCTTCTCTCACACTCCACGCCCAGCTGGACGTGGGGGAGGAGTGGGTTTGCTGCTCTCCGAACATTGTCATTACAAACCAATTTCTCCCCCATCTTCACTCCGCTTCTCCTTTGAACTGCATGCTGTCCGTATCTTTGCTCCAGTCTCTCTACAAGTTGCAGTCATCTATCGCCCACCTACCACTACACCTTCAGACTTCCTTTCTGACTTTGAATCATGGCTCTCCTTCTTCCTCTCATCAGACACACCTTCACTTCTTCTGGGGGACTTCAGCTGTCATGTGGACGATCCCTCCATCTCCTGGGCATCCCGTTTTCTCTCTTTAACATCTGCATTTGGACTAACCCAGTGGACGAATGCTAGTACTCACAAGGACGGTCACTTCTTAGACCTTGTGTTTACTAGAAGCTGTGCACTCCGGATTTTAGTATCTCTCCTCTTCCACTATCAGATCACCATCTTCTAACTTTCAGCACTACATATACACCTTCCGCAATCCCTGCTTCCTCTCCCCGCTTCACGCGTAACCTCAAATCCCTTAATCTAACGGCTCTCCAGTCCTCCCTGGCTAATGGACTTTCATCTATTCCCATTAATTCTGACACTAACAGCCTTGTCGAAATATACAACTCAGTCCTATCCTCTTCTTTGAACCTGCATGCGCCTCTGTCTCTCCGATCGGCTCGCAGAACTAACCCGCGGCCATGGCTTAATAAAGACACCAGCTTCCTCCGCTCCTGTACTCGTTCAGCTGAACGACTGTGGAGAAAGTCTGGCTCTCTAGCAGACTTTCTCCACTACAGGTTCCTCCTTTCCTGCTTTAACTCTGTTCTGTCCCTTGCAAAAAAACATTACTTCTCACAACTAATCAACAATCATAAATCCAACCCCCGACGACTTTTCTCTTCCTTTGACTCCCTCCTTCACCCTCCATCTGCTTCCCCCGCTAACTCCATACAACCACAAGACTTTGCTGACTACTTCAAAACCAAGGTGGACTCCATCCGGGATAATATACCACCTTGTATATCTCCTCCTAGCCTCCCTCGTTCCCCTCCTGGCACTCTGGACTCTTTTTCACTAGTCACGGAGGAGGAACTGTCTAACCTACTATCCTCCGCTCCGTCCACTACATGCGCACTTAATCCGCTCCCCTCTCACCTCATCCAATCCCTCTCCCCCACACTAATCCCTATCCTGTTACAAATCTTCAACTCCTCCTTTGCCACCGCTACCTTTCCTTATGACTTCAAACATGCCTTAGTAAAACCTATCCTTAAGAACAACTCTTCTGACAGTAACACACCCTCTAGCTATCGACCAGTTTCTCTTCTGCCTTTTGCCTCTAAACTCCTGGAACGCTTAGCCTACTCACGCCTGCTTGACTTCCTCAATGCATACAACCTGCTTGACCCTTTACAATCGGGATTTCGTAATGCTCACTCCACTGAAACTGCTCTTACAAGAGTTGTCAATGATCTTCACATTGCCAAATCTCAAGGTCACTATTCAATTCTTATCCTGCTTGATCTCTCAGCAGCTTTCGATACTGTTGATCATGCACTCCTCCTCCGCATTCTTCACTCCTTAGGAATCCGCAACACAGCACTGGACTGGCTCTCCTCTTATCTATCTAACAGATCCTTCAGTGTCTCCTCTGCCACCTCTTCATCCTCCCCCATCCAACTCTCTGTTGGGGTTCCTCAAGGTTCTGTTCTAGGACCGCTTCTGTTTTCTCTTTACACAATAACACTTGGCGATCTTATTAACTCATTTGGTCTCAAATATCACCTCTATGCAGATGACACCCAGATTTACTTATCTGTACCTCAACTCACTTCTGATATCCAGCCTAAAGTCACAGATTGCCTCTCGGCTATCTCAGACTGGATGGCTCATAGACACCTCAAACTCAATATGTCCAAAACTGAACTGCTCCTCATTCCACCTAGACCTGGCCCTGTAGCGCCCTTCCAGGTGACTGTAAATGGCACTACCATAAATCCAGTATCAGAAGCACGGTGTCTAGGGGTGATAATTGACAACTCTCTCTCATTTTCCTCTCATATTAATGCCATTACTAAATCCTGTCGCTTTCTTTTGCGTAACATTGCAAAAATCCGTCCCTTCCTCTGTTCCTCCACAGCCAAAATTCTTATACATGCAATCATCCTCTCCCGCATGGACTATTGCAACATTCTTCTGTCTGGCATTCCTGCTTCCCATCTCCAACCACTTCAATCTATACAGAATGCGGCAGCACGAATTACTCTTCTGTCACCTAGGTTTGTCCCTGCCCCACTCCTCCTCAAAACTCTCCATTGGCTGCCTATCAAACTCCGGATATCATACAAAATCTTACTTCTCTCTTTCAAGACACTTCTCTCCTTTACTCCTTCTTACATTTCCACTCTCATCTCCCGTTATACCCCATCCCGACACTTACGGTCAGCCAATGACTGTCTTCTCTCAGCTCCTTTTGTCTCTACAGCCCTGTCACGGATCAAACCTTTTTCTCTCATTGCTCTGTATCTATGGAATGCTCTACCATCCAACCTGCGCCACTGCACCTATCTGACAACCTTCAAATCTCACTTGAAAATGCACCTCTTGGATAAAATCTCAACATGCTAGAAGGCACTGATGTTGTACAATGAATGCTCTTATAAATTAGTTACATTACTGATGTCCTCTATTATCATGAAAACTAGCACTGTATTCAGCACTTGACCCTAATGTACTCTGTATGTCTCCCATTACCACTTTAGATTGTAAGCTTTCGGGCAGGGACCTCGCACCCAATGTTTCACTCTACAAAAAGCACCTGTAACCCTGTATTGTTTAAACTCTGAGATTGTAAAGCGCTGCGTACACTTGTGGCGCTATATAAATAAACATATTCATTCATTCAAAAAAAAATAAACATATAAAAATAAATAAATAAACATATTCAAAGTGAAGCTGATAGGGGGCAACGTGGAGCTGGTGGGGCAAGTTGGAGCTGATGGGGCAAGAAAAGAGGTGGGGTATAAAGGGGTGGGACACAAGGGGCAGAGCCAAGGGGTGGCAAAATTAGGTTTTGCCTAGGATGGCAAAAATCCTTGCACCAGCCCTGCTTGTTAAGGTAACCAGCGGCATTGTATTAGCCGGCCTCAGGTATGAAGAACATTACCACAAGGTTACAAGCTATTTTAAAATACACTGTGGAACCTCATACTCATGTGGGACCTCATACACTTCAAATTTGTAACATGTCTATATGTGTCAAGGAAGTAGTAACGCTACGAGAAACATCATGGAATTAAAGGCAATGTAGTACTCTATAGCACATAGAAATTTAATATCTATACCTGTTTCATCAGTTTGTAGGATAATACACTTTTAGGCACCTTTTGTTTTGCGTAAAGGGGCAAGCATCTCTATATGTGCCAATGAAGCAGAAAAGCCACAAACATAATTGAATTAAAGGCAATGTATCACCTTATCACACATATAAATTATATACTTACTAGTTGAAGAGCCCAGCTCTCTACTGCGCATGACTGCAACACGCGCAGTCATGCTTCTCATGACTTTGTCGTTACACACATTTTAGCAAATTATTATATAGGATACTGGTTTTAAAATATTCTGTAAGTTCAAGGTGCAGAAACAACATGGATTTTTTGGTATTCTATCATACAGAACAGTAGACTATCCAAGTCTGTGTTTTTTTTTTTTTTCCATTTTCAGCACCGATATTGTGTGTCTCCATCAAACATATCCTGTTCATATATTTTTTCCCTTTTTTTTAGGTACCTCCATATTAGATTTAGTGATTTTATTGGTGATTTTTTATATTTGCTCTAGAAAGAGTTGTACTGTATAGTGTGTCCTTTCTGTTGTGAAGAGGAATAATTTATCAGTAAAACAGTACATTTTATATCATATTTTATATACATTTTATATACATATTTATATCAATACAAGAGAACAATGTAAATAATACATGTTGCATTTTTGGGTTAAGCAAAATATGTATACACTGTTGTTAGTTATGAATGCTGCATGGAGAGAAAGCATATTTTTACTACTGTTTGTGCAACTAAACCCATAACTTGTTGAGTTCATATTTGCGGGCTGGCTGCATTCCATTCTTGGGCTTGTTCTTACCGGGAGCGGATTCGGATTTTTGTCTGAACCACGTTTTCTGGGAATACTGGAAACAGATTCTGATTGGTGTTCGAATAACGCTTCCTAGGTCATGGTGTGTGCCTGTTGGGGGGTTGTGCATGGAAAGCATAGATCATACATGTTTGTGAATGGTGGGGATGCAAACAAGTTTCACTATATGCTTTTGACATTGGATGGTACTACTTTATCTATTATATAGCACTGTATGACTATAGAATGTGGTATTCAAGTCTCTTTTTTTACTTTATCTGATTTATATCAATATTAGAGCATTAATCTCCCTTGTATCTGATTCTGGATGATACACATTAGTGCCTAGAGGACTTCTTGTGTGTGTTTGGTATTTTTTGGCATCTGTATGGTGGAGATCTTTTCCTCAGAGCAGTTTTGTGTGCAAATTTTTCTTTGCCCTCTCCCATTAATTGCACATTCTTATAGCATTATGGGTTAAGCTTACATATTAGACACTCTGCAAACTCGAGCATTTTGGTTTTAATTATACTCTCAAACAGAAAACACAAGTGCTTTACATGTGTGACTTATTACTTTATTAAAAATGGCTTTCAAAGGACATTGAAACTGGCAAGTATTTTTTCACTGGTAAAAATGTTGGCATTTGCACATCTGGCCAGACATCATGAAACAGTGCAACAAGGGATCACACACATACACACACACCTCCAGTCAACATATTGCCAACAGACTCCTTCCAGTCACTGTATACAAAACAGAAAGGCCACTTGTCCATGTGAGAGACAGAGACAGAAGGGATCTAGACCTCAGCTTGCAGTAGGAAAAACATTTCACAAATATTGGATGAGGTATCAGTGATCACATACATGACTTCCTAGCAATTGTAGTATATAACTCCACTGCATTTGGAGACTACAAATAACAGGTTCATGAAATGATGGGTTGTTATGTCAGATATGAAATGACTAGTTCTTGGAAGACATTCTATCATGGATATTTTTCCACAGCTTATATAATATATATTTGTATTTATTAGCCACTGGTTAGGCAAAGTAAGTCTTATTTAAAGATGGACAATACCTAGGCCATTGTAGCTAGCCCTGTTCCTCAAGAACTACAAACACTGCATTTTTGAGGATATCTCAGTTGGAGCAGAGTTGGACCAATTAAACATGTCTAAGCCACTAATTAGTCCATCTATGCTACAGCCGGATAGTAGCATAGTAACATTCTGTGCTTGCAGATACTGTAACTTCTTTCAAAAAAGCAATGGATACCATCTAACACAGAACAATACTGATAATTATGACAGATGACTTCAATGCAAATAGGTTGTTGATCCATGGAACTATCTGACTGCCATTTGGAGTCAGGAAGGAATTTTTTACCCACTTAGGGCTTACATGAAAATGGCTTCAGTGTTGTTTTTTTTTTTTTTTTTGCCTTCCTCTGGATCAACAGGGGTGTTTTGGCATGGGCTGAACTTGATGGACACATGTCTTTTTTCAGCGTTGTCAACTACGTTAGCATCTGGGAGTCTGTCATTATACCCAAGGTAGAGTCATGTTGCATCGGGGCAGCAACATGTAGCACAAATGCCAAGCTGGTGTATTTGTGAAAATATGGATGGTTTCTTACTACATACAATAATGCAATTGGGTTGATTTACTGATAAACTAAGTTTCTCAGTTATTCATACGTAGACATTCTAACATTTTAATTCTATTGGGTAAGCTGTTAAAGGAGCACAAACTAAAATCAAAGTTGTTATTATATGAAACAACATCCTGTAACATTCACATATACATTCTTTTTTTGCTTTGTACCTGCAGTTGTCTGTATTTAATGAGCTGCATTATAGCCTGTCTTCAGGCCACGTCTTCGCAGGCATTATACACCCCTCTGATATTCAAAGAATTCACAGTCACAAAATTAGGAGGATGAATTCACAGGTCTATGCTCTAAAAAGGCTGGGCAGAGTTTTATTATTTACCAACTTGTGAATTATGAGTCTACTCGCACATCAGCTTGTAGAAAATTAATGGATGTCTATGAATGAATAGGGAAACACATAAGAGAAGTTATATTTTGTCCATAGTTCCCCCATTTGTGAGATACTTCTACTTTTACCTCTAGAAAATTATCCAAAGCATTGTGAAGCAGAGTAGGAGACATCTCTATCATGCAAAGAGTTATAAAAAAAATCTTCTAGGCTATAATGGACTTCTGTGACTGGTCAAAATATGGCGATCTGTACCATCTTTCTCACTGGATGCTTAAGTTACTTATTAAATATCAGGACATAGCCTTTTAGTAAATCCCAGCCTGTGCAAATTCCTAACCTCTCTATTGTTTGTTTATCCATAAACCATATACTCAAATAAATGTGAGACAAGGCATTCAAGTGAATCTTTGCAGATAAAGCTGATTCAGTGAAAGTGGGAAAAAACCTGAAAATATCTGACTGAAAGTAAAATCAATTCATTAAAGCTAAATAAAAGAAGCCAATCCAAAAAATTAACATATACATCCTACTAAAATACTTAAAGTGGAAGTTTCAGATAGTAGCCTGTCACCATACATTCATTAAATGCATGGCGACTAGCTTGAAAATAGATGTCTTACTGTAAAAAAATACATGTGTCTAAAGGAATCCGTCCTGTTTCAGGAAGTGCAGGTTAGTGCGGTCTGTGAGCCTGCGCCATCAGTCCCTTCCGGTGACCATATGGTGCAAAGCAGTCTACTCTATAGAGACCGGGACTGACGGCGCATGCGCACAGACAACATGTCTGCTCTCTAGCCTCAGTTCCGGTCTCCAAACGGGACGGATTCCTTTAGACACACGTATTTTTTATGGTAAGACATCTATTTTCAAGCTAGTCGCCATGCATTTAATGAATGCATGGCGACTTGCTATTATCTGAACGTTCCGCTTTACAGTTAAAATAAATGTTCTGTTCATTTAAAATGTGTGATATTGCATGTGCCCTTTATTTTAGCATACTAGGGGAAATTTTATTTGAACTCATCCCTTATATTATAATACAATGCTAGTGAGAAATGTAAACAAACATTTATTCCCCAACGTGCTGAAAAAGCGCATATATCAGACTGCATCAAAGTATGTGATTTTTGCTATATATCTGTGAATGCTACAACATTCACTTTGACAGAAGAGCCAGCTCCTCCCATTTACTTGAGCCAGTTCCACTTCTTACAGAGTCTGAAAAAAAAAAAAGTGCAAATACACAAAAAAAATTAGAACATTAACCCCTTAATGACATGTGCCGTACTATGACCGTCACGGTCCTTGAAATACTCAAGGACCGATGACGGTCATAGTACGTCACGTACTTTTTACTTACAGCGCTCTACCGGGAGCGCTGTAAGTAAAAATAGGGCCTGAAATTGACCGCTCCAAGATCGGAGAGATCTCTATCAGGCCTCATAGTGACGCGCCGATACACGCAACAGGTCACGTGTACCGGCGCGTCCATGTGGTTCAATGCGGTCCTTATGGGACGGAAACATCTCAGGACCGCCGAACGTTAAGGGGTTATACCACAGGAGTGAGGAAAAACATGCATGTTCTCCACAGTGAGTAGAAAAAAGAAATAAACAAGGTAAGTTTCACTATTTCTTCGACATATTTTAAGATTAGGTAGGATTAAGTTTTGCCAGCGACTTGCAGAAGTGAAGGATGAAGTCTACGTGAGAATGACGGAGAAGAGTGCTGGACCTTTGTAGAAGAATCTTTTAGCACAAAATCATAACCCTTCAGAAGGAATTCTAGAATTGTAGGCACCTTGACTTTTAATGCAGCCAAAAAAAAGAGCGGAACTTTCATCAGATGAATATAGAGCCTTAAATCATAATTACGTTAGCGATATGCATAGACATAGTTTCAATAATAATTGCTGTATTAAAGAAAAATAGAACCCATTCGACAGGCAGGCAGCGAGAAACAGTGCAGACATCTTGCAGAGACAGCATCTCCAAGTCTGCTCTGTCTGTCCCCTGCAACTCCACAATTGGTGAGTTTGGAAGCCTTTGTGCCTTAAGGCACTGGAAGGGACTGACAGCGCAGGTGCAGAGAGTGCATACTGCAAGATCTCTGCTGGTGCCTGCCTGCCAAAAAGGTTAGATTTTTCTTTAACCCCTTAACGACCCATGACATACATGTACGTCATGGGGATTAGGTCCCTAAAGGACCAAAGACATACATGTACGTCATGGAATTCAGGGCTTCCCGCGTGGCTGCATGCTGTTCAGGGAGCCCTGAATCGGATTGCGGAAAAAAAACAAAAAAAAACAAGGTCCGTGGTCCTTAAGTGCCGGCCGCACGTGTGCCGGTCCTTAAAGGGTTAATGCAGCAATTATTATTGAAAAGACAACTATGTCTATGCATATCACTAATGCAATTATTTAAGGTTCTATATTCATCTGATGAAAGTTCCACTTTAATCATAGAAATAACCTTATCCAAATCCTTATAATTTGTTTCCGAGGTCACTAGTTTTCTTGTTGCAAAATGTTTTTGGCTACTTGTTTAGTTCCTAAATCTTCACAAACTCTAGAGCATAGCCTAGAGAGTATTGTTGGTATCTGTTGGTCTTGAACAACCAAACCCCATTTTTCTAACAATAAGGAATCCCTTTTGCTTCTGAGGGTGTTGCTACCAAAGTATAGTATGTCTCTCCAGTGAGCATAAATAAACAAACCCGTTCTTAAATATTCCCTTCTGAGAACCCCAGAAACCATACTGCTCTTCTATGGCTACTGATAAGGATGACACAGCTAATAGTAATTTAAAGTTATTCAAAAGGTATCATTACATAAGAAATCTATCACCAGATTTAAGTTACAGATATACTTTAGAAATGTATATTTTATTTCACTATTTGTTAAGCTTATTTCCAGGTTACTATAACAGATTCTGATGGTTCCTTCCATAAATGTAGCTGTTATTTCTGAATATTGTCTCTTCAAAATGTTGTCCAGTATTCGATCTGCTGAAACACAGAATGCAGTCCCATCTTCTAAAGGAATGGTAGCCTAAAGTGTTACGCTGGAGATTGCTGTATCCATTTCTGAATTTTTGGAACCCAGGGATGCTCGATCTTGGACCCCTAGTTCTTCTTAAATATCTTCGATAATAGGTGTAATATAAACTGATTTCAAACAACCATGTATAGTCTCTGGGTTGAAGGATCCTTCCCATTCTCTGAGGAGGAATTTGAAGATTGCAAGAGATATTCAGAAATGTCACCTGTATCATAGAGTGAGGCTAAACTTATCTATAGCTTTCTAATGATGTATTAACCATTGTATGTAATATATGTCCCAGGTTTTCAGACCTGTTATGAATTTTTCCATGATTGATTTCTTGCACCCTGATTTATTTGGACTTAAGCTCTTAACAATCAATTTTTCTAGCTCTGACTATTACCCTGGATCTTCATTTCTATAGCAGCATTTATAGAAATGCCAATATACAAACACTGGGTTGATGGCTTTTTAAACGTTGCTGAGCTTTCTGAAGTTACTGCAATTGCTGAGAACTTTGGAGAAGATTTTGAATGAGGCTGCGTGAGTGCGTGCATGTGCATACTGTATGCTCCTGATAGATGCTGAGTAATGCATAACAATAAATCCCCTTTAGCTGTGGCTTTCATCTATTACTCCAAAGAAGATCTATTTTCTGGAAAGGCGTTTCATCATGAAACAGAGGGTAGGTGGCTTAAGGAGAGACACTACATGTCATAAAAACTGTAGAGGATCAGAGAGGTAAGGCGCCATGAAAACTGCTGGACAGCACCTTAAGTAAGCAGCAGTCAGTGCGGCCATCAGAGTATGCATGGTATTTGTTTAACCCCTTAAGGACCCATGACGGTCTTGGCACATCATGGGTTGGATGTACGATAAGGACCCATGATGTGCTAAGATCGTCATGGATTTCAGGGCTCCTCGCCACACAAGGAGCCCAGATTTGGACAGGAGAAAAAAATAAATGCTCCATGGCTCTTAAAGGGATAGTAATACTTAAAATGTAAAAAAAAATATGTTGTAGGGTTTATCCCCCTGAGTAAAACAAGGGTACTCCCACTGCTGAAAGGTGTTTTATTCAAAAGTTATTACAGCTCAAAGTTGAATGTTTTTAGGTGCAATATCACAGTGGCCTGAAACTGTATAGTAGTGCTGTTGCTACACCATATGGACATCTCTGGTTGCAGTTGTTGCATTTGTGTAGTCTAATAGCTACAAAATGTTAAAGTACACAAGTAAATCTAGCTGAAATATATTTCAATGCCTAACTTTAGTGATTTTTCTTATACATTGAAGGGGAAATTGCACCATAGGAATAAGAGGCATTTAACACAAGGATTAACATAAATTGATGTCCTTCAAACATCGGTCAGATATATTGATACTTTTTTTTATCTCTACTGTAGTCTTCTAGCTGTTTCCATCTGCAATCTGTAAGACAGCTAATCCTAGCAAACAATTCAAGCAAATACCTGACCATTGTATGAAGAATACCTACTGATGTAAATTGATCTGTAAAACAGATTAATAGCCAGTTATTCCTTGGGCACGTTTCTCCTTTAAAGGGATAGTAATACTTCGTTTTATCTTTATTTTATTTTGTAGGCATTAAAAAAACATGAAGAATGATATAAGTCTTATCTCTCAAACCTTTATGGTTTAAGAGATATTAACAAGCAAAGTATCCCCCCCCGTTCAGCCAGATCAGAAGGGAGGTGCCCAGGTAGACTGCAGAGAGGGACAATCTTCAATTAAGATAAGGGAAAAAGCTGAAAAACTTGTCAAGGGGGGGAAGGGCTTTCAGAAGATTGTCCCCTGCTGTTATCTGTCTGGTCTTACAACCAGATTCACATCTGAGAAGAGATGGCTTACACTAGGAAAAAGGGGCGGGAGGGGGAAACTTTGCTTGTGAATATCTCTTAAACCATAAAGGTTTGAGAGATAAGACTTATATCGTTCTTCATGTTCTTTTAATGCCTACAGAATAAAATAAAGATAAAATGAAGTATTACTATCCCTTTAAGGCATAATTTAAAGTTGAACTTACAGTGACAGTAAAGTTATTGTATAAAAATGTATTTAATTTTTCTTTTCAGTGTCAATATTCAGCTTTGGTGGCACTCTTGCTATTGTTTTCTCTGAAGAACTCCAAACAGAAGAAAATAAGAAATGTTATAATCTAGTTGAAGCTGTTATTCTTATACTTCTAATAGTGTCACTCACCAAAAAGTTATTAAATCAATAGAATAACATTATATATATATATATATATATATATATATATATATATATATATATATATACACACACATACAATATTGAAGAGAGCTCCACTATCGGATATATAGTATATCAATACGTTTTTTTATTTTCCAATAAAATACACTCTATTAAAACAAATAGGCAGTTAATTACACACATTTAAAAACACTCTCTCCTTTAATAAAAGCACATATCTAAACCAATATTTGGTATCAATTATATATGATAAACTTGTTAATGGCTTATGGAGCTAGATACTTGCTTGATGATAAATATTAATTGACTGAATCAGCTAATTTAATGCTGAACTGCTCTCACCAGAATCAGCTATTTGAAACAGTTCCGGTTTGAGATATAGTCCTTTATCTTATATATGACTATAATCCTTGTTCCAATGTAACATTCCTTTATTATGATGGCATTAACTATTGACCCTTTAAAGATAGTATATGTACTTGTATCTTATTCGTTTTTTTTACCTCTCCCATCTTTCCAGACTTATAGCGGTCAAATCCTCTCCTATTTTCCCGACTTTACATTTTCTGTCCTTTTTTTTTTTTTTGCTTCTTCTCCTGAGGGCAGAGGTGAGGGTCTTTATTCCATACATTAACAACGTTTCATTAGGGAGAAAATACTGATATGTATTTAAACCTGATAAAGCACTGTTAATCAAAATGAAACACGTTGGAGATCGGCAGAGCAAAATTTGACTGAAATACCGGTATATATAAGAAATCCTTGTTTAAAGGGATAGTAATGTTTCATAATAAAAGCAGCTCTAATTAATCATCATAGTATTTGGACTTTGGAGAGTGTTATTTCAATTCTCTCAGAGTTGTAGTTCAAGAGTAATTCAATGACAAAATCTCCCCCTCCCGCCCATTTTACTGCTGTAACACTGTTCAGCCAGATCAGAAGGGGGGTGCCCACGTAGACTGCAGAGAGGGACAATCTTCAGTTAAGATAAGGGAAAAACCTGAAAAACTTGTCAAGGGGGGTAGGGTTTTCATAGAAAGAAGATTGTCCCCTTCTGTTATCTGTCTGGTCTATGGACTGCATTCCTCATCTGAGAAGAGATGGCTTACACTAGGTAAAAGGGGCAGGAGGGGAAACTTTGCTTGTGAATATCTCTCAAATCATAAAGGTTTGAGAGATAAGACTTATATAATTCTTCATTTTTTTTAACGCCTACAAAATAAAATCAAGATAAAATGAAGTATTACTATCCTTTTAAAGAATATCAAGAAGATCAATGCAGTAAGGCACGAGGAATTCCAGAAAAAAATCTACCTGCCTGCTGCAGACGGGAGAAGGACAAAAAGGATTTCTCAGAAAAATCAATGGAATAAAGACCTTCACCTCTGCCCACAGGAAAAAAGCAAAGGAGGACAGAAGATACAGCGGGCAAATCCTCTCCTATTTCCCAACTTTATAAGTCCGGAAAGACTGGAGAGGTAAAAAACGAATAAGATACAAGTACATATACTATCTTTAAAGGGTCAACAGTTTATGCCATCATAATAAAGGAATGTTATATTGGAACAAGGATTATAGTCATATATATAAGATAAAGGACTATATCTCAAACCGGAACTGTTTCAAATCGCTGATTCTGGTGAGAGCAGATCAGCTTTAAATTAACTGTTTCACTCATTTATCATCAAGCAAGTATCTAGCTCTATAAGCCATAAAAAAGTTTATCATATATAATTGATACTAAATATTGGTTTAGATATGTGCACTTATTGAAGAAGAGTTTGTTTTTAATTGTGTGTAATTAACTGCCTATTTGTTTTAATAGAGTATATTTTATTGGAAAATAAAAAAAAGTATTGATATACTATATATCCGATAGTGGCACTCTCTTCACTATTGTATGCATTTGTACCTTTTGCCATCAATCACACAGGGGCATAAGATAGTAGCGGCTGCACGGACATATATATATATACACATATATATATATATATATATATATATATATATATATATATATTTATATTTGTGGGATAACAGTGCTGTGTGGTAAGAATAGAGTGCAAAATGTGGGTAAGGGAATCACCATATTGGATATACAGGCTGTATCCGCATTGGATATCCAATGCCCACATATATATTTTTGTTTTAATTTTTATTTCTATATTTATTTATATTTGCAATTCTATTATTTTTTATGGTATATATATACTAGTGTAAAAGTCTGTGTACATTGGCCAAGGTCAATGGTAACCCTTCTGGCACACAAAGAGTTAAAAGGTCATTACCTCAGTGCTCCATGAGATGCAGTCTTGTGTCGTCTCACTCACGCAATGCAATCATGTGCAGTAGAGACTGCTGGCAGTCTCTGCTGCGCATTACTGCATCGTGACAAACATCCTAGCGAATTATTATATAGGATGTCAAAATAATAGGCAGCACCTCTGGGACTTGATTGGTAAGTTTATTGCAAAGATAAAGTGGCAAAATAACAGGTCAACATTTCGGTCCCAGAAGGACCTTTCTCAAGACAGAGGTTGCCTTGAGAAAGGTCCTTCTGGGACCAAAACTTTGACCGGTTATTTCGCACTTTATCTTCGCTATAAATTTACTAGTCAAGTCCCACGGGTTCTGGCTATTATTTTAACTTTATCCAGTCACATATAGGGATTGTGCACCTGGTCATTTGCTTACAAGTTGGGAGTGAGTGCTTTCCAATTTCAAATACAGTATATATATATATATATATATATATATATATAAATATTTCCTTCATAAAACAAATTTACTATCACTTTCAGTGCAATTATTCAGGAACAGATGGATGGTACTGTTTGAGATTTGAAAAAGATTGGTATAGGAATGTGCTATCTTACAAATAACAAATGGATCTTATTTCACTAACAAGTACAGATTAGTTTTTCTGAAGCAGAAGGGATTGTGGAGAACGGGTCTGTTTATGCCATTGCTGGGAGCAATTGTTCAGCTGACCAATACTGATTTACAGAAGTAACTATTCCAGTGCTAAGATGATGCATTAATTACCGCACTGCTTACACCCTTTAAGTCTGTGGAGATCTGCAGTGATTGGGTCCCATTTATAAGGAAGCAGGTCAAGGGATAACTTTCATTTACAAAATCCTGAAGCAAATTCAGAATATATTTAGCTTATCATTTTTTTACCATATCTAAAGACAAATATCTTCACCTAACATGATTTTTATGTTACCATAACATAGTTAAACAGTATTACTCTAAGGATTTGTCAGCTATTATATTGAAACTCCGTTTTAATGAACAGTAACAAATATGGGGGGTTATGGACTAAGGTGTGATAAAGAGGTGATAAGTGGAGATTCTTCTTCAGTGGTATCACTTCTCCAGTTACTATATTATTCCATAAAGCCTATGCCCTGAGATGTCCAAAGTGAGAGAGATCTTAGTACATAAGCTCTATAGAATACCAGGAATTGGAGAAGCGATATCACTGGAGAAGTTATCACCTGTCTATCATGCCTTAATGCATAACCCCCATAGTCTTTTAAGGTCCTGTATGATCTGTTTCCCCACGCACTTGGGGTAACCTTGTTTTATTCAACAAGGAGAAGATCTCTTTAAAAAGAAAAAATAATCCCAACTGCTACTGTCTTCTGTCAGTTATGAACTGGTAGTTCGTTGAACACAAAGGGTGAACAAATCTAGACCTCAAAACCTGCAACAGACCAGGATTTAATAAATGAGCACAGGTAGTTAAATCTATGTTCTGTTATTAACTGACCCACATTTCCCAAATCAAGGATATATCACTTTAACTTGGCTTGTCCCTGGTCTTGAAGCCTGCATTTGCACAACACTGCTTTAGACACTTTGGTAACTAGGCTCCACACAATATAGAAATTAGGACTGGATTGCAATTTGCTGACCTGTATTTTATGATTCAGTAGATATTTCCAGCTAGTCAGTTCTGCAATTATTATTATGTTTTTAACTCATTTCTAGAATCCTTTTGAAACACTGAAAAAAAATACTCCAAAACAACCCCAAAGCAAGGCTACTGGGAAAAGCTCAAGGAAAGCAACCGGACTTTGACTAGAAAGGGACACAATACCATGCCTTATCCCCTATATGCTTGAGCACCCTTACCATAATCTTTCAACAGAGATTAACTCCTCTGTGATTTTGCTGCTTCATCAACAGTGGGACTGACATTTAAAAACAAAACATTAATCAGACCCCTAATCTTTTTTATTTAAAATTGTACTTTGTCAATGTATGATTTATTATGGAGCCCCATACTGATTACATTTGCTGGCTTTCAGTTTTTGTACAGTCTTTATCCTGATTTGCTCAGGTGTGTGGGGGTGAGGAACATTATCCCCCCAAAAAAACCCAAAACATTATTTAATGCCAATTGGGCCTTACATTTATAATGTTTAAATTTCTGACATGTTTATCCACTCCATTGCAGGACTGGTTAAATGCCATTGACTGCAAGCATCCCCAGCCAATCCAGAAACAGAGGGGGCCCTGTTAGATTAGTGGGGGAGCTGGGATAGAGTATATTTAATTTTTTGCCAGTCAACCCCTCTGATGCCAGAAAGTTTACAACACTTTGCACAGCAATATATTGCAAGGTGTCTGGCATTGGAGGGGTTAAGGGGGACTTGTATGAGTGTGGTTGGGTGCACACTGATACACTGGGGTGGTTACAGACTTTGGAGGTCAAATAGGGCTCAAGGTTACACAGCTTATGAAGTAGAATTCTGTAAAAAAAGGAACATTGTAAAGGAAATCATGCTAACGTGTTATAGCAGAATGGCCATTTGTAGTGGTACTTTGGTCACTTTTTGTACGTATACCAAACTGGAAAATTCAGCATACACACAGGCCAGAATGGTATAGCAAAAGTAGGAAAACAGCTAGAAAACAGCCTTTTTCCTATTCTTTTGTCTGCATAGTTTCCATACTAATAGAATGGAATCTCGGCCTTAAATTTTTATTTTTAATTGACTGACTATCTCAAGAATTCCAACTCTATAGTTATGATCTGTCCTCAAAACCTGTTCAATAAAGAGGTGTCTTTTGAATTCTGATAAAACTATGCTGAGATTAAGCATGAAACTTGAATAACTGAAATTTTTGGAATAAAATTAAGAATTGAAAGGTTTAGCCTACAACAAAAAGAAACAAATTTACCTTCCTGAACAAAAAAAATAAATACATAAATGAAAAACAGAACTCGGGAGATTAAATGTTATAGTGTCTTGATGTTTAACATGGCTGATAAAGAAACTTTCTTTGCTGTTTATTTTTCTTCCAGTGGCTGAATAATCAGAAAGGACAAAATGAAGTGAAATATAAGGGGTTATTGAAAATCCTAAAACAGGAGGCAGAGTGGCTGGAAAACACAGGAGTTTTCAGTTTTAGGAACAAAATAATGCTGTTTTGCCAAAGGCCTTGTATCCATGTATTTCTTTAGACAAATCTAGTCTTGTTTCCTCACAGTTTCAGCTGTTCAATAGTCTGTGGGGCAGTACAAGAACAATTCAGCAGCATTACAGACTCCACTCTCTTCTTGTCTCCAACTTCTCTCAAGTGGGCCATGTATGCAAACAGTTATGGGGCTGATTTGTACATCACTCACACCAGAGCAGATGCATCCTCAGAAGAAATGCTGTTACTCCTGCTAGACTGACAAGGTCCATTACTGATGCAGGTGAGGTATGTGTTAATTAACTGTGTGATCTCATCAACCTGAAATAGAAGAGTGACAGTAAAAGTTGTTAATTAATACAGCTTATCTGATAAGACAGTATGAAGGCAAAAAAATAGTAAAGTCATACAAGATGCCCTAGAATGAGTAAAAACAACTATACCCTAGGAATAAATATATATTCATTAGATTAACAGGAAAACCTAACTAGGCATGTGTCCTTCATACAGCAATCAAATCAGTGTGTTTGTTTTGAATTTGGTATCTGTTACTGTGTACTGCTAGTTAATTCAGTTTACAATCAGATGATAACTTCGGTGCATGACACACATGACTACTGAAACCTATTGTGTATTGTAAGAAGGTGTGAACTAGAGATAGACATCATAGAAAATATATACAGTAAAATCTCAAGTATAATACTCTCAATTTTGCCTCTCTTCACCTTATGTGAAGTGTGTGTGTGTGTGTGCACATTTTACAGGAGAAAAAAAAATCATATACTTATTTCTGCTCCTCTCATGCCTCCACCCACCTCAATCCACTCCCAACTTCCCCACCTGCTACTCAACCCCTACAGTGTCATCTGTTATATCTGCACAGCGGGCGCATGCTTGCTCAGAGATCTATGCATTGAATCTACGGTAGAACCCTGAAAAGGCAGGACCTTTGAGGCTGAAACTCTCCTTTCTTCCTCCAGCTTTACTTCCCGACCCCAGATTTACATACAGGAAAGCAGCCCGCAACATGGCGAACAAACAAGATCACCAGGAGAAAAGCCATCTTCCATGTCAGCAGACGGAGAGGAATAGTGGCCAATGACTCGAAGGGAGCCCAAAACCAAGTTAAGGGCCCACTGAGGAGCGGGAGTCTTAAACACAGGATGGTTATTAGCAACGCCTTGGAAGAAAACCTTGACACCAGGAAGAATAGCAAGGCGCCTCTGAAAGAAAACAGAGAGAGCAGAAGTCTGAACCTTAAGAGAACTCAGACTGAGACCCTTATCCGCACCATCCTGGGGGAATGAAAGGACCATAGGAAGATCAAAATCCTGAGAAAGGTCTCTATCAGCACACCAAGATAGAAAGGTAGACCAAACTCAATGGTAGGCCTTAGAGGAAACCGGCTTACGGGCACTAAGCATAGTAGCCACCACACCAGAAGAAAATCCTTTCTTCTTCAAAATTGAGGATTCAGTCTCCAAGCCGTCAAAGCCAGACGATGAACATCCTCCTTCCACAGGTAACCCTGTAGAAGAAGATCCAGACGGGCGGGAACCTGAAGAGGTTCAGCCACTAAGAGGTCCAGAAGCTCCGGAAACCAAGCCTGCCAAGGCCAGTACGGAGCAATCAGAATGACTGGGCAGTGCTCCAGTCACATTTTCCGTAGCACCCTGTGCAACAGGGGAATGGGAGGAAAGATGTATGCTAGAGGGAAATTCCACAGAATCAACAAGGCATCCACTGCTAGAGCCAGGGGTCCTCCCAGCGAGAGCAGAACGTTGGAATCTTCCTGTTGTGTCTTGTTGCCATCAGGTCGATGCATGGAAGACCCCACACCTGGACAATGAGGTTGAACACCTCTTGATGCAGTTCCCAGTCGCCGTTGTCCACTGTGTGTCGACTGAGGAAGTCTGCCAGAATGTTGTCTACGCCAAGAATATGAACTGCGGAAATGGTAGGGACATGCTCCTTTGCCCAGGACAAAATAGCCTTGACCTCTAGCCAAGCTGCAAGACTTCTTGTGCCGCCTTGCTTGTTGATGTAGGCTACCGCTGTGGCGTTGTCTGACTGTACCCTGACCAGTCAATCCACCAGCTGTCTTGTCCAATGTCTCAGGGCATGAAAAATCACCCGAAGCTCCAGGACATTGATGGGAAGGAGAGATTCCTCCTGGGACCACTGTCCCTGACCATTCAAGTGCCCCAGGACCGCTCCCCAGTCAGAGAGGCTGGCGTCTGTCGTTACTGTTGTTCAGAATGCCACCAAGAAGGGCCTGCCTTTCAGGAGATTGTTCAGGTTGAGCCACCAGGAGAGGCTCAGCTCCACGTGAAGAGGGAGAGATAGGGACCTCTCTAGGAGATCCGGTCGACCTCTGCATGCCAGGATTAGAAACCTCTGAAGTTCCCTGGTATATGCCATGGCAAACAGAACCGCTTCTATGGTGGAAATGAACGTCTCCACCAGGGATAACAACTTCTTGACTGGAACCAGATCGTGAGACAGGACAGCTTGGACCTTCATTTCTATCTGATGAGCCACTTAGTCTGTGAAAAACACCATCTCTCTCTGGGCGTTGAAAAGGAGGCCCAGAAACACCATCGTCTGTGAGGGAACAAGGTCTGACTTGTCCAGATTGATGATCCACCAGTGACGGGACAGAGCATGAATGCAATCCGGAGAAGTTGCCTTCAGAAGGAGATCGTCCATGTACAGGATAACTCTGATGCTGTCCAGATGGAGGAAGGAAAAGCTGTGGTCAGGCCAAAGGGGAGGTCTGAAAACTGGAAATGCCCTCTGTCGCAAGCAAAGCGAAGAAATTGCAGACTCTCTGGATGAATGTGATGTGCAAATAAGCATCCTGAAGATCCAGCGAGGACAGAAATTCCCCAGGGTCAAGGCAGCTATCACCGTGAGGAGTGACTCCTGGCGGAATTGGGACCTGACCACAAAGGAGTCGAGATCCTTCAAATCCAAAATGGGATGGCAGCCTCCATCCTTCCTGGAAACCACAAATCGATTGGAGTAGAACCCCAACCCCCATTCTTGAGGAGGAACAGGTTCCAAGACCTCCTTGTCCAGAAGGGCCTGTATGGCTCCCTCGAAAAGGAGGCACTTTTCTGCTCCCACAGGAAAGAGAGAAGACAAGCAGATGCATCAGCCACAGGCAAGGCAGTGGACATAGAAAAGCCTGGAGACAGGGGCATCCACTTTGTGGGGATGAACCCACTGAGCTAGGGCCGCTTCAGAGAACATATAGAGCTTAGCAAATTTGCTAGAGACAGACGGTTTTCTGTCTGGAAACTTCCACTCCTCAGACACCAAGCGGTCAAGAGTGGGGTTAGGTGGAAAACAAGTATGGGGCCTAACACATCCTGAAACACATCAGAGGGATCAGAAGAAACCTCCTGTTCCAAGGGAATATTCAGGGTGTTCAACACAGCCCTGATCAGACCCTCAGCTGAGGGGACAGGATCAGCCTCAAAGGGATCCCCAATGAGACCCCTGTGAGGAGGGGAAGCGTGGGACATGTGGACCTCAGCACTCAAAGGGTGCTCACCTTTTTCAGCAGATCTTCTCTCTTCAGATTACCATATACCAAGAAGAAGCCTCAGTGGGCAACTCCTGGGGAAAGAACTTGCAGCCAAGATTTTTCCCCCAGGGCTTTGATCCACAAAAGCACCTGGTAAACTGAGTTATCCACATTTGGGTGAAGGGAATTGTCAGTGATGGTAATCCGCCTAATGGTGGTATCCCATATCTAACAGAAAAATAATAAAAAAGCTAAAACTATAGCAGAACTGTTCTCTTGCCTTGTGTCTTCACCAAGGAACAAATCTTACTGGATGGGGATTGGCTAGCTGCAAGCTAAGGAGAGGAGGTAGGCTCCACCTAGCAGTCACTTCTCAGAATTGTTCCTGCCTACTTAAAGGGGCTGATCGCCTACCCAAAGTTACCAGTGACCTATACTGGACGACAGAGAAAGGAGGTTTACAACACAAAGCTTGTAGTTCATCATCTCCATTGGGAGTGGACATAGGCAGTCAGTGTTGCTATGATCTTCTTGAAGATCCATGGAGCTGACGATAGGCCAAAGGGAAGGGCAGTGAACTGGTAGTGACTGCACTTGAGGGCATGTGAATTGGCATGTGGAGGTAAGCGTCCTGAAGATCTAGAGAAGTTAGGTACTCTCCTGGGCACTTTGCTGCACTAACAGATCTCAGGGATTCCATCTTGAGTCATGTGGCTTCCATGTAATGGTTGAGACATTTCAAGTCCAGAATAGGAAGGCATCTGCCATCCTTTTTGGGGACCACAAAATGAATGGAGTAAAAATCTGAAAAGTGTTCCTGGGAAGGAACCATAACCTGTGTGGCCAACAGGGATGATATGGAACAGACATGCCCGATCTGAATCCCTGAGGAAATCTGGACAAAAAGGAACGGTCCTTAAAAAATAAGAGGGGTATATATGTTTTTGTCTACTTTCTTTACATATATTTAGGTTGTATTTTTTTAAACTTACATTACCAGCAGGTAATGTAATATTACATTTAAAAATAAACCCATTTTTTTTAGATGATGGCAAAAACAGAGTAACATATTAAACGCTGATTCCTGCAAATGCACCATGACATTTGGCTACAAGAAACATAGGCAATTTTGAATGAGGTTATCAAACATGCATAAAATCAATGTAACAAGACCACTTAAAAAATATTTTGATAAAATGAAAAAGGCTATTATTGATTCAGAAGTCACATAAGTCATAAATATGAGCAAAATATGAAGATATGGATTGTCTGGGACCTTACGTTGGTGCAGGAACTTGATTCTGTACCATCAGAGTTACAGTGAACCCAATGTAAATTATGTGACACTGAAAAACTATGACTGGGATGGAGAAAACCTAGATCAACACTTCTTGATGCAGGGCAGGTATTTCTATAAAGCCTGGTTGCAGTGATCATTTAATTATTCATATGATACCTGAGTTCCCAAGAACTATCCAGGATGAGGAACAGCCCAAACATAAGTGTCAACAGACACTAAACAGCATGCAAGAATAAGAGCCAACCGGGCTCAAACAGTTAAAGAACAGTAAGGCACAGTAATGAATAGGTCCTAAACAGTCAGAACTGCCTGCAGGACCTTCCTGCCAAAGTTGGCTTCAGTCAAAGCAAGAGCTTCAACACAATCGTTTTTGATGAAGATGTGCATGGAAGACCAAGTCGCCTCCTTGCACAGCTGTTCAGCAGAGGACTGATTCTTGTAGGCCCTGGATGCCCCAAAAAGACCTAGTGGAGTATGCTGGTTTACGGAAAGGAACTGGTTTCTTTCTGAGATTGTAAACCTTGCAAATGGCAGACTTAATTCAGGTTGCAATTGTGACCTTGGACGCAGCCATACCTGCCCTAGGACCCTAAGGGATGACAAGTAAGGCATCAGTCTTACATAAAGACTCAGTACGGTGCACATAGAAATTGAGGCAGAGCACCACATCCAACAAGTGGAGATCTCTCTCCTTGTCAGATTTGGGGTCAGGACAAAAGGAAGGGACAACAATCTCCTGATTGATGTGAAACTCAGAGACCACCTTAGGAAGGAATTCCTGGGTGGTATGTAGAACAGCCTTATCCTTGTGAAACACTAGGAAAGGCGGTTTGCAGGACAAGGCCTATAATTCAGTGACTCTGCACATCCAGAAAAAAGGACATCTTCCACGTCAGAAGGCACAGATGAATGGTAGCCAAGGACTCAAAGGGAGGTTGCTGCAAGACTCCCAACACCAGATTAAGGTCCTACTGGGGAGTGGGAGCCATATAGGCAGGGAAGGTATGAATGACACCCTGAAAGAAGACCTTGACATCTGGCAAGATGGCAATGCGTCTCTGGAAAAAGACAGAGAGAGCCAAAGTCTGAACCTTCCAGAAGCTAAGACTGAGCCCTCTGTTCACACCGTCCTGTAAAAATGATAGGACAACCGGGAGATCAAAGTCCTTTGAAGACAGATCCCTGCCTACACACCAAGACTGGAAAATGGACCAAACCCTATGGTAGGCCCTGAAAGAAACTGGTTTCCTAGCTGGATCATGGTGGAGATCACCTCAGGAGAGAAATCCTTCCTCCTCAGATTGGAGGCTTCAACAGTCATTCAATCAAAACCATGCGCTCCATGTTCTCCTTCCATAGGCACCCATGAATAAGGATATCCGGTCTGAGTGGCAGTGGAAACGGATCCCGAATGGAGAAGGCAACTAGCTCTGGGAACCACGCCCTCCTGGTCCAATAGGGGGCAATCATGATGACTGCCGACCGTCCATCTGAATCTTCCACTGCACCCTGGGGATGAGAGTAATTGGAAGGAAGATGTAAGCCAGATGAAAGCACCATGGAATTGCCAGAGAGTCCACGGCAAAGCTCAGAGGATCCCCCCAAAAAGAACAAAACATTTAAACTTTCCTGTTGTCTCTGGTGGCCATCGGGTCTATTTGAGGAAGACTACACCTCTGCATCAACAGGTCCAAAACGTCTGGATGGAGCTCCCACTCTCGGGGGTCCACCTGTTGGCAGCTGAGAAGGTCCGCCAGGATGTTGTCTACCTCTGGAATGTGCACCGCAGAAATGGCCAGAACACGATCTTCTGCCCAGGCTAAGATAGACTTAAACTCCGAGCAAGCGGGAGTGCTTCTTGTGCCTCCTTGATTGTTGATGTACACCATAGCCATGGTGTTGTCTGACTGGACAAGAACACAGGTGAAGGGACCAGTACACTAGAGAATGTGATATCACCCTAAGTTCCAGAACATTGATGTACTGGAGGGAATCCTCCAAAGTCCATCTGTCCTGAACTCCCAGGTGACCCAGGACAGCTCCACAGCCCCGTAGGCTGGTGTCTGTTGTCACAAAGATCCAATCCTGGATCACAATGGGTTTCCCCTTCTCCAGGTTGAACCTGTCCAGCAACCAGAGCAGGTCCTGCCTGACATCCAGAAGGAGAGACACTTTGAGATCCAAGAGGTCCGGATTCCCATGCCAAGAGTGGATAACGAATCTCTGGAGCTCCCTGGTGTGGGACATGGAGTACGGAACGGCCTCCATGGTGGATACCATGCGACATGCAAGAGTCATGAACTTGCGAGCCGGAGCTGAGAGCCACTCCAGAACTTGGGACACCAGATGCATGGTTTGCTGAATGGAGTCCTCTGTCAGAAACATCTTCCCGGGTATCGAACCTGAGTCAAAGGAAGACCAGGACCTGAGAGGGGACGTGAGCAGATTTATCCATGTTGAGAATCCACCCATGATGGAGGAGAATCTGAGCACAGTCCTGGACGTGCTGGTCCAGGACTTTCCTGGACAGAGCCTTCAACAGAAGGTGGTCCATATAGGGAATCAGCTGAATCCCCTGGGCATGCAGGAAGGAAATCAATGCCCCTAGGACTCTGGAAAACACCCGAGGAGTGGAGGTAAGCCCAAAGGGCAGAAAGGGGAACTGGAAGTGCCCTAAGACGTAAGCGAAATGGAGGCACTTCTGAGTGTCCAGATGAATTGGGACATGCAAGTAAGCATCCTGCAGATCCAGGATAGGACGCCTGCCTACTTCCTCAGATGCAATCACCCTCTGCTTAAAAATACAAAAACCCCCAAGTAACATCTACCTCTGTGAGTATAATCATTTACTTACTTTGATTTCAATAATGTTGGGATGATTGGGCGCCCTCCTGTTTGTGCTTTTTTCTATGTTCTTACTTCTGAAGAGGAGCAGCTCATACGTTGAAACAGAATCTCTTTGTGAAAGTATCACTGCGTGGGGGACAGTGTCAAAATAAGATCCCCTGAGTGCAATCGTCAGTTAGCATATACATGCTGTACTGACCACGTATCTTGTGAGTATTCTCCTTACAAAGTTGAAGGGTGGTGAATTTATCTATCTATCAACAATATTGCACCAGAAGCGCCTTCTTTTCTTCTTGTTGTTACATGTACCCTTCTAAAACCACCTGCAGAACCCACTGGTCCACCACTGACTCTGCCCAGGCATTTGAAAGATGTCACAGGTGCCCACCCGCAGGCAGCTATGGACCAGAATTCCGTGAATCTTGCAGAGGAAGACTTGCCAGACTTGAGCTTGGAGGTGACGTGCTTTGAGTGCCGCTGCTGTATGGGCTTGGTGATTGGAACACTTTCTGACTCTACCTTTGTGCCTTCTTTTGGCGGGGACAAAAAAGACACTGTTTCCTCCCCATGTTAGGGCGTTTGGAGACCTGAGGCAACAGAGTGGCCTCACTGATAATCTGCTTCAGTTCAGGTGCAAAGAGAGATTTGCCCTGAAAAGGGAGAGAAATCATTGTCTTCTTAGATGAAAGGTCAGCAGACCAAATCTTGAGCCACAATGTGTGTTGAACTGTGACAGAGAAGGCAGAAGCCCTAGCCGATTGACAGCATTAAAAAGAGTCCGATTGACAGCATTAAAAAGAGTGTCAGTGGCATATGTCTGAGCCCCAGACATTTTGGCCAAAAGGGCTAAAAGGTTCTCCTTAGGGGTGCCATTTCTGACAGCCTCAGTAAGTTGATCGCCCCAGATGGCAATAGCTCTAGTGACCCGAGCAGAAGCCAAAGTAGGACCTGAATCCCTTGCATTAAGTCTAGCCCCATCTCCCTTTGGATCTGACAACCTAACAGGAGAAGTGTCTAAACAGTATAATAATCTCAAATACTGTGACCCAGATTAAAAATCACCTCAGAAAGCCCAAGAAAGTACTTATCTGGCAGGCAAAGGTTAAACAGAGAAGGAGAGCAAGGTGAGACAAGCCTCTGTGTAGGATACTCCAACAAAGAGAGAAAATGGCATCTGTAAAATCATCAGCCAATTGGAAGAAAGCCTGCGAAATGGGCATTCTGGGAGTTGTAGTCTTTTCTCTTTGCTGTTACCTAGCAACACTTGAACTTGCACTCTCTGGGCCCCAGGGGCCCCCAAGACACTGGGGATGTGAATCAGATCGTAGGGCAAGAGGAGACAAGAAGAATGAGCCCTCTCTCTCAATTCTATATGACAAACGGTTGCAAAAATATGTCCCAAAACAGTTTGTCCCATAGAAGTCAATAGAGCAAGTGCGGCCACACGTTAAGGTGTGGAAGGCAAAAAAAAAATGAAAAGTGTTATCCAAAAACACAAGGGAACATGTAGGGATAAATAAAAATGGACAATCCTGAAAGGAAAAGTCAAAATAAGCCCCTTAACCCAGATAGACTAGCAGGGAAGGGGTTAATTACATAAATGCAGCAATCCAAGGTCCAAAAACACATGGATCAAATCAGATAGGATACCCAACATGACTGCAGGAGTTCTAGACTCCAAGAAGACCCCTCCAAGGAGGGTAACATTGGGACAAGAGGACTAAGGCACTCAAAGGGTTATTCAGCAAACTTAACCTTCTCACTTCACATTACCATTGTAAGAACAGAGCCTCAAAGATACCCAGTTAGGAGAGAGATACATGGGCTGCATGATTCTCTTTGCAAGGGTCCACAACAGCTCCTGTCAGCTGAACAATCCTCCAGGGGAAGCCAGGAATGGTAATCCACCTAATGGGGTGACTGTGACACCCCATATATAACACAGAAAAACAATAAAGAATTCTAAAAACTAAGCAGAAAAGTTCTCAGCCTTAAGTCTTCCAGTCTAATTTTTTTTTAAATTTATGTTTATTGAAAATAATTTTCATACAAACTGATGGTACAAAGCAAGATAAAACAGAGGCAGAACAGAGCAGTGACTGTGCAATGTCAGTAGCAGCAGATGGGAGGTGCAGCTGTCACCAGCTACACCAACAGTTTGCCCTTATGGGGAACAGGCCTGGCAATGAACTGGCACAAAAACAAAAGGAATGGGAATGGAAGGGGTAGTCAAGAAGAAGGAAAGAAAAAAAAAGGGGGAGGGGCTATAGGAAGAGAGGGCCCCACAGTACAAAGTAAGAAGAGGCATGGAAAAGAGCTAAAGGTTAAGAACTAGCAAGACAGTATAGGGCACAGACAGAAGTAGACATATAGCTCCAAAAGACGGGGGTCCAGTCTGAGAGGAGCTCAATGGGGGGAGGGGGGGTCAGTGCCAGCAACAATGCAGTGGGAGCACAAGAACAAGCACATGAACAAGAGAGAGCAGCATTACAGACCCTCAGCCTCCAGTGACTCCTAGTTGAGTGTCCACATTCCCCAAACTTCAGAATGAAGAGGGAGAGACCCAGAAAGGATCGTGGTAAGTCGTTCCATCAGTACAATATGTGCTATTTTAGACAAGACCTGGGCAATGCAGATGGAACCGCCGGGGACCTCCACAACTGCACCAACCAAACAGCAAACTGCTGTAAGTATGTGTCTAATCAGAGTCTGCAATGAACGGGGAGTATCAGGGTTGGAAGCACCCAGTACTATAATCACTGGCTCTTGGGGAAGAGAGATTGTGGTAATTTGATGTATCAGTACACATACCTGATTCCAACAAGGGAAATAAATTTTTTCAGCATAAGGTAGGGCTTTCTTTTGATACCACATTTATATGTATAACCCAACATTTAATTTGTTAATAATAATAAAAATACCTCCCAAGTGTCCCTTTTTAGGGGAGTACTGTGCCTCTGATGCAAAAAGCCCCTATGTCCCTCTCTGGTGTCCCTCTTTTAGGAGATCAGACTACGTGGTGTGTATATTAGTGTATCACATTGCTCCACAGTAATAAAATGCACATTAATGTGTGATTAACTTCAGTATATGTGTTTATACATTAGTCCAGTGGTTATCAATCTTTTTTTGATCGGGACACCCCTACCACGTAATCTAGAACATTTGGGGCACCCATAATGAAAGGTACAATGCATAAATATACAGTTATTATTAGGTCTTACAATCATAATAACAAAACTAACAAACACAATTTCTATAAATCTTATTTAAAAGTCCATTTTTGTTAGTCTTCATAGAAAACATGGGGCACCCTAACTTGATGTCCGTGGCACACCAAAGTACCACAGCACCCTGGTTGAGAATCAGTGCATTCATCTGTGTAAATAAAAATTATTTGGTCTTTCTCTACATCATTTATCCAGTAACACATAGAAGTGCAATAGATCATCAAGTGAATTACCCCTACTCCTGCCCCGAGCATCACAGAATTAAACAATAGTGTTCCCCCACCCCGTTTGGCTATTTTCCTTGTTGTGACCTCAGATCTCTGCTTTAGTCTTCCTCACAATCACTGACAATTTGTCATTATCTCCAACGGCAGTTTCCCTTTGTCACTGTCTCCACCGGCACATGTGATAGCTGTAGCAGCGATCACATGTGCGGAGTCACTGGGGAAAGGCTGAAACTGACTACTCTGGTCCTCTATCAGTCAGTTACAACCTTGCTCTCCCTTAGGCTCACTGCAATCATAAACACCATCATTAGTCCTTAAAGGGTTAAAGCTCTTAAACAGGTTACAACATAGCAGAAATGTGTTTACAGGCTAGTTCTCTATAGGACTAAAGTTTGCTAAGAACAATGGCAAGTTTACTAGGAACACTGTCATAATGGCAGTGACGTGTATATGGGTCAAAAGAAACAAATGGGTGTTCACAGTGTTAAAAGTCCCAAAAGATAGGATCTCTTTCTCAAATACCAAGGTACTCGCAATAAATAGCACTGCTAGAAGTGAATAGCTCAAGTGTCTCCACTTAGTTGTATCCAATGTTTTAAGTCCCTGCATATGCTATTACCGACTTGTAGGTGACTGCCGGTTGTTTACCAAATGTGAGTAACCTGGTGTTTATGGGTCAGGTCTTCCTTCCAGGCAGGGATATTTAAGAAGTGATTCCTTGCTAGGATCAAAGTGTATTTTATGGGTGACACCCTTCTATGACCACAGTATAAGTGCGCAACACATGTAAGGGTTCACAAAATTGCTCTTTGTAGAGCTAAATACCAAAAATCATACAACAATAGTACTCTTACCAGTTCTTTATATAAACAGTGAGAGACTCTTAAAGGGATTGTAATGTTTCACAATAAAAGCAGCTATGATTAATCTTCATAGTATTTGGGTCATGGAGAGTGTTATTTCAATACTGTCAGAGTTGTAGTTCAAGAGTAATTGAATGATAAAGTATCACCTTCCCGCCCCTTTTACTGATGTAACACTGCTTACCTCAGAGCAGCAGGGTGGTGTCCAGGTGGATGGCAGAGAGGGACAATCTTCTATTAGCATAAAGGAAAACCTGTCAAAGGGACAGGGTTTTCCTTATGTTCTCAGTAAGAAGATTGTCCCTTGATGTGAGTTGTCTGGTCTCAAGACCAGATTCCACATCTGAGGGGAGGTGGTTTACACTAGGTATAAGAAGGAGGTGGATACTTTATCATTCAATTACTCTTGAACTACAACTCTGACAGTATTGAAATAACACTCTCTCTATGGAGCAAATACTATGAAGATTAAATGGAGCTGCTGTTTTTGTGAAACATTACTATCCACTTCTTCTCTGGTGCGTAGCTACCGCTTAGTTGGAATTTCTGGCAAGACAGTTCCTCATATACACGTAAAACAAAAACACAAAGGGCGCATATGTTGTAAGTGCAGACTGCTGAATTCAAATAACCACCATAGTTGAAAATATCTTCTTTTGTGCTATACTGCACTACTCACATTTTAAAGAGGCATGAACCAGCCTCGTAGTTTGTAAGCATCCACTGGATAACCTCCAGTGCAGGTATCTCCAGCAGCCCCGTTCTTTTCCACTCTAGGTTTTCTTTGTTCCATTGGGACCGCCATTTGATCTTGATCTCCAAAGAGAAGCATTACTGCGCATGATTCAGTGTACACATGGAACGCAACTATGCCCCAAACCTCCATGTCCCACAAGTGAAAAACACTCATGCGCATGACCGATACATACAAAAAGCCTCCTATGGAATGCAATTGCTTAGGGACAAGGCTGCTGGGAGAGATCTGTGGAGAAACCTGCACTGGGGGTAATCCAGTGGATGCTTGCAAACTACGATGCTGGGCCTCTTTAGAATGTAAGCAGTGCAATATAGCACAAAAAGAACATGTTTTCTATGTTGGTGGCTATTTGTATTCAGCAGTCTGCACATGTGTAAGTAAGGTGCTTATTATTATCTCAAAAGGAAAAAGTCAGAAAATAAAACAGTTTGTTCAGCAGTTCAGTTTTGGAGGCTCACATCTGTTCATATTTAATATCCAGAATAAAAACAAAAACAATCTACTAAACATTATTCATCTGCAGGACTTACCTTAGTGGTTTCAAAGAGCATGTCCTTCTCCCCCACACACACTTTAAAGGTTGCATTGTCCGAGACACCGAAAGAGGCTATCTGGCTATATAGAATGTTCTCAAAGGGTTCCACCTCACCTTGTTTGTAGAGGCTAAGGGAGGTGGAGCTAATTCCCAGCCACAGACGGTGTGAGAAAATCCCAGCTGAACTCTGGGGTAAAAAAAAACAGATATGCAGTGAAAACCCCATTACAAACCCAAACAACCAATGTGAACCTATTTGTGAACATCCACACACCCTAAATATGTTTCCAGTCAGACACCTCCTATATATATTAAGTTGCTGGCCACCAACGCTGCAGCCACCATGTCTACAGCTGCTGGGTCTCTTCAGTGTCCTCCCTCCCGGCAGATGTGGGCCTCTCCTTTATGCAATTCTCAGTTAAGACATGCCTTCCTCTTTAGTTTTGCCACTATCCATGCAAAGTTGTGTTCCAACTCTGAAACGTGCACTAGAGCAGGAAGGACACAGAAAAGAACCCTGCAGCAATTAACCTACAATGTACTAGAAAGATCTAACTAGAGCCAGCAAAGCTCATAATAACAAGGAACTCAAATAAGGGTATATCTTTATCATAAGTACAATATTGGATATATTCTAACAGTAGTGGCATAATTTGGGGATTTCCTTTAAGAATGCATATTGTAAGCAAAAAAGAGAAAGGGGACAGCACAATTATCCTCTAAGTGCGATTCAAATGATTAAAATAAGAACAAGACGTTGACCCTTATTCTTCCAAGGGGATACTCACAGACGCAGAAGCCACTATTACCTCCATGACAGAACCTCGACTGGGTCAGACCTGCAGTCCTGGTCGAATGTACAACCGTCTCCTCCTTTTCCACCTTCCAGTAATTCTTATCTCTTCTCTGCCTAGAACCCGCAGACTCCTCTTTTGACTCTGGCAATTATATCTGTATTTCCACGATGTGTTCCAAAAAGTCCCTTTTAAACTCAATAAACCACTTTTCTAATATTGCCCCATTTTTCCCTTTCTTAATTATATTATATGGTGGTATTATTTACCTACCCCTCCCTTCCCGGTTTCCCTAATATATTGAGGAGAGTGTGTTTCACATTTTGGAAGTATCGGGTCTCAGACCTTTCAGGAACTCCCAGAGTCAAAAAAGGAGTCAGCGGATTCTAGGAGGGGAAGAGGTAATGTCTTGGAACACATTTAGAGGCGAATTGCTCTGTCCCCTTTCTCTTTTTTTTTCTTGGTCTATACGGTGGCGTGGAGGGTATCCAACAGCCCATGGGAGAAGCAACATAATGCAAGAAGAAGTGTTAACCCAAATTTTGTGCGTACCAAAATATTGTAAGACTGAGATCATATCATAAAGTGCTGCTGTATGGTGAACTATATTTGTCACTAGCTACTATTGAGTGTATCCTTTTTGATGTTATTATTATATAATGCATTGTGATTCCACTTTCTGTCAGCCAGAACTCTGACTTCTCTGAAACAGCCTGGAGGGGGGAACGTCAGCCAGTTATATCTCTCAAACCATAAACGTTTGAGAGACAGGACTTACATCGATGTAATTCTTTTTTTAATGCCTACAATAGGAAAGAATATTAAAATTAAACATTATTATCCCTTTAAAAACCATTGCACTTAGAAGATTAAAAACATGTACAGCATATTGAATATTCAATAAGGAAGTCCTCTCTTAAGATATATCAGTGTTTTAGGACTTTGCAATTAGCACTTCAGCCCAATGTCTCGTCAGGCAGACTAAACAATACACCACAGTTCTTTAAAGGTACCTATCTCTTCAGGTTACCGTTATGCTCGGTATCAGTTACTTAACTGCATCAGCTTTTGGGTGATCGCATCCCTTCAGCCTCACGGATCTTCATATGAGGACTCCTTAAAGTCGGAGGTACTGCGTGGTCTTCTGCACTCTGGTCTTCCTCTTTAATTTTTCTTTAAGTCTTCTTCTCTAAGCTTCTGTCTTCTTCTTCTGTCTCTGGGAACTTTCTTGTCTGAAGCCTCCAGAGGTCCACTAAGGTCTGGGGGGTGGGGTGGACCTCTGGAGGCTTCAGACAAGAAAGTTTCCAGAGACAGAAGAGAACTTGACAGAGGATGGAGAAAGAAGAAGTAAGAAGCTTAGAAAAGAAGACTTAAAAATGAATTAAAGAGGAAGACCATGCTGGACCTCCGACTTCAAGGATGCCACGTTTGAAGATCCATGTGGCTGAATGGACGCGATCACCCAAAAGCTGATGCAGTTAAGATAGAAGACTGATACAGAGCATATGGTAACTGAGGAGAGAGGCGTCATTAGTGAACTGTGCTGTATTGTTTAGTCTACCTGACGAGACATTGTGCTGAAGGGGTGAATTGCAAACTCCTGGGATGCAGGTATATCTTAAGAAAGGATTTCATCAAGGAACATTCCTTATGCCTGTACATGTTTTTAACCTTGTTAGTGCAATACTTTTTAAGTTGGGGAGTATTGAATAAAACACCACTTTTAGATCTGTCCTATGTTTCATATAGGAATATGTTCAATACACGTGATTCTATGATTTAAACAAAATGTTTTAACCAGCATTGAATAAATTATTCTCAAGTACACTTCTTTGTTGTTCCTTGAAACCGTCTTTTAAAATAGAGGATTTTAGTCTTACCTGTTAAATTCTTTTCTCTTAGTCCATACAGGTTACTGGTAACTCTGGGTAGGCAATCCACCCTTTTAATTGTAGGCAGGAACAATTCTAGAATTGTATGCCGGGAGTGGAGTCTACCTTTCCTCCTTGGTTGCAGCTAGCCATCCAGCTCCAGAAAGATTTGAGACACTAGCTATTAACTAGATAGTGAAAGGAAAGAAGACTCCTGTGAGCATGACCCAGAAGGACCCCCACGGTCTGCCACAGAAAAGCCAAGCATGGTCCCTTGACAGGGTGGGAGACCAGTAACCTGTATGGACAAAGAGAAAAGGATAGTGCTGTGCCTCAGAAATTTTGGCAAGGAGGCGCAACATATCAGAAGTGGGAGCACCCTGATGGACAGCAAGAGTGAGCTGTTCAGTCCAGACCGCAATGACCTGGTTCACCCATGCTGCTGCTAATGCTGGACGCATGGCAGTACCAGCAGTGGCAAAGATGGATTTGAGGGAGACCTCAAGTTTCTTGTCAGTCCAGTCCTTTAGAGTAGACACAAGGAAGTAGACTTGGATAGCCTGGAGATAGGAGCATCCACTTTGGGAGGATGAACTCACTGAGCAAGCACAGCCTCAGAAAAGGAATAAAACTTGGCAAATTTCTTGGAGACAGAAGGTTTCCCACCTGGAGACTTCCACTCTTTGGACACAAGGCGGTCAAGAGTGGGGTTAGGTGGAAAGCAAGTAAAGGGCTTTTTAGGCTCCTGAAATACATCAGAAGGGTCAGAAGGAACCTCCTACACTAAGGGAATGTTTAGGGTATTTAAAACAGCCCTGATCAGGCCCTCAGCCGAGGTCTCAGGATCAGCCTCAAAAGGGTCCCCACAAAACTGAGAGGAGCCCACCGCAGAACATTCCTCAACAACTGAATCCACCAGCTGTTCCTCCTCATAGGAATCTGACACGTCAGGTACACCCTGAGGCTTTGGCAGGGAAGACTTGACAGAGGAAGGGGTCTGCCAAGAATGAAAGACCCCCTGTAACTGGGATGGAAAGAGTTGCAATGTGGACCTAAGGTCCCTAGTAGCAACCTTGAACTCCTGCACCCAAACTAGCTCTAATGCATGACTGGAGATTCCTGGAAGACTCTCAGGGACATCAGAACATGCTGGGCATAAAGGACCTAAGAATTCTCTAGGTAACCCTGAATGACAGGAAAAGCAATGCGCAATAGGGGATACCGAGATCCCAGCATCCTTAGTTTTAGGTCTGGCCCCAAGCTCTAACGGTATGGACATTCTCACAGTGTCAAATAACCTTACTGTATAAGAAATCACCCAATTACAGTGTGCAGGATTAAAGTTTCACCCCAGAAATCGCTAAAATAGACTTATCTGGCAGGCAAAGGGTTAATCAGCAGAGGAGAGAAGGAGAGTCCAAGCCCTGCGTAGGATACTCGTTCTGGAAATACCACAAAATGGCTGCCACGGTGGGAGCCAATCAGAAGCGAGCGTGCAAAGCAAGTGCTCATGGGAAATGTAGATTTCCCAGAAAAGTACCCCAAACAATGCCCGAAGTCCCCTGAGCCCCCCAACACACTAGAAACATGAACCGGATGATAGAGCAAGGGCAGATAAGTAAAATGAGCCTTCTCTGAAGTCGCTAGGTTAAACGGTTGCAGAGAAAGGTCCCAAACTGTAAAGTCCCATAGGAGTGAATGGAGCCATGGCGCCTATGTGGTAAAGCGCGCCTTTAACTAAAATTTTACAAAATTGAAAGTGTAAAACTAAAAGACATGAAACATCACTAGAACATGTTAGAATACCCAAAAAAACACTGAACCAGAAGGAAAAGTGTTAGAAACCCCCTCAAATGAATGCAAAAACAGCAGCTAAAGGGTTAAGTACCACATAAACCTGCTCCAAACACCAAAAAGAGATACAGATAGACCCAATGAGTGCAGGAGTGTGCAATAGGAACTCCAAATGAAAACCCCTGTGTGGAGGGGCACTGTGGGATATGTGGACCTGCACCACTCAAAGGGTTGCTCACGTTTCCTGCAGATCTTCTGTCTTCAGATTATCATATTTAAAGAAGAAGCCTCAGTGGGCAACCCAGGGCTTAAGGTCCACAAAAAGCACCTGTTCACTGAGCTAGCCACATCTAAGGGCATTGTCAGTTATGGTAATCCGCCTAATGGTTGTATTTCATTTCTAACAGAAAAATAAAAAACTTCTAAAGCTATAGCAGAACTGTTCTCTTGCCTGTGTTATCTTCACCAAGGAACAAATCTTTCTGGAGCTGGTTGGCTAGCTGCAGCCAAGGAGGGAAGGTAGGCTCCACTCCCTGCATACAATTCTAGAATTGTTCCTGCCTACAATTAAAGGGGTGGATCACCAACCTAGAGTTACCAGTAACCTGCATTGGACGACAGAGAAATGGGCTTAGAGTAACCTACTTTTTGCACATTAAACTCAAAGTAATTTATTAGATAGATAACAAAGTTAGTTTGGCAGTTTATAAAACAAGTAATCTGAAAACATTCACAAGAAGAAACAAGGACAATTTTTAGTAAGTGCCATTTTATTTATTTTAACACAATTATTTTATATTTTGAGTGATTTTTACCTCCAAAAAAAGGGGACAAAGATTTCCCACCCACGAGTTATGCTAATTTATTCATGGTGTAGGAAGATTTCTAAGTCTAAAATACAGTTTTTATAAAATTACTGTTGTAGGTAAAAGTAAAAACTGCATTTGATTGTCATTTAAGCCAGGTACAATTAATCCAATTGTTATTGGCTTCCCCTCCCATCAACATAAATAGTAGGAGACAGCATGGTTTTATGAAGAACAGATCATGGCAAATTAATTTACTTGTATTTTATTAAAGGGTAAGTAGTAATCTGAGCAAGAGTATTGCTGTTGATGTAGAATACTTGAATTTTGCAAAAGTCATTGAAACTGGGCCTCACAACAGGTTACTGCATAGATAAAAAGGCTCGGTGGATAGAGAACAATTTAAATAATAGATGGCAGAGAACTGTTCTAAATGGAACCTTTTCAATTAGATCTAAAGTTATAAATGGGGAGCCACAAGGTTCAGTGCCAGCACAATGCTCTTTAACTTATTACTGATCTAGAAGTGGGTATTGAAAGTAGTGTCTCAATATTTGCTGATGATGCCAAGCTATATAAGGAAATGCATACAGCAGGATGTTTTTTTCCTCTAGAAAGATTTTAATAGTGAGCGAATGGGCAGAAACGAGGCCGAAGAATATGATATAGATAAATGTAAGGCTATGCATTTGGGCTGCAGTAACAAAAGATCTACATATACACTTAATTGCAAACTACTTGGGGAATCCTCATTATAGAAAGATTTAGGAGTACTGACAGATACTATAATGTATATTAAAAGGTATAGATGCACAGAATGGGGATATATGGTAATTCCGCCTCTATATAAATCCTTGTTAAAGGACTAGTAATGTTTCATAATAAAAGCAGCTCTAATTAATCATAGTATTTGGACTTTGGAGAGTGTTATTTCAATTCTGTCAGAGTTGTAGTTCAAGAGTAATTAAATGACAAAGTATCCCCCTCCTGTCCCTTTTACTGATGTAACACTGTTCAGCCAGATCAGAAGGGAGGTGCCCAGGTAGACTGCAGAGAGGGACAATCTTCAATTAAGATAAGGGAAAAACCTGAAAAGCTTGTCAAGGGGGGCAGGGCTTTCATTGTTTTCATTGTAAGAAGATTGTCCCCTGCTGTTATCTGTCTGGTCTATGAACTGGATTCCACATCTGAGAAGAGATGGCTTACACTAGGTAAAAGGGGCGGGAGGGGAAACTTTGCTTGTGAATATCTCTCAAACCATAAAGGTTTGAGAGATAAGACTTATACCATTCTTCATATTTTTTTAATGCCTACAAAATAAAAAAAAAGTTCAAACAAAGTATTACTATCCCTTTAAAGCAGAACTACCACCCTATATAAAGTCCCCATCTAATAATTAGGCATATGGAGATTAGCTTCTTAATAGTGCTATTATCTCACACAAGTAGCCGTTCTGAAGTAATGCTTATTCTTCTGAGACCGGAAGCCAGGCTTGCACGCAGACATCTTGGCTTAGAGATGTCTGTGCTGTCAGTCCCGGTCTCCTATATGAGGCATTGAATGGTGCCTTAAAGGGATAGTAATACTTTATTATTACTATCCCCCATATTGTACATATTTGTAAAATAATGTAGTAGCCCCCAGGTTCATCTCTCAAACATTTATGGTTTGAGAGATAACTGAAGGCAAAGTTCCCCCTCCCTCCCCCTTCCCTGAAGTCAGCGTTGTACTGACTGCAGGGATATCCGGTCTGACTTTAATCATGCGGCTCTGCAGCAGAGCCATGATCGCGTTAGTGACAAAGAATTATTTCTCTGAAATGGTCTTCTCCAAACCAAGCACGTGTAGAAGACCGTTCTCTGTGAAATAATTATTTTTCACTAACGCGATCTTGGCTCAGCTGCAGAGCCGCAAGCCTGTCGTACGACAGACTTCCCCTGCAGTCAGTACAACGCTGACTTCAGGGAAGGGGGAGGGAGGGGGAACTTTGCGTTCGGTTCTCTCTCAAACATGAACCTGGGGGCTACTACATTATTTTACAAATATGTACAATAGGGGGATAGAAATAATAAAATATTACTATCCCTTTAAGGCACCGGAAGGGACTGACAGCGCAGGCGGCTCTAAAGCAAGAGGCCTGGGCGTCAGTCTCAGAACAGTAAGGATTACTTCAGAATCAGCTACTTGTGTGAGATAATTGCACTATTAAGAAGCTAGTCGTCATATACCTAATAATTGGGGGGCTACTTTATATAGGGTAGTAGTTCCGCTTTAAAGTCTCATCTAGAATATGGAGTACGGTTTTGGGTACTAGTTCTTAAAAATACATGACTGAACTGGAAAAAGCGCAGACATTTAACAAAACTGATAAAGTGATTGTACAATTTGAGTTATAAAGAGAGACTAGCCAAACTGGGGTTGTTTACATCTAAGGAGTTATATGATTACCACTTACTGATATATTCAAGGTCAATACAAAGAAATCTCTAAGGAACTATTTACTCAAAAAGCTGAACAAAAGAGGTCATCCATTAACTACAGAGAAAAAGCATTTTTTGCCTCACGATGCTGTGCTTGAAGATACTGTAGCTGCTTTCAAAAAGTAATGCATATCTTTCTATGCCACTGTGTTAGAATGGGATCCACAGAAGGGGGAGAGGCCCAGTGCGCCAAAGCTGTCCCTGAAAAGGGGTACAGTCTAGAAAAACTCTTGGTGATAGAAAACCTATTATCAGGGGTCTTCCACTCATCCAGAAGTATCTGATCCAGAGTGGCATTAGGGGGAAATACAGTAGAAGATTTCCTATGGCTCTGTAAGACATCCACAAAGGAAGGAAGGCACCTCATCAAGATATGGAAGAATCCATATCTTGGGGGGTTTCCAAGACTGAAGAAATCCTTGGCGGGAGAGAGGAAGTTGGGCCACTGTGGACAACAGTGATGTCACCCAAAATGACTCTTGTTCAGTGCTGGAGGGGCCCGGTAGAGTAATGGGGACCACAGCATAGAAGGGGCAGAAAGATCCAGAATACTCTCTAGGGAGCCACAACTGTCATGAGGAACAGTAAGAAAGGGGGGTCAGCAACACCCCTACGTCCTTAGTCTTAGGTCTAGCCCCATGTCCCTTAGAATCCGATATCCTGTCAGGAGTAGTGTCTAAAACTAGCATAAAACACTAGTAATAGATCATGCAAAAAAGGCAAGAAAGTACTTATCTGGCAGCCAAAGGGTTAATCAGGAGAAGGAGAGCAACGAGAGTCTGTCTTTGCGTAGGATAAGCAAAAGACAAGTAAAATGATAACTGCAAAACAGGTAGCCAATTGGAAGAAGGCCCGTTTAACGGGTGTGCTGGGTAATGTAGTCTTTTCTGTTGTCGTTGCCTAGCAACACCTACAACTCTCTCCGCGGACCACCAAGACACTCAGGATGTCAACTAGATGAAAGGGCATAAGGAAACAAGAAAAAAAGAGTCCACTCCGATTTCTGTATGACAAACAGTTGCAGAGATATGTTCTAATGAAGTTTGCCCATAAAAGTCAATGGAGCAAAGATTGGAGGTGGCATGGGAAGTGTTTATAAAGGAGTCACACACTAGAAAAAAATGGACAAAATATTGAGGTACCCCAAAAGACCCAGTGACCCCAGGGAACATGTGGGGGGCACCTAAGAGATAGGCCCCTAAAGGGAATAAAATAAGCAGGGAAGGGGTTCACAATCCCAAAGTAGCCATCCTTGATCCAGAACTAAGGTAACAAACAGAATACAGTAATAAAATACCCAACAAGAGCCCAAGGGCTCAGAGAAAGCCTCTGTATGAAGAGGTACAATTAGGGACAAAGTGGGCCAAGGCACTCAAAGGGTTACTCACCACTCTTCATGTTGCCTTTGTGAAGGAAGCAGAGCTCCAGAAGACTATGCTGGGAGGGAAAACTTGGATTTCAAGATTCTCTCCACAGAGCTGCAAGGGTCCACACAGCACCTGCACACTGGTCAATCCACTCCAGGGGAAGCCCAGTAATGGTAACCCGCCCAATGGGGGAATTTTAACAGCCACATATCTATCAGAAAAATAATTTAAAAAATCTAAACGTAAGAGAAGTGTCCTGGCCATGGTTTTTCCTCAGAGAACATATAATAACTGGAGACGGCATGAGGGTTGAGCTGCAGAAGTGTCTGGGAGTCTCCACCCACAAGACTCTGTCTTTTTTGAGAATGTGCTCTGCCCTCCAAAGGAGGAACTCAACTCCCATGATACCTGTGTTCCATATTATAACTGGTACATGTGTTCCATATTGGATGATAGAGAAATGTATTTTAAATGTTTCCATCTGGTGGCAAAACAGGATATGTTTAATTGTAAAGAATATGTAATTTTCATGAGCTTATCTTGATCATATTAGCCTGTAATCAGTCGAATCCCTGATTAATTAGAAAAGAAAAACTCAGTAGACCTGTATTATTCAGGCTTTCTACATTAAATAGGAGACTGTGGGGCAGATAAGTTACCCATCCACTCAGCATCAAAAACATAGCAATGATTGCAAAATAAAATTTAAATTAAATCTGTTGTTCAGTATTTAAGATTGTGACTGATGTCAGCCACAATCTTTAAAATGCAGGACTTCTAGGGGGAGATGCACTAAGGAGTGATAATGTGGAGATGAATTCTCCATTGATATCACTTCTACAAGTCCTATATCATTCTGCTCTATCACCTGTTTATCAAGCCTTAGTAGTGGATAACCCACTGAAGTTATTAAAGTGGGAGAGAGAGAGTGCATAGAATAACACAGACATTGGTGCTATCACCTCTTTATCACACATTAGTGCATAACCCACACCCCCCCTCAGAAATATGGGTCTCTTAGCCTCAAACATCTGGGTTGCAGAAGCATTTCCATACACCAAAACACAGAGAAGGTTTATGGAGAACTGTGTCATGTAGGGAAGGAAACTGTTCTGTACAGTGCAATATAGATGCAACAAGAAGCATCGAGGACCTCACTCTACCTCCTGTTTGTGCACTGGGTCTCACAATGCAACCCCACTGTAACTGGCAGGTCTACTCTGAGGTGGCACATTCAGGGGCAGGCCTATTTACTTTCAGTTTCTATTCTACAGCTCTTTAACCCTTGTTTTGCAATTAGTTAAATACTTCTCTGGCACTCAAAGGATTAATATGGGAAGAAGGACCAGACCAGAGGGAGCAACACAAGCATAAGAGAGAGAGAGAGGGGTGGTGAGGACACCTCATGAGGTAAAAGGGTAGTAAGGAGGCTAAACAGCAGATTCACAGGTGGAGGAAAGGCTGCAACATGACCCTGTGAGGGTAAATTACAGGAGGTAGGCAGCATTGGGGGTATAATGGGAGGTGTGTAAAATAGTGGGTCAGGGGAGTTGAGATTATAAAGTAGGGGGTCAGGGGAGTTGGCATTATAAATTAGGGGGTCAGGGAAGTTGAGGGGGTCAGAGGAGGTGAGAGTATGAAGTAGGGGGTTAGGGGAGGTGTGGGTATAAAGTAAGGGGTCAAGGGAGGTGAGGGTATGAAGTAGGAGGTCAGGGGAGGTGAGGATATGAAGTAGGAGGTCAGGGGAGGTGAGGGTATGAAGTATGGGGTCAGGGTATGTGATGGTATAAAGTAAGGGGTCAGGGGAGGTGAGGGTATGGAGTAAGGGGTCAGGCGAGGTGAGGGTTTGAAGTAGGGGGCCAGGAGAGGTGAGGGTATGAAGCAGGGGTCGGGGAAGTGTGGGTATGAAGTAGGGGTCAGGGGAGGTGAAGATATACAGTAAGGGGCCAGGGGAGGTGAGGGTGTGATGTAGGGGGTCAGGGGAGGTGAAGGTATGATGTAGGGGGCCAGGAGAGGTGAAGTTTTGAAGTAAAGGGTCAGGGGAGGTGAAGGTATGATGTAGGGGGTCAGGAGAGGTGAAGTTTTGAAGTAAAGGGTCAGGGGAGGTGAGAGTATGAAGTAGGGGGGAAGTGAGGGTATGAACAATGGGGGTATTTTGTATACAGTCAATGTAGTATATAAGTTGTGTGCACTCCTGGGAGAAGATATTAAGCATGGGAGGGTATACTCGTAGAGGAAGTTGAGGTTATAAATCAGGTGACAGAGGGTCCAGAACAATTGATGGGGTGTATTAATGGGCACCAGGAAGTTATACACAGCTGCTGATAGGAATCATGGCTACAGACAGAGGGTGAGACAAATTTAGTTATCTGATAACTAGTAACCAGAGCTGCGGAGGACTAAACACTTAACGTAAGAGAGGTGGGGCAGGAGAGAGTAACTGGGAGACCACAAAACAGAACACAGTCACATACAGTGTCGTAGTAGAGTGAAAAAGTATAAAAGACAAAAATCCATATAGAGAACAGACTGATAACTATGGACTGGTAGAGAGAGGTAGGGAGTGCAGACTCTTATACCATTGTAGAGACAGTCCCCTCTTTTGCATGAGATCAGCAATATATTGCACACCTCTCTGTGCAATATATGCATGGTTTTGAGGAATTCAAATTATTTATACTCATAATATACCGTTTGCATGATTATGTGGTATTTAGCAGATCTATACATTTTTTACCTTAGTGCTTAATGAAAAAGTGTGATGATATATGGGTCTGGTATTCCATTTTTTCAAGGGCTGGTTTTGATTCCCAGTCCAGCCCTGCCACAGCCTCCCTCCAACTCCTGCTTGCTATCATGCCATTGGAAGGTAAGCACAGGACTGACTGCCGGTGTGACAACTACCCACAGGTGGGCATGCATATACATTGTGCTCAGGGCAGCCATCAAAGCTCACAATTGGGCCTGTCATGTGGAGACAGATGTTTGAGCTGCGGTGACAGTTGGTTGCCTAACACCCAATGCAGAATTGTTCGGAAGGCTGATCTGGAAATGCATTGCATCCCCCTCCCTAGAGTATAAATTTGTGCTAGTGTATGTGTGTCAGGTTGTGAATGTGTGTACTAGTGTGTTCCGTGGTGTGAATGTGTGTACTGATGTGTTCCATGGTGTGAATGTGTTTATTGGTGTGGTCCATGGTGTCAATGTGTGTACTGGTGTGTGTGCTAGTATATACATGTGTATGTGCCAGTTTTGAGTGTGTGGGAGACATATTGTTTGGAAAATCACTTCAAATCTTGACACTGTGGCCATAAGCCATTAGGTATAAAAAGAAGGTTAGCACTTGTCTACATTAGGGGCACTGAACAATACATTATTTAAGTTAACTATTTATTTTAAAAAAACGCTTAACCCCATAAGGACCGGTGACATTCCAGGACCGTCACCTGTTTTTATACCTTAAGGACTGGTGACGGTCATTGCACATCACTTACTTTTTACTTACAGAGCTCTTGCTGGAATGCTGTAAGTAAAAGTAGGGTCTGAAATTGACTGCTCCAAGACTGGAGCAGTCTCTCTCTCAGACCCCTGCTTGGCGCACTGGTACATGCAACAGGACGAGTTGGTAAGGATGAAATCGGCCCTTAAGGGAAGGTAACTTCCCTGGACCGTTGGTGGCCCTTAAGGGGTTAAGATATCTTGTAAAGCCCTTCATTTTCCTGCCTGATCAAGTACAACATTGGGGATGGATATCAAAATACTTTGGGATTGGGCCCTACCAGTTAATCTTGACCTAAGCCCCATGATGTTTGATGGCCCAGCCCAAAAGTGACAGGGCACCTGGGATTCCAGCATGCTGGAAACCACTGTGTTTCCCTCCTGTAACAGTGTTTCTCTTCCACTTGGTAATCCAAGCAGCGTTAATAAGGGGCTACCAATAACCAGTCGAACAATGCATATCAAATACTGTATTTTTGGTTCCATAGCGGCTAGTGGAAGAAGATAGTCTATTTTTGGTTCACTAATGTAGCTCCATTTCTATTTTAAGCTTTGTGGTATCACTAGAGTGAATCCAGTTTGTTGTATCATTAGTGAAGCACCATTTCAATCAAATGTGCTGTGGTATTAGTTATCTTGTCACAACGTTAATGGCAATTCTAAATGTAACAAAATGTGATATGCTGGGATGGTGTGCTGGAGCGATAGTAGAAATGGGACACTTGATTGTATTTGCCCCGCCCCGGCCAAAAGTTGTCAGTCATCCCCTGGGTATATCTGTTGATAGAAAAACTGAAATCAGATGACAGTTGCCCTTTAGATGTTTTCTCAAGGGCTGCATTTTAAATGTTGAACAGCAGATTTAAATAAATTATCTCTATTCATTACTGCTTCAAGGAGATGTTTTTAATCCGTTTGATACTGCAAAATTATATTAGATAGGACTTGCCTGAATTTAGGGTGCCTTGAAGAGGAAGACAATATTGAACATATTTTGGCCTCAACTTAACAAGTGGATGTTATGAGCAGTGAGATTATATAAGCAGGTTGCATTTTGAAGCATTCATTATAACGTTCAGCAGTAACTAACTTATGTTTTAGATACAGTCAACTTTTAACCAACATATCAGCTTTTTAGAGCAGTAACACTTTGTGTTTACTAAGCATCTTTGCTTGATAATGTCAATGAAAATCTAGGTAAGTCAACTTACCATGTAGAAGTCGATGTCAAACAAAGTGGATCCATAACCTGACCATTGTTTTACAATGGACAGGTATGACGACATGGCCTCTGTCCTCTCCATGCTCTGTAAAATTTTCCATTTCTCTACAATGGCAGACATCATGTTGGCCCCTTCCTCTTTTACACGCCCCCTGAACTTCTGGCTTTCTTCCACCTTCTGCTTTATTAGAGAGTTGTTCCAAAGCCCATTGGGAAGAGCCCCTGAGAGAAGACCTTTGTGGAAGCTAGGGCAAGAAGTCCTTGAGGTGACAGACTTGTTGGAGGACAAAATTCGAGAATGGAGGATGTAGACTGGGAAAAGCTCCTCCAGCCGGGGAAAGGGAGCATGTGGAGAGAAATCTCCATTAAGGAATTGGAGACGAAGAGCAGCCAATGACTGTAAAGTGTCCTCATTTGTAGGGAGGTATCCCCGGATCACTGCCTCATGTGCCTGCAGTAAAAAAAAAAGCTAATAATTATAGTGCAGTCTCAGACTCCCATCAAAATCTAAATTTTTTACACTTGAATGGAACTATTTACATCTGTACTACAATGTTTGTAATCTATTTTAAATGAAAGGAGAATAACAGAAGCAGTAGGTTAGGAAGAAAAAGCAGTAGGTGGCTAAGCCTGACTCTTGGTACGTTATGTGTAGTGGGTGAGAGGCTTGACAATCATTGCTAGATTTACATCCTAGGCGGTCCTAGGCAAGGCACTATAGACACCCTTAGCTCTGCCCATGAACACGCCCCCAGTCCCATTTACTATTTCCTGGCACAAAAAATACCCTTGGCCTATAACATTCAAGGACAATAAAACAAAAAACTTTTAACCTCTTGGTTACTATATAGATATCCCACATAGTGCTTTGTAATGCATTGGAGATCTCCCTAGAACCCAAGGGGTTAAATAATAGCCTATAACATGGCATAAAACTGATGCAGGGACATTGAGAATGTTCTGGCCAAACCCATAATTCAGAATGTGAGTGTGGCCAGTGCAGCTGCCTACTCTGCCTGTTGTTGGCAGCCCTGTTGGCATTGATGGTTTCTAAATGGAATGGTTGGCTGTGCTTAGCATTGATGGTGAATGGGTGCCGTTAATGGCAGGGCCTAGCCCAGTTATTTCCAGAAAGCATGTCATATCACACTTGTGTTGCTTGGTGTATTCCAATGAAGATCTACAGTTGGAAAACAACAGAAAGTGTATAGGAATGATAAAGAAACAAATAGAGGTTACGTGAAGGATTTATTATGTACCTGCTCAAAGAGGAATGAGAATTCCAGACTGTCTTTGGGTATATCCTCTGTGTCCAGGAAACAGTAGAGTTTGAAGTAAAGCCTCCATCGTGACTCAAACCCTTTCTCTTTATACGAAAGGCTGCAGAGGTGAAAGATTAATTACTGTAGGATAAACAAAGAATGTAATAGAGCTAAACCACTGTAGTCATAGTTATGTGAGCAACAAACATGTGTTCCTCTTACAAATGCCTTCTAACTGGTTGGTGCTATTCATTTCCACCACGTGACTGGTGATCAGTGATGCAAGAAATGTATCTGCAACATATATGGCAGGATGTAAAGCAATTGGAAACAAAAGTATGTAAAAAATAAAGTCATCACAATTAAAACATTAAAAAGGTTAAAATAAGGGGTCTTGTGGTGGCTAGAAATACTCCTTCATATTTTGTGCCCATTCAGTACTTAAAGGGATAGTAATACTTTGTTTTATCTTTACTTTATTTTGTAGGCATTAAAAAACATGAAGAACGATATAAGTCTTATCTCTCAAACCTTTATGGTTTAAGAGATATTCACAAGCAAAGCTTCCCCCCCTGTTCTGCCCGATCAGAAGGGAGGTGCCCAGGTAGACTGCAGAGAGGGACAATCTTCAATTAAGATAAGGGAAAAAGCTGAATAACTTGTCAAGGGGGGAAGGGCTTTCATTGATTTCATACAAAGAAGATTGTCCCCTGCTGTTATCTGTCTGGTCTTACAACCAGATTCACATCTGAGAAGAGATGGCTTACACTAGGAAAAAGGGGCGGGAGGGGGAAACTTTGCTTGTGAATATCTCTTAAACCATAAAGGTTTGAGAGATAAGACTTATATCGTTCTTCATGTTTTTTTAATGCCTACAAAATAAAATAAAGATAAAATGAAGTATTACTATCCCTTTAAAGGGAAATTATAATGTTTTACTAAGATTGCGCCAATGGGAGCAGACATAGTAAAAACACCAGGGGCTACACTGTGCATCCCCAAAATGGCTCTTATGAAAATCCATGAAACTTCCCTCTTAGCTGAAAAGCAGCACAGAAGTCTGTACTGTGCAATGCAGCATTGATGCTCTGGAGGAGCATTAGGGATATCTATTCAGCACCCCCTTCTGCTCCTCCATAGGGCTGTGATGTGAAGAAGAACGAGCAGGTTTTACAGACCTCTACAAAAGGGGATTTTTGTGTACTTACTGATAATTCCTTTACTCTTAGTCCATGTGGAACACAGGAGCCATGCGTAAAGTAACTTCCTGAAGGAGGGAAGGGCACTTAACTAAAAAGGCTCTCAGAGGAGGAGACTCTATCCCTGATCCACTTTACCTCCACCATGCATGCTCAGTTTTAACATATAGCAAAAGGGAATCACCTAGAGAGCCCAAATGGACCCACCTATACGAGACTCCAACAGTTAGATGGAGGGAAGTCCTGTGTTTCACATGGACTAAGAGAAAAAGATTTAACTGTAACTTCACAAAAAAGAGGATTTTAGTCTTACCTGTTAAATCCTTTTCTCTTAGTCTTTACAGGTTACTGGTAACTTTGGGTAGGAGATCTGCCCCTTTAATTGTAGGCAGGAACAATTCTAGAATTGTATGCAGGGGGTGGAGCCTATCTTCCCTCATTGGCTGCAGCTAGCCAACCAGCTCCAGAAAGATTTGAGACACTAACTATTGACTATATAGTGGAAGGGAAAGAAGACTCCTGTGAGCATGACCCCGAAGGACCCTCACGGTCTGCCAGAGGAGAGCTAAGCATGGTCTCTTGACAGGGTGGGAGACCAGTAACCTTTATGGAGTAAGAGAAAAGGATTTAACAGGTAACACTAAAATCCTCTTTTCTCTGTCGTCCAATACAGGTTACTGGTAACTTTGGGCTGTCCAACCATTGAGTTTCCCAGAGGCGGTAAGTAAGGCAAGAACCAGGAGCAAGGCCCCCAAAGTCACCAGAGCAGATATGAACCATCAGATCAGAGATAGCCAAACAAAACAATGAAGTGTCAACAGACACTGAACAAGGGTAACAACATCCCAAACTGTTACACAGCACACTGAACTAGAGCCAACAGGGCTCAAAAGTGAAGGAAGCACCAAGAACTGAAGATGAGCCTAGACAGGCAAGACTGCCTCCAGGATTTTCCTCCCAAAGCTGGCATCAGCCGATGCCAGCACATCAACACGGTAGTGCTTCGAAAAGGTGTGCACAGACGACTAAATGGTGGCCTTGCACAATTGATCAGCAGAGGCCTGATTCTTGTAAGCCCAAGAAGCCCCAATAGATCTTGTAGAATGAGCCGTGACCCGAAAGGGGACAGGCTTCTTCCTCGGCCTGTAAGCCTTTACGAATAGTGGAACTCCGAAACCACCTGAGAAGTAAGAAGCACCACCTTGTCCTTGTGAAACACCAAATAGGGTGGCTTACAGGACAGAGCATGTAACTCCGTGACACGGCGAACGGACATGATCGCCAGGAGAAAGGCCATTTTCCATGTCAACAGGCGTAGAGGAATAGTAGCCAATGACTCAAAGGGAGGGCGCATAAGAATGCCCAAAACCAAGTTAAGATCCCAAGGAGTAGCGGGATTCTTGAAGGCAGGACGAGTATGAGCAACGCCCTGGAAGAAAACCTTGACATCAGGAAGGATGGCAATGCGCCTCTGAAAGAAAACAGAGAGAGCAGAAGTCTGAACCTTAAGGGAACTCAAACTGAGGCCCTTATCCACATTGTCCTGCAAAAAGGCCAGGACCGTAGGCAGATCAAATTCCTGAGACAAGTCCTTGTCAGCACACCAAGATAGAAAGGTCGACCAGACACGATGGTAGATCTTGGAAGAAACAGGTTTGTGGGCACTGAGCATAGTAGCCACCAACCCAGAAGAAAAACCTTTCTTCTTCAATATTGAACTTTCATATGATTAAGACAGAGCCGCATCTGATAGTTACATTAGCGATATCCACAGACTTATACTTGAAAATAAAATAAATTGCTGCATTAATGAAAAAAAGAACCCTTTAATCAGGCAGGCACCAGCTGGGATCTTGCAGGAGGCGCTCCCTGCGCTTGCGCTGTCAGTCCCTTCCGGGGCAATATGGCACAGTGGTAGTCAACTCACCAATCATGGAGTTAAAGGGGATGGACAGCGCAGACAAATTCGTATAGACTCCCACACACACTCCCAAGTACTTCAATAAAGTTGGTGCTCCCAAACTCAAGCAATAGATCAATGTTGTACTAGGAAAAAGTTGAGTACTCAAAATATATAATAAAAACTGCTTCTTTAATAAGACATACTTAAAAACATCAACGTTTCAGTCCACCATTGGGACTTTCATCAAGAAGAACAGAGTTGTTCCTGATAAAAGTCCTAATGGTGGACTGAAACGTTGATGTTTTTAAGTATTGTTATTAAAGAAGCAGTTTTTATTATATATTTTGAGTGCTCAACTCTTTCCTAGTACAACATTGATGGACAGCGCAGACGCAAAGATGCCGGCTCTGCAAGATGTCTGCTCTGTTCCCGGTGCTTGCCTGGTTAAAAGATTATTTTTTTGTTAATGCAGCAGTTTTATTTTCAAGTATAAGTCTGTGGATATCTCTAATGTAATTATCATGTGCGACGCTATCTTATTCATATGAAAGTTCCGCTTTTATAAGCAAATTAACAAGCAGTGGGCCCAGGACTGAACTCTGTGGTACCCCTCTTATAACTTGAAAAGTTTCCATTTACAACAACTCTCTGCCATCTACTATTTAAATATAAGTACATCTATATCTCTTATTTAGGCAATCCTGCTATTACCTTAGCATTGTGTTTTTATCCAGTCATTTGTGGCTGTTTTGCTTTACTACTTTGTTTAATAAATTATATATGCTAGCTCTTATCTGAGAAGTTATACTTACCCTACTTTACTTTTATTTTCTATTGGTTTATCTACCTCTATTTTTCATATTTATTTCACATATACGGTCTTCCATTTGATTACTACACACTAGTTGAACAGCCCGTTACACGGGCCACAGTGCCTCTGGCAGCCGGTCGCGGGTCTCCCGCGCCTCGGCTGATACAGAGCCTCTGGCAGCCGGTCGCGGGGCAGTCACACGCAGTGGAGACTGCCCGCGCCTCGGCTGATACAGAGCTGGACGCTCCTTCGGAGCGCCCAGCTCTGTATCAGCCGTGGCGCGGGCAGTCTCTACTGCGTATGACTGCCGCACGCGCAGCAGTGTCTACTGCGCATGTCCGGCGTTACACACAACTTGGCGAATTATTATATATAGGATTAGTACATTCTCTCTCTGTGCCTCTATTTTACTTGATTACACTGCCTCCCCCCCCACACACACACTGTTTTGTATTATTTATCCTTGGGCTCACTTTTGGATCTGAGCATCATAGACAATAGATGCATTAGTGCAAGAGACTGAAATGACTGATTACCTACACTAGACAAGGGCTTCTCAATAGGGACAGCATACATTGGTCTGTACTGCTATGGTCAAAATTCAAGCGTTGTCTTGTAAACCTCCTTTTCTGGTTTTCCGCTCTGGCATGGTGGTTTTGTGGACTCCTACAGGGTTTCTCCATAAGGTTGTTTCTGAGTTTCACATTAACCAGGAAATTGTACTTCCTGCTCTCTGTCCAGCTCTGTCTAACAGACAGATGCAAGAGCTTCATCTTTTGGATGTGGTTTGGTTCTTAAAATATTATGTTCATCACACACTGAATCTGATTTGTGTTTTGTCATCCCTGAGGGCCCTTGTTCTGGCCAGACTACTTTTAATGCAGGAGTATCCAAGTTTTTTCAGTCATGGGCCACATGATCAGAAAGCCATAAGTTTGAAGGTTGCATTTTTTTATTGATAACTATGTCAGTTATTCAAAAATATGGATTTATGTATTGATTAAGTCAATGACAATACTGTTATGTAACAGATCTATTCTTGAACTGGGTATCCTTTTAAAATGTTCCACAGAAAAGTGCATGCTATAAAGAATTGGAATCACAAACACGTTACTTAAAATGTAGGAACAGTTAGGGTGCTGAGGGCTTCGGAGGGCATGGCAACAAATCTGGATCCAGTATATTGCTCAGAAAGGATGCTGGCATTTCCACTGTCCAGTAGGATATCTGATGGGAATGGGGTGGCCCATACTTTCTCATCAGGTCCTATCTAATTGGGCCACCAGTTTCCCTGATTACCCCTGAGACATCACCAGATAGCATAAAATCTTTTTGTCCTAAAATTTAACGTTCTGAGAATGTGTGAGGCAATGACCATGCAGTTGTTTTCTCCAACTGCTCAGCAGAAGCCTGGATCTTGTAGGCTCACAGCTCTGGAAGAATGAGCTGTTACCCCAAAAGATACTGGCCCTTTTCCGATGACATAAGCTTAGTAGAAGGCTGCCTTGATCCAGGAGGACCTTACAAGCCAGCTGACCCACAAACAGACTACGGGAAAAAAAGAAAAGTGTATCTGACTTGTGACAAGATTTAGCAAGATGAACATGGTATTTGTGGCACAGGACTACATGCAGATAGTGCAGATCCTAATTTTGCACATTAGATGGAACAGGACAAAGAGAAGGAAGCATAATCTTATTAATAAGGGAACCCAAAGAAACTGCTTTTTCACTTTCTAGCCATCCTCTCAACGCCACTACAGCATCTGATGACTTCAATTTCAGGGCTTCCTCTTATATACAGTAAAGTCTCCCTTTGTACTGTGAGATCCCCATGCTCCAAAGCCTACTCAGAGTCACTGTGAACAATGAAAGCAACCGTGGCAACTGGAATAATGGCCACCATGAGCACTGAGATTTCAAGGCGCAGAGACCCAAACAGACTTAAAGGGTCTCCATCCATAAAAATATTAAACTACAGTAAAATAAAAGTTAAAATGTAACAGGAGAAATATGATTAGTGTCAGTTCCACGTAGCTATCTTCCAGCAGGACAGACCTCAGATAGTGGCACAAACACACAAGGACACATAGTCATGATCTCTGGACACATGGCTCCAATGTGATGGTATTGGAGAGAGGCAGCTTCCTGTGGGGCAAGCCTTAAATGGGTAGATGATATGCCTTCTGTGTCCACTTCAGCTTTGTACGCAAAAGGAAAGGACACAGTATGAGCCAATCCACCGATGTTAGTTAGAGCTGGGAGGGAGTCTCCTCCAGAAAGCTGGGTCTGCAAGTGCCCTGCCTCACAGCAGTGGCTATTGTACCCTGTGGTTCACGTGTTCAGCAATGGAAGAAAGAGAAATGGTGATCAGATAGTATATTCAGCAGTAGGTACAATGTATAAAATGTATAAAAATATTTCATCCCCTGCTGATTTTGTATGTTTGCCCGCTGACAAAGAAATGATCAGTCTATAATTTTAATGGTAGGGTTATCTGAACAGTGAGAGACAGTATAACAACAAAAAAATCCATAAAAACGCATTTCAAAACAGTTATAAATTGATTTGCATTTTACTGAGTGAAATAAGTATTTGAACCCTTTGCAAAACATGACTTAGTACTTGGTGGCAAAACCCTTGTTGGCAATCACAGAGGTCAGACATTACTTGTAGTTGGCCACATCTCAGGAGGGATTTTGTCCAGCTTCTCTTTGCAGATCCTCTCCAAGTAATTAAGGTTTCAAGGCTGATGTTTGGCAACTCGAACCTTCAGCTCCCTCCACAGATTTTCTATGGGATTAAGGTCTGGAGACTGGCTAGGCCACTCCAGGACCTTAATATGCCTCTTCTTGAGTCACTCTTTTGTTGTCTTGGCTGTGTGTTTTGGGTCATTGTCATGCTGGAATACCCATCCACGACCCATTTTTAATGCCCTGGCTGAGGGGAGGAGGTTCTCACCCAAGATTTGATGGTACATGGCCCCGTCCATCGTCCCTTTGATGTGGTGAAGTTGTCCTGTCCCCTTAGCAGAAAAACACCCCCAAAGCATAATGTTTCCATCTCCATGTTTGATAGTGGGTATGGTGTTCTTGGGGCTCATAGGCAGCATTCCTCCTCCTCCAAACACAGCGAGTTTAGTTGATGCCAAAGTGCTCGATTTTGGTCTCATCTGACCACAACACTTTCACCCAGTTCTCCTCTGAATCATTCAGATGTTCATTGGCAAACTTCAGATGGGTCTGTACATGTGCTTTCTTGAGTAGGGGGACCTTGCGGGCGCTGCAGGATTTCAGTCCTTCACGGCGTAGTGTATTACCAATTGTTTTCTTGGTGACTATGGTCCCAGCTGCCTAGAGATCATTGACAAGATCCTCCAATGTAGTTCTGGGCTGATTCCTCACCGGTCTCATGATCATTAAAACTCCATGAGATGAGATCTTGCATGGAGCCCCAGACTGAGGGAGATTGACAATTATTTTGTGTTTCTTCCATTTGTGAATAATCGCACCAACTGTTGTCACCTTCTCACCAAGCTGCTTGGAGATGGTCTTGTAGCCCATTCCAGCCTTGTGTAGGTCTACAATTTTGTCCCTGTCATCCTTGGACAGCTCTTTGGTCTTGGCCATGGTGGAATCTGATTGATTGATTGTTTCTGTGGACAGGTGTCTTTTAAACAGGCAACAAGCTGAGATTAGAAGCACTCCCTTTAAGAGAGTGCTCCAAATCTCAGCTTGTTACCTGTATAAAAGACACCTGGGAGCCAGAAATCTTGCTGATTTATAGGGGGTCAAATACTTATTTCACTCAGTATAATGCAAATCAATTTATAACTTTTTTTAATGCATTTTTCAGGATTTTTTGTTGTTATTTTGACCCTCACTAATCAAATAAGCCTACAATTACAATTATAGACTGATCATTTCTTTGTCAGTAGGCAAACGTACAAAATAAAAAAAAAAAATTTTCCCTCACTGTATGTACTTTTCCATTATTTGTTTTAAAATAAAATCATGTTTTAGAGCAGTGGCTCTCAACCCCTGTCTTCAGGGTCCATTAACAGGTTAGGATTTAAGTATTTCCTTTCTACAGCATAGGTGAGTTAATCAGGGGCTCAGTCATTCTATTAAGTCACCTGTGTTCTAGCAAGGATACCCTCAATCCTGGCTTGTTAGAGTGCTCTGAAGACACAAATCCATGAAAACCATGTTCTAGAGAATCAAAACCCCTTCCCCCATATCTAAATCAAGAAGTAAAATGGTATTTACTTTTCAAACCTGGTGAAGGTATCAGCAACGATAGTGGATTTGCTGAGTGCTTGCTCAAACTGGTTGTTCTGCTCATAAAGGGCGAATACGTTACGACTCTGACTCAGGTTCAACTTGTCAATCAACTGCTGTACCAGCTGTTTTGGGAATTAAAATTGGTCAGTGTTAGTAATCGACAAGTACAACAGGGACCTTGGGAAATACTTGGCATGAGATAGCAAGACCCTCAATGACTTTGAGATGCTAGGTAGATCTAATGTTCATGCTGGTGAATTCATTGTTGCTTTTATATAGTTCCACTGAAGTCCCCTGTGTTACTAAAGGTAATTGTATTTACCATTCCTACTGGAAATATTAGTCCCAGCAAATAGAACACGGTGCTCCCAATTAGACTATTCAATCTGGTAAATTTGCCATACATGAACACAGCCTAGTGCACCATGCTGCAAACTTTTGTTCTTTGTATTTATGCACTGAATGCAGAAAGGGTCAGCAGAGCTGATCAGTTTATGGGTAACAGTGCAGATTGGTAACAATGGTTACATTGAAGCTTGAAGTGCTCAAGTGATCCAATGTATGTATTAGGCAATTATTTATATGGCTGTCACCAACAGAGGGTGCATATCAGCCATGCTCAACACGCCTTCCCTCAACACACGATTGCCACAGGAATGCAGGATACTGCAGATAAGTAGCACTGGTGATTTAAATATAACTACACTGAAACTGTTTTCAGGCTGTTATTGTGAACATAGCCTTACACACACCCTATACTGTGGAGGATGCATAGAGCTCTGGAGAGGTATGGTATAACAAACTCTATATGCTCATGTGTTGATTTAAAGTTTATGGACTTTATGTATAAAAGGCAAAGTGGTGCAATTTTGGGCCAAACCAACTGCACTACAGGGGACAAATAAAACTCCCCAGTGATACAGAGGGTGCCAGTGGGGTATTCTATGCATTCCCCTCTGGCACTCAAAGGGTTGAAGGGAAACTATCACCCTGATAGTGGTCCATCTGCAGATGCGCTGCTTGGGAGCAGTCCTATTGATGAAGCCTGTTCTCCAATGAAAGAACCATTGGATCAACTGGGGAGAACAATGGGGGACGGGGGGCTGAGAACAGACTTAACTCAAGCCTCAAGATGCAGGGCCTCATAGTCCCTCTTCTATGAGCTTTAAAGTCCATCTGAGAGGGTCTATGGAGGTTGAATACGCAACCTTTGAAATTTGTGGCCACATAAGTCAGGGCTGCTTTCCAGGAGATGGGATCAGTTTTCTGACCCTCTGAATCACTGATTGGAGCTACTTTGGGGCTGCACAGTGCAACCCTGTTTGTTTTTTTTTTACCATGTTTGCTGCCCTTTAACCTTTAAAAAAACAGTGGTGTGTGGGGCAGTGCATTGCTTCACAATGTGATGCACTCCCTTCTGGAGGCTATATGGGGCTTCTAACTCATTGAAAGATACAGAGGTCTGCAATGCTGCACAACCATCTGATCTTAAAATGGTTACGCTATTCCTTCTATGAAGAATAACCAATCCATGAAAATGCTGCAACTTCCAGCAGTCCAATGGATATGTACAATGCATATTTAACTCAGAGACTTGCAGAAATGACCACCTTCACGGTGAGCAAATATAGGTGAATGACAGAGATTAATATATTTTCACACTACTTGATTTGTTGGAGAAAAAGTGTAATTACTACACCAAACTAATGTAGGGGTGCTCAAACCTGTCCTCAAGCTCCCTCTACCGCAAAGCACATTTTCCAGATATTCTCAATTAAATCCAAGTGAATATCTTTAATGCAAGCAGATCCTTCAGAATAATTGAGCCAGTGATTGATTCACCTGTGTTTATGTGAGAAGATCTTGAAAACCTGCTCCATTGAAGGGGGGGGGGGCTAAGGACAGGTATTAGCACCTCTGGTGCAATGTACAAATCCATGTAAGCTAGTCTGTATTGTTTTATGGTGTTACTTCCATTTTACCCCCCAAAATTATGAAATTTGGGCTACAACTTGCAGAAGCATTGAGTTAATACTTACTGGGCTACTCTATCAACCAATCACAATTTTTCTGCCCAGTTTACCATCTCTAATAAACACTGGGTTTACATTTCTCACCTCTTCGGCTGTGGTGTGAGAAGTGATGGGCACTTTGCAGGCTCCTGATCCTGGGTAAAACACAGTGCATGTTAGTTCCCCTCTGTGAATAAGCACTGAGATCTCTTCATAAGATGGAACAAACTCCCGTTGCTTTGTTTTCTCTAGAGATTGAAGGATAAATTCTGCATACTTCTCCATTTCTGTGTTCGGAAACCGATCTTGTGTTCTATAAGAAATCACAGAATTTCATGTTGAGATATTTATGGTCATACACAGCACTCCCAGTAAGATAACCAAATCACTATAAGCAAGTACCATATCACTTCTTAATAACCCCGTAATCACAAAAAGACACCATATCACTTCCTAATAACCACATTGCCACACGAAAGATGCCATATCACTCCCTAATGTCAGTGTCATTCAGGAATGCTTGTGCATTTTCTGGTTGTAAAATTAAGTGAAATTAAAGTTTCAGTACTTACAATAGAATTCCAACTGAGAGGACACAGACCTGAAACATCTGGAAGGTCTCTATTTGCCAAGCCTGTTTGCTTGTAAATTTTTCTAGCATTTTTCACTGTGGAGGTATTATATTTATCAATCGCTCTAAGTCAGGAGTAATTCCAGTCGGGGGCTGACAGGAGTTGTACTGGTGAACAGCTGGAGGTCCAGCAAATTACTATTCCTGGTATAAGCTATAATAATAGGATTTTAGTCTTACCTTGTTAAATCCTCTCTTAGTGTATACAGTCCATAGAGGTACCACAGGGACTGATCTTCCTTTGGAAGGCCGAACACATCAGAAGACAAGGTCTTGAGGGTGGAGCCTTACCTCCCCTTCTGAACGTCAACCTAGCCACGCCTCCAGTTTTTGATGCGAGACAAACTAACCAGTTAAGGACAGAGAGAGAAGAAAAGGTAATCTCCAAAGAGAAAGAACCAAGAAGGACTCCCACATCCAGACAGGCGAGACCAAAAGAGGTCCCTTTCTCTGGGTGGGAGACCTGTGTTTCATATGGGCTAACAGAAAAGGATTTAATAAGGTAAGACTAAAATCATATTTTCTCTGTCATCCAATATGAAATACAGGTAACATGGGGATAAATCAACAGTAGGCTCCCAAAGGTAGGAAGATGGAGAAAGTACATCACTCCATTCCCTAGGACTATCCAGAACAGAAATAGCACAATCAATGTACACTAAAAAATAGCACAGCACAGAAAGAGCCAATCGGGCTCACACAGTTGAACAACAGTAAGGCACAGGAAAAGAAAGATCCTTAGACAGGTAGAACTGCCTGAAGGACCTTCCTGCCAAAGCTGGCTTCAACCGAATCCAGGGCATCAACACGATAGTGCTTAGCAAAGGTGTGCACAGAGGATCAAGTCACAGCCTTGCACAATTGCTCAGCCGAGGTCTGATTCTTGTAGGTCCAGGAGGCCCCAACAGACGTGGTGGAATGTGCTGTAACAAGGAAGGGAACAGGTTTCTTCTTGAGTTCATACTCCTTACAAATGGTAGACTTGATCCAAGAGGAAATAACTACCTTGGAAGCAGCCTGACTAGCCTTGGGACCCTCAGGAATGATAAATAAGGCACCAGGTTTATGAAAAGACTGTACTATGTACATAGGACTTGAGGCAGCAGACCACATCCAACAGATGGAGATCCCTCTCCTTATCAAACTTAGGGTAAGGATAAAAACTCAGAAACCACCTGTAACGGTTTGTTTGACACACAAACACAGTGGTTTAGGATAAAACACAGTTTTCTTGAAATCACAGTAATAAAATAACCTTCACAGGTCCTGTAGTATATCAGCAGAATAATACAGACACACGACAGGTTATAGATACATATGCCTACACAGGTCCAGCATAAACATAAAGTCCACAACAGTCTATACTGACACAGGTCAGGCATATTATAATGGATTCCCAGGAGCAAGGTCTTGCATGGGTTAATGATCTTCTAGAGTGTAAACAGTCCCATGTGCAGAGAGGTCTGTGATGGGGCTCTCTGAATATAGACAGCTGAAGGAATCGTAACGCCCCAAACCAGATAAGCAGAACTAGCGTGAACTGCCTAGGCAACAATGGGAACAAAGTCACATAAGGTACTGCCGTAGCAGTAACGGAGACAACACTTGCATGCTGCAGGAGTAGTAACGGAGGCAAACTGGTGGCTCACTGCTGGAGCAGTAACGGAGGCAGACACTGGCACTTTGCAGAGGCAGTAACGGAGACTAGGCCCAAGGTAAACTGCTGTAGCAGTAACGGACACAACACTTGCAGTCTGCAGAAGTATAAACGGAGGCAAACCGGTGGCTCACTGCCGGAGCAGTAATGGAGGCAGACACTTGCACTTAGCAGAGGCAGTAATGGAGACTAGGCCCAAGGTAAACTGTCGTAGCAGTAACGGAGGCGGACACTTGCACTCTGCAGAGGCAGTAACGGAAGCAAACCAGTGACTCACTGCCAGAGCAGTAACGGAGGCAGACACTTGCACTCTACAGAGGCAGTAATGGAAACTAGGCTCAAGGCAACTGCCGTAGCAGTAACGGAACTGGCCGCTGGTACTCTGCAGGAGGAAATGAACCCAATTGCCAGACAGTCAGAATGTCGCCTAGGCGACACGGCACAGGAACGCCAACCAAGCCTGGTCGGATCACGGAGCAGGAACGTCAGCCAAGCCGGGTCAGATCACGGAGCAGGAACGTCAGCCAAGCCGGGTCGGATCACGGAGCAGGAACGTCAGCCAAGCCGGGTCAGATCATGGAGCAGGAACGTCAGCCAAGCTGGGTCGGATCACGGAGCAGGAACGTCAGCCAAGCCGGGTCAGATCACGGAGCAGGAACGTCAGAAGAATAGTCAGGCAATGCTGGTCGGTGCACAGGGACAGTAGACAATATGCAGAGTAGTCAGGCAGGCCAAGTCGGTACACTGGGAATCACTGAGCAGAAATAAGCACTGGCACAGGAACACCACAAAAGGGCACCGGAAGGGTGCCAATAGCCCAGAATATAAAGGTCATACTGGGCGGGACTAACACATGGTAGCCAATGGGAGCAAAGCACAGGCTAGACTGACAGAAAAACAAAAAACAAAAAGAGCATGGGCACCGTGATACCACCATAGGAAGAAATTCCTGAGAGGTTCAAAGAAAAGCCTTGTCCTTGTGAAAAACCATGAAAGGCAGCTTGCAAGACAATGCCTGCAACTCAGCAACCCTGTGAACTGAGACCACAGCCAGAAGAAAAGCAGTCTTCCATGTCAATACAGAATAGTAGCAAAGAACTCAAAGAGAGGTCTATGCAAAACTCCCAATACAAAACTAAGGTCCCAAAGAGGCATGGGAGCCTTAAAGGCAGGGAAAGCAAGAGCACCTACCTGAATGAATACCTTGACATCAGGCCGGATGGCAATATGTCTCAGGAAGAACACAGAAAGTGCAGAAATCTGTACCCTCAAAGAACTCTAGCTGAGTCCTTTGTTCACACCATCCTGGAGAAAAGAAAAGACCACCGGGAAATCAAAGTCCTGTGAAGACAGGTCCCAGTCCACACACCAAGAATGAAAATGGACCAAACCCTATTCACAAGCTCGGCAAACCATGCACTCTTGGTCGAATAAGGAGCTACCAGGATCACAGCTGCACCACCCATCCTTATCTTCGTGAGTACTCTGGGAATGAGAGGAATCATAGGAAAGACATAAATGAGATGGAATCATCATGGAATCACCATCGCGTCTGTGCAAAGGCCAGGGGATTCCCCCAACAGGAACAAAACACCAGAACCTTTCGGTTGTCCCTTGTGGCCATTAGGTCTATCTGTGGTAGTCCCCGCTGTTGAACAATCGGGTTCAATGATTCCGGACAGAGTTCCCAGTCTCCCAGATCTACATCCAGGAGACTTAAAAAGTCTGCCAGAACATTTTCTACCCCTGGAATGTGAACGGCGTAGATGGACAGAACGTGGGCTTGTGTCCAGCCTAGAATTTACTTCACCTCGTACCAGGCGGTGGGCCCCCTGACGGTAGATGTAAGCCATGGCCATGATGTTGCCCAACTGGACTTTCACGGGATGACATTTTAACTGAGAGGTGAAACCAATTCTGTACCCTTCCGAGATCACCCACAAAACCCACTGACCTGCAATAGAGTTTTCCGAGGCGTTTCGAAGGCACTCGCCTACAGGAGCCTGCGGACCATGATTCCGCAAGTCATGCAGAAGAGGGCTTAAAAGACTTAGGCCTTCAAGCTGCTCACTTGGGCTGTCTGGGCTTGGGAGGGTGGGGGTTTTGTGCAGGTTGGAGGCCTGTGAAGCTTGCTGCCTTTGCGCATCCATTTGGTGGGGACGAAAAAGATGCAGTTTCCTTGCCGTAGTAGGGTGCTTAGTGGACATCTGAGGCAACAGGGTGCTCTTGTCCCCAGTAGCATCACTGAAGATCTGCTTCAGTTGAGGTCTAAACAGTGATTTGCCCTGATAAGGTAAGGAAACCAGTTACTTCTTAGAAAATTGGCCTGCAGACCAAATCTTAAGCCAAAAAGTGTGTTGCACAGTAACAGAAAAAGCCAAGGCTTTGGCAGACATCCTGACTTCCTCGGCAGGGCATCTGAAACATAAGTATTGGCCTCCATATTGTTGGCCAGATAAGCAAGCAAGACCTTGGGGACATCTGCATGGAAAGCCTCCACTACCTGTTCACCCCAGACTGCAACAGCTCTGTTGACCCAGGCAGAGGCAAATATAGGCCTCAAAGCAGCCCCATTGGCCACAAAATTAGACCTGAGGATAGAGTCACGTTTCTTATCTTTGAGTCCCGCAGGATCTGCCAACAGCAGAGCAGTGGACTTGGCTAGCCTGGAACTTGGGGATCCACAGAAGGCCCACTGCATCAAAGATGCCTCAGAAAAAGGGTACCACTTAGTGAATCTCTTAGAGATAGACAATATCTTATCTGGTGCCTCCCACTCATTCATAAGGATCTGATCAAGAGTGGCAGTAGGAAGAAATACAGTAGAGGATTTCTTACGCCTCCAGAAAACATCTGTAGAGGATGTACCCTCATCAGGGGTGTCAGGGACCTGAAGGTCCTTAAAACAGCAGTGATAAGCCCCTCAGCAGAGGGGAGAGGGTCAGTCTCATAAGAGTCTCCATAGAAGTATGAAGAATCCATGTCTTCATATTTCCCATACCACAGCACAGTAGGGGCAGAGAGATCCAAAATACTCACTAGGGAGTCCTGTTTGACATGAGGAACAGTGAGCAAGGGGGTGTCAGAGACGCCACTCAGTCTTTAGCCTTAGGTCTACTCCCATGTCCCTTAGGATCTGACATCCTGACAGTAGTGTCTCAACTAGCAAAAATCACTAGTAACAGTTCCCCACACTAATAATTCAACCAAGAAAAGCCCAGAAAGTATTTCTGGCAATCTGCTTCTGTGTAGGATAAGCAATAGACAAATAAAATGGTGACTGCAAAACAGGCAGCCAATCGGAAGGAAACCCGCAAAACAGGCATTCTGGGTAATGTAGTCATCTCTGTTGCTGTTAACTAGCAATGCCTACAACTCCGTCCGCAGACCCCCAAGACACTTAGGACATGAACAGGATGAAAGGGCATGAGGATATAATAGGATTTTAGTCTTACCTGTTAAATCCTTTTCTCTTAGTCCATACAGGTTACTGGTAACTTTGAATAGGCAATCAGTCCCTTTAAGTAGGCAGGAACAATTCTGAGAAGTGACTGCTGGGTGGAGCTTGCAGCTAGCCAATCCCCAACCAGTAAGATTTGAAGACTAACTATTGACTAGGTAGTAAGAAGGTAAAGATAGACTCCTGTGAGCATGAACCCGAAAGGACCCGCCACGTTCTGCCACAGGAGAGCCAAGCATGGTCCATTGAAAGCGTGGGAGACCAGTAACCTGTATGGACTAAGAGAAAAGGATTTAACAGGTAAGACTAAAATCCTATTTTCTCTGTTGTCCAATACAGGTCACTGGTAACTTTGGGATGTCCAACCATTAAGTTCCCTAGGGCGGGAAGAAAGGCAAGGACCAGGTGCAGGCCCCCAAAGTCACCAGGGCACCAATGAACCTACAGATCATGAATAGCTCAACAATAGCAACAAAGTGTCAACGAACACTGAACAGGGGTAAAACAGACCCCAGGAACTGTTACACAGCACACTGAACTAGAGCCAATAGGGCTCAAAAGTTAAAGGGGAACTACCACCCTGCACAAACTGTATGTTAATTAAGCCTTCATCTGGCAACTAGCTGCTTAGTAGCGCTAGTCGCCAGAAATATTACCTGGCTCCAAAAGGGACTGACAGCGCAGGCGCACGGACGTCACTATGGCAAGATGTCCGTGCTTCCTGCTACTGTCAGCCTCCGAATAAGTAGAAAATCTTTGAAACCAGGTAATATTTCTGGCGACTAACGCTACTAAGCAGCTAGTCGCCAGATGAAGACTTAATTAACATACAGTTTTTGCGGGGTGGTAGTTCCCCTTTAAAGAGTACTGAGAAACTAATGAGATCCTAGACAGGCAAGGCTGCCTCCAGGATCTTCCTTCCAAAACTGGCATCAGCTGATGCCAGCAAATCCACACAATAGTGTTTAGCAAAAGTATGCACAGACGACCAAGTGGCCACCTTGCACAACTGATCAGCTGCAGCCTGGTAGGACCAAGAAGCCCCAATATACCTCTCAGAATGAGTCGTGACCCTGAAGGGAACAGGCTTCTTCCGGAGTTCGTAAGCCTTACGAATCGTGGACTTGATCCAAGAAGCGATGGTTACCTTGGAAGCAGGCTTCCCTGCCCTAGGATCCTCAGGAATTACAGAAAGAGTGTCAGACTGCCTCAAGGAGTCAGTGCGATGCACATAGAACTTGAGACAAGGAACAACATCCAACAGATGAAGATCCCTCTCTTTGTCAGAAGTAGGGCTAGGACAGAAGGAAGGAACCACAATCCCCTGATTAATGTGGAACTCAGACACCACCTTCGGGAGAAACTCCTGGAAGGGGCGAAGCACCCGCCTTGTCCTCGTGAAAGACCAAAAAAGGTGGTCTACAAGACAGGGCATGCAGCTCCGCAACTCGGTGAACAGAAACAATCGCCAGGAGAAAGGCCATCTTCCACGTCAGCATAGGTAGAGGAATGGTAGCCAAAGACTCAAAAGGAGGGAGCTGAAGCACTCCCAAGACCAGGTTACGGTCCCACTGAGGAGCAGGGGACTTTAACACCGGACGGGTATGAGCAACACCCTGGAAGAAAACCTTGACATCAGGAATGATAGCAAGACGCCTCTGAAAAAAGACAGAGAGCGCAGAAGTCTGAACCTTAACAGAACTCAGACTGAGACCCTTATCCACACCTGCCTGGAGGAAGGAAAGAACTGTAGGAAGGTCAAAATCCTGAGACAGGTCTTTGTCAGCACACCAAGATAGAAAGGTAGACCAAACACGATGGTAGGCCTTAGAGAAAACAGGCTTATGGGCACTAAGCATAGCACCCACCACACCAGAAGAAAATCCCTTCTTCAAAATTGAGAATTCAATCTCCATGCCATCAAAGCCAGACGATGAATGTCTTACTTCCAGAGGTATCCCTGTAGAAGAAGGTCCAGACGGGGGGAAGTCGAAGTGGTTCCTCCACTGAGAGGTCCAGAAGCTCCGAAAACCAAGTCTGTCAAGGCCAGTACAGAGCAATCAGAATGACTGGGCAGCGCTCCAGTCTCAGTTTCCTTAGCATCCTGTTCAACAGGGGAACAGGAGGAAAGATGTATGCCAGAGGATCCACCCAGCGAGAGTAGAACGTTGGAACCTTCCTGTTGTGCCTGGTTGCCATCAGGTCAATGCATGGAAGACTCCACTGCTGGATGATGAGGTTGAACACCTCTGGATGTAGCCACATTTTCCGCTATCCACCGTGTGCCAACTGAGGAAGTCTGCAAGAACGTTGTCTACGCCAGGAATATGAACTGCGGAAACAGCAGAGACATTCTCCTCTGCCCATGATAAAATAGCCTTGACCTCTAGCCAAGCTGCGGGACTTCTTGTGCTGCCTTTCTTGCTGATGTAGTCTACAGCTGTGGCATTGTCCAACTATACCCTGACTGGGCAATCCTCCAGTTGCCGTGTCCAGTGTTGCAGGGCATGAAATATCGCCCAAAGCTCCAAGACATTGATGGGAAGGAGAGATTCCTCCTGAGACCACCAGTCCTGAAGACTCAAGTGCCCCAGCACCAGCCCCCATCCGGAGAGGTTGGCATCTGTTGTCACAGTGGTTCAGAAGGGCACCAGGAAGGATCTGACTTTCAGGAGATTATTCAGGTTAAGCCACCAGGAGAGGCTCTGTTCCACGTGAAGAGGGAGAGATAGGGATCTCTTCAGGAGATCTGGTGACCCCTGCATGCCAGGATTAGAAACCTCTGAAATTCCCTAGTGTGAGCCATGGCAAACAAAATTGCTTCCATGGTGGAAATGAACTTCCCCACCAAGGATGACAACTTCTTGGCTGGAACCGGATCCTGAGACAGGATAGCCTGGACCTTTAGTGCTATCTGATGAGCCACTTCGTCTGTGAGAAATACCATCCCTCTCTGAGTGTCGAAGAGGAGGCTCAGAAAGACCATCCTCTGGAAAGGAACAAGGTCTGACTTGTCCAAATTGATGATCCACCCACAATGGGAAAGAGCATGAATGCAGTCCTGCACCTGCTGATGAAGGAGTTCCGGAGAAGAGGCCTTCAGAAGGAGGTCGTCCATATATGGAGTCACCCTGATGCCGTTCCGATGTAGGACGGAGATCAATGCTCCTAGGAATCTGTTGAAGACTTGAGAAGCCATAGTCAGGTCAAAGGGGAGGGCAGAAAACTGGAAATGCCCTCGGTCATAGGCAAAGCAGAGATACTGATGACTCTCTGGATGAATAGTGATATGCAGATAGGCATCTTGAAGCTCCAGAGAGGCCAGAAATTCCCCAAGGGACATGGTCGCTATCACTGTGCGCAGAGCCTCTTGGTGGTATTGGGACCGGACCACAAAGGAGCTGAGATCTTTCAAATCCAAAATGGGATGACAGCTGCTGTCCTTCTTGGAAACCACAAACAGGTTGGAGTAAAATCCCGAGCCCCTCTCCTGAGGAGGAACTGGCTCCAGGACCGCCTTGTCCAGAAGGGCCTGTATAGCTTCCTCGAAAAGGCGGCGCTTTTCTGCTCCCAAAGGAGAATGAGAAGCAAAGGTCCTGGGAGGAGGAAGAGAGGTGAAGGGAATCCTGTACACCGTAGCCACCACCTGTAAAACCCATGGTTCCACCACAGAGGTCTGCCAAGCCGAGAGGTAGTGGCGTAAGCGGCCACCTACCTGTGGGTAGGGACCCGGGTTCGGCGAGTCATGCAGAAGAAGGTTTGGAAGCCTTGGGCTTCACGGAGGACTTGGATCTTCATTGCTGCTTAGGCTTGGATGAGGAGCGCAGAGCCTGAGGGACCGTCTGGGTCGCTTGGCGTGAGTCTGCTTGAAAGGGATGAAAAAGCCGATTCCTTTTGACAGGCGTCTTCTTCCTCAGGACCACTGGCAGGTGAGTACTCTTCCCTCCAGTGGCCTCCCTGATGAGATCCTTGAGCTCATGCCCAAACAGGAGGAGCCCTGAAAAGGCAAAGACAGTACAGCCTTCTTGGAGGCTGTGTCAGCAGATCAGATCTTGAGCCAAAGACCACGTTGGGCTACCACAGACATGGTAGATGACCTGGCTACCATATGCACAGTGTCAAACAGGGCAGCAGAGACATAATGCTGAGCCTCAGCAACATTAGCGAGAAGCCGCAACATGTCAGCAGTAGGGGCCCCCTGATGGACAGCTGAATTGAGCTGTTCAGTCCAAACAGCTACAGCCCTATTCACCCATGCTGCAGCAAATGCACAGCGGAGGGGCAGAGCCAGCCATCGCAAACATAGCCTTGAGAGAGGTCTCAAGCTTCTTATCAGTCCAGTCTTTGAGAGTAGAGGCATCAGCCACAGGCAAGGCAGTGGACTTAGAAAGCCTGGAAACAGGGGCATCCACTTTAGAGGGATGGACCCACTGCATGAGGGCCATTTCAGAGAACGGGTAAAGCTTAGCGAACTTCCTAGACACAGATGGTTTCTTGTCTGGAAACTTCCACTCCTCAGGCACCAAGCGGTCAAGGGTGGGGTTAGGTGGAAAACAAGTAGGGGGTCTAACAGGCTCCTGAAACACATCAGAGGGGTCAGAAGATGTCTCCTGTACCAAAGGAATGTTCAGGGAGGTGAACACAGCCGTGATAAGGCCCTCAGCTGAGGGAATGGGGTCAGCCTCAAAAGGGTCCCCAAAAAACGAGATGAAGGAACAGCTGAACAGTCATCATCATCAGAGTCCACCAATAATTCCTCCACAGAGGACCCAGACACATCAGGTACACCCAGCGATTTAGGCAGGGAAGATCTGATAGGGGCGGGGGCCTGCCATGAGTGGAAGACCCCCTGTAAAGTGGATGGAAGGAGTTGTAAGGTGGACCGGAGGTCCCTGGTAGTAGTCTTAAACTCTTGCATTCATACTGGCTCTAGTGTATGGCTGGAGGCCCTTGCAGGGGATTTAGGGGCAGCAGCGCATGCTGGGCAAACATGACCTGAGAATTATCTAGGTAGCACTGAATGACATGAGGAGCAATGAGCAATGGGGGACACAGACACCCCAGTATCCTTTGTCTTAGGCTTAGCCCCTAGGTCTAACAGAGAAGACATTCTCACAGAGTCAAATGGTCAAAGTATCAAAATAGTGTGTGTGATAAATAAATGCACCCCAGAAATGTTAAATCAGACTTATCTGGTAGGCGAAGGGTTAAGCTGCGGAGGAGAGAAGGAGAGCCCAAGCCCTGAGTAGGATACTCGATCTGCGAATACACAAAATGGCTGCCGTGACGGAAGCCAATCGGAAACGAGCGTGCGAAGCGAGAGCTCATGGGAAATGTAGTTTCGCTAATGGAGTACCCCAACAGTACCCGAAGCCCCCCAAAACCTCCAACATGCCTAGAACGTTGACCAGATGACAGATCAAGGGCAAACCCACAAAATGAGCCATCTCTGACCTCGCTACGTGGAGCGGTTGCAGAGATATGTCCCAAAATGTAAAGTCCCATAGAAGTGAATGGAGCAATGGCGTCTATGCGGTAAACGTGTGCCTTAACGGCAAGGAACATAAAGTTAACGAGGTGAATACCAAAAAGTAAAACTACTCAAAAGCATCACAAGAATAAAACAGTAGACCCAATAAACACTGGTCCCAGTAGGGAAAGTGTCCAAAGACCCCTCAAAATGTGCTAACCAGCAACAAAAGAGTTAGGCTACCACAGAAACTTGCTCCAAACACCTCACAGACATACAGATAAACCCAATGAGTGCATGAGTATGTAATAGGAACTCAAAATGAGATCCCTGTGAGGAGGGGAAGTGTGGGACATGTGGACCTCAGCACTCAAAGGGTGCTCACCTTTTTCAGCAGGTCTTCTGTCTTCAGATTACCATATATCAAGAAGAAGCCTCAGTGGGCAACTCCTGGGGAAAGAACTTGCAGCCAAGATTTTTCCCCCAGGGCTTTGATCCACAAAAGCACCTGGTAAACTGAGCTATCCACATTTGGGTGATGGGAATTGTCAGTGATAGTAATCCGCCTAATGGTGGTAATCCCATATCTAACAGAAAAATAAAAAAAAGCTAAAACTATAACAGAACTCCTCTCTTGCCTTGTGTCTGGACCAAGGAACAAATCTTACTGATTGGGGATTGGCTAGCTGCAAGCTAAGAAGAGGAGGTAGGCTTCACCCAGCAGTCACTTCTCAGAATTGTTCCTGCCTATTTAAAGGGGCTGATTGCCTACCCAAAGTTACCAGTAACCTGTATTGGACAACAGAGAAAAGAAGACTCATCCCACTCCGATGTCTGTATGACCAACAGTTGCAGAGATATGTCCCAGAAAAGTCAATGGAGCAAAGATGGCAGCCGCGCGGGAATTGTCCTTAAAGGAGTCATGCACCTGAAAAACGGACAAAGTATAAGGTACCCCAAATTACCCATTAACCACAGGGCACATGAGGGTTGAATAAAAGAGACAGACCCCTAAAGGGAAAAGCCTAAGAAAGGCCCAAACCTGGAGAAACCAGCAGGGAAGGGGTTAAGTAGCAGCAATGCAGCCATCCATGCTCCATAACCCAGGGGAACAGTAATAACATGCCCAACATGAGTGCAAGAACCCAAAGGTTCAGAGAGACCCCTGTATGAAGAGGTATAACTAGGGATAAAGTGGACCAAGCCACTCAAAGGGTTACTCACCAATCTTCATCTTCTGTCATCTGGTTACCATTGCGAAAAGAGCTGAGCCTCAAAGTGGTCCTGCTAGGAGTGAAAACTTGGGTTGCAAGATTCTCTCCACAGGTCTGCAAGGGTCCACACAGCACCTGCACACTGGTCAGTCCACTCCAGGGAAGCCCGGTAATGGTAACCTTCCTAATGGGGTACTTGTGACAGTCCCATATCTAATGGAAAAACAATAAATAAACTAAGCAGCAGTGTTCGAAGCCATGTCCATTCAGTCAGGAACACATCAAAGCTGGAGGCAGGGCTAGGCTGGTCTGCAGAAGGGGAGGGAAGGCTCCACCCTCAAGACCTTGTCTTCTGATGTTTTCTGCCTTCCAAAGGAAGATCAATCCCTATGGTACCTGTATTCCATATTGGACGACAGAGAAAGATTAATATTACGGGGCAAACTACCATTAGTGTAGCTATATTAAAAAAAAAAAAAAAAAAAAAAAAAATCAGGGCCATGCCATATTTAGAGGCCCTATGAATGGTGAAAACAAAAAACTTTATAGATTTTTAATAAATCAAATTTAACTTGAAGAGATTATTACTTTTGTATTAGGGCACCATTGGCTAGCCTCATCTTTGTTTTATGGCACCTGTTGGTATCCTGAGGTGCAATTCAGTAACCTAAATCGATGAAGTGTTGAGCAAATCAAATGCAACATACAGGGTGAATAAACATTCTCAGAATTTTCATTTATATAAATGCAGCTTTTTAACCCCTTTAATGCTAGGGAGGTCTCAAATGCACTGAACACCTCTCTAGCCTTCAAGAGATGAAAAGCACCATTTAATTCAATGGTGCAGTTGCTTTGCACCTCTGGTGTGCCTTGATTGAATATAACTGGCTATACTTTTTTGGGGCTGTATGGGGAAATGTATTTGCACTAATGGCTAATGTTGTTTTAGATACTTACTGTTATTGTTGTACTAGGTGTACTTTCCTTAAAGGGATAGTAATGTTTCATAATAAAAGCAGCTCCAATTAATCTTCATAGTATTTGGACCATGGACAGTGTTATTTCAATACTGTCAGAGTTGTAGTTCAAGAGTAAGTGAATGATAAAATATCCCCCTACTGCCCCTTTTACTGATGTAACACTGCTCACCTCAGAGCAACAAGACTGTCCAGATGGATTGCAGAGAGGGACACTCTTCAATTAACATAAGGGAAAAAAACTGAAAAGCCTGTCAATGGGGGCAGGGTTTTCATTGTTCTGACAGTAAGAAGATTGTCCCTTGCTGTGAGCAGTCTGGTCTGTGGATCAGATTCCACATCTGAGGGGAGGTGGCTTACACTAGATAAAAGGGGCGGGAGGGGGATACTTTATCATTCAACTCTGACAGTATTGAAATAACACTCTCTATGACTCAAATACTATGAAGATTAATTGGAGCTGCTGTTTTTGTGAAACATTACTATCCCTTTAACTACTCTTTTTCCTTCTATTAACTAAGCACATGGGCATATTGTGTGCCTGTTCAACATGAAGGATATTAATGACAGTTTTGTTAATCTTTGGTGAAGTGCTTGCAGTCCCGTAAAGGAGAAAGGACGTTCTTGGACAAGTCTTATTTTATGATATCTGATATCTTTTTATAGGCATAAGAAGTGATGGTCCTCAAGCTACTTTACAAGGCAATCATCCAGAAAGTATGCTCAAAGCATCTTACCTCTGTAAATGGGAAATGAGAAACCTAAGCACAGCAGGGCTAGGTAGGTAAGTACAACTCATGCAGGTAAGTAATTGCCAGTATCTGAGGTCCATTAAACTTCCAGGCTCGGGAGGATCTGTAGTTTGCTTGATAACTTGGCAGTAAATCTCATCTCGAAGTGGCCTCAGGTCCAGACAGGTCTGAAGAATTCCCTGCATTAGTGGCACAGGATCTCGTTCATGCTCCAACTGTTGGAGTGAGTTGAAGATCTTGACTGCCTCATCCCGAAGAGCCGTGTAACCTTTCCCTTTGTGGCCTGATAATGAGAACAAGGTAAACAATGATGTAACTACAGACTTATTAGACCATAAGCTCTTCAGGGAAGGTTTCCATTCCCAATGTATAATTCACTTGGTTATCCGTATCCCAACAAATAATGAAATGTCACAGTTCTGTCTTATGCTCCTACCTCTGTAGTTTTAGATTATACTACCAATGCTGTTTCTGTAAATCATTGTGTACACATATATGTACTTAGAGTGCTAGCTCTTTGGAAATGTTCTTTCAGCTAAATATGGGCCCAAATGCTACAACTTATTCCTTTAGGTATAGTTTTTATTGAAGCAAATTCTTATTGAAGCAAATTTTCCTCTATACAGACCAGGTATGCAGAATATACATTTTACTTTGTTTATTAAAACAAGAATAGCCAATGATATTAAAGGAGCAGTAAAGTTAAAAAACGACTTTCATTATTTAAGTAGATTAAATTATGTTATGTTCTGTTTTTTTTAATTGGTTAAGGAGTAATTCTATTATTAAATTTAGGTTTTCTGAATCATGAGTTCTCTCTAGTGTCATAATTTAGGTTAGTGAAATCAAGTTGTTGACTTGAGTAAATCTTGATTGGCTGAAGGATCAAACTTCCTGAGGCGTTTTGAAATCAGCTGTTTGTGGCTTGTGCTCAGGAGTAGTGTAGCGTGCCTGCTAGGTGAATGAGCAGGATATCTGAACGAGCACTAGCTGCCACAGACAGCTGGGTTGTTTGACATGTTTTTTAGGCATAGTAAAGGGAAAAAAAAACTCCACATAGAAGGTTTGTATTAATGAGATAGAGAGTATGCAGATATTTATTGGTAAAAGCTGGTAGTGGTAATTTTTTTTTACACTTTATATAACACAAAGATATAAATCTACATAATGTAGAGCAGGTAGTGTAGTAAAAAATATAGTCTGCAGCATTATTAACCTTGTGAGTTTCAGAAGGGTAAGCAATGCATCTGCAAACTCTCTATCTCATTAATACAAACCTTCTATGGAGTTTTTTTTCCTTCACTATGCCTAAAAAACGTGTCAAACAACCCAGCTCTCTGTGGCTGCTAGCGCTCGCTCACATATCCTGCTCGTTCACCTAGCAGGCACACTACACTACTTCTGAGTACGAGCCACAAACAACTGATTTCAAAACTCCTCAGGAAGTTTGATCCTTGAGCCAATCTATCCAAGTTGACGATGTGATTTCACTAACCTAAATTATGCCAGTAGAGGGAGCTCATGATTCAGAAAACCTAAATTTAATAATAGAATTACTCCTTAACCAAAATTTTTTTTTCGAAAAAATATAAAAGACCTTGAACATACCACCATTTAATTAGAGTTGCTGGCCGCAAGGCCACATATCCACCCCCATAAGAGCTGTGAAGCAGAACAGGATGGGCAACCAGTGAACCCCAAAGCAGTGTTAGAAGAAAGATAGGGAGCCAAGGGCAGATCTGTCAGACTGTGGTAAGGAAAATTAGTCCTGCCCAGAAGTGCCTTAAATAGGTCTGAAAATAAAGTCCCAGAGTTTCTTCTACAGAAGCAGAGATCTGGAGCAGGTTGAAATAAATCTTGTAGGAATCCAATAGTCACACAGAGCACCAGAAGATGGTGAGTGGCAGAGATCTAAGGTGGACGATGGCTATCCCTCAGAATTTCAGTAGATGGCGAACTGCAGTGATCTGCGGTTTATGACTCAGCCTGGATCTGTTCTGCAAGCTGGCAAATTAGAGGAACTCCCAGTCACAGGATGGATGAGATGCTGAAAGGAGAGTCAGCAGAGGAGTTGCTGATTGGGAGAACTCAAGCCACAGCAGGAGAAACAGTCTAGTCAGAAGGGCAATACAGGGTCTGGCCAAGGAAACCGAATGCAAAGTACTTACACAAAAAGTGGATAGTAGGTCAATACAAGGAGATGGTCAGAACCAGGGAATCTCATAGGGCAGCACCGAATCACAAGACAAGGGCAGGTCGAAATTCAGGCAAAGGTCAAGAAGCCAAAAGAAGCTAGGTACAAAATCGGAGTCCAAAATTGGGTAGTCAGTCAGAGCCTGGTTGGAAATCAGATCAGGAACCAGCAGCATCACAAATGTTTCTCTCATTAAGCTCAAAGATCGGGCAAAGGTGAGAAGAAACAGGTGAAATTTAAAGCTTGAATAACCAACAGGAAACCAGGTACATGAAGGACAACCCCATAGCACTAGACTACATTTCAGTCCTTCTCTAGTTTATTGTTGCTATTTCAACCTGTGGGGATGGCAGAATTATAAACATATAAATCAATAGGTGGCAACAGGTATACAATACATATTTTTTATATTATAAACATACAGGTCCATCCAACCTTTTTTACTCCAGAGTTGATGCTGTAAGCTCTGGAGAGGCAGATGATAATTCCTGTTGGTTATTATGACCTTGTACCCACCTTTGCAGCCAATGTGAATGAGGATTTCACTTTCAGCCTCAATTCTTGCAAGGAGACAATAAGCCTGGCATCTGTACAATAATGGCTGTAACATGCCTTAAAGGGATAGTAATACTTCGTTTTTACTACTGCCCTTTAAGCTTGTCTTGAAAAGTTATGTACAGTGTTACCTTTCAAATACTCTGAAACAGTTTGGTTCATGGTAAATTTTACATTAAAACTTCCCCTCACCGCCCCTTTTCATAGCTTTCCCTTGAGTCTGAATTCTGGACGTACAACCACACAGGCAGCACAGAAAGACAAAAGTATTAGGTTGCAATGTAAAACCCAGCCCCCTTTTTACGTCATGTTCCCGTTAGAAAAAAGTTGCCAGCAGTGACCGGAACATCTTTCTGTCAATAAAAAGCTGTGTAGAAGCTGGTTTGAAGAGGAGCCTGCCTAAGTACATTGGGAGAGAGCTAATTAATTGATAAAATAAACAAATATAAGCAAAAAGTCCATAATAAGACACAAGCATCACAGAGATTAACCCTCTGAGTGCCAGAGGGGTTAGTGATGCACTGAAATGCAAAGCAATATGCACCCATCTGACACTGAAATGGTTAGGAGACAGTGGGACAGAAAAAAATGTATCAAATGAAATGTACAAGACAATTTATAAGACAACAGAAGATGTACAATTCTTAGATGAGGACAAGTGAGAACTGGCAAGATGGTGAAGCAGGCCAGATCAGAGGACTCCCCGAGATAGGAAGAAGAAGAAAAGAGCGCACTTCCAAATGTATATGAAGCGTTATGTTGCACTAATTGTACTCACAAGATAGTTTCTTGATATGATGGCCCAAAAAATTATGTTGATCAAAATCGGATGTACATAGATTGGGGATACCCCCCTCTCCCACACACTGCAATTCTGCCCCTGTTAGGATCCTCGTTTCTCCCACTTCATCTGAGAGATGAATGACACTTACACCAGACTTGGTGATAGATCTTAGTCAATCTTGCACAGACGGTGTCTAGGAGATCAAGCCCGACCTGGCGTAAGCCTCAGACTAATGTGGGGTGAACCAATTGGAGTATAGAGCTGATTCCCAAGTGGAGCAAAAGTACTAATCACAACGGGAGAAACAGCAACAGATATAGATATAAACTGCAAATAGTGTACAAATATAAAAACTTTATTACAATTAGCCGCCGCCACTCCCAGTAAGCTCTCACCTGTCCCGTTTCCTTCATTCTGTCTTCCAATGCCAGGACCTCCAGGTGTAGCTGCTCCTTCCTTTGCAAGCGAGCACAGCTGTAATCGGATGCAATCAGACTCGTTACGCTGGCAGAGGGATTTCCTTCAGTTTACTGACTCTGTGCGCTCTAAAGTGCTGACAGCAACAGCGGCTTCCAAGTTGTTGTACATAGAAGTGTTAAATGGAGAACAGTGGTATGGGCTAGTTCAGATGGGGTTTGGCTAGATGTAATTGTAAAAATAGCAAGGTACATTAATGACGTGCTTTAGTCAGATTCTGTGTGTAGGGGTCCAACACTCTACCAGCGTCTTGGTAGCAGGAAAGCTATTCAGTTCTCATGTCACTAGGGTATGAGGCAAAGGTTGAACTTGATGGACTTGTGTCTTTATTCAACTTAATTTACTATGTCACTATGGTTACCTATAAGGAGTGCAATCACAGTATCCCCATGGGTTGATGTTTCCGTTTGTTGTGACTCATAAATCTTCCTCTTAATTGATTCAGTTTATTTTGTATCATATAGGTAGAGGAGGTTGGATGTTGTGTTAGACTACATAAGCTGACATTACCACTTTGGGTTTTTAATGGCATATAACACTGCACAAATAGTTAAGGATTTGATTTTACAGTTACAATCAGATTGTCACTCTTGCTGGATATGGCAATGTTTAAAATTTGACACCGTTTGGGATTTGCTCATAGTTGATACTCCATACACTTACACTTTCTTAGTGGATTTGGGACAGTGCCTGTGAGGGGTTAATCTCAAACAGATGTCAATTACCCGAGTAGTAGCTTATGTCCATTCAGCACTCACTGTGCTGACGCTCACGGAATCCATTGGTTAAATAAACTTTAAATTCAGACTGTCAATGTAACAGACTTTGTCATCACGATTACGCTGTCTCTAAGCAAAAAGCAATGATGATTTAACAACTTGTCTCCGGTCAAATGAGGTTGTGAGTTTATCGGCTGTGAAGTTTATTTTTAATAATTACCAATAAATGTCTTATTGTTTTTACTTATCGGTTTTTGCCTCATTCCAAGGTAATGGGAATGTTGGTTTACCTGAGACCAATGCCATAGGGCTAGATGAATCCCATGATAGGGATAGAGCTACCTGTCAGGTGTCCTCCATTCCTTCAAATGCACCTAGTCTAAAGAATGGTGAGGAATAAAAATGATAACCTTCTTTTTGCATCTCTTAAAAATATCAGGGGAAGGGGAGCTAGAGTCTGAGGCCTCTGAGACCTAAGTGTCTCCAGGACAGCCTGAATAAGAACCTTATCAGAAGAACCAAGGTCTTTCTAATAAGAATTAGAGAAGGATGAATCCAGGTAGTCCATATCAGTTTCCCCTTCCTCAGAGAAGGAATTAAAAGTAATGGGGACATTAACCTCAGTATATGTGTTTTTTGGATGTCCGTGGGACCAAGAGTCAAGATCCCTTAAACAGATGAAGGCATAGAACTAGCTGTGGAAATTAAGGAATTAACCCATGCAGGCTCCTGTTCCACAGATGAGGGACCCGGAAGGTGATCGGGGCCAAAGCACAAGAGGGCATTACAATACCAGAAGATCCCCTAGGGAGGACAATTTGGCATGAGGAGCAATGGGTTAATGGGACCTGCTGAAACATTAGTAGCCTTAATCTTTCCCATATCTCTCTTAGGCTCTGACATAGCCAAGAGACCCCTTTGCGTAGGAAAGAAAGTAGAAGAAAAAGTAGAGTAAAACAGGATTTTAGTCTTACCTTGTTAAATCATTTTATTTTAGTCCATATGGAATACAGGTACCATGGGAAGTGATTTTCCTTCCTTGGAAGGCTGAACATTTCAAAATAAAAGGTCTTGAGGGAGACGCCTTCTCTCCTCTTCTACAGGTGGACCCAGTCACTGACTTCCAGTTTTGATATGAGACAAGCTCACTAGATAGGACAGCGAGAGAATAAGAGGTAAGCTCCTGTGAGGAAAAAGACCCAAGAAGGACCCCCATGTCCAGACAGGCGAGACCAAGCAAGGTCCCTTTCTCTGGGCAGGAGACCTGTATTCCATATGGACTAAGAGAAAAGGATTTAACAAGGTAAGACTAAAATCCCATTTTCTTTTTCGCCAATATGTAATACAACTACCAACAGTAGGTTCCTAGAAGTGGGAAGTAATAAAAAGGACCTTGCGCTGCTCCCCATGATACTGGAGTTCCCTATGACTATCCAGCAGTAGTAACAGACAAACTTAACCAAGTGTCAACGGACACTGAAAAATAAGCAGAGAACACAATAAGAGGAGCCAACAGGGCTCAAACATTTGAACAACAGTAAGGCACAGGAAAAAGTAGGTCCTTAGACAGGCAGGACTGCCTGAAGGACCTCCCTGCCAAAGTTGGCTTCAGCTGAAGCCAGAACATCCACCTGATAGTGCTGTACAAAGGTGTGCATGAAGGACCAAGTCGCAGCCTTGCACAACTGCTTAATCCGAGGACTGATTCTTGTAGACCCAAGAGGCCTCACACCTGTACTTGACCTCGGACTGGGTCAGGGCTCTCTGAGTGCCCCCTCTATTGTTTATGTAAGCCATGGCGTTGTCCGACTGGACTCTTACTGGATGACCCTTCAATTGAGGGGTCCAGTAAACCAGAGAGAGACGGATCACCCTGAGCTCCAGAACACTGATGGACTGAAGCGGCGCCTCTGCAGTCCATCTGGCCTGGATCTCCAGGTAATCCAGAACCGAACCCCAGCTACTCAGGCGGCATCTGTCTTGACCATGGTCCATTCTGGAATGACAAACAGCTTCCCATGTTTCAGGTTGCGCCATTGCAACCACCACTGCAGATCCTGTATGAGGGAAAGCTACTAATCCAGGAGATGAAGATTCCCATGCCACGTCTGGATGACAAGTCTCAGCAGTTCGCTGGTGTGCACCTGGGAGTAGGGTAGGCACCTGGGAGTAGGGATAGACACTAGGGGGCCCAAAACACTCATGTACTCCCTTACTGGAGCTCCAGAAACACATCCTGCATGACCTGCAGGATCTGGTCCTCTGGCAAGAAAACTTTCCCCAGTCAGGTACTGAACCGCATTCCCAGGAATAACAGATTCTGGGAAGGGACTGGAAAGGACTTTGACATGTTCAGGATCCACCCACAGTGAACCAGAATCTGAGCACATTCCTGGACTTGCTGAGCCAGGAGATCTTGCGATGGAGCCTTCAGTAGAAGGTCATTCGGATAAGAAATCATCTGAATACCCCGGGTGTGAATGAAGGGCATTAGGGACCCGGGGACTCTGGTAAATACCCAAGGAGCACAGGCCAGCCCAAAGGTAGGAAGGTATCACGGTGCCCGTGATTGGTGCTGTTCAGTGTCAATCACTTGCTGAGTATCATGATTGGCTGTCTGTGATTAGCCCTCCTCACACAGCCTTTTTAAACCCAGGCTGAGCACTTCCAGGTTGCCCTTTCGTGGTGTTTCTGACTTCACTCTGCCTGACCTGCTTGTCAGGCTTCTGGACCTGTTCCTGCTGTACTTGCTGATCCTGTGTTCCAGTGTTCCTGTATGCTAGTGTTCCTGTGTTCCAGTGTTCCAGCACCTCGCGGGTTAATCTTACTGAGTTCCAGTGTTCCAGCACCTCGCGGGTTAATCTTACCGAGTTCCTGAATCTCCTGCTCCAGCCGTCGCTCTGGCGACATTGTTCTTCTCGCTGCTGATCATACTTTGTTGGTTCCTGGTGGCGATATACATTGTTGGTCCCAGCGTGCGGACGCTGGTTTTCTCCACTAAACCTGGTTGCAATATACATTGCTGGTCCCAGCGTGCGGACGCTGGTTTACACCACTAAACCTGGTTGCGATATACATTTTTGGTCCCAGCGTGCGGACGCTGGTTTACTCCACTAAACCTGGTTGCAATATACATTGTTGGTCCCAGCGTGCGGACGCTGGTTTACTCCACTAAACCTGGTGGCGATATACATTGTTGGTCCCAGCGTGCGGACGCTGGTTTACTCCACTAAACCTGGTTGTGATATACATTGTTGGTCCCAGCGTGCGGACGCTGGTTTACTCCACTAAACCTGGTTGCTATATACATTGTTGGTCCCAGCGTGCGGACGCTGGTTTACTCCACTAAACTGGTTGCGTGATACATTATTGGCTCCAGCGTGCGGACGCTGGTTTGCTCCACTAAACCTGGTTGCGATATACGTTGTTGGTCCCAGCGTGCGGACGCTGGTTTACTCCACTAAACCTGGTTGCGATATACATTGCTGGTTCCAGCGTGCGGTCGCTGGTTTGCTCCATTAAACCTGGTGGCGCTATTACCATTAGCACGTTGGTTTGCTCCTGAACATCCAGTACTGTGGTCAGTCGCTGTCCACTTCCTTGCAGTTGTCTGAGTATCCCTGGCAATAGACTCCTGCTGAGTAAGACCTCTATACTTATGCTCTATGCTGTCTTAGTCACCTGACAGCTGGTCTACTTGCTCAGACTGCCCTGCCCGGTATTGGTGAGGCCGGTAGAACCTTGACGATACCATCCTGTAGGTTGCCTCACCCAGTATTGGCGGGCCGGTAGAGCCTACTCCAGTACTCCTTTGGGCTGCCCTGCCCGGTATTGGTAAGGCCGGTAGAACCTTGTAATTCACCATCTTTAAGGTTGCCTTACCCGGTATTGGCAGGGCCGGTAGAGCCTACATTCAGCATTCCGTGGGGGCTGCCTTGCCCGGTATTGGTAAGGCCGGTAGAACCGGTATATGTCATCTCACGGTTGCCTTACCCGGTATAGGCAAGGCCGGTAGAGCCTGTCATTAAAACTGTCACTTGGGTTGCCTTGCCCGGTATTTAGGCAAGACCGGTAGAACCTATTATATGTTATATTACTGTTGTATTGTTATGTATGTTTACCCTACGGGGACTGCCTTTAACTTTTAATAAAGTTAAGTTATTTTACCAAACCTTAAGTCTGAGAGTCTTCAAAAACCGTGACAGAAGGAAATGGTAGTGCTCTGAGTCTAAGGCAAAGCTCAGATAGCGTTGACTGTCCAAGTGAACAAAGATTTGTCAGTACACATCCTGAAGGTCTAGAGATGCGAGATACTGCCCTGGGCACTTAGCTGTGATGACAGTATGCAAAGACTCCATCTTCAAGCGAGCAGTCTCTACATACAAATTTGAGTTGCTAGAGGTCCAGAATGGGACGGCAGCCACCGTCCTTCTTTGAAACCACAAACAGGTTTGAATAGAGACCTAAACCTCTCTCTTGAGGCGGAACTGGAACAAGAACTCTCCGGTCCAGAAGACACTGAACCTCTTCCCTGAACATCCACAGCTTTTCCAGGCCCGTGGGAACCCTGGACTGGAAAAATATGAAAGGAGAAAGGGACTTGAACCCTGTTCTGTACCGTTCTGAAATTACCTGCAAAACCCACTTTTCCGTCCACTTTTCCGCAATAGCATCTGCCCAAGCGCTTTGGAATTGGCGAAGACGTCCGCCAATAGGGGCCTGCGGACCAGGATTTCATGAGTCGTGCGGAAGCTGGCTTGCCAGACTTAGGCTTTGCAGCAGCTCGCTTGGACTGCCACTTCTGTTTGGACTTGGCTGGGGAGCTCTGGGTAAAGGCATGCGAAGCTTGTGGTCTCTGTTTGGTGGGGATGAAAAAGAAGCAGTTTCCTTGCCATAGTAGGGAGTTTGGACATCTGAAGTAACAGGGTGCACTTGCCCCCAGTAGCATCACTGATAAACTGCTTCAACTTGGGACCAAAAAGAGATTTGCCCTGAAAGGGCAAGGAAATCAGTGACTTCTTAGAAGATTGGTCTACAGACCAAATCCTAAGCCACAAGGTGCTTTGCCCAGTAACAGAGAAGGCTTTTTTGGCCTTGGCCGGCAACCTGATGGCTTCAAACAGGGCATCAGAAACATACGTATTAGCCTCTAACATGTCGGCTAACATAGCCAACAGATCCTCCTTTGGGGCACCTGCATGAACAGCGTCCATCCGTTGTTCGCTCCAGACTGCAACAGCACTGTTGATCCAGACAGAGACAAAGATAGGCCTCAATGCAGCCCCAATGGCAGCAAAGTTGGACCGGAGGATAGAATCAACCTTCTTATCCGCCACATCCTTAAAACCTACTTTGTCCGCCAATGGGAGAGCAGTGGACTTGGCTAGCCTGGAAATAGGAGGATCCACAGAAGGAGAAGTCCACTGCGCCAAAGCTTAGAGAATCTCTAGAGATAGTCAACCTCCTATCAGGGGTCTTTCGCTCATCCAGAAGAATCTGATCAAGAGTGGCATAATGGGAAAAACACAGTAGAGGATTTCCTATGCCGTTGAAAGATATCTGTAAAGGAGGGACCCTCATCAAGGGTGTCAAAGACCTGAAGGGTCTGGAAAACAGCTTCGATGAGCCCCTCAGCAGAGGGAAGAGGGTCAGACTCATAAGAGTCCCCATAGGAGTAGGAAGAATCCACATATTCATATTCTCCTTTCTCTTTGTCATGTTCAGAAGAGTCCTCCTCAGATGAGCCTATGAGTTCAGGCAAACTTGGGGCATAGGGGCCACAAACCTGAAGGTGGTAGGGGGCTTCCAAGACTGAAAATCCCCTTGTATAGAAAGAGGGATTTGTGCCATAGTGTACAACAAATTCTTTACTTAAACTGTCTCTTGTTCAAGGCCGGAGTGCGTGAGGGGCAGAGAGATCCAGAATACTCTCTAGGGAAGCAGATCTGGTATGAGGAACATTAAGCAAGGGGGTTCAGAGACGTCCCTGAGGCCTTTGCCTTAGGTGTAGCCTCATGTCCCTTTGGATCCGACAGCCTGATATGAGTAGTGTCTAAAACAGTATAGCGTGCCATAACTGTTCCACAGTATAATAATTCACCCTAGAAAAGCCCAGAAAGGTACTTATCTGGCAGGCAAAGTGTTAATCTGGAGAAAGAGAGCAAGGAGAGGCAGTCTCTGTGTAGGATAAGCAAGAGAGAAGTAAATGGAGACTGCAAACCAGGTACCCAATTGGAAGAAAGCCCGCAAAACAGGCATTGTTGGTAATGTAGTCTTCCCTGTTGAGTAGCAATGCCTTCAGTTCTGATTGCAGGCCCCCAGGGGCCCCCAAGACACTCAAGACATGAACTGAATGAAAGGGCATGAGGCAACAAGACGAATGACCCAGTTCTGAACACTGTATGACAAACTGTTGCAGAGATTTACAAATAGCCCAAAAAAAGAAAAGACAGGAAGGGCGCCAAATAGTGTACTATAGTTATATGACAAACATGAAAATATGTATGCTAGTAAACTATTACTCACAAGTAAAATGGTTAGGCTGCTGTTATCAGTCAGTCTAACAAACACGCATCCAGAGAGCATAAACCCGTCTCTGTTCGGGTAAATCTTAAATGTCCAATGTTAATCCAAAGGAACGAATGTGAAATACTCAGGCGGAGGAATCTTTATCCGTAAAAATATGTTTATTAAAATGATAAAATCCAACACCTTGTCTGCTTAATCTGCTAACTAGTTTTGCGGTTTACCACCGCTTTCTCAAAGCTACAAAGCTCCTTCAGCTGTAACTATTTCATAATCAGATACATCAACAATTTAACCCCCGAGCACCGGAGTGACCAGCCCCATATCTTTCCCACAACATACCGCGTATCACTCCAGCATCTGAAGGGTCAAAGAGAAAACTTCCCCTTTAATCATGTGTATACAACTTTTCTTAGTTCCATTCTAAAATATTATAAAATTAGGAATACAAAATTCTAAACAATGTATCATTAACATAAAAAACAATATACCCAATTACATGTCTTTGTTAATCGTGATGTGCCACCCTCTCCATACATAGATCCCATCATAAAACTAAATAAATAAAGTGAGATAAAATAAAAAAGGATACAATAAAATAAAATAAGTAGCATCCAACATATGGAAAAATAGTGCATAGCGAACATTAATTTACATAAAAAGCATGAAACTAAATAGATAAAGTGAGATAATATAAAAGAGGATTGAATAAAATAAAATAAGTGGGATCCAACGTATGGAGAAATAGCGCATAGCGAACATTAATTCACATAAAAAGCATGACACCATTTACTCATACCCTTAAATTAACGCAATACAAAATTATATGTAAAATTAAATCAATAATTGCATAGGTATCCTACAATAGAAATACATATCACCAGGCGCTCATCCATCTCAGTCCTACCAAATCATCATCCTCGTTCCCCACATCCATACCATACATATGCACATGCAGAAATATACAGCGTTTGAACAATAGATAAAAAGACCTACCAAATGATCAACATCCACAGGAGTCATCTCCATAAATGAACCCCCATCAAACCTCTCCAATCTAACACCCATACATGACGCAAATACAGTACGGGTACACAATTAGATATACATGCTGAGCTCATTTCTTATTGTTTCTTGCCTGGCTAGCTTAGTTGGTAGAGCATGAGACCCTTAATCTCAGGGTCGTGGGTTTGTGCCCCAAGTTGGGCACCAAAAGAAACAATAAGAAATGAACTGAAACTCATCTGACTGATCAGTATAATCTGGCCCAGAGGAAGGGGAGAGACTGAACTAAATAGGGAGGAGGTGACAGCAAGGTAGGACCAGCTGGGAACAGAATCAGATCTCTGTAGTTTGATTGCAGTAGCCTACAACAGCACCAAGGGAAGGTAGTGGCACTGTGAGGTACTGCACCAGACTGAGGAGAGGACAGGATCATGACACTATCCTCCACCAGACCCAGGTCCCTGAGGTCTGCTCTGGTTCAAACCAACAGTAGCGGTCATAGACAGGAGCCCACCTACTGGGATATTATACAACCCCATGACTATCAGAAGAAACAAAAAGGAAGGCTAGCTAAAAGAGAATCTTTGTCTTAAACCAAGAAGGAGTAAGTTCACTTTTAAAACTGAACATGTCAAGGCAAAGGTAAAGTGGATGAGGATGGAGTTTCCATCTCAGAGAACTCTTTTGATCAAGTGCCTGGGCTTCCTGGAGACTTTAACTATTGGTCTCTGTGTTCCATATAGTATTAACCCCTTAATGTCCAGTGACATGCCAGGACTGTCACTGCTATTTTCCATTAAGGACCAGTGACGGTCCTGGCACGTCACATACTTTTTACTCATAGTGCTCCTGCAGGAGCACTGTGAGTAATATCGGGGACTGAAGTTGACCGCTCCAAGACCGGAGCTATCTCTATCAGTCCCCCTTCGGCGTGCTGGCACACGTGATCAGTCACGTGGGCCGGCACATCAAAGTTTCCTATCTGGTCCTTAAAGTACCACACACCCTGGGGCTGCTGTTCCGTAAGGGGTTAAGAGAACTAAAAATAAAAAGTATTTTTTCGCAACACCCCACTGTGTAATCTAATAATCAAATTTGACATACTGTCCGTTTCACAATTATGACAGATCTTAGAATTACTTTATCAAAGAGAAAATATTACAAATGCTGACTAGCAATGTATGATATTTGGAAGTATACAGTCCCAGTTCATGTTTAGGTGACAATGAGGGTGACTGCCCTATAGAAAACTAATACAAATTCTCACAGATTTAAATGGGGGTTGGATACCTCTGTATCATTCATGAGGTTAAAAGCTCCAGTTAAATCAAGTCAGATGTTTGGAGGTTATATTTATACTCTATGGTGCACTTGATTTGGACCAGAATTACACTACTTTTTTACTTTGTACATCAGCCTCGCTGTCCCTTTAACATTAAACATGGGAACGTTATTTTCAATTTCTGCAACATAAGGAGGCGGAAATAAAGAGAATGGATAAAACGTACGAGAGGGGATGACTCATTTCAAAACTCCCAGGCGTCTGGGGTCCTCCAGAAAGTACACAATGATTTCCTTATTCTTTACAGTGGGAAACCCCCAAGGGACAAGTAACATTTTCGGTAAAGAGACTGTGAGCAGATTATAAGCATTAGTATCAGCAATGTTGTGGTCACTGTAACAGACACTCTTTGGAGGTCTTTGTATGAAGCATCACAAAAGACTGCTAAATTGGCCCATGAAAGCATTAACAATTCATTTTTCAAGGCAATGTGTGTTCTCAAACTGATTTGTAAACAGATTTCTGGTACACACACTTTTGATGAACTTGCTGCAAAAATATGTACAGGATAAATCAACTTAACTGAATAACGAGCACCAAAACTTTCATTTGGAAGCTTCAAAACTATTTTCTAGCATCTACTTTTTTTAAGATTTGTTGCAGCAGAGACATAAGTGTCACGCAACTGAGGAATGTTTATTAAAGGAACACTAGAAAAATCCTAATAATAATCCCCTACTTATTAATATTCTGCCTATTAATATGGGCCGAAATTCCAAATGACCACTGTGAATTAATTTTGGGTGGACTAGTTCCCCAAAATGAATCAGTCCACAGAAGCTGACATGAATCTTTGTCACAGGATTACATTCCCCCACTTAAGATTTGCTTTCTTCCAAAGAAGACCTCAGTGCAGCAGTTTGGGCTACTGACTTCCTCCAACAACAAAAAACATGCGCGCCTTTGTGTTTGTGATTTTGTAACATAGTTGATCATGTTGAAAAAAAAATACAAATATCAATTTCAGTCTTTGCCTTATCACATTTGCTGACCCAGAGGAAGACAAAAACAGCCTATTGAATCCATTTACAATTATGCCAAACCTGGGTAAAAAATTTTCGTCATGACTCCAAAATGGCATCCTGTTGCAATGGCAAATAGAAAATGCCAAGCATTGCAATGGCACACTTAAACAGTTGATTGCATCAAAATACACTTTTAAAATGTTGCCTCATTAAACAGTGTCAAACATTAAGCTGCCGAGAATCTGTTTAGGAGGATGGTTTTGTTTTTTGTTTTTTTTAGAGTAGTTAGGTTATGGCATTCAGGTTAGGGTATGGATAGGATAGGTTAGGTTACTTAGGTTAACATAAAGAGTATCCTTTTAGTTTTAATAAGGCAAAACTTTAAAGGAGCCATTTTGATGCCAGTAACATTTTAAGCACATTTTGACACAATCTACATTTAAAGGGAAACTATCACCCATATACAAGTTTACCTTATTGTAATCCCTATCTAGCAATAAGCTTAAATCATTGGTTAGTTTAAAAAAAAAAAAAAAAAAAAAAAAAAAAAAAAAAAAAAACATGCTGTGGTGAAATGTACATTATTATTTATTTAGAAAATGTTTTACCAGGAAGAATACATTGAGATTTCTCTAGTTTTCAAGTATATCCTGGAGTGTTTTCAGCAAGAGTTGCATATTTGCATCAATGCAGAGACATAATAGGTACAACTACATATGTATACACACATATATACTAAATAAGTTACATACAGCTGCATACTGTTTTTAGATAAAAAGAAGCAGTTATTTTTAAGGATTTTAGACTGGGAGAAGATCTGATTTTTTTCAGGTAGGTTATTCCAGACTTTCGGATCTCTGAAGGAAAAGGAAGAACGACCGGCTTCTTTCTTGAAATGTGGTATATGCAGTGAGTTGTTAGAAGTGGAGCGGAGGTTATAGTTAGTATGGAAAGCTGGAGTAAGCATACTGCTCAGGTAATTTGGTAGTTTTCTAGAGACGTGGTTATGAACCATGCAAGAAAAGGTGAAGGGTATGTCTAGATTTGAGTGTTAGCCAATTTAGTTCTTCATACATATCACAATGATGGGTTGTGTAATTACACTGAAGGATAAAGTGGCATAATGAGTGTCAATTTTAGCAAGATGGATTTGTGGTGCGGGAGCATATACTACGTCCCCATAATCTATGATTGGCATTATCATCTGTTGTACAATACGTCTTCTTAACAGGGGATTTAAGCAGGATTTGTTTTTAAACAGAGCACCTATTTTGGGATAAAGGTTGGATGTTAATTTATCAATATGAAGACCAAAAGTGAGGTTGGGGTCAAGCCACATACCAAGATATTTCTAGGAGTCCACTATGGCAAATTTACAATTAGACTCTGTTACAATGGATAGATTGGTATTGCAGAGATTACGCAGTTTATGCTTTGTACCAAATAACATTGTAACCATTTTGTCAGTGTTTAGGAACAGTTTGTTCTTTGCTATCCATCTTTCAGCTTCAGAGAAGTCATGCTGTAATACGCCCTCTGGCTGTGATACGTTTGAATTTTTTACATATATTATACTGTCATCTGCATACATGTGTACTAAAAACTAGTGTAAAAGCCCGTGTACACGGGACAAGGTCTGGGTGATGTTAACCCTTTGAGTGCCAGAGGGGTACGGAACGCATTGCTTTGCATACCCCTCTGGCACAAAGGGTTAAGAGGCTGGTCCTGCTCTGCGTCCTGCCGCCAACGCAGTCATGCACTGTAGAGACTGCCCGAAAGCACAGAATGCTCCCAGCACAGACCTCCCAGCATTCTGTGCGTTTGGGCAGTCTCAACTGCACATGATGGCTTCTGACAAACATCCTAGCGAATTATTATATAGGATGAGCCTGTGCCTTACTTCTGGACAGACTGCGGTTACAACTCTGCACAGCTGTCAGTTAATCTTCTTCTGCTCCTCTCTAAGTATTGTCAGGTTCCAGCCTCCTCCAATGACGAGGATTTCTCCTCGTAAGCTGGTTGGATCGCGACAATACTTGCTGGTACAGAAGAAGATTGACAAACTGTGGTGCAGAGCATACCCGAAGTCTGTCTAGAAGTAAGGCACAGACTCATTTTTAATAATGTACATTTCACCACAGTATGCTTTTTCTTAACAAAAATAACCAATGATTTAAGCTTATTGCAAGGTAAGGATTACAATAAGGTAAACTTGTGTAGGGGAAGATATCTCCCCTTTAAAACGTGCTATTGTGATGGGCTCTCACAAATAAGAAACACTGATAGTGCAAACTCCAAAATTAGTCAGATCTCTCTCTGAAACAACATCCAGCACTATATTAAAGTTCTTTTTTTGACTAGGGAACCAGTCCATGCAGAACTGACTGATAATAGTCATTATATTTTCCAATTAAGGTAAGTGGGGGGTTATAATTAAGATGTATGTGTTCCTTTAAATGTAGCACATACATTTCAGTTTATATTTTAATAGTTTTAGGGCTTTATGACAGTCAATTAAATAGTGATGCTTATATTATTTAAACATAATGTTATTGATTGTCTGCTACTTTAGTTGCTGTGCAAGGATAAGTTGGCTTCATCATATGGTTGCTTAATTGGCAGATAAAAAAAAGTGGTGAAACTAAAAATCTTGCAATAAAAGATGTCTGTGGATTGCAGTTCACTTTCTTGGAACCTGGTGAAGGACCCAGGTACTGATTCAATCAAGATCGACATTCAGCCAATCAGCTTCATATGTGAATGGGTGTAGCTGTTTAGCTGTATGTTCAAGCATCCCTAATCCTGACTTTGGGATAATGAATCACATCAGTCTGTTTGGGGGGTAAACTGAATGCAAATATAGGTTCTATTCCACACTTCAGATCCACTCAGCATCATACATTAAGGGGTGGTCAAAAACAGCTGAGAGGGCCTTGGTGTGCCCATTCCTGCACTAAAAGCCCCACAAACTCGTATATACAGACCAGGCTGGGATATGACATGTAGAATTGTTTTATCATTTTGGATGTTTGATGCACCCAATGCAACTAATAGTGAAACATAGAGAACTACATTTATCAGGTGATAAGAGTAGATATTTTGCAGTTCCTATGTTATTCAAGTATAGCAAACAAATGAAAATTCCCATTGATTTAAATAGGGCTTTTAACCCCTTGATTGCTGAAGCCTTGAGGGCCACGCTAGCATTTATTAGAATAAAATCCTATTTAAATCAGGGGGTGTATGGGAATGTATATTTGTCTCCTACTCTGCTCCTGGTTTGCTCCACAATATCTCCTCTTTGCTTTGACACATAAGGCCCAAGATACCTAATTCATGTGTATTTTTTGGAGTGTTGATATCCGAAACAAAGTTGCCTGTATGAAATAAGACAGGGGTGAGCAACATGTGGCATTCCAGCTATTGGCAGACTACAACTCCCATCATCGCCTGCCAGCCACTGATGGGAGTTGTAATCTGGAAGCAGCTGAAGTGCCTCATATTGCCCAACAATAGCCTAGGGCTCTATTTGGGAAATTTAAAGGAGCAGTAAACTTTTTTTATGAAAAAAATATATATTGTAGGATGTTTCATGTTGAGTAAAATAAGTGTACTCCCACTGCTGATAGATGCATATTTCTAGAGATATTACTGTTTAAACAAGTTTTTTTACATTAGCAGTGCTCTCTAGTGGTCAAATTCCAATTAGTTATTCTGTTACATTCTAATAGAGAAGAAAGTCAATGACTTACATTTCTCCAAAGAATGTGATAGAAACTGCAGAGTCACTTCCTGTCAGAACAATCAGGAAGCAAAAACAGTAAATTAATTTCCTGGTTATTTGAACTGTAGAGTATCCTTGTTTTACTCAAAAGGAAAAGCTCTAAAACATATACGTTTTCATAAAAAAGGTTACTACTCCTTTAAGAACAGCAATTCTGGGATAAACCAATTACAACATAGAGGACAAATACAAACCCCACTGATTTAAATGGGAATTTAGCCCCTTTCATCTTAGAAAGTTGTCTGACGCATTGCATTGCACCGCCTTAGAGACCTCTCTAGCAGTCAGGGGGGGTTAAAGCCCCATTTAATGAATACAAATTTGGGGAATTTTTATTTGTCCCCTACAATGCAGTTGGTTTACCTAGAATTGGTCTCCATTCGTTTCCTGTATATGGTTGCTGGTCCTCTCATCACTGGTAATTCTGGGTTTTACAGTTTTAGGTTGTAGTACATGGGACAGAAGAAGGTATATGTGATACTTACTAGACATTTCCTCTGACCCATAGGAAAAGGGTAAGAGGGGGGCATAAAGAGGGCTCTTTGTGTGCCTCAGAATGGGATTCAGCCTGTAAATCTCATCCACAGATTCCTGGTTGAAGTGATTTTCCTGAACAAAACAAAAGCAAAGGGAAATTACAAACACTTATAATTTATCTGACTTTGTACTGGAACAGTGGTGGTTATTGTGATACAGGTTCTAGTGAGTTCAATTGATGTTAAAGGGATAGTAATGTTTCATAATAAAAGCAGCTCTAATTAATCATCATAGTATTTGGACTTTGGAGAGTGTTATTTCAATTCTGTCAGAGTTGTAGATCAAGAGTAATTCAATGACAAAGTGTCCCCCTCCCTCCCCTTTTACTGATGTCACTGTTCAGCTAGAGCAGAAGGGAGGTGCCCAGGTAGACTGCAGAGAGGGATAATCTTCAATTAAGATAAGGGAAAAACCTGAAAAACTTGTAAAGGGGGGCAGGGATTTCATTGTTTTCATAGGAATAAGAGTGTCCCCTTCTGTTATCTGTCTGGTCTATGGACTGCATTCCACATCTGAGAAGAGATAGCTTACACTAGGTAAAAGGGGCGGGAGGGGGAAACTTTGCTTTTGAATATCTCATAAACCATAAAGGTCTGAGAGATAAGGCTTATATCATTCTTCATGTTTTTTAATGCCTACAAAATAAAATAAAGTTAAAACGTATTACTATCCCTTTAAGTAACTTCCTTGTTACAAAACTTAGCTTCAGATTTATCAGAACATCCTGTTTCAACAAAACCTTCACATGTAATATTTTGAGCTGAGATTATGGAAGATGTGACTAATCAAACCCCAAATATGCAAGTCAGTTCTGAAAATACTAGACTGCTTGAACATAACAGTACAAATATTTTTATATCTAAGTTTACCTGCTACAGTAACTTATCATCCTTACTGATTCTATAATTTCACTCCTCTCTCTTCTACCCCTCCCTATATTTCCAATCTGATCTCCAACCTGCCACTTCCAATCAACCAACAACAACATTCTTCTCTCATCTCCTTTTGTGTCTACAGTCCTCTCTTGTATCAGACCATTTTTGCTCATTGCTCCTTATCTGTGGAATGCTCTACCTCTTAACCTGTGCCACTGTATTTCTCTTGAGGTCTTCAATTATTGTTTAAAATTACACCTCCTCAACAAGGCTTCAACAAGCTAGATGGCACTGACTTTGTCCATCCCAGGCTCTAATAATTTACTGACTTTACCTATAGTTCCCTATTCTGACCAAAATTCTAGCACTGTATTCCCCCCTTAACTCTCATGTACTCTGTAGGTGTTTCATTTTGCAAAGTACTTGTAACCCTGTACAATCTAATCCATTAATTTGTAAAGTGCTGCATACACTTGTGGCAATGTATTAGTAAACATAGTAATTCACTTTCTCATAGTGCTTTTATAACCTATCCTCTTAGTGCATCCGTATCACCTCTACATAAATCTTCTTTAACTCCTCTTCTTACTGCTTCTATAACCCCTTAGTGTCTTTACAACACCTCTTCTTACTGCTTCATCAGCTCCTCTTACAGCTTCTATAACTCCTCCTCTTACTGCTTCTATAACCCCTCTATAGCACCTCTTCTTATAGCTTCTATAATTCCTCCTCTTACTTCTTCTAACCTCTCCTATAGACAGATCCCTGTTTACACACCAAGAATGGAAAACTGACCAAACCCTATGGCAGGCCTTGGAAGAAACAAGCTTCCTAACCTGGGTCATAGTGGAGAGCACCTCAGGAGAGAAACCTTTCCTCCTCAGGATGGAGGCCTCAACAGCCATGCCATCAAAGCCATGTGCTCCATGTCCTCCTTCCAAAGGTACCCCTGAAGAAGGAGATCCGGTCTGAATGGAAGTGGAAACAGATCCCGAATGGAGACTACTAGCTCTGGGAACCACACACACTCCTGGTCCAATAGGGGGCAATCATGATGACCGTCCATCCGAATCTTCTGCAGCACCCTGGGGATGAGAGGAATTGGAGGGAAGATGTAAGCCAGATGAAAGTGCCATGGAATCACCAGAGAGTCCACGGCAAAGGCCAGAGGATCCCCCAATGGGAAGAAAACATTTTATTTTCCTGTTGTCCCTGCTGGCCATAAGGTCTATCTAAGGAAGACCCCACCTCTGCACCAACGGGTCCAAAACGTCTGGATGGAGCTCCCACTCTCCGGGGTCAACCTGTTGGCAGCTGAGAAAGTCTGCCAGGATGTTGTTTACCCCTGAAATGTGCACGGCGGACGTGTCCGGAACATGATCTTCTGCCCAGGCCAAGATAGACTTGACCCCTGATCAAGCGGGAGATCTTCTTGTGCCTCCTTGATTGTTGATGTACGCCATAGCCGTGGCGTTCTCCGACTGGACGTGAACTGGACAGCCCCTCAACTGAAGGGATCAATATGCCTGTAACGGGCAATAACCCGTTACTGGAAAATGTTTTGCTTGGCTACAATGTTATAAACTACTTTCAATGAGAAGAGCTGAAATTCAGGACAGCTATGTTCTCACTGTTCCAAAAAGACTGAAATGCATGGACTGCAAAACCTGCCGCAGGCTGGCTGCTGTACCAGCAGCTTATTCAACAAGTCCCATAGACTTTACATGGGAAAGTAGGCGGCTCCCTGATTGGCCAGTCTGAGTTAAAGGGACTCCATTGACTTTGCATGGGAAAATTAGGCGCCCCTTGGATTGGCCAGTTAGCTGCCCGCCCACTGGTTCCGATTGGCTGATACAGCAATGATGATCTTGGCCCGGATTGGCCATCGGATTCCAGGCTCCTGATTGGCCAGGGTTTGAAGCAGAATATTCAAAGATGCTTCAACCCCTGGCCATTGTGTAAAGATGTGTATTCGAGTCCCTCAGCCTTTTGTCACAGTGTTTACCCTTACTCAGTCCCTTTGTGTAAATAATGTAATCATGTCTGGCCCTCTGTGTTATGTTTACACCATCTGTCTCTGTCCATTGTCTAGTATTGTATCTTGATGTGGGTCACCATGTATAAAAGAGTTGAAGTTTGTGCAATAAAGTGTGTTACAGTTTGGACTTGAACTAGCTCCTGTCTCTCTGTTGCTGGATGGTATCAAGGGACTTCTGTTGTCCCCCATCCTAGGAAGAAATGCTGCCTGACTACCCGGTGGAGTTGCCTACTTGTAGATGACCTCTGGAGGGAGAATCCTGAAACGACGGCCTGAGTCCAACCCAAGGACTTGGGTATCCGTTACAATGCCAGAGCATGCTGAATAGCCCTGAGTTCCAGAACATTGATGGATTGAAGGGACTCCTCCAAAGTTTCCACCGAAATGTTGTGCTAATGGTGATGAATAAAATTGCTCAGTAGAGATTAAACTTTAATTCTGTGTTCAGAGATCATCCTTTGTTTGCTGATTTACATTGTGGGTCATAACGTAGCACTGATCCTTCTGATTATCTGCACCAGTCTAAGAGTGGGGAGTGCTGAGGTAAAAACCTTCTATTCACAAAATTCAACCTGCCCTGGATTCCCAGGTGACCGTGGACTGCTCCCCAGCCCCGCATACTGGTGTCTGTCATCACAAATATCCAATCATGGATCGCAAATGGTTTCCCCTGCTCCAGGTTGGTCCTGTCCAGCCACTAGAGCAGCTCCTGTCTGACTTCTAGGGGAAGAGAGACCCTGAGATCGAAGAGATCTGGGTTCCCACTATACGACCCGCAAGAGTCATAAACTTGAGAAACGGAGCTGAGGGCCACTCCAGAGCTTGGGACACCAGATGCATGGTTTGCTGAATGGAGTTCTCTGTCAGAAAAACCTTCCCTTGACAGGTATCGAACCTGAGGCCAAGGAAGACCAGGACCTGAGAGGAGACTGAAGCAGACTTCTCCATGTCATCCATATAGGGGGTCGCCTGAATCCCTGCAGGTGTGAAGGAAGGCAATCAATGCCCCTAGGACAAAGAAGCAGAGGTAAGCCCAAAGTGCAGAGCGGTGACCTGGAAGTGCTCCAAGCAAAATTGAGGTACTTCTGACTGTCTGGGAAATGCAAGTAAGCGTCCTGCAGATCCAGAGATGTCAGGAATTCTCCTGGACACACAGCTGCGATGACACAGCTAAAGGACTCCATCTTAAATTGTACAGTCTCCACAAAACAAATGAGGTCCTTGAGGTGCAAGAAAGGTCCTCTTGAGGAGGAACTGGAATCAGAACTCCCTTGTCCAAGAGAGCTTGATCCGCCTCCTTGAAAAGAAGCAACTTTTCCTGGCCCAGGGGAGTCCTGGACTGGAAGAATCTGTAGGGAGGAAGGGATTTGAAGGCGATTTTAAAATAGAATCTGTTCTTCCAACAGGTCCTATTCTTACCAACATCTATAGAAAGGAAGTTGAAGGAAACACTCTAATTCGAGCAGAGAGCTGCCATCCCAGTCACACCATCAGGAGCATCCCTGTTGGCCAGTTTATGAGAGCAAAGAGAAATTGCTTCATTGAGCCACTATTTGATGCTGCCTGTTTGGACCTGCGAAGCAAGCTCTCTGAACGGGGTTATCCGGTATGGATGCTTAATAGAGCCAAAAGTATTGCTAGGAAAAAGAGCAGAGTAGAGCTTCTTCAGAATAGAACTAAGGACAAAAATATTAACCTTGAACAAGTCATTTTTGTCACCCAATATAGACAGGAATATAATAAGATAGTTAATATAATCAAGAAACATCTGCCTATTCTTAAGGTCGATAGGCGAGTACAACATGTAATAGAGAATGAGTGCAGGTTTGTGCCAAAAAGGGCTCCAGCCTTAGCCAACAGCTTATCTCCCAGCATGTATCTGGAAAATAGAAAGGTGAAAAATAATACTTGGCTTCACGTTGTAGGTATGCATAAATGTGGAGGTGGGAGGTGCAGCTGTTGTAGATGGGTGACTCAACTGAGCTATTTTGAGTCCATGATGAAACTTTTACAGTACAGGATATCGATAAAATTAGTCTCAAGATAACAGGTGGAGATAAGTCGAAGAAACTATCTCAGAGAGGTAAATTGGATTTTTAATCTTCATTTTAGCGTTCCAGATGGCTTAAACCGTGAATTTGATGTCACCCATTATGTATGATAGTGAATTTCAATGTATGAAAAATGAGGATACTGTTTCTTTAACTGTCCCATACAAAAGTGGTTGCTCAGCATTGTAAAACTCATAGATCGTACAAATGTCTTTCTTTTACATTTTTATTATGTTGATACATTATAGGTTTTATTTGTTATGTGTTGGAGATTGCTTGTGGAACACACAGAGCTTAAATATATATCATATTGATCATTTTTATTGGTTGTTTATTTGAATTGTAACAACTTCTGTGACTGGATTAAGTTTAGTGAGATACTTCTGTGTGTTCTTTAAATAGCAATCAAGTTTAGTTATTTGAATTAGGTCTATGATTAAGCACTACAAGTGCGAAACACGTTAGATATAAGCTGTTGTGTGTCATCCGATTTTGATGCTGAAATAAAGCTGATTTACTTGGATCTCCCTGCTTCAAAGAGTGCAGTTTTCAGTTTCTTCCAAGAGGGCTAAAAGATCCTCCTTTGGAGTGCCATTTCTGACAGCTCAGTACACTGTTCACCCCAGACAGCAATAGCTCTAGTGACCCAAGCTAATGGAAGAGTAGGTTGCATTGCAGCTCCAATGGCAGCAAAGTTAGACTTAAGGATAGCCTGTCAGTCATGTCTTTGAGCGTCGTAGCGTCAGCCAGGGACAGAGCCGTAGACTTGGAAATCTGGAAATAGAAGGGGTTAGCTGTAGGAAGTGAAGCCAAAGCTGCCTCTGAAAAGGGCTACAGCTTAGAGAATCTCTTAGAAAGAGAGAGTCGTCTGTCCGGTGTCTTCCACTTATCCAATATAACTTGATCCAGAGTGGCATTGGTGGAAACACTGTATGGGACTTCATACGCCTTTGAAAGACATCAGAAGAAGATTGGCCCACATCAGGGGTATTAGTGACCTGCAGAGTAGTTAAAACCACCTTGATGAGACCCTCAGCAGAGGGCGTGGGGTTATCCTCAAAGGGATCTCCAAAAGCATAGGCAGAATCCCCTTCCTCACACTCCCCGTCCTCCATGTCACCATCAAAAGAATCCTCTTCAGATGATTCAGTGAGGGCAGGTATGCCAGGGGCCTAAGGGGTCACAAACCCCTGAATGGAGGACCCCCTGGAGGGATAGAGGAAACTGTGTCATAGAGGACTTTAAGCCCTTGACCCAGAGTAGCTCTTCTTCAATGCTGGAGGGCCCAGGAGATGTAGTAGGGGCCAATGCACATGAGGGGCATAAGTGTCCTGAGTATTCTCTAGGGAGCCCCGTTTGGCATGAGGAACAGTAAGCAAGGGGACTCAGAGACCCCCAGGGGCCACCAAGACACAGGGGGTGTGAACCGGATCATAGGGCAAGAAGAAACAAGAAGAATGAGTCTTCTTGTAATGATGTATGACAAACGGTTGAAGTGATATGTCCCAAAACAGTTTGTCTCATAGAAGCCAGTGGAGCAAATGCGGTCACGCGGTAAACGTGCCTGAAAGGTGTGGAACACCAAAAATACTAAATTTACAAAAGTGTCTGAGTTTCCCCAAATTCCCAAGGGGAGATGTAGGAATAAATAAAAATGGACAATCCTGAAGGGAAGTGAAACCAACAGGGAAGGGGTTAATTACATAAATGCAGCCATCCAAGCGCCAAAACCCCTGGGATCAAATAGAATAAGACACCCAAAATGAGTGCAGGAGTTCTAGACTCCAAGAAGACCCCTGTATGGAGGGGAACACTGGGAGAAGCGGACCATGGCACTCATAGGATTACTCACGGAACTTGATCTTCTGTCTTCAGATTACCATTGTAAGAAGAGATCCTCAGAGAGACCCAGTTAGGAGAGAGAAACATGGGCTGCATGATTCTCTCCATAGGGCTGCGAAGGTCCACAACAGCAACTGTCAGCTAGACAATCCTCCAGGGGAAGCCAGGAATTGTAATCCACCTAATAGAGGAATTGTGACACCCCATATCTAATATAGAAAACATGAAGACATCTAAAAACTAAGCTGGAAAGTTCTCAGCCTTTACTCAGGTGTGGAACAAGTCTAACTGGAAGGCAGGGCTAGCGGATAGCCTGATAAGGAGGAGGGGAGGCTCCACCCACAAGTCTTTGTCTTAAAATGTTCCAGCCTACTGGGAGGAGCTGTTTCCTTCCCATGGTACCTGTATGTCATATTGGACAACAGAGAAATATAATTTTTAGGAGCAGGAGGGCTCCCTAATAACATTTTAACTAACAGCATTATAGAGACAATATCACCTACAAAAATATTTGGTGATTTTGAAAGAGCTTTCAAAATCATCTGTATGTTGCATTAACCATTTTATTTTTGGAAAACTACTTCTTGAGTTATTTAAATGTAACATAGTAACACTGTAAATTACACTGAATAAAGACACAAGTCCATCAAGTTCAACCTTTGCCTCATACCCCAGACCTTCCTGATTTACCTACTAATATACAGTATAACCCTGTATGTTGCCATTTGAAAGATATGTATCTAATATTCTCTTAAATGTATGCATTTTATCTGCCATAACCACCTCCTTGGGCAGGGAATTCCACAATTTAACAGACCTTACTGTAAAAAAACCCTATCTCTTCTGAAGTCTATACCTCCTTTCCTCTGATCCCAAGGGGTGTCCCCTGGTTACCTGATCAGTCCTTGGAGTGAATAGCTCACTGCAGAGATCCTTGTATTGATCTCTCATATACTTGTACAATGTGATAAGGTCTCCTCTTAGTCGTCTTTTCTCTAGAGTAAATAAACCAAGTTTGTCTAGTCGTTCCTCATACGTCAAGTCCTCCATTCTCTTAATCAATTTTCTTGCTCTTCGCTGTACCCTCTCTAGTTCTAGTATATAATTTTTCAGAACTGGTGCTCAAAACTGCACTGCAATCTCTTTAAAAATTACCAGTGTTGTATTTTGTTGACAGTGTCCATTTAAGTAGAAAAAAAAAACAACCTGCAGATTATAGTAATTTAGAATTCAAGTGACCAAAATAAAGTATGTGTTTTAAAGGGGAATTTTCCCATGGATGGTGTCCTATTGGCAGTTCTGCCACCCTTGGAGTGGCAGCTGCAGCTATATGCCATTGTGTATGGTGTAAATTGCTTTGTGATGTTCACACCATAGCACACAAATGGTATATGGTTATCTGTCAGATTTCACATTGGCTCTGTGGCCCCCTTACAATCAGAGTTGGAGACCCTGATATAATCTCTTAATAATACACTACAATAACTTCTCCTATAACATCTTGCGATAATTCCCATCCTAAAGGCTCCAATGACCACTTACTACAACTATTCTCCTAACTGCTACTATTAGTCTCTATAACTCCTCCTTTTATACTGTCCTCTATAACTTTTCCCTTTATTTTCCTATAACGCTCCCCCTAACTTAGTGTTCTTTACAACTCCACCCCATAGTGTTCTAACTTCATCCTTCAATGGTCTCCAAGACTGTTACTATAGCTTTTTACCAGTCCCTATGTTCAAAAAAAGACTTGAGTAATTCTGAGATAATCCAATTGCATCACAGAGGAAAAATAAAATCCCCATTAATTTAACCCCTTGAGTGCCACGGAACATATTGCAAAGCAATGCGTTCCGTACCCCTCTGGCACTCAAAGGGTTAAATTGGGCTTTTATAATCCTTGAATGCAAAAGAGGTCTTCAAAACATTGCTAGCATTCAAGGGTTTAAATCCCATTTAAATAAATGGGCATTTGGGAAATTTGTATCTCTATCCTGTAGTACAGTTGGTTTGGTCCAGAATTAGCATACCTGGAGAGGCTAAAAATATAGATGTGTCCATCAAGTACAGTCTTTCCCTTATCACTGTAAGAACTCCTGCAGTTCCTATCTCCAACCAGCAGGTGTCACCATCTGCTTAGCTGAATTTTGTTACCTCTATTAAGATGTCTGCTGGAGTCTCCACCTCCAATATGGAACCTGAACCAGAAAGTGAGTGTCTGTTTGGAGTCTCCTTACCCATTATAAGCTGCTTCTTGATTCTACCAATTGCCTGTGCAATGGTCTAGTCCGCTATATCCCGCCTTGAGATTGATTATTGTGGTCTTCCAATTTGGACCTTTGTTTGTCCTTGCATCCTGCTTGAAGTTAGCCTGCCTTTACCTTCCACACTGCCTGTGTATTATCTTGGTATTCCATTAGGATTTGACTCATCTGTGCTCCCTGCTTTTCCGTCTCCCTGTAGCTAGCTACACTCTTGGTTCATAGGGACAATCTATTAACTCTAACTGGCTCCAGAGGGTTCTACTCCTGTCATAAAACCAGCATCCTTACAATCACCCTAGTTGATCCAGCGGAAGGAAAAAAACAAAAAACTCCTAATTAAGTAATATACAATTCAACTTCAAGTACCAAAACAATAGTTCCTGGCTTCACCACATTGAAACCAGCTGCCATAATTGTCAATATTGTTACGAGTGAGAAAGGTATCCAATATCCAATGCTTTTTTGAAAGCATCTACTGTATTTGCAAATACAGCTTCTGGAGGCAAAGAATTCCACAAACTTACTGTCCTTACTGTAATAAAATAGCCTTGCCTTTGTTATAGTCAAAAGCTCTTTTCCTGTAGTCTCAAAGGATGGCCCCTTGTATTTTGCTTAAAGGGATAGTATTTTCTAATTTAAAAAAAACTCAGTCTTGTAACCAGGCACACTTTGTAGACCCTTCCAATTAAGAATTTCTTTTTATATCTAGTGATCTCGGCTCTGCTGAAGAGCCTCCACCGGTCCCGGATTCCCCTGCAGTCAGCTACAGCGCTGACATCAGGGAAAGGGGGAAATTTTAGCTGCAAATATCTCTCAAACCATAAAGGTTTGCGAGATGGGACTAGGACTGTTTAGTTTATTTTTTTTAAGGCTACAAGACTGAATTTTCCAGTTCAACAATATACTTTTTAAAGGGATAGTAATACTTAAAATGTAAAAAAATATATATTGTAGGGTTTATCCCCCTGACTAAAACAAGGGTAACCCCACTGCTGAGAGATATTTTATTCAAAAATTTTAACAGCTCAAACTTAAATTTTTTAGGTGCAATATCACAGTGGCCTGAAAATTTACAGTGGCGCTGTTGCTACACCATCCTATGGACTGCTCTGGTCTGTAGACCATAAATCTCCATAGGATGGTGTAGCAACAGCGCCACTGTAAATTTTCAGGCCACTGTGATATTGTAACTAAAAAATTCAAGTTTGAGCTGTTATAATTTTTTAATAAAATGGTGGGAGTACCCTTGTTTTATTCGGGGACATAAACCCTACAACATATATTTGTTTACATCTTAAGTATTACTATCCCTTTAAGGACCAGATTGAGGATGTTCAGAATTCAGGCACAAGTGACTAATTACGCATGGCGGCACTCCGATCATGGGTCTGATAGCGACCACTACGGTCTTGGGTCGGTCAATTTCAGACTCCGCTACTACTCACTGTGCTCCAGCAGGAGTGCTAGGAGTGAAATAATATGTGATGCGACAGGACCATCACCAGTCCTTTAGGCAAGGTCCTGACCCATCACCGGTCCTTAAGGGGTTAATTTTTGGGAAACAGCATTGATTCACAATGGTCTTTAGGATTTTCTGCATAGTGTAAGAAAAACGAAGGCTTAATATTATGCAGTATTACTGTTTTTTCAACAGGGTAGAACAGCACAGATTGGGGTGTATGGATGTTACTCACTTCAATGTCCCTAATGAGTAGCTGTGTGGGAGTCTCCAATGGGGCTTTGCTGTCAATCACTTTCTGGATGGCGCACACCCAGTGCACGGCTTCATTCAAGTGCTCTGTATACAACCGGTAACAATGCTTCCTCCCATATATTGTAACGTTCCAGTACCCTGCACACAGACACAGCAAACTCTAAGGATTCATTTTAACTTATGGAAGCTAATCAATACACAGTTTTCACTACTTTGGGGTATATTTACCAACATGTGACTAAATTAAAATTTAGTTACAAATGCAACTGTGAATGATTTCCAGGGTTATGAAACAACAGTGACAAATATAAAATGAGTGACTTTTGAGAAAGATCAAAAGTGAACTCCCACAAAACACAACAGTGACCCTTAGAGACACGTGTCAAATACATTGCAAGAAATACAGATGAAATAGAGGAATACATACAAAAAGATTTAATACTTAAAAATTAAAGACAGCCAAGGCAAGCTTACACACAGTAAGCTACGGAATAGTGAATTTTTAGTGACACATTGATACATATGCTTGAATGGGGGGTATCTACAAATTGTGACTAGTTTTTTTGTCTCATTAAAGTGATAGTAATGTTTCACAATAAAAGCAGCGCCAAATAGTCTTCATAGTATTTGGGCCATGGAGAGTGTCATTTCATTACTGTCAGAGTTGTAGTACAAGAGTAATTGAATGATAAAATATCTCCTCCTGTCCCTTTTACTGATGTAACACTGCTCACCTCAGGGCAGAAAGACTGTCCGGATGGATCACAGAAAGGGACAACCTTCAGTGAGTATAAGGGAAAACGTGTCAAGGGGGCGAGGATTTCCTTATGCTCACAGTAAGAGGATTGTCCTTTGCTGTGAGCTGTCTGGTCTTAAGACCAGATTCCACATCTGAGGGGAGGTGACTTACACTAGGTAAAAGGGGCAGGAGGGGGATACTTTATTATTCAATTACTCTTGAACTACGACTCTGACAGTATTGAAATAACACTCTCCATAGAGCAAATACTATGACGATTAATTGGAGCTGCTGTTTTTGTGAAACATTACTATCCCTTTAAAAGAATGATAATGATGTTTCACAGCTGCTCTCAGCCCTTTAAGGACAAGAAGGGTATACATCATTACAGATAAGAGCTTTGTATAGTTTATAACGTTATCCTTTTAAAGAAGCACATCCCTATGGCCTGAAGGAGAAGTAACATATCCTTCTAATAACCCCATTTATCTTACTATGGCCAGAAAATCCCTAGAGGTCCCTATGAATTTTGCCTTTTGCCATTGTTCAAAGGAGGCCAACATAACAGTAGCTAGAAGTTTTTGTAATCTGAAGCAGGCAAAGTTCATGAGACTATTTAACCATTTAAGAACCAAAGTTGTGCATAGTAAAGGTCAAAATTATTATCACCACTAAGATTTTCTGGACATAGGAAGGTAACTGAGGCGGTTTGTTATTAGAGGTGTATTTTTTTCTTTATAGGGTTATACCTATACTGGTGCACACACAAACATATATCTCCATATCATATTCCACTATTCTTCCTCCATCATTCTCACCACATTATTAGAGGTCATATGGGGCTGTCCAAGTTCGGTCCCTAAGGGCTGCAAACAGACCAGGATTTAAGAATTTCCCCGCTTCAGCACATGTGGGTCAGTCAAAATGAATTAGCCAATAGTTAACTGACCTGTGCTTATTCAAGAAAATCTTTAAAGGGCAATTATCCTGCCAATAGTATCCCACTGGCAGATATGCTGTTCTGGGAGCACATCGGACAATGAAGGCTGAATTATAATGCCCAGAGGACCAACAGGGCAGCAAACAGGATTCTTAAAAGAGACTCTCAATGCTCCCACATTGGTCTTGCAAGAAGAGACTGAAATGAAAGGCAAATTAATTTTTGCACACCAGTCTTTTGTCCTTTGAAATGGAGTCCCCATAGACTGTCTGTTTCACGTCTCGTAGGAGCATACTTGGTAAAATGTGGTAATTGCCCTTTCAATATAGTCAAATGCTGACCTGTTTTCAGTGACCAAGGACTGAACTTTGACACCCCTATGCTACAAAATCCCACCCTATATGTGTTCCATCCCTTGTCATTATCACTTTTCTTTATACTGCTCTCTTTTCCCTTGTCTTTTCATCTCTCTCTCTCTCTCTGTGTTTCTCACCTGTCTCCTTGTAGCTCTGCTTGCAGGGCCACATGACAGAACACAGGCTGGTCAGCACCAGGCTCCCCACACGCTTACTGGCCTTTTCATTACTGCTGTAGTAATCCAGAGAGTCTGGAGTCAGGATGAACCAGAACTTTTTTAGTCTGGACCAGGGTGTCCTCACTCCTCCGCTCACCTCACGTTGCAACCAGCCTGGAGCATAGAAAACAAATGGAGTGGATTTATGAGAACAGTAGATCTTATACATAAAGGTAAACTGAAGCAATTCTGGAGAAGATCAACTTCTTTTTTAGGTCACAAAAATGTCCAAATTGACCATAGGTTTAAATGGGGGTTTCAACGCTTTGAGTGCCAGTGGGTTGCACAACACATTGCAAAGCAATGCACTGTGCAACCTTCTGGCATTCAAAGAGTTAAAGTGCATCTGTTTTCTATTCTTTTGTCCTTGACAGAGCTAATTGGCATACTGTGCAGGGAATTAGCATAAAGTGCCACACTGAGTCATCAAAGTATAAAGGTTCATTTTTCAAAAATGTTTTATTTAGCAGACAAATGTCTAGTATAATATTAAGGAAGATTGTGATCCTTTGCAAAATAAACTAGGCTTTATCTAAACATGAAAGGTCCACTTAGGGTGAACTGCCCAGGGAAGTGTCATATTTTAAATGTGTCCTGTGTCCCAGCTTGGTGAACAGAGTGGAAAACACTAGAGGGAGAAATGCCTATTAACTTCTGTGATGGTAAAGCTTGGTGGTCATTTTCTTGCAACTCTGCACATGCTTCAGGTTCTAATACTTTGAACTGTTTGGTGCTCCAAAGAAAGTTCAGATTGTGCACTGTGGGCACCGACAATCGTGTCACACAGCCACATTGGAATTAAGGGGAATAACTCTGTCAATCTCATCTAAGCAATGTCCCTGTTTGTCAGAAAGGAAACATGGTTACCCTAGGCCCACATTATCAAAAACTTGTGAGACTGGTCTTCAAAGCATTAAAAAACAATGCGTTGCATACCCTATCTAGCGTACAAGATGTTAAATGTCCTTTTTAAATTAATGGGGATTTTATTTGTCCGCTATAATGTAGTTGATTTGCTCCTGGAGTATTACATTTTGCCGCTGTACATAAAGCCCAGTGTCAGCATCTACGTGTTCAGCCTGTAATCTTCATCTGCTGAAATAATGATGGTGCATGGTTAATTGTCAATAAAAACTGGCATGAAAAAAGTCTTCAGCTTAGAGATGTTTTTTTTCTGCCAAGTCAATAAAAATTACTTCCACCGCTAGGAGATGTGTCAGTTAAAGGTTAGTAACTGTTCACCCTTTAATTTAAAAAAATGCAGTTTTGCTTTGTGATCATGAGGTGCTGTTGCTATATATGGAAGGTTTCAGTGTATAATCCAAAGCTCTCCCCAGACAGCAACAGAAAACTACAATGTTGTCACCTAGACACTAATTGGCACAGGTGCTAACAAGTTGAATAACTTAATAATGTCTCTTCCAATAATTCGTGCTCTCATTATGATAATGGCAGTTGTAATTCTGCATACCTCCCAACATTTCAAATTGCCAAAAAGGGACACCTCTGTTTTAGGGGTGTTGCTGGGGGTGTGGTCAGTGGATGGGGCATTACCGATAATGTTTAGGTTATTTCATGACCTATTGACACTTCCTTGTGTAACCTAATAAATGACTTATAACAAGACCATAATATTTTATTTACACAGACTAATTTATAAACATATACTGACATTTAAACAAACATTAATGTGGGTTTTATTGCTGTAGAGCAACATGATACACTTATATACACACCACATAGTCTGATTTCCTAAAAAGAGGGACATCAGGGTGGGAAAGAGGGACAGAGGGACTGTCCCTCCTAAAGAGGAACACTTGGGAGGTATGATTCTGCACATCAAGAGGGACTCAGGCTGCCTAGTCCTTTTGGCTGGTATTTAGTCTTGATAATGGCTTAAATCAGGATTTAGGCCATTATATAGCCTAAATTCCAGCCAAAAGTAGACTGAATAAGACTGCAACTAGTTTACTGCATAATGAAGACCTGTGAGGAAGTCTATACTCCCACTAAATGCTACTTTTTTATTATTATGGGCTACACACAGGCTATGGGTATAGATTTGTAAGTGCTCATCACTGTTTATAGTTCAGAATAAAATAATACTGCACCTTTAACCCCTTGCTTGTTTCCATGTATGTTTCGAACATTTTGGACATGTCTAGAATCCAGAGTGTTAAAGTTCATGTTGTAACCCGAGCTTATGTGTCTTTTTGAAAATCCCTGTCTCTCGCCACCCAGATTGCTATGTCTGTGGTCTCAACTGACCAAACCACAGTGATCTGTAAATTAGAGCTGAGTGATGGGGTTGGCCTGATCAGATCTGAAAAGCACATGCAGAGTGATCAGTCTGCCTACATGTCAGTGTGTGTATCTGACTGTGTGTTTTCCTTTTAATTAATATTGAAATAGAGTAATCTACAGCAGGTTTACATGAAAAAGTAAAAAAGTCTACACCAAGAGTTTGGTACCTGAAAGGCAAATAACTTGAAAAATTAAACATGTTAAAACAGCTATTGTTTTCTTTCGAGTTAATCACTGCTACTGTCTGCCCTTAGAAAGATGCCTTTAGATAGTCTGGTGCACATGTAACATAGTAAACTAGGCTGAGAAAAGACACAGGTCCATCAAGTTCAACCCTTGCCTCATAACCCAGATGCTTTGTTAACACCTCCTATACCAAGGAATAGGTTAAATCGTGCATAAGCACCAAACCTTGTGGTTGTTGAATGGACACACAAGTCTCAATCTGAAGACGCAAAGTCTCCACAGAAGGAGCCTTTCACAAAATATTGTCCAGATAGGGAGAAAGAGAAATCCCTAAAGAGTGATTGCAAGCAGCCAGGTCTACCAAGACCTCTATAAAAATCCACAGTGCAGATGCTATCCCATAGAGAAGGACGATGAACTGAAAATGACAGTCCTGCAAGGCAAACTGGAGGAAGAGTTGATGATTTTCATGGATGAGAATATGCAGATATGCATTCTTTATGTCTAGGGAGGCTAAAATCTCCCCCAGACACGTAGAGGAGAGGACAGAGCTCAAAGACTCCATCTTGAACCAGGGAGTAAGGACAAAATGGTTGAGACACTTGAAGTCCAGAACAGGGTGGCATCTGTTGCCATTTTTTGGGGGGGAACTACGAGAAGGCTGGAATAGAATCCTTTGAATCTCTCCTGAAGAGAAACAGGTACCAAGACTTCCATGTCCACTAAGGAATAAACTATGTATAAAAATAGATGGCTCCTCCCAAGATTGTTAGCAACTCTGGACATGAAGAAGCAATGTGGAGGGAGGGATTTGAAACGTATACAATACCCTTCCACGATTGCCCACAAAACCTACTGGTCTGCCATGGAGAGAGTCTAGGAATTGTGAAAACGATGCAGGCAACCTAAGATTGCTTGAGGTGGACAATATCCCTGAGAGTTATGCAGAGGCATACTTGTCAGATAGTGGCTTTTGGGTAGTCTTCTTGCCATCTGAAGACTGTTTGTGTTTTGGGGTAGGGCGTGTCTGGGTCTAGAAGTAGACGCCCTGGGAGCATGCCCACACTGACGGGGTACCAAAAATCATAGGTCTTATGTGGAAAACAAAGGAACATTTGGTGGCAACCTGAGTTAACAGTGAACTCTTACCCCCAGTAGCATGGTTCATGACCTTCTCCAATTTTGGGCCAAACACCTGCTTTCCCACAAATGGGAGGGACACCAATGACATTGTGGAAGACAGATCAGCTAATCAGATTTTTAGAGACACGGTATTATGTTCAGCAACAGAAAGCACTAAGGCCTTCCCAGTAAGTCTAGCAGAATCAAGAAGCTGTATAGGGGGCCACATAATAAGAGGGACATAAAGTACCAGTAGAATGCATAGGAAGACTAATATGACACAAGAAGTAAATGGTTAATGGAGACATTGAATCACTGGTTGTCCTGGACTTTCCCTTCTCTCCTTTGTGCTCAGATATAGCCAGGTGTTCCCCAAATAAGGAATCAGGACAAAAATGTAATGGAAAAATACTTATCCACCTGAAGGGGTTAAAGAAGATACAAGGAGGGAGAATCCAGCCTCTTGTGCCACACTTTGCATGAAAAGAGGAAGAGGATAAGTATAGAACTTCCCCTTCCTACTTCCTGAGGTCTGGGGAAAAAAATGAGAAATATAGTTTTGCTTCGCTCCAAACATATAATGGCATGGTGGATCTCCAGCCATTGCATTCATTAACATAGTCGATGAGGCTGAAAAAAGAAATACATCCATCAAGTACAGCCCATGCCAAATCACCCCTGTTGATCCTGAGGAAGGCAAAAAAAATCCCATTGAAATCATTTCCAATTAAGCCCAAAGTTTGTAAAAAAAAAGTCCTTTACTACTCCAAATGGCAATCAGATATTTCCCTGGATCACATCATATTTGCTTTGAAACCAACTGTCATAATTCTCAATATTGTTCTGTTCTAGATAGGTGTCCATTACTTTTTTGAAAGCAATTACAGTATCCACAAGAACAGCATCCCAAGGCAAAGAATTCCAGAACTTTACTGTCCTTACCTTTGATTTAGTCAAAAATGCCTTAATGAAAAGTCTTAAAAGTCTTAATTGATAACCTCTTGTTCTTTTCTCAGTTCTTTAAAGAGATAGCAATATTTCATTATTACTATCCCCCATGTTGTAGCCCTTAAAATTCTGAATTCATTGATACCAGCGGCATCTCTCAAACCTTTATGGTTTGAGAGATATCCACTTTCAAAGTTCCCTCTTTTTGTCTTTCCCCTGACAACAGTGTTCTAGCTGAGAGCAGGGGAATCCTCTCAGTGAGCAAGCAACGGCTCTGTAGGAGTCCTGAGACTCCTGGTTTGCAAGCACATGTGGAAGACAATTTTAGTGAAGGATTTCTGTTTCTATAACAAGATCACAGCACTGCTGCAGAGCCTCCTCTGGTCCCAGGACCGGATTCCCCTTCTTGGGGCCATAACTGTTAGTTTCACTGTGCATGCTATGGGGAAGGCATACAGGGCTTGCTGGCACTGAAGTCTAATGCTTTGTGTCCACCAGTAATAACTATAGCAATCATAAGCTGTAGTGCATACTCTTGAGTGCAATCAATGAAGTCAGAGACTCAATAGTATGTGTGCTATAAAGACACAGATTTAACATACGGTTCTTAAATGTTATTTATCCTTGTAACTCAATAATAAATGATTGCTCTGTGTCTACAGCTGGGCTTTAAAGGTGAATTATACTATAGGAATAAGTGATCATTTATTTATTAAACTGATTACTTAGGAAGATGTCCTTAATAGAAGTCAAGTGTAAGATATCTAATTTTTTGGCTTATATATCTGTAGTTTCCTTTATGTAATGATCTATGTTGAAGTCTGCCTCTAAGCCACACCTATTCAATTCAGGTTTCAGTAAACCAGAATGACTTGTAAGGGTCAAGTATCTTTATCAATAGACTACAACAGAGATCAAAATCAAACAGAAATGCAGATTTAAGGACACTTACCCTGATATATCCTTGTGTTATACTCTGGCACTCAGGATGCTAAAACCTGAAGACTAACATTGAGAAATACTGCATCAAGCTACAGAGGAGCAGTTGCTGAGAAATCCATGTACCATAGCAGGTACATGGAAATTTTCATTGATTTAAATGGGGCTTTTTTAATTCCCTGAATATTACAGAAGTCTTCAAGGCATTACAAAGCAAAATAATGGAGACCTCTTTTGAATTCAAAGGCTTTAAAAGCTCAAATTAAATCAATAAGACCTTTGAGCAATTTTTATTCAAGTCTATAGTGCAGTTGGTTTTCTTCAGAATTGCACCTGTTCCCCATGATAAAGATGGCCCATAATGCATGTTTAAATTAGGAGTGGACATAATGAAGTTCTTCATCTCTTGTTGCGCTTCCACTCCCATCATCCTCATGAAGCTAGTGCCTGAGAATGATGGAAATGATAGTCCAGCAACACCTATGGGGCCCAATATTGCCCACCCTTGGTTTTGATACTGTTTTACTTTACTTCAGCCTATGTAACAAATTACACAATAAATTAAAAATGTTCAACGCTGTCAGGTATTCCACAAAAAAAAATTCTCAGTGCACAATTTCAAAACAAGTCTTAGTAGGCCATCCAGTGACTATTTATTTACCTTTCACAATCACATCCTGGTCGTCATTGCATATGACCTTGTCAGCCTGTGTTATCAAGCTGTGTTTTTCCTCGGTGGCAAGTACAAGCCTGAAATAAGCAGAGACAAAAACTCTTAACCAGAAGCCTCAACTTATTACACATAAACACAAAGGGGTAAATGTGTGAATCTGCCAGAGCTGCAAAGTTAACCTCCGACTCCAGTGGTTGCACTGCAGGGTACAGCACAACATATGATCACTTTAACCTTTTGAGTGCCAGAGGGGTATGCAACGCATTGCAAAGCATAGTGTTGCGCACCCCTCTAGTACTAAAAGGATTAATACATATTGGTGCATACACTCTGCCATTTATAGGACTATAATATCAGCAAGCTCTATCCCATAGCATGCACAGGAAAATGGCGTAAAGCTGCACTACTTCCTCTATATCTTGTTAAGTACACTACATTAATCAGGGCATAGAGAAAAGGAACACCCCAAAATGGCCATTACTTACCTCACTGTAATAGTAAATTAGTGTTAGGCAGGTGTAGGCTAGCACATGGCTTGACAAATTTGGTTTGACTCACGGAGCCAGACTCTGCTTTAGAGGAGAACCTAGCCTAGTGGAAAAAGGCAGGGGAATCAGATTGAGTGTGATTCTTTGGCTACCAATGGAAAAGGCTGGACTGGCATCAGAGTAAAGTGTGGTTCTGTGGCTACCAGTGAAAGCAGGCTGGGGTGGAGGGCACAGTACGTGGGGTTCTGGAACTACCAGCGGAACCAGGCTATGGGGTCAGAGTGTATGTGGGGGATCTATGGCTACGAAAGGCAGTGAGGACCAGCTAAGGGGTCAGGCATTGTCTATGGGGATCTGTAGCTACAAATGGGCAAGGTACCAAGGATGGTGAGATCACTCAGTGTATGTGAGGATCTCTGACTACCAGCGGGCAAGGGAAATATACTGGTGCTCATACACAATAACATAGTTAATGCGGCTGAAAAAACACATGCGTCCATCAAGTCCAGCCCTTGCCAAATCACCTCTGTTGATCCAGAGAAAGGCAACAACAACAAAAAAAAAAAAACACTGGAGCAATTTCCAATTAAGCCCCAAGTGGGTAAAAAAAAAAAAATCCTTTCATACTCCCTGAATAACGCCCTATCTGCTTTGAAGCAAAGTGTCATCATTCTCAATATTGTTCTATGCTAGATAGGTATTCATTATTACATTATGGGCAAGCAAAGAATCCTAAGACAAAGAATTCCATAACTTTACTGCCTTATTGTAAAAAGTCCCTCCCTTTGTTTTAGTTGAACGTGCCTCTCCTCTAGTCTTATTGGATGACATCTCATTCTTAGCTTACCTCTGAGTAAATAATTCATTGGAGAGTTCTTTGTATTGACCTTGAATATATTTCTAAATGGTTATCATATCATCACTTAGACGTCTCTTCTCTAATGTAAACAAATCCAGTCTGGCTAGTCTTTCTTTATAACTTAGACCGTCCAATCTCTTTATCAGTTTTGTTGCATGTCTCTCCATTTTCTCCAGTTCAATGTCTTTTTTTAAAAACTGCTGCCCAAAACTGTACTCCGTATTTTAGATAAAGACTTAACAGGGATTTATACAGAGGCAGAATTATTTATGCATCCCATGCATCTATACCCATTTTTATGCAGGATAGTACCCTATTTGCTCTTGCAGCAGCTGAGTGACTCTGCACACTGCTGTGAAGTCTATCGTCTATCAGTTATCCTAAATCTTTCTCTAATGAGGATTCCTCAAGTTGTTTCCCATTTATTGTGTAGGTAGCATATTTGTTTCTACAGCCCAAATGCATAACCTTATATTTATCTACATTAAATGTCATCTGCCACTTTTCTGCCTTTTCACTCAGTTTATCTAAATCATTCTGCAGAGAAAAACATTCAGCCCTGTATGTATTTCCTTACAAAGCTTAGTGTCATCAGCAAAGATTAAGAAACTACCTTCAATTCCCCCTTCTAGATAATTAATAAACACATCAAAAAGCACTGGGCCCAGTACTGAACCCTGTCACACCCCACAACTTTAGGCCAACTTGCAAAGGTTCCATTTACAACTCTGTCCCTGAGAGAGTGTCTGAATCAAGGAAAACTAGATTAAGGGCTCAATCCAACTGTTGGCATCGGCGACGGTGGTTTTGTAAGTCAAGTATGCGATGCAAATATTCCCACAAGTAAGAAATAACGGCAGTTTTGAAAACACAACACTCGTCAAAATATCGTCCATTGAGGGCAATGTAAAAGTTAACCCCAGAGCCAATCAAATGTTTGTGGTAGGGACAACGAGAGATAAATTGCAACATTTAGTGGCAGAAATGTAACACCTATTTTTTTAGCAGCACAACACACAAACCAGAGTAAAAACCATCGTCGGAGAAAACAAAACAGAAAAGCAGTTCATACAAGTACATAACACAAGCATACAGAGGTCAAATATTAACCCCTGCAATGCCAAGAAAATACACCAACAAGGCCTAGACCAGTAGTTAACAATCTTTTCATCCAAGACACCCCTAACATGCAAGTTGGATGTCCCAGGGCACCCCTTGAGGTCACAAGGAGAGTCCCAACAAGAAATGAACATATAGTTATCATTAGGTCTCACAGTGCCAATGACAATGAGGAGAATATAGTGCATAGTATATCCCATAAACACATATCCCCAAAAAATGTGTAAAATTAATGTTAGTAATGCCGAAAATAGCATCATGGGAAAAGTGAGGCACCCTGAGTTGGTGCACACCAACATGCTATGACACCCTTGTTGTGAATCACTGGCCTACACCATAGAAACAAGTCACAGACAAACAAGAGCTCAGCAACTGCACAGTGACAGGGGTAACACAAAGCAGCACAACGTAAGCCAACATGACACATCCTGAACAATAGGGGTTAAAAACAACACAACAATCACACCTGTCACGCACAAAACAAAGCAAGCTCACTCAGGCAACTGCACCAGCCAATGGAGACACAAAACATGCACTCCACAACATCACATACACACCTGACAGGTACATACCAGGTACAAGAAACCACACCACCAACCACAGACACACCAGCAAACATTGACCTAGTGTACATCATCCAAATAACATTGTATTCCCATGTCAGTATGCCACTCACTGTCCACAGGTGGTGCTGGCTATGGGTGAAAGTTCTGGCTGCTCACACCAATAGCCAATCCCCACACACCTTAACACACCATTGAATGTGCATGAGTTGTGTTCACTGCATAGCTGTGCAATGCATTAGAGACAACTCTGCCACAGTGTATATATGTGGTATGTGTGCCCTCCCATTGTGCAATACCTGCAACTAAAGTAGAATGTGCATGAGTTGTGTTCACTGCATAGCTGTGCAATGCATTGGAGACAATTCTGCCAAACAAAACCCCTTTGAATAGGAAATATACATGGACACAAATGTGATGAAGACATGCAAATTTATTGATGGGCCAAGAGAAGTGGTGGATTCCCTCATACTCCTTTGGGTTACCCGAGGGGGTCTGGTGGCTGCAGGTGGTGGTGGTTGAGCACTGCTGGATGGGGAGGCATTGCGGGACCCCTCACATGACACCTGGTCAATGTCCTGCGGTTGGTTCTCACTCCTGTTAAAGTCACGCATTTCCACCAGCATTTGTCCAAGTATGTCCAGCATGCCAGTGTTGAACTGCCTCTGTTGAGTGCTCTGGACCACCATTTGTGCCTCAATGGCCCGGAATATCTCCATCATGCGCTGCTCGTTGCACTCCATCCGTCTGAGGATCCTCATGCACCTCCGGATCTACCTCAGTTGTTCTCTCTGGATGGCCACGCACTTTGCATCGAGGACCACTGTGGGCGTGGCCATGACAGGAGTTGAGGGTGTGGATGGCCCAAGCACCTGCTGTGGCTCATCTTCAGGCAGTGGAGGTGGTGATAGAGGTCCCTGGAGAGCCTCATGAGGGTGAGGCCCTGCGTGGAGGGAGTGTGGGGACATCTGGAGGTTATCCCTGGACCCGTCACTCCCCTTTGACATACCACATGGTGGTGTGGGTGGTAACGGTGGGGTGAACACATCCTGTGCCTGGGGACGCTGGGGCTCACCGACTGGGCCCAGATGCTCATAGTCCAGTGGCCAGGTGAAACTCTCCTCCTGCCTTTCTTCCTGGAACACGTGAGGCTGGGGCCTGGGTGCTGGCCGATATTGGCCAGGAGATGGCATTGGGACAGTCTCTGGCATCACGTGCCTTTCCATGGGTGGTGGTGCCTGGAGGCTGTTGGGCAACATATGGCTGCCACTGATGTGGAGGTGACTAGTGGCAATAGTAGGGCTGCCGCTGCTGTGGTGGTGATGGCAGGGCTCTGGAGGTGGTGGGCTCCTCAGTGAAGGTTTCTCCACTGTCCTTCCCATGTGATGGCATGTATGCTGTTTGGGGAAATACATGATGTAATTAGTTATGTGAGCTATAACAGGAGTGCTGCAAGACTGTTACATAGACATCTGAACTGACCAATGGCAGGATAGTATCAATTGCATTGCTTTGCAATGCATTGGTTACCATCCTGACACACATTGCTGAGCTTGACATGATCCCATACATTGATTCTACTAACTTACAGTGGTGTAGCTTTGGTCATCATGTATATCCTGAGCGGTGAGGATGGCAAGGCATACCTCCATCAGGATCAATGTGGTGAACAAAATTGAAGCATAACACCTTGAGTGACACTAACCCATTCATGTCGAACACCTAGGCCTCAACAGCAAACACACTAGGGCCTATGAACACATCAATGCACCAGTGATGACCAATGACTACGGAGTCCAACCAATGATGTCAACAACACTAACAGACACAGTAAGCACACCAACAAACATGAACTGTGGTACCCAACAACCCAATCAACTGGAGGACACATCAGGACAGCTAGGATCCAAACACATGGCAAACATGGGCAGGGTATTCCAATACTACTGGAGATTATGTCTACGTTTTCCTATGTTATGCTATGGAGCCTAAGCACTGATATTTCCCAGGTTGTTCACATCTCAGTGCGTTGGCTCCACAGACTAACACAGGGATTGCATAAGTGATAACACTGCAGTTGTCATATATACATTGTAACCTCTTTAATCCCCCCTAGTGAATGTCCCCCCTGGCATGGTTGAGCCTTGGGAATCACATATATCCTGCAGAGTGATAATGGCAGTGAATTCCCCCTGGCCATCCACACCCTTCAGGCTACATATGATGCGGACAGCTGAACCTTGCCTATTCCACTTGGACTAACTACCTACATGTACAACATCTAGGCCTGAAATGCAGTAACAATACTCCAAAAAACACATCCAGTCTCCTCCTTGCTATCCTTTGTAACCCTTTGAGTGCCAGAGGACTAGCCTATGTATTGTCAAACAATACATTGCTTAATCCTCTAGCACTCAAGGGCTGACCTCTTTGTCACTCTATGTATGACATTATGATACACATAGCAGTTAGATCTTTGCCTCAAACATGATCGAGTGCATTGTTTTTGTGCTGTGAATGATGTTATTGTAGACAGAATGAAGGGGGTTAAAAAGGGCTTTGACCATTCCCATTTCTGCTGCGCTCGTCATGTATTCCGCCCTTGTTTGAACCCCTTCCAAGCTGAGTTGCTGGATTTGTGGTGTGGAACGCTGGCCATGTGTTCAGGTGTCACTGTGTTGAGCCATGGTAGGTGTCAAGATGTGTGTTTGTTGTGTATGTACCCTTTGATGCACTTACCAGTGGCCTGGAGGCTGCTTTCCTCTCTGGTGTTAGACCATCCTGGGATACCCTGCACCATGGTCTCAGACATGGTCCTCTTCAGCACCTCCACCCAGTCTTCATACTGGATGTGCAGGGGCGGGCCACCCCCAGTGCTTCTTGCATGAAGTGCCTCCTGCCCCATTTTCTTCTTCACCACTCTCTTGCAGTCCGTCCATCTCTTCTTGATGGACTCAAAAGAGCGGCTGCAGCTGGACACAGCATTGACTGCGGCCAACACTTCTTTCCAGACAGCCTTCTTCTTCTCCCCCATTCCGAGGACAACCCCCCTGGGGAACAGGATCCGCTCCTGTGACATATTTGCCTCCACCAGGACCCTATTCTCCTCGGTGGAGTACTTAGGGTCACGCAATCACTCTTCCTCAGCACCACCATGAGTTGGTTGAGAGCCTTGTTTTTCGCTCTCAGGCCCTACCTGTGTTGGCCCTGGCTGTGCATTGTGCAACCCATGTCCTACCCCTTGTTCCACTGCCATCTCAGGCCCTGCACTAGGTGTACCTCATCTAGTGGTACTCTCCCTCCTCCCCAGGGCTCTCCCTCTCCTACCCTGACCGGGGATGCCCACCTGCTCCTCTTCCTCCTCTCCTCCTACTCTACCCATCCCTCTCTCCTGTCCTCCTCTCCATTCCTCTCACCCCTCACAACCAGGCACTCACTCAGGCCCTCACACACACACTAACTCACGCACTCTCTGTCACTCACTTGCAAGTTAAATGTGTATGTGGTTTACTATGAAAAAAAATGGGCTGTGTGTGTATGTGTGTTTGGATGCGTGTTGTGGATATGTGCAAAAGTTTGTTTTGTGTCACTTTAAGGTGTGCAACTCTCCAACAACTCCTACTAACTGCTCTGTATGTGCCTATCTCCCTTTTTCTCAAACTAACCTCCGTACCTGGGACCTGTGATCTAGCTCTTGGAACTCGAAACACAGACAAATGTAACGTTGGACTTCGCTTCTTTCTTTTATTGGGACGTTTCTCACATTATTTATCGTGTGTTTTGCGATGGCGATGAGGTCAGATTTTAGGCGACACAGGATTTGTAGTTTCTGTTTGTTTTGTAGGCCGTCTCCTGTTAGCCTTTCTGGGTAACGGAGATTTGAATCTCTCATTACCCAGTCTTGGTTAAGTCGCAACTGCTTTTTTTTTTTTATATAACGTTGGTTTAACGTCCCCAGAATACAGTTAGAACCCAGAAATACCAAAAAGCTCTTATATGGAATGCAAAGGGTTAAACTGGAGAAGCAGGGAGAATCAGCCTTAGCATGGAATAAGCAAATAAGATGACCATCAACAGTAAAAAAACAAAGGGAAAGTCGAAAAACCCTGGGGGAGAGAAAAAAAAACCTAGCAGTGAACAGATGAACTAACAGAAAAAGAACCCCTGAAAGAGAATAGAGCTATAATGAGTGCCAAATCATAGCAAAGGCACACAGAGTATAAAGGATAGCACAGTATGGGACATACATTGGACCAAAGCACTCAGAAGGTTACTCACCAATCTTCTTTCTTCAGGCTACCATCATAGGACAGAATCTCAGAGAGACTCAGCCATTAGGAACAGACTTGTCATAAAGCCAACCTCCACAGGGCAAGGAAGGTACACAAAGCACCTGTGAACTGGCCATTCCAACTCCTTGAAAGCCCAGTGATGGCAGCTTGCCTGATGGGGGACTATACAGCCCGATATCTAAAGAAAAAATTATAAAACCAAATAAAAACTACAGAATGACCACTGCACCTCCAACTGCTTCGAAGGATGCATGAATTCTTGGAAATGTTCAAGGGGTTGAGCTGTGTTCCATATTGGACAGAAGATTAATTATATTGCCCTTATCAGCTTTACATTTTAGACCCCATACCTTTGTCCATTCCTCCAGTTTCCCTTAATACTCATGTATTTGATTTATTCCTCCTGTATAGTCAACCAAGTTGCAGATTTTTGTATCATCTGCAAAATGCACGCCTAACCTTAAATACCACCAGTAATTTCACCATTGAAGATATTGGAGAGAACTGACACTGACCTCCGTGGGACTCCACTTATAACCTATCTTTCCTATTATAACAAGTTCCCTGTCCTTCTTCCAATTATTTACCAAATCAACTACATCTAGTTCATCTTATGAATCAATTTCCTAATTGGTGCAGTATCAAAAGTTTTACTCAAATCCAGATATGCTACATCTACTGCACCACCCTTGTCTATCATTTGAGTAACATAATTAGAAAATTCAACCAGATTTGTTTGGCAAAAACTTCCTGTTGTAAAGCCATGCTGCCATGGATCTTGCCAAGTCAATAGACTTCAGATATTAAATTATTCTTGATTTCAACATCGTTTCCATTAATTTCTCAACTACTGATGTCAGACTCGTGGGCCTGTAAATGCCATAGTCCTCCCAAATGCATTTTTGGGTAGTGTCACCACCTTGGCAATTTTTCAATCATCTGGAACCACTCCTGTCAATAAAAAATGGTTAAAAAAGCTCAGTTAGAGGTGCTGCAAGCACAGACTTAAGCTCTTTTAATACTTTTTTGAGTAATCTTATCTAGACCAAGGGATTTATCCACTTTCAATTTTGATAACATCAGGCACACCTCATCCATTGTTAAAGGGATAGTAATACTTTATTTTAAGCGTATTGCACATACTAAAAAAATAAAGGTAATGATCTAAGTCCCATTTCTGTAACTTGTCTACTTTTAGAGTAATAATCTTCTAAAGTTCCCCCCCACCCCTTTTACACACATCAGCGCTCTAGCTGACAAGTTTAGATTCTGGTCCCGGGACAGGACGACTTGTCTACAAAGCCGAAATAACATGGCATAATACAAATAAATTCTTTATTAGAACGGACTAAAAAGTGTGCCTGGTTTGAGGCAGGCACACTTTGTAGACCGTTCTAATGAAGAATTTATTTGTATACAACTCTATTCCGGCTCTGCTGAAGAGCCGTCCGGTCCCAGGACCAGGATCTCAGTCTGTCAGCTAGAGCTCTGACGTGTGTAAAAGAGGCGGGGGGGGGGGACTTTAGAAGATTATGACTCTAAAAGTAGACAAGTTACATAAACGGAACTTAGATCATTGCTTTTATTTTTTATATCTATATATATAAAAGAGAAAGCAATAATTTATGTTTCCTCAGGACACAGAACATAATTTATGTCTCCTCATAAGACACACACACATAGAACAGAATAGCTCATTACATAATTTATGTCTCTTAGGACACACACACATATCCAGCGGCGGCAGTAAGGAGGAGTTACTCCTACCATTGGGTGATTCATCATGCAGGGAGTTGACCTGTCCCCACTATCCAGCCCGCCCACAACTATATAACTTACCAAAAAGACAAAATGGCTGCCACTTGATCCTACACCACCAACAAACAGACATACACGATCCAACTCAGGAAAGAAAAAGCACACACACACACACACACACACACAATCACTCACTCTGACTCCCACTGGCCTCAGCAGGACCTGTAGTACAGCCACTGAAGGGAAGCTGCAGCATCAGGGGAACAAAATAGCACTCAAAGGGTTAAGGTAGGTCCTCATTGCTCAATTATTTCTTCACTGTCATCATTTGCCATATAACACAGAGGACAGGCAGCCATAAGGTACACACTTAACTCACTGACTGCCACAGGGTTGTGTATCAAGTTTTACCCCTCAGGGAGTGTGTTTAAACTCCTCACACTGTAAACTTGCATTTCCCTCCCACTTCTCTTCCTTCCCCAGCCTATTACTAACACTTTTCCACATTTTGTGAAGCCCCTCCCCTACTCACGATTAAGCCCTGCCCACTTTTACCCCAAATTGCCACATTGGTCTCTCCACATCAGCACCACATGAGTCCCCTCCAGGGACTCCACAAGTCAAAGTTCCCAGGTATGAATACACTTCCCACTACTATTTAACTCTGACATGCCACTCTATACCGTAACCCTTTGAGTGCCAGAGGGGTGCACAACGCATTGCAATGCACTCTGGCATTCAAAGGGTAAACATGCTTCTATAACGCTCCTTTTATTTTCTGGTTTCCATTTGCACAACCCAAACATACACAGGCACAATACTGCAATTCTGGCCCAAAGTAAAGGATAAATAAAATACAACATTGCATACCTCCCAAGTCTCCCTCTTTAGGATATATTACTGCTTCATACCTCCCAAGTGTCTCTCTTTAGGAGATATTAGTGCCACATATCTGTGTTTATCAGTGTGTCTACATTTCACAAATGTACGCCCAACGGTCATAACATGATGGACAACGCAGTCCCACATTGCTAATATACAATATTAAAGCTGCTTAAAATACGAGGGGGTGCTGATAAGTATTGAGCATTACCCAGAAAAAATTTGAGCTAGGAAGCTGTAACTGCCACACTATTCTACATATTCTCCCAGGAAGTCAATGCACTTGCGACATCTGTCCTGCAGCTTCTTAAGTCCCTGCAAATAAAATTCTTCCGACGGCTGATGTAACTACTCATTTGTACCATTAGTTGCCTCCGAAACACTCCCAAATCGTTGTCCCTTTAGGCGTTTTTGATATTGGGTAACAGATGATAGAAGGAGCCAGGTCGGCGAATAGGGTGGATGGGGCATCACTTGAATTGAAAGCCTAAGGAGGTCAGTTTTGCCATTGTGTCACCTGCAGTGTGTGATGAGGCATTGTCATGCAACAGGATGGCACCTTTGGAGAGTTTTCCTCTACATTTTAACTTGATGTTTTGTCTCAGCTTCCTCAATAAAGCACAGTAATATGTTGCATTGATGGATGAACCCTTTTAGAGGTAGTCCACCAGCAGAACTCCCTTCTTATCCCAAAAAACTGTTGCCATATGCTTCTGCACTGACCTTTGCACACAAAACTTCTTTGGCCTGGGGGAACCACTGTGCTTCCATTCCTTAGACTGTTCCTTTGTCTCAGGATCATAACAGTAGATCCATGTCTCATCACCAGTTACCAGTTTGTCCAGGAAATCTGACTCATTTCTTGCAAAATGTTCCAAAACAGCCACCGATGTCTCCACACTTCTCCTTTTTTGTTCAGTTGTCAAATGTTTTGGGATCCACTTTGCTGCACGCTTTCTCATTTCCAAGTTGTTGTGGATAATGGCACCGACTCTCTCACGTGATATTCCCAGATATGTAGCAATATGTTTGGCTGATATACGGCGGTCCTCCATGATCATTGTAACAGGTACCTAAGTCCGTGGATGGACTTAGGCCGTTGTGCCGGGTTTTCTCCCTCCTGAAGAGGGCTACAAGCAGGTAGCCTCGCCGATCATCCTCCCAGAGCTTCTACCTAGGATGGGGTCAAAAGGAGACCCTTGATACCACCCAGTGACAGAGACACAGGACGCAGTTCAGGTTCCAAAGTAACACACACTTTATTCGACAACTTCAGCTCTTTTATTCATAGTCAGCCACATCAGATATAATACCAGACAAAGGACAGTGTCATATGGTGCAAACATAATACAAAGGTCCAGACATGATTACATTATTTATACAAAGGGACTGAGGAATGATAAACACTGGGACAAAAGGTTGAGGGACTCGAATACACATTTCACACAATGGGCCAGGGTTGGAAGCATCTTTGAATATTCCGCTTCAACCCCTGGCCAATCAGGAGCCTGGAATCAGATGGGCAATCCTGGCCAAGATCATAATGGCCATTTCAGCCAATCAGAACTTTTAGGCGGGCAGCTAATTGACCAATCCCTGGGCCGCCTACTTTCCCCCATGTTAACTCTATGGGGGACCTTTAAACTCGTCACTCAGGGCTTTGGCCAATCAGGAAGCTGCCTACTCTCCCATGTAAAGTCTGTGGGGCTTTTTTGAATATGTTGCCCCGCACGGCAGCCATCCTGTGCCTGTTATAGTTCGTGTATTTCAGTCTTTTGAAAGAGTTGATCCTCTACAACTCCACCAAGTTCAATGTAACGGCCGTAGGTCCGTTATAATCATGTCATGGCTGGCTTTCACATTTACAGGCACAGAGACAGAAACAGGCCTTCCACTGGGTTTCTCACTTTCAACACAGAAATGGCCAGTTTTGAAATTGACAACCCAACGTTTAACTGTTGCATATGAAGGGCAACTGTCACCCAAAGTTTGTGACATTTCTTCATGGATCTGCTTCACACCTTTCCCTTGGAGAAACAGGAACTTGATTATGGCCCTATGCTCTTCCACACTGAGCTTTTTTGGAGGTGCTACCATGTTCACTTTGAACCTTACAAATAAAGATAAGTTAAAATCATAGGTAATTGGTTTTCCACCATTGAATATAGATAAATTGGCCAGTACACCCTGCAATTTACAGCTTCCTAGCTCAATTTTTTCTGTGTAAGGTTCAATACTTATCAGCACCCCCTCGTAAAATATTACTATCCCTTTAACAGACTAGTATCCACTGTACATTCATTTAACATTAACAGATCCCCTGCTTTTTCTCTTTTCACTAATATACCTTGTAACGGAACTTAGTCCGTTACTGGATCCCTTGTCTGGGCCTGGAACTGTTATCCCAAGAACCCCAGAGATTGTGGACATTTCTGGGCCCAAAGAAACTGACAACAATGGACTGCTGGCTTGCTTCCAAGGAAATGGGCAGTAAGGGTTAATTATTTGAGTCTGGGCAAAGTTACTTCCAATGTGTATTCTAGCCACTCAAGCCAGTGTATTGTGAACTATATTAAAGGGATAGTAATACTTAACTTAAGTATTACTAATCCCTATAGCAAGGTACTACTTAAAAAAAACATATTGCCCCCAGAGATGAGAGACGAACGCTTCTAAAGTTGCCCTCTGCCTCCCCCTTCCCCGTAGTCAGCATTCTAGAGAAATCCAGTCAGAGATCATCAGGTGGCTCTGCAGCAGAGCCGCAATCGCGTTAACTAAAAAAAAAAAACTTTCACTAAAACGGTTTTCTACGTGTGCTTGCAAGCCAAGCACACGTAGAAGACCATTTCAGTGAAAGTTTTCTTTTTTAGTAACGCGATCCGGCTGTGCTAGAGAGCTGACTACGGGGAAGGGGGAGGGAGAGGGCAACTTTAGAAGAGTTCATCTCTCAAACCATAAAGGTTTGAGAGATGACACTGGGGCAATACGTTTTTTTTAAGTAGTACTTTGCTATAAGGATTAGTAATACTTAAGTATTACTATCCCTTTAAGATCCCCTGCCGTGTGTTAATTCATTTCCGCCCCTCAAGTGTTTGTGTCCATTGCCTGAGTTCATCAAACCTTTTGTATTAGTAATGCAATCATGTCTGTGCCATTGTAATTGCTTGGACCATTTGCTGTTGGTCCTTTGTCTTGTATGTTGTGATTATATTATCCCTGTGACTCACCTATTGTATCATGTCTGCTCATGTATTGCAAAGTGGTTTCTGTGTATAAAGTGCAGTTTGGTTGAATAAAGTCAGTCTTATTCTGAGTGAACAAGGAGTCCTGGAGTCTTGTATTGCTTATGGTCTAAAGTGTCCACTCTGAAACCCATCTGTGCCAAGTATCCTGAATCGTCGACCACCTGCTGCCAGCTTCCTGCGACCCGACTTTGTATGCTGTCAGGTGGCGGCGTGGACTCCATCTTCGCTTTCCTGTGTTCCAGAGATCCTGCAACTGTGAGCTACAGTCAGGTCGAAGCCGTTTGACCACCCTCGGTTCCTGCTACATTTTCCTGTTATCCGTTCAACCTGGAGTACAGGTCTCACTCTCTACGGCCCGTGGTACCAGTTTGCGACCCAGCTCTGGCTGTGTGTCCCTTCAACTCTTTCCCTGTTCGCCTGTCTTTCCTCCGACACGAAGTCGACACCGCTACCACTTTGTCGAGTTCAAAACAGAGTTTGCAACACCACGGTGTTCGATCAGTCCGTCCATTTGCTCGACCGGTGCATCCAACAGCGCCAGTCCGGCATTGAGAGGGAGAAACCCGGGAACGACAGCAGAAGGCAATGCAGTCCCTTCTAGCTTCTGTTACACTACCTAAAGAAAGTTATTGCCCTTTTTACAGACTGCAGTTTTTTTCCTCTCCTTGAGATGTAGCTCATAGCTTCTTAGCTTCACTCCGTTTAAAGCAGTGTTTCTCAACTCCTGTCCTCAGGACCCACTAACAGGCCAGGATTTGATGATTTCCTTGTTAGAACACTGGTGAGTCCTGGCCTGTTAGTGGGTCCTGAGGACAGGAGTTGAGAAACACTGGTTTAAAGGGATATTAATACTTTAATATTACTATTCCCCATATTGTAGATATTTGAAAAAGAATTGAATTGCCCCCAACTTCATCTCTCAAACCTTTATGGTTTGAGAGAGAACCGAACGCAAAGTTCCCCCCTTCCACCCCCTTCCCTGAAATCAGCGTTGTACTGACTGCAGGGGAAGTCTGTCGTACGACAGGCTTGCTGCTCTGCAGCTGAGCCGAGATCACGTTAGTGAAAAATAATTATTTCACTGAAACGGTCTTCTACATGTGCTTGCTTTGCAAGCACACGTAGAAGACCGTTTCAGTGAAATAATAATTTTTTATTAACACAATCTCGGCTCTGCTGCAGAGCCACCTGATGAAAGTCAGACCGGATATCCCTGCAGTTAGTACAACGCTGACTTCAGGGAAGGGGGAACTTTGCCATAAAGGTTTGAGAGATGAACCTGGTGGCTATTAAATTATTTTGCAAATATCTATAATATGGGGAATAGTAATATTAAAGTATTACTATCCCTTTAACCTTGTCTTCTGATTGAGTCTGCCTATATTTCCTTTATGTAGTAAATTTGTTCATTTTTTACAATACCTGCCACCTCTCTAAAGTATCAGAGTGGTTATAATTTACCTTTCTTTAAATGCCTAAAACAGAATTCATTTGCAAATAAAACTGTTTATTTTTAGTTGTTACCATTGGCCCTGCACACACTATAACAAATTATCCTCTTTGCTAAAAAGTTATTTATATGTTCACTGTAACGAACCCTAAGCTGTTACTTGGCGGCGATTAACAGGACTATGAAAGCCCGCCGCCTAAGGACATTGTGGCAGCCTGTGGATCAGTGTCTGGGAGTTTGTTTGGGGGTTACATGAAGAACAGCTCCTCCAAAAAGACTGAAATGCACAGACTATAAACCAGCCGCAGGCTGGCTGCTGTGCGGGGCAACCTATTCAACAAGCCCCATAGACTTTACATGTGAAAAGTAGGCGGCTTCCTGATTGGCCAGTCCAAGTTAAAGGGCCTCCATTGACTTTGCATGGGAAAAGTAGGTGCCCCTTGGATTGGTCAGTTGTCTGCCTGCCTACTGGTTCTGATTGGCTGAGATGGCCATGGTGATCTTGGCCAGGATTGGCCATCGGATCCCAGGCTTCTGATTGGCCAGGGGTTGAAGTAGAATATTCAGAGATGCTTCAACCCCCTGGCCATTGTGTGAAGATGTGTATTCGAGTCCCTCAGCCTTTTATCCCAGTGTTTACCCTTCATCAATCCCTTTGTATAAATAATGTAATCATGTATGGCCCTTTGTGTTATGTTTATACCATCTGTCACTGTCCTTTGTCTAGTATTGTATCTTGATGTGGCTCACTATGTATAAAAGAGCTGAGTTCAGTCAAATAAAGTGAGTCAGTTTGGAACTTCATCTGTGTCCTGTCTCTTTGTCACTGGATGGTTATCAAGGGTCTTCTGTTGACCCCCATCCTAGGAAGAAAAGCTGCTTGAGTAACCGGTGGAGCTGCCTGCTTGTAGCTGACCTCAGGTGGGAGAAACCTGGAACAACGGCCTGAGTCCAACCCAAGGACATGGGTATCCGTTACATTCACCCATAAGAGAAAAATCTGCCCTTCTAAAAAAAAAAAAATGACCTTTGTTTTAGTGTGGTTACTCTCTTGACATTACCAGTATATTAAACCACACAGCTGGTGATCACTGGTCCCTATACTCTCTCCCACATATACATCTGTCATATCATTATTTGTGAGAAAAAAATATAGAATTGTTTCCTTGTGAGATGGCGCCATCACCATCTGTACAAAGCATGCCTTAGCCATGTATCCATTTTACATCTGGCATATTAAAATCTCCAATAATGATCACATTACCTTTTATTAACATCTCTGTTATTTCGCCTATCAGTGATTATTTAATGTTTTATCCAGTCCCAGAGGTCTTTAAATTACTACTATTCGAATAACTTCATCACCAGTTTCAATAATTACCTATACACTCACAAGTTTTTCCTCAGTACCCTGTATTAATGTCTATGTTATCCTTTAAATAAAGAACAACTCCTCCTCCTTACTTCCCTTGTTAATTCTTTTCTGCAAATATTGTGCCAGGGTTAATTATGACACAGTTATGAGATTCATTGCATCAAGACTCAGTCCTAGCCACCACATCCAAATTATTCCTAGTCATTATTATAATTATTTATTCCCTTAACTACAACTGTTTCTCATTAACATTTTTGTTTTATATATCCCATTTCTGTATTTATCTTTTGATTTTTATAGCAATCTACAATATCTTTGTCTACACCTCCAGACAAGAATGCTCGATAGTTTTTGTGACTGTGTGTGTGTGTGTATGGGGGGGAAACTATATAATACATATGTATGCCCCCTTATCTAATTTAAATAACTAATAAGTAATACAGACTTTAAATTCATGACTTAATCATCTCTCTTTCCACCACCTACTTAACCAAGAGTTAAACTACCAGATTCAAAACATTCACCCTCCTCCTGTCTGCACACAGTTAACACTGCAGAAACAGACACAGATGATGCCACCTGGCAAAGATCATTTCCTGGCTGGTAAAACTCTTCTTGAACTGCCCTGACCTCATTTGTGACTAAATCATGTCTTATTGTTTAAACAATCCGGACAATCTTCTCTCGCTCTGAGAAGTATCTCCAGGATTGTCTCTAAATAGGTAGACATAACAGCCTTCCTGAATACAAGAGCAGGGATCACTAACTGCAATACATGAATTGATGTTAGCTCTTATTTCTCTTTACAAACAGCACAAAATTAAATAAATGTTATCTGAATGGGACAAATTACACATGTTAAAAAGCAAGTTTATTATTATATTTTAGGGATGTAACATGAAACAAATCTACATATTCTGGCTGTAAATACATGATTTTAAAAGTTACAACAACCAATTTAATTTTGGGAGTTAGTGTTCCTTTAAAGGAATAGTAATACTTCTAAATAAACTGCAGGTCTGAGTTTTCTTTATTTATTTTGAGCAAATAACGCTATATTTCAGTACTAACAGTTTTGTAGTTCAAGCGCAATTGAATCTGAAAGGATCCCCTTCCTGCCACATTCCACTGCGTCACTAATACTTCTCATGCTGGTCCAGATGAGCGTGGCGAGGGACAATCTTCAGTAAGAATAAGGAAAATCATGCTCTCCTTCATTAAGGGTGGTAGGTTTTTCCTTATACTTACGGAGTTAAAATTGTCCCTTGTTGCGATCTATCCGGTCCCACGACCGTATTCCAGTTCTGATGGGAGGCAGCCAAAAGGGGGGAGGGAGGGGGAATCCCTTTGGATTCAATAGTGCTTGAACTACAAAACTGTAAGTATTGAAATATAGTGCTTCTTGCTAAAAAAAGAATAAAGAAGACTTGGACCTGCACTTTATTAAAAGTATTACTATCCCTTTAACAAGCCACCCTCACAGGCAGAATGCAGTCTTTTCTAAAGAAAACAAACAAACAAACAGAACTGTGCAATCTAACCTTGGTTACAGCTAATGCCTCTTCTTGTTGACCTAGGATTTATTTCCAATTTTAAATCAGTGTTTTTATTATCTACTAGCAATGTGGGACGGTGCTGCCCGTCAGGATATATAGGGAATTAATGCACACACACGGATGCAAGACAAACACACACAGAGACACACACGCAAATGCACACACATTCACTGAGATGCATAAAGAGCGACACAGTCATACACACATACATGCAATGCATAACATGTGTGATACAGACATGCAACACTCACAGTGAGGAACACACAGGCACACGCAGAGACACACACACAGAAGTGAGTCATAAGGGGGTGACTTATGTGTCATTGTAATGAGTTTGTGTTTGTACTTATGCCTCCACTGAAGCATTCATTCATATAGTTGAAATGCATGTGGCAATTGCACATACTATGGTGGAAGTTGGATCGTGCTGGCTCCCGGGGTGTGAGTGAGTGTGAGTGAGACTATGGTAGAAGGTGGATCGTGCTGTCTCCCGGGGTGTGAGTGAGTGTGAGTGAGTGCGAGAGTGAGTGATTGCATGTGAGTAACTGCGTGTGAGTGATTGCATGTGAGTGATTGCGTGAGTGTGTGTGATTGAGTGAGAGTGTGTGAGTGTGAGAGAGTGTGAGTGTGTGTGAGTGAGAGGATGTATGAGAGTGAGTGAGTGTGAGTGAGAGAGTGTGTGATTGAGAGTTTGAGTGACAGTGTGAGTGTGTGTGATTGAGTGTGTGTGATTGTGTGTGTGTGTGACTGTGTGAGTGAGTGTGTGTGATTGAGTGTGTCAGTGAGAGTGTGTGTGTGACTGAGTGTGTGTGAGTGTGAGCAAGAGAGTGTGAGTGAGAGAGTGTGTGTGTGAATTATTGTGAATGTGTATGATTGAGTGTGTATGATTGAGTGTGTGTGAGAGTGTGATTGAGTGTGTTTTTTGTCTGATGTGTTTGTGCCTGTGGTGTAGGAGCGAGTGGCAGCCATTTTGTTTTTTCAGTTACGTGGATAGTGATGGGCAGGCTGGATAGTGGGGCCAGGCCAACTCCCTGCATGATTTAAATCACTCCCCCATTGAATCACCCAATGGGAGTAGTAACTCCTACTTACTTAACTCTTTGAGTGCCAGAGGGGTACGCAACGCATTGCTTTGCAATGTGTTGCGTACCCCTCTGGCACTCAAAGGGTTAAGTTGAGGTAACATAGCAATATAACACACGGTGGCTCTTCAGTTGAGGCAGCGTAGCAATATGCTGAGGGAACAAATAGAAAGTGGTGTTTGAGGCTTGCCCTCTGTAACATGCAGCAAAGCATCTCTCTCCCTTTAAGGAGAAAGGGAGGGAATCAGGAAGCAGGAAGTGGAGGAGTGACAGTTGAAAACAGACAGTTAGTGAGGTTAACTGAAGAGATGAAAAGAGTTAAATAAAAGAGTTGCTATTAAGTTTATCCCTGAGTTTGTATTTTATGGAAACATTACACCCTCGTACTGAAACAGAGTGTATGGAGGGTTACAATTATCTGTGGGAGGTGAAACAGTGTGTTTGTGGGGTCATGATCCTGAGTGAGAAGTTACTGATATCCCCTACTTCAGGAGCAAGTGGCAGCTATATTTTTTTTTTTGTCAGTTGGATAGTGGTGGGCAGGCTGGAGGGGGCAGGCCAACTCCCTGTATGATAAACATGCCCCCATTGAATCACCCAATGGGAGCAGTAAAGTCCCCACTGAATCACCCAATAGGAGTTATGTCTCCTGATGAGACATAAATTATGTAATGAGGCATTCTGTTCAATGTGTGTTTGTTTTATGAGGAGACATAAATTATGTTCTGTGTGTGAGGTACCATAAATTATGCAATGAGACTTATTCTTTTATATATATAGATATCCAGACTGCTATAATCAGAGTCAATAAAGATAATGGAGTTTTTTTCCAGTGCTGCTTTTGCATAAAGACAACAATGCAACAGTTCAGTGTACAGGAATACTCAGCATACATATACCATGTACCATGAAAAATGGTGCAATTCTGGAACAAATAAACATTCTCATTGATTTAAATAGTATCTTCAACCTCTTGAATTCAAGATAAGTCTGAAACACATTTCTCTGCAATGCATTGGAGACCTATCTACCATTCAAGGGGTTAAAAGCACAATTTAAAGTGGAACTGTCACCTTAAAGAAACTTGCGAAATTACCTATATGATGTGTTACATGTGTTTTATTTACTGAATTTGTTCTCAGATTATTAGCATTTTCCTTTTTGTGCTGTGCAGTCCCCCACTGGCACAGCTGGCACAAGTGACTTCCCCTAGCTACCCAGATCCCCCCCCCATGTGGTTCTTTCACTTCCATCTCCAAACTAAATGCAAGCTTTGCATCCATTTTGTGAGTGTGTGTGTGTGATTTATAGCAATGCATTTCACATCTCTTTGGAAAACAAAAGGTAACTGCATTTACCAACTGATCCAGGGGAAGCTGGTTTGCCCAAAGCCTCCTATCCCTATGTCTACTTGCTGTTCTACTGCTAATCAAGCAGAAGGGTTCCTCAATTTCAACCTCCCCCAATAAATCTCAGTTTAACCTGTAATGTGCCATGATCGTGCAATGCACAAGCTCAGATAGGTGTTAACCAAGCCCTTAAACTGTACCATGGAAATGTGGCTGTCTCATAAGCCAATACTATCAGCATGTGGCGGTTACATTTAAAAAATAAAACTCACAGACCATGTGGGAGGCATCAGAACCTCTCCTGATGCCCCCCAACCCCAGCTATTGATCTCCCAGTTGATACTGTTGGGGCATAAATAGAGCCAATGCAGGGGAGCAGTGTGGCTACCCTGATTCCATTCTACAGACCTTCCGGGTAGAATTGGGCGGGATTGAAGAAAACCTTTCCGTTCCAATCCTGTCCATTCCTACCTGGAAGTTTGAGTATTATGGAAGCAAAAGGGTGAAAAATATTGAACAATTAAAGGGTTAACCCTGGCTATATTACTAATATCCCTATTGCACATAGAAATTGCAACATATTTCAAACAAAATCTTGCAAAACTGTACAGGGAAAGTACAATGCTTACCATGTGTATTATAAGCTCCTGCCGTGTGACGTATAATATACAAGAAAGACTAAAGTGAACTGTTGCTCACTCCTAGGACACAGTAGTTAATGCAATCACTGACTTAACCCACCAATTGCCAAACAGGATACAGCAGCCATTTGTAGTAAAAGTGCAATCATCTTCCAGTATGGGAGCAGTCAAAAAGTAAAAAGGAGGACTTAAGAGTACCTACTGTTAAATCCTTTTCGTTTAGTCCATGTTTAACACGGGAACCATGGTGTATAGTCCCTTCCTTCAAAGGGCAATTCACTTCAAAAAACAAGGTCTCTGAGGTGGAAACTACCATCTTCCTTCCACTTTACATCTACCTATTAGGTCCAGCTTTAACATATAGTAAAGCCAAGATAAAGTAGGAGTGGAAAGAGAGAAATTCCCCAAACTGGTGGGAGGGAGTGAGCCCCCCAGCCTTTACATGACCCATGACCTGGTGAGTGGGAGCGAGCTCACCAGGTCCAGGGGAAACCCTGCTGTGGTGGACGGGAAGCAGGTCCCCAGCAGCCGGCCCTGTCATTCCCCTATTGCTATTGCCCTGGAGAAAGAGGGAAGTGTGCTATCCCGGTGCATGCACACAATTGCCAGGAGGATTGGAAAGGTGTTCCCCCTCCGAACGACAAGAGGCCTGGAAGTGGATGGCCTAGCAGAAGAGGAGCCCAGCAGGCCACCTCAAGGCAATGCTGCTATGGCCCCTAGTATTCCTGAACTGGTGAGGGAAAAGGCATGTCTCACCAGCAACCCTGCATTTTGCCCAGAGAACCCCATACCTGTGAGTGGGAGAGAACTCTCCAGTCTCACTTTAACCCCTGGCCTGGTGGGTGGGAGAGAGCCCACCAGGCCCTGTGAAAATACCGCTGTGATGAGTGGGACAACAGTCCTCATCCACAGCCCACCGCTTGTTGCCCGTTTGCCTGAGTCCCCAGCCTTGGTGAGTGAGACCACTGTCCTCACCAGGGATGTTGGGGTGTCCCCTGGATTCCTTTGCCCCAGCCTGGTGGGTGGGAATGCATTCCCCACCAGGCCAGCCGTTATCCCGGCCTCAGGGAGTGGGACCACCGTCCTCCCTGGGTGCTGTTTGATTTACCCCAGTGAATCCATTTGCCCTGGATTGGTGAGTGGGAGTACGCTCCTCACCGGTCCTCTGGATGCCCCTACCCTGGGCAAGAGGTCCACTAGTTTTGACAACAGCCCTTTGCATATTGCCTCAACTCAGGAGAGTGGGAACAGCTTCTTCTCCTGCCACCATGGGGCACTTGCCAAACCAAAATGGGGAGGTGTGCCCATCTCCCCACAATTTGATCTACAGCCTTGTAAGAGCCCAGAGAACCCAGTGGCCAGTAGAACTCCTCCGCATGGACTGTCTATGGACCCTGAGCCACTGGCCACAGACCCAGGAGGGCCTGACCTCAGCTCTGTCGGGGGCATGGCCCATGAGAGACCTCCCAATTTGGTGCCAGCCAGGACAAAGAGGCACCGGGTTCCATGGCCCAGGACCAAAGGCCCCAGTTTAACCCTTGGCCCAGGACAAGGGGCGCATCTGCTGTCTACTGGCCCGGACAAAGGGCCCAACGCTTTCCCTGGCCCGGACAAGGGGCTCCAGCCTTTACCTGGCCCGGACAAGAGGCGACCCTCCTCCACGCAGGAACGTGTCAGACTTCCCAAGCCAGCGTTCATCCAAGCTGCCTCTGGCTTGGGTCTCGAAGGGGGGGGAAATGTAACGGACCCTAGGCCGTTACTATGGAAGTTCACTTGTTCCACCAAAAAGACTGAATTCACGGGTAGAACGGAGCCGTAGGCTGGCTGCTATGTGGAGCAACCTGGTCAGAAAAACCCCATAGACTTTACATGGGAAAGTAGGCGGCTTCCTGATTGGCCAGTCCGAGTTAAAGGGCCTTCATTGACTTTGCATGGGAAAAGTAGGCGCCCCTCGGATTGGTCGATTGGTTGCCCGCCTACCGGTTCTGATTGGCTGACTGACTAAGAACCAAGTTAAAGGGACTCCATTGCCATAACATGGAGAAATGTCGGCGGCCACGGGATTGGGCAATTGAACTGGTAGCTCGCTCGCTCATTGGCTGGCTGTAAGAAGCGGCCAAAGTGCAGAGGCTCCACAGAGTCTGAGCTTCCATTGTTCTCATGTTTACCCCTGCCCCTTATCCATGAAGTTCAGCCCTTTGTGCCATTGTGTGCCCCATTGTTCCAGTTGTGACTAAATTTAATTATGTTGATTTAGTTATAGAATGTTTTGTACCCTTTTGTTAACTGTTTGACTTGATGCAATTAACTCTGCTTAAAAGAGCTGAATTCAGCCAAAATAAAGTGTGTTCAGTTTTGGAACCTGACTGGCGTTCTGTGTCGTTCGTTTGGGGTGGTATCAAGGGTCTTCTTTTGACCCCCATCCTGGGATAGCTGGAGCGGAGCACCGGAGACATCACCCTTCCCTGGCGGCCCCTGCAAGAGAGAGACCTGGCATAGCAGGCTAAGTCAATCCGAGGACTTGGGATCCTGTTACAGTAGACATTCCCCAGTCACAGAGAGGAATCTAATTCATCTCTATCGGTCTCACCTTCCTCAGCACAACAAACTGAAAATGACCCCCAATATAGGACTTAAGTGCCTAATGGATGTCCAGGCCTATTAAGGTGAATGGATATAAGAGACTGAAGAGATAAGAACCTTAACCAAAACTGTATCCTGATCAGCAGATGAGGTCTCTGGAGGTGAAGTGAGTACCACAGAGCAAAAGGGACATAGGGTACCAGAATACTTCCTAGGAAGTCCAGTCTAGCATGAGGAGAATGGGTTAATGGGGTTAAGTAGACCCAAGAAGCCTTGGCTTTAGATTTGTCCATGTGTCCCTTGAATTCCAACATGCCCAGGAGCCCCACCCCCAAAGAGGATAAAAGTAGTCCAATAGCATATATATAAGTACTTATCTGACTGCAAGGGGTTAAAATGGAAGGGAGCCTTTGCGTAGCATGTGCAATCATAATGAAAGATTTCTACTGAAAGACCACCTCTTTCCACTCTAGAAAACCTGTGAAGCAGGGGATTCTGGATGTAGTAGTTTTGAAATGAGTGTAAAGCAAACAGTAACAGTCCAGCTGTTCAAAGCCTGCACCTTCCTGAACTGAACAACATCCTCAAGGTGACTACTATGAAGAGCAGTTTATCTTATTTATGAGCCCACTCTGACCCAGCAGAAGTACTATGTGTGAAACAAAGATGTCCATCGTGCAGGCACTGGATCTTAAAGGGGTCATGCCAATATTTTAGTCAAATATAAGTAAATAAAATAAACATAAACTAAAGTCAGAAAAAAAGAGTAAAACATGAGTGAATCAATAGGAAAGCTCAGCAGTTTGAAACATCTCTCTCCATAGGGAGGAACAATGCCCCAGAAAGTGTTAAACAGCATGAGAAACAGAAGGGGTTAATAACACTTTAATAAATATTACAGTAAACACACCCTCAACCTAAGCACACACTGTATAATCGAACAAAATAATAGAGTGTATTACAGGCAAAACACCACAGACCAGTGGGTGCCAGTAGAACAGGGACCTAAAACAGGACTATAGCACACAAGAGGTTAACTCACCAGCAGCTTCAGTCTTCAGGCTCCCTTTACAGTATAATGAAAAGATCCAAAGAAACTCCACAGTGAGGTAAATCAAATCAATCTCCACATGTCTAAGAGCCTGGTATGAACCTGTGCACTGGGCAATGCATGAACAATGAATCCAGTTAATGAGAGACTGCCTAATGGGGATTATACAGCCCCATATATTAGAAATCAGAATAAAATAAGGGTGTCCAAACACCCTCTTCTGTGGAGATCACTTAAAAATTGATGCAATCAGCTGGGGTAAAGGAGATGGGAGCTTTTTCCACTTCCAGGACTCCTTGTTCTTCTTTACGCTGAAGACAGTTTTTAATGACTTTGGCTGCATGTTTGGGGTCATTGTCATGCTGCAGAATAAATTTGTGGCCAATTAGATGCTTCCATGATGGTATTGCATGATGGATATGTATCTGCCTGTACTTCTCAGCATTGAGGAGACCATTACTTCTGACCAAATCCAAAACTCCATTTGCAAAAATGCAGCCCCAAATTTGCAAGGAACCTCCATCATGCTTCACTGATGCCTGCAGACACTCATTCCTGTACAGCTCTCCAGCTCTCCAGAGAACAAACTTCCTTTTGCTATAGCCAAACATTTAAAATTTTGACTCATCAGTCCAGAGCACCTTTTGCCATATTTCTGCACCCTAGTTCCTGTGTTTTTGTGCATAGTTGAGCCGCTTGGCCTTGTTTCCACATTGGAGTTATGGCTTTTTGGGCGCAAGTCCTCCATGAAGACCACTTCTGACCAGACTTCTCCACGCAGTAGTTGGGTTTACCAGGGTCCTGTTGTTTTCTGCCAGTTCTGAGCTGAATGCACTGCCTGACATCTTCCGATTGAGAAGGGAAATAAGTATGATGTGTCTTTCATCTGCTGAACTAAATTTCCTTGGCTGAGCACTGTGTCTGTGGTCTATAACGTTGCCTGTTTCTTTGTGCTTCTCAAAAGAGCATGAACAACACCTCTGTAAACCCCTATCTGCCTTGAAATTTCTGCCTTAGAGAGACTATGCTGATGCAGTATAATTACCTTGTGTCTTGTTGCTGTGCTCAGTCTTGCCATGGTGTATGACTTTGGACATTAAACTGTCTTCAGCAACCTCACCTTGTTAGCTGAGTTTGGCTGTTCCTCACCCAGTTTTATTCCTCCTACACAGCTGTTTCGGTTTTAGTTAATTATGGTGTTTTAACCTACATATTAGATTGATAATCATTAGTACCTGTCTGTTATAATTGTTTATTCATGCCTACAAAATACATGAATTTGTGCAAGTGTACCTAGAAGAATTGATGCTGTTTTGAAGGCAAAGGGTGGTCACACCAAATATTGATTTGATTTTTCTTCTGTTCACTCACTTTCCATTTTGTTAATTGATAAAAACAAACTATTTACATGTCTATTTTTAAAGTATTCTTACTTTACAGCATTTTTCACACCTGCCTAAAACTTTTGCACAGTACTGTATATGTTTTCTAATTACAAATCATATGTCAAGTGTTAACCCTCTGAGTGTCAGAGAGGTATTCAATGCATTGCTCTGGCACTCAAAGGGTTAAATCCATTGAATGCTGGTTGTGTGCAAACGTTTCTGGCATGCAAAGCATTTATATCAAACAGTTAATTAATGTTTAGTCCTTTGACTGTCAGATAACTGTGTAAAGAAAGTTAAACACTTTTTTTTGGCAATCAGTGTTAACCACACTAGGTTAATGAAATTAACATTCAAAGAAAAACAGAAAGCTGGAGATAAACATGGAAATAGGATCCAGATAAAGTCTCTGCTGTTAACATTGATATTCTCTGTGTCATGTCTCCAGATGTAGATGTGTTCCATACAATTAACAGTGTTCATCTTCACTGTACTGAAACTGGGCACAGGACAAGAAATAAAGTTGTTTGCAGAAACAATTTGCTCATGAGTGGGCAGGAGTTGTTTTAAGGTGAGAGTTGCACTTTAAATAAATGGGAATTGTTAGAATGTTTGCACCACCTTTCCTTAGTACATTGGCCTCGCTGCCAAAAACATATGCTAAGTTCTGCAGTTCAGAAATGAGCGCTGTATACTGAGGCACATTAGCCCAAGCAATCTATTTCCTCTAATATCCCAAGAGGGAAGTTGAAAACAGACAGATGAGACCCCCCTTTTTTAATAACATGAATGGCTGCGCTGACCCCAATACGCCTTTCCCAGAATCCTTAGCTGCTGAGCTGGTGGGAAAATAGGGAGCCGGTCTAATCAGTGCAAGACCTCAGGCCTATAAATAAACTTGTTTACGTAAATCCAGCAGCCAAAGAATTTGGAATATGGTCTAAAAAAACGTAGGGAGGGAGCAGACCATCAGGGCGAGCAAAATTGGCATGAAATGACAGCATAGTTAACTGCTTAACCCTTTGAGTGCCAGAGTGGTACGGAATGCATTGCAAAGCAATGCATTCCTTACCACTCTGGCACTCAGAGGGTTAAATGAAGAAAGAACAAAAGAAAGAAAGAAAGAAAGAAAAAGAAAAATATGAGAGACATGAAAGTGAGGCCAACATCATGAAAAGAAGGGGAAGGGTGGGGAGGAAAAAAAAAAGAGTGCCAATAAACAAAGAACCGTCTTGGTCTTGGTCATAGTTGTACTGAAAGACAATAGGCTCTGTTTTCCACTAACACCACTCATTTCAACTCAAAGTACACCATTACCTTATTCTGTACCAAGGACAATTAACTCTTCTCTCTAACCAAAATTACCCTATTCAGCAATTGGGAAAGGTAGCTTACATAACATAGTAATATGTTATATATACCACATTCTACACCCAAGAAAGGTAACTGGCTGTATTCTCCTCTCTAAGCAAACCAATCCAATATTAAATACCCAGACCAGGTAATAGGGCTTTATTATCCTCACCAAGACTCTATTCTGTTCTCTCTAACTCCACCAGTACCATAGTCTACACCCAGGACACATAACTGGACTATGTTCAACTTTCTCTAACTTAACCATTACTTTTTCTCTAAACACAGAATAGGTAACTGGACAATGTCCTCCTCTGTAAGTGTATGTGTGGATTTATGACCCCCAGTGGACAATGGAATAAAGCTGGGTTGTCAGAGAGTGAGACTGGTGTACTGAGAAGTAATTGAACCTTTGTTTATCAAACCAACTGAACTAGAGGTGGCAAAATGTTCCATTATAAATGCTAGAATTCAAAGGGTTAAATGCCCCATTTACAACAATGGTAATTTGTCTTTGTCCTAAATGATGCAGCTGGTTTGCCACAGAATTACTCCGGTTCCATTTAGATTACATAAGAGATTGCCCCAAAGATGTGAAACGCTTTCTCCCTATTTGTAAAAAAACATTGCATGAATGAGTAGTCCGTGAACTAAGCCCAAAACATTTCATAAAGGGAATTGTAAGGGAAGCTATGGACGCCGGGTTGTCCTTAGCCGTTGTTCCGGGTCTCTCCCTCTTGAATGCAGCTACAGGCGAGTAGCCTGGCCGGAGAAGCATGATAGCTGGCTGGATCTCTGGATGAACAAGCTGGAAACGTAGAGCTCCTGGATGGGAGTCAAAGGGGACTCTTTACACCATCCAAGAAGAACGACACAGGACCCTTCTTAGTTCCAGAATGAACTCACTTTATTGTTGGGAACACAGCTCTTTTAAACAGAATCGGTATACAATGGTCAATGGGTTGACTACAAAAGGTACAATAGTGTCTGGCCACAGTACACATCCAGAAAATGGGAAACATAAACATGAGAACCAAAGGGAACAAAAGACACAATGGGGACTTTACACAAAAGAAGAGCATTATACATAATTCAATCTTGCCGCTCCAAATTCCAGCCAATGGTAATTGGAGCAACAAGGCACAGTGACCAGTCCGGACCCAGGCCATTATCCTCTCTGGGAAGATTGAATTACCCGGGTCCACCCTTAGCCCAATCAGACAAGGCTGACCTTCCAGCCAATAGACATGGGACAGGGGCGCCCAATCCAGGAGCCACCTACCTGTCCCATACAATTCTTATGAGAATCCTATGCATACATTACAGAAAGGCGACCAATCTCAGGGCCACCTACACTTCCCTATACAAAGTACATGGTGACTTTCTCAGAGCGTCACTCAGCGAGGGCAGCCAATCCATGGCCGCCTCCATTCAAATCTGTTGTGCCCGTTCCTGGGCACCCTAGCAAAGAGGACAATATGGTCCAAAAGTTTGTGTCTTCCAGCCCTTTAGTTCTTTGTCCTTGTAGGCCTGACAAGGCCTTCCAATAACAGCCTACGGCCCGTAATAGTTCCCACAATGGCTGAAAAGTTTCTAAGTAACGGCCAATGGACCATTACAGTCCGTGTAGTTCAGTCTCTTTTTAGGGGTTTGGCATGGCTCCTAAAAGAGCCCCCTAGTAACGGCCTGTGGTTCGTTAAAGGAATCAACTACGGTGTATAATGTTCTATAAAGTGCAAGTTCTGTGGTGCTGTGAGGCTCTCCTACATGATACTAAAAACTACATTTTTGTGTCCTTACTGACAAATCCTATTATATTACACCATGTGAAACACAAGAACCATTGGATAAAGTACCCTGTGGCCAAGAGGGCAGGGTACTTGCCTAAAAAGGCTCTCTGGAAGCAGAGACTCCATCCCCACTCCACTTTATAGCCATTAGACATGTTCAGTTTTGGAGTATAGCAAAAATTTAAAACAGACACAATGCAGGAAATGGGGCCATCTGAATCACAGAATGCAAAAGGAGCCCATGCCCAGAGCTCAAACAACTCGTTTTTCTCCAGGAAAGAAGTCCTGTGTCCCAAAAGGAAACAGATAAGGATTTATCTGTAAGTACACAAAAATCCCCTTTTTATTTTTGTCCAATGTGGAACACAGGAACAATGAGGACATACCAAAGCTATCCACCAAAATTCTAGGAAGGGAGAGAAAAACCCTACAAACACATACTAGGTCTAATAGAGAGGAACTGGAACAGATACAACCTCAGTTGTCAACAAACTCCTACACATCAAACCAAGTAACAGCAAAGAAACAGGTTACTGGAAGTAAAGACAAGAAGGACACATACACAGTCACAATGGCCTGTAGGATCTTCTGTGCCAAACTGGCTTTACCTGAAGCCAGAGGTATAACATTGTAGTGTTAAACAAACAATGTAAAGGGGTGTCTTTGTTGCCTCCTTGCACAACTGCTCTGCAGAGGCACCGGAATCACACACCACTCTGGAGAAATGAGCTGTAACCCCACATGGGGAGAATTCCATTTCCTGAGGGCGTAGTCCTGGTGAATGGTCACCTTAACACAGGAATGACAAAAAAAGAGTCTCATTAGCACATAGGCATTATGTAACTATCGTGGCGCTTCAAGAACCTAACAACATCCAAACAATGATTGCTCCTGTCTGTTATGTGGAGTTAACAAGGGAAGGAAAAAAAACAGTTTTCTGGGTAATGAGAAACTCTGAAATTACCTTAGGGAGAACCCTACAGGAGTTCACAAAACCATCCTATCAGAATAAAAAGTCAGAAAGGGAGGTTTTACAAGACAAACCAGTAGCTGAGCCACATTCCAAACAAGCACAATCACACACAAGTAGGTGGTGCATACAAAGAAACCTCCTGGCAAGCTCCTAAACTCGTACAGTGACCCCACAACAACAAAAAAAGCACAATCACAAGCCGGAAAGCTGTCTGGAGAGTTAAATACCGAAGAGGAAGGCACAGGCTTTCTGAAACAGTTCTGGACCAGGGTCAAGACCAACAGAAATGTGGGATCCCATTGGATTGTGTAGTCATGAACCATTCCCTGCACAACCAGTAAGAAGGCAATATGCCTCTGAAAAGACACAGATAGATAAGAAATCTGGACCTTAATAGAGCAAAGAGTAAACCCTTACTGAAGGCCATCCTGAAAGGCTAAAATATCCTGAGGATGAAAACAATGTGGCCACGACCCCTGTTCTTCATACCAATACTAGCACAAGGGCCATACCTTACGGTATGCCTAGATGACACAAGCTTGAAAGACTTCATCATAGTTACAGAATCAGAAAATCCTCTCTCAGGATACTGGCTACAAAAGCAAGCCTTCAAAACAACTTCTCCACCTCTGTGAGACAAAGAGCTAATAAGCCAATCAAGAAGCCATTAAATCCACAGTAGATGACCACACAGACTGTCTGTGGAGTAGAACACCATCTGGTGAGATCCCAAGTCCTGGGATCCAACCAATGAAGGTTAAAGGGATAGTAATACTTAAAAATGACTATCCCCCATGTTGTAGCCACTAAAAAACTGAGTTAAATGAGACCAGTGGCATCTCTCAAACCTTTGTGGCTTTTTTGGCTTTTCCCCTGATGTCAGCGTTCTAGCTCAGAGCACGAGAATCCTCTCCTGGGATCAGCTGGCGGCTCTTCAGCAGATCGGAGATCGCGTTAATAAAAAAGAAATACTTTACCAAAAAGGTCTTTTCTACGTGTGCTTGGTTTGCAAGCACACATAGAAGACCTTTTAAGTTAAGGATTTCTTTTTTATTAACACAATCTCGGCTGCTGCAGAGCCTCCGCTGGTCCCGGGACCGGGCTAGAATGCTGACGTCAGGGGAGAGGGAACTTTGAAAGCGGATATCTCTCAAACCATAAGAGACATGCCGCTGGTCTCATTTAACTCAGTTTTGTAGTGGCTACACCATGGGGGATAGTAATTTTTAAGTATTACTATCCCTTTAAGAAGTCCACCACAAGAGTGTGTATGCATGGAATGTAAGCGACAGAGAGAGAGAGATACAGTAAGTGAGCCGGTGTACAAACGAGAAACAGAAATTATAACCATGTAGATGCATTCGTAGTCCCTTCTTGGCAGTAGACAACAGACAACTGCCATCACACTAAATGACAGGATCTGCACAGGCAACCCTGGAGGGACTGAGACCAATGCAACAGAGCAAAATTAACCGTCAGGCTCCAGCATATAAAATGGCAGAAGTATCCCTCTCCTAGCTCTCACTCTCCTTTAGCCTAAAGGGCCTGAGCATCTGAGGGCCTCTAACTAGCTGGCAGATTTTGGAACAATTACCCATAAAAGAATAATTAATGGCAATCCAAGCAAAAGATGGAACATCTGAAACCACCCATAGACAGAAACTGAATATCAAAATACTCATGTACCATCACTGACAGGCAAAGTAAAACCTGAGGCACCAGACAAGACAACAATTTGATTTCGCCCCTGGAAGAAAGACCCATTCCTGAAGAATGTAAATTCTCATGCCAAGAACAGAAAAACCTGGAAAGGAACCAATAAGGAGAACTCCCAACCATGTAGTTCAAAAAATGCAACCTGAAGGCTCAGAGCTTCCCCTGATGCGTTTGAGAACCAAATGTCTTCCAAATATGTAATAAGATACTAACTCTAGAAGGCACAAGTGACAGCCAAGGGTGTTACAAGTTAAAGTAACCCCCCGCCCCCGAGCAAATAGAGACATGGAAAAAAACAGAAAGAAATGGTCCTGAAAGACCAACTTCAGAAAAAATCTGCACAGATGGGAATATGCAAGCATCCCTCAAGACTAGGGAAGAAAAACATACCTCGGAGAAGAATTATGAAGAAGCATAAATAATCTATCTAGAACTGTGGCCAAATCAAAATAAAAGAGATGTGTTAAAGCGGAATTGTCCCCCTGAATCAATTACAAATACAGTATGTTAAGAAATCCAAAATGGTTTTCAATTGATAAACACCCTTACCGTAGGTTAAAACATACTTTATATGTTCAGCACAGACAAGGAAGAGCGGAGCCACCTTACCCCATAATTTACATTCCCATTTTCCTCCTTACGTGTGTCTGAACAGCTGCCTGCAGGCAGCAGCAACATAAAAGAGTAAGCCAGGAAATGAATACACAGTATAAAGCAACGTCTTGGATTTGCTTTTTACTGTGTATTCATTGCCTGGCTTGCTCCTTCATGTCGCTGCTGACTGCAAGTAGCTGTTTAGACACACTCAGTACACAAAATGGAAGGTGGAGGGAGGGCATATAAGGCAAGAGGGGGACTGCCAGCAGTACAACTACATGCTTGTGGCACATACTTGTGCCACAGGCAAGCTGTACTATGACTTCACATTCACATTTGGTATGTCTATTTTCTCAAAACCTGGGCAATTTGAAAACAAATGGCGTGACTTCTTAGCTTTGTTTTTGTTTCCATTTTCAAAGGGGAGCAAGAAGTAAATAGGTGATAGTTCCACTTTAAAGTGATAGTAATGTTTCACAAAAACAGCAGCTCCAATTAATCTTCATAGTATTTGAGCCACAGAGAGTGTTATTTCAATATTGTCAGAGTTGTAATTCAAGAGTAGTTGAATAATAAAGTATCCCCCTCCCACCTCTTTTGCCTAGTGTAAGCCACCTCCCCTCAGATGTGGAATTTGGTCTTGAGACCAGACAGCTCACAGCAAGGGACAATCTTCTTACTGTGAGCATAAGGAAATCCCTGTCCCCTTGACAGGTTTTTCCTTATGCTAATTGAAGTTTGTCCCCCTCTTCGATCCACCTGGACACCACCTTGCTGCTCTGAGGTAAGCAGTGTTACATCAGTGTAACGGACCCTAGGCCGTTACTTGGCCGCGATTTATAAAACTACGGCAGCCGCTGCCTAAGGGTCATTTTGGCGGCCCGTGGATCAGAGTCTGACTGTTTGGTTGGGGTTACGTGGAGAACAGCTCCTCCAAAAGACTGAATTTACGGGTAGAACGGAGCCGTAGGCTGACTGCTATGCGGGGCAACCTGTACAGAAAAACCCCATAGACTTTACAAGGGAAAGTAGGCGGCTCCCTGATTGGCCAGTCTGAGTTAAAGGGACTCCATTGACTTTGCATGGGAAAAGTAGGTGCCCCTTGGATTGGCCAGTTAGCTGCCCGCCCACTGGTTCCGATTGGCTGAGACAGCAATGATGATCTTGGCCAGGATTGGCCATCGGATTCCAGGCTCCTGATTGGACAGGGGTTGAAGCAGAATATTCAAAGATGCTTCAACCCCCTGGCCATTGTGTAAAGATGTGTATTCGAGTCCCTCATCCTTTTGTCACAGAATTTACCCCTCATCAGTCCCTTTGTATGAATAATGTAATCATGTCTGGCCCTTTGTGTTATGTTTACACCATCTGTCACTGTCCATTGTCTAGTATTGTATCTTGATGTGGTTCACCATGTATATAAGACTGGAAGTTTGTACAATAAAGTGTGTGCAGTTTGAACTTGAACTGACTCCTGTCTCTCTGTTGCTGGATGGTGTCAAGGGACTTCTGTTGTCCCCCATCCTAGGAAGAACTGCTGCTGGAAGAACCTGTGGAGCTGCCTACTTGTAGCTGACCCCTGGAGGGAGAAACCTGGAACGATGGCCTGAGTCCAACCCAAGGACTTGGGTATCAGTTACAATCAGTAAAAGGGGTGGAAGGGGGATACTTTATCATTCAGTTACTCTTGAACTCCAACTCTGAAAATATTGAAATAACACTCTCCATGACCCAAATATTATGAAAATTAATTGGAGCTGCTTTTACTGTGAAACATTACTACCCCTTTAAGAACTGCAGAAGGTGACAGACTCCAACCTTTCTAGGAAGTAAAAGGAGACGAATAAATTCCAGAAATCCCTTAAGGGAAAGAACAGGTACTGAGTTCTGCATGCCCATCAAGGAAAAAAAACAAGAAAATAAATGGTCCCATACCAGGTTGTGTGACATGGGAAATAAGGAAAATACATGGCATGTAATAAAGACAACGCAATTACAAGGCCACCAACAGCTCACCACAGGAAGGGCCCACGTATATATGTAAAAAAAAAAAAGCAGAAGACTATTCATTGCGTGAGGCAACTGAAACCCTGCAAGTCATACAGAGGTAGGGACCACAGGACAAGATGAACCTAAGGCCCTCCACAAATATAACTCATGAAAGTCCATAGATATACTAGTTGAGAAAAGGGTTACAGTGGATACCCCTGAAGTCTTGACGGTATTAGCTACACCCATGTCTCCTTTGCGCTCAGACATTGCATGGAGATCCTCAAAGAAGGAATACAGGCCAGAAATGTAATAGAAAAATACTTACATCCCTGAAGGGGTTCAAGTAGAATGCAATGATAGAGGAAACAAGGACTTTTGTAGTTTTGATTACCTCCCCAAAACTATAATGGTGTGTAGCCATCTCACTCAATTGTCTACCTGGTAGCAGAGGGTGTCCCTAAAGGTATCCCCTAATTGTAGCATGAATAGGCAGAAGACTGAGGCCTGTTATGCCCACCAGAATGCACACAGTCCTGCACTAATCACAACCTTACAGTCAGGGCCCCATCTAATATGCCCAACATGAGTGCCAGTTTCTTAAAGGCTCTGCTAACTTTTACTTCATTTTAGTAAGTCTTTATTATTCTTTAAAGTGTAGATACTAACAGTATGTATCTATGGATAGGTATACTTTGTATTAACAGCTTTTAAAGTATCAGGGGGATAAATCACTGGTCAGAAGATAATGCACATAATTAGAAGTGTTTGACACACAGGCATACAATATTAAGAATACCTTTGTGCAAAAAAAATAAATAAAAATGGTGTAATAAGAAGGAATGAGGATCTTTACACTACAGTTAGGAATAGAGTTAGAGGGAATTTGTTTGAAAAATAAGAAAGAGCTAAGAAGTTCAAAAGAGGAGTAGGATTTTACTAGAATTACTAAATATATGTTACAGCTTACCTTGGTTTCAGCATCATCTGCAGGTGCGTGACAATATAGTGCTGATTATAGGACATTTAAGAAAAATATTATTGAAATTGTGGGCAATCCTTTGACAAGTTTAGTATTCTTTTATCTGTGCTATGAACCATTGTGGCATGGTAACTACACATATCAGCTAGAATTAATCTCGTATAGATTAATGGAACATCCTATCCATTTGGTATTGATCAATGGAACATCCTTTCCATTTGGTATTGATCAATGGAACAACCTATCCATTTGGTATTCTATAGCATATGGTAGTATTAACATGCTTTACACTGATATATTTTCCAACAGTATTTCACTGACTACAAAAACCACATCTAGAATTCCCATCCCAAAAAGCAGTCAAACACAAGGAAGTATGAAGAAAAACAACTCATGCATTCAGTCTGGGGCATAAAAATGTATTTGGGGTTCATATATCCCATATCATTAATTGAATGTTGCGGTCTTGGCCGCTCCTGGGCAGGCACCCTCTTTATTGCCTACTATCCCGTCTTCCAAGTCATCACCACACACTCCGCGGTGACGTCACTTCGGCCGTACTACCGATTTTCCCCTGTAAATAGCCGCGCACCGGATGATGAGGTGCGTGATTATAGCGTTTCCCTGGTCCAGTTTCCAGTGATGATTGTTTCCTGTAGCCTGCCTGAGAGCCTTGTCCTTGATTCTCTTGACAGTCTGTGTTACCGCTCCTGCTAGCCTTGACCTCGAGTACTGCCTGCCGATTCTGTACCTTCTGCCAGTCTGCGGCTGACTCTGCCTGGCTTAGACCACATCTTTTGCCTGCTGATTTGTGTTACTGTCTGCTCTCCTTGGTCCAAAGAGTCTTGTTACTGGACTCCTTTCAGCCTAGTCTGCTTTTCCAACCTGCCTCTAGTTTCCCTGTCAACCTGCCCTCCTGCTGCTGGTTCAGCTTCTTCTGGTGAGTTCTATTTTTTACTTTACTATAGACTCTCCCTGGAGCCAGTAGCTTTGTTCTTTCTGTGGTGTGTTAACTCAGGCCGTCTCCAGCTCAACTGGAGGGGGTTATCTGGCTTCGAGGCAAGCACCTTTACATGGCTTAGGCCACAGCACAACACACCACAGGGGATCTGCGTATTCCAGCAACGAACCCTAGCATTGCTCTCTAGCCTTCTCTACCAGCTCTTGTTGGAGGAGTCCCATTATCCTGGACCTCTTTCTTTGTATCACTTAGCTAGATGTCTGCAACATTAAAAGACCTGAAACAACAAGATGAATTAATATGGGACCAAAGCCTCCATATTAATTCACCAAAAGCCCAAGGAAGGGGTCCAGGACCTCCTCCACCCACACACAGTCTTTTTCTAAAATTCCAAATGGAAGGCATACAACTGCATATATTGTTGGACACACTAGTCTTAGTGTATCAGTGGAATGATACCCCAATCTTGTTCCAGTGTTAGCCATAGCATTAGAAAGACACCACAGTGTTATGTCCCTGTTAGCCACTGTATTAAACGTCAACACTCCAGTGTTAATTCAGTGCCCCTATTAAGCCTTAGAAGTAGACATAAACACCCCAGTCAGGTTCCAGTAAGACAGGAAGGGGTGTCTGAAACCTCTTCCACTCCTCAACCACTATGTGTGTGTGTGTTTAAAGAAAAACACTTACCTGGATGTTGGAGGTCCCCAGAGACCTCTTCCTTGGATTTTTATTTTAATTAATATGTTGGATCCAGTATCCATACTAATTTATATATTAACTTACTGAAACATGACCATTGTGTTTATGTCTACCCCTATATCTAATGGGGGAACACTGGAGAAGCAATGGGGTGTTTATGTCTACTTCTATAGCTAACAAGGGACACTGAAGTGTTTGTCTTCTTCTGTGAGTAACGGGGGGGAGGACAATGGAACAACACTAGGGTGTTTATGTGTAATACTATAGCTAACGGGAAGACAGTGGAACATCACTGAAGTGTTCATGTAATACTATAACTAACAGTGGAACAAGACAAGGGTGCCAGCGTTTACTGATTCTCTGGCTACCAGTGGGAAATCAGTTAAGCCATTTTCCTTTGATCTGTTGTTTCTTGAGGTATTTGTGTAGGAAAACAGATGTGACATTAGGCAGAAATATGGGGTTGTATTGCCTTTCCTCGAGTAACAGAATACCTATGGGAACAGTGTATGTTTACCGGTATTTTATTTATTTATTTTTACAAAGGATTTTACTGGATGTAATAGAATTGAGCCCCTATAATATTCACTAAAGCTCCTAATTTATATTTAAAGATAACACATAAAGTTTCACATATTAAATATACTGAGAGTTGTATGTAGAGTGACATGAAAAGGTTTTACACATGTAGAACATGTAGAGCATTAGATTAGCAAAGTGGCCAAGATATGTAAATTGTTTTCATCAACCAGAACAAGTGAGAGGTTTGAGATCACCAAAGTAATTATATATTTGTTTTGTTTTTGATTTTTTTGTAAAGGGCCAGCTTGGATCCAGTGCTGTCTAGTGTTAGAAAAAAACCTTGTAGGTCCTTATCACCCAGGGTAACCTGGAGATGTTAGAAGCCTCTGCTCTTACCTGTCTGAACCGTTGGATGCACGGATGGGCTGGGTAACACCAACATCCAAAGTATCCTGCAAATGAGGAGAGAAGAATTAAACCTTGCTAGTCTCCACCAGGATCAAAGTGAACAAACATGACAGTGATATGTTATGAAACTTCAGAGTAGATTTGGTTAAGCCATCACTTATTCCAAGCACCAGTTTCTTAAAGTTATTGATATGTTTACAGGAGCAGTCATTCCTGGAATCAAAGCTCAACCCATTATAGTATAAGATGGTTTGCCATGAAGAACCGAATCTTGATAACTAGAATCTACCTCCTCAGTGAGGGAGATGACATGCAGTGTTCTTTTTAAGGTGAGCAGGAGTAAGTGACCCACCACTGAAAGCATTAAAGGATCAATTAAAACTAGGAAGGACTGCATGGACATCTGTTATTACAAAGCAAACCTCTATAACCAATCGTTGACTCTTTCAGGACTGGGTTGCTCACCTGTGCCTACTTGAAGGGAACAGTTGTGACATGGCCTAAGAATCGCAAAATTATGATGCAAAAGCCACCCTTAGGCAATATTTGGCTGGCTGTGCGAACAATTATGTGGGGGTGGCAGGGCCTTCCTGGTTCAGTCTGTCTGTAGCCCTCCAGCGAAGTAAATTAATGCAACATCACGTTACCATGTGCTAGTTGCATGGTAACTCCCAAGCTAGGGAGAAACTGGACTTCGTGAAAAAAAATTAAAACAGCGAATTAAAAAAAGATGTGAACTGCAATGTAATGTACTCATTTCCCTATATTAACTTAACACGAGTACATTATATTGCATAGACAGTTCAGGGAGTATGTATTCACATTTAAAGCTGAACATTATGATTTTTTATTGCTCCCAAACTTTTGTGTATCTGAATTAATCCCTAAACTATCACCCTTATATATTACTGCCAAGTTTAAGGTTAATTCAGACACCCTAAAGCTTTGCAGCAGTAAATAAGGGTGATAATATATGTGTTAATTCAGACATCCTAAACCTTAGCAATAAATAATCACACATAAGTAGCCACTATATTTTCACAATGTATTTTCTTCTGATTTCTGATCCAACCTGACTTGTGTCTATACCACTTTTTTTCCAGTGTGGCTTAGGGAAGGTGTACCAGGACAGATACCACAGCCTGGGAGGTAAAACAGTGCTCTGCTGATGTATAAGAAGAAATGGTACAGTGCCTGAGCAATCCAGCTGTTTCACAAGGAACAATAAAAAAAGCTCCAAATTTGTTTTGATTTTTAAACCTTGAATACAACAAAACAATGAGTTGGAGATCTTTAGAATTTAAGGTGTTAAGGGGATATTAATGCTTGCTGTTAACAAACATTAATATTGTAGATATTAAAAATATAAAAGTAATGATGTACGTGCTGTCTCTCAAACATGTACAGTTTGAGAGATATAAGCTTTTAAAGTTCCTGCCTCTTTCGTAGACATCAGCGCTCTAGTTGACAGCATGAGATCCTGGTCCTGGGACTGTCCGGTAGCTCTTCAGTAGAGCCGAAATAGGTTGTGTAGAAATAAATACTTCATTGGAATAGTCTACAAAGTGTGCCTGCAAACCCTGGTTATTTTGCTAACATTGATGTAGAGTTTCCATTTTACCTCCTGATAGAATAGATCATGTCAGACTAACTTACTTGCATTTTATGAAAGGGTAAGTGGTAATTTGGACAAGAGAATTGCTGTGGATGTAATATACTTTGATACAGTGCCTCACAACTGGTTACTGCATAAACTGAAAAGCTTTGGTTTGGGTGGTGATATGGATTGAGAACTGGTTACATGATAGATGGAAGAGAGTTGTTGTAAATGGATCATTTTCCAGTTGATACTGGGCCCAATGCTTTTTAATTTGTTTATTAATTATCTAGAAGTGGGAATTGAAAGTAGCGTCTCAATCTTTGCTGATGACACTAAGCTGTGCAAGGAAATACATACCGGCTGGATGTTTTCTCTCTCTGCAAAAGGATTTAGATAAACTGAGTGAATGGGCAGAAAAGTTTCAGATGACATTTAATGTAGATAAATATAAGGTTTGGACACATATACTCCAAATGTGAAACAACTTGGCAAATCCTCATTAGAGAAATATTTAGGAATACTGATAGACAATAGACTTCACAGCAGTGTGCAGATTCACTCAGCTGCTGCAAGAGCAAATAGGGTACTAGCCTGAATAAAAAGAGGCGTTGATCCATGGGATGCTGATATTATTCTACCTCTATAGAAATCTTTGCTTAGGCCTCATCTAGAATATGGAGTACAGCTTTAGGCACCAGTTCTAAAAAAAGACATTATTGACCTGGAAAATGTGCAGAAACAAAACTGATAAAGGGACTGGAGCATCTGAGTTATAAAGAGAGACTAGCCAAACTGGGTTTATTTACCTTAAAGAAGAAATGTCTAAGAGGTGATATGATTACCATTTAGAAATGTATTAAAAGTCAATACAAACAACTATCCAATGAATTATTTACGCAAAGAGCTGAGCTAAGAATGAGAGGTCATCCATTAAGACTAGAGGATAGGTGATTTTGACTAAAACAAAGGCATTGCTTTTTTTACAGCAAGGGCAGTAATGCTATGGAATTCTTTGCCTTTGGATATTGTGCTTGCAGATACTGTAATTGCTTTCAAAAAGGCAATGGATACCTATCTAGCACAGAACAATATTGTGAATAATGACAGATGGCTTCAATGCAGATAGGCTGTTGATCTAGGGAACTATTTGACTGCCATTTGGAGTCAGGAAGGAATTTTTTTTACCCACTTGGGGCATAATTGGAAATGGCTTCAGTGTTTTTTTTTTTTGTTTTTTTTTTTTCCTTTCTCTGGATCACCAGGGGTGTTTTGGCATGGGCTGGCCTTGATGGACACATTTCTTTTTTTCAGCCTTGTCAACTGTTACTATGTTACTACATATTTTCATGACAACTTTCCATTGGCCAGCTAACACTACAGCTAATTTGAGGCAAATATTACATTAAAATACAAAAATTAATTGGCGCCCAAAGGCAGAAGTATTAGTAATCATCTCATACAGAGTACTTTGTTTAGTTTGTGTATATATAAAAAATAAAACAAAAAACTATATTATATGTCCAAATGCTGTAGGCATGCTGTCAGAGGAGAATGATAAGGTGCCACATCTAGTGCTCAGCAAGGAGTAGACTGTCACTAACAGCCCCCATCACTTCTCAATGCACTACAATATGAGATTTAAAGCATCTAGTCACACTGTCATGTACTGACAGAGTGTTCCCTTGCATATAACCAAAGGATAAAGCAGGCTGTCAGGGATAGCTGCATTAATCTCTTACTACTGGGACTAAGTGAATTGGTTCCCATCATAAAAGAGTTAAAATGTACCTAAATGTACTCAACACAACTAAATTCTACATTGAGTAATGTTTCACAATAAAAGCAGCTTGAATTAATCTTCATAGTATTTGGGCCATGGAGAGTGTCATTTCAATGCTGTCAGAGTTGTAGTTCAAGAGTAATTGAATGATAAATTATTCTCCCACCCCTTTTACCTACTCAGATGTGGAATCTGGTACCTTGACCAGACAGCTCACAGCAAGGGTCAGTCTTCTTACTTGACAGGTTTTTCCGTATGCTCACTGAAGATTGTCCCTCTCTGCAGTCCATCAGGACAGTCTTTCTGCTATGAGGTGAGTTACATCAGTAAAAGGGGCAGGAGGGGGATAATTTATCATTCATTTACTCTTGAACTACAACTCTGACAGCACTGAAATAAAGGTCTCCATGGCCCAAACACTATGAAGAGTAAATGGAGCTGCTTTTTTGTGAAACATTACTATCCCTTTAACTACTTAATTGCTAAGCCCTTTTATTTCCCCTCACCTCCCCCCACCCGTTGCTAAGAATATTTTTACATTTTTGTTGCAGTTTACATTCAAAGCACAGTTTTGGGTATTTGTCTGTGAACCACCCACACATTACATGACTTTTTTTGTGTGTGTATGTGTGTGTATCCTTTTAAATCCCTAAGATGATGCAACAGTTCCCTGGCACTGTAATCATGTGAAGACCTTCACCTCGGACTGTGTTAGTGAATGATTCAACCTTGCTGCAGCACTTTAAATAAAGTCTGTGTTAGTGCACGTTATTCAAACTTCCTCCAGGCCATGTGGTAGTGGGGGTGGGGTAGCCTTTGATTTTTCCCCAGGACCCAATAGGTTCTAGTTTCTCTCCTGGTTAGAATCCAGTATGAGAACCACTGTCCTATAGTAACAATATATGCCATTAACAGACAGCACTAGAACATACCTCCCAACATTTCAAATGGCCAAAGAGGGACACTTGTGTTTTAGATGGTGTTGCTGGGGGTGTGTCTGGTGGGCGGGGCATTACTGAGAATTTTTCAGTCATTTCATCACCTACTGACACCTCTTTGTGTAACTGAATAAATTATTTAGAGCTAGTCCATAATATTTTATTTACATAGGTTAATCTATAAACGCATATACTGACGTTTAACCAAACATTAATGTGAGTTTTATTGCTGGGGAGCAATGTTATACACTTATATACACAACACACAGTCTTTTCTCCTAAAAAGAGGGACACCAGGGTGGGAAAGAGGAACAGAGGGATTTGGGTCTCAAAGAGGGACACTTGGGAGGTATGCTAGAAATCTGTGCTACTGCCAGATAGCCTAAGCTTTAATTATTTAGGTGTGAATCAGTGCTGCACAGAACAAGTTCCTGCAGGCCTTAGAGGCAAAAACGTTACACCATTTAATAGCTCCCATAATCTCTCTTTCTCCCACTCTTGGTCATCACTGACCAAAAGCATCAGTGTGAACAGGATTAATTAAGGTTCAACTGCACAGCTGGTACCAACTGGCTTCAGGTCATAGAGATATGAAATGCCAAAGGAGTGGAATTTTTTTTTTTTTTTTTTTTGGTGCTATGAAACGTTTCAGAAACAGGAGCCCTAACACATTATAACAAAATTCCTACTTTCCTGAATTTGGGCAGAAAGTACTTATTATGCAGAACCCAAACTCCTTGACTCTGCCAGCTGGAGGTTTCCGAGATCCCAGAGTCCAGTGACAAACAAGCATGTTTACTTCAATATATATAATATCCAGTACTAACTAAACATTGATTAGGGGGAACCAATCCAGGAAGAACTTATTCGTGCTGAACATTAGAAGTGTGTGCCTGTGGGTGTTTATTATTAGGACACATAAGAGTTTGCTTAACCTTTTAGGGACCAGAGGATTCATTAATGCATTTTGGAGCTCTACTTTGCTCTCTGTTTTTGGTCCACACTTGCGAAATCAAGTGTGATCTAGGCCATTGACAGAGTCGGTTGAACAAATGGGTATTTAAAGGGAAAGCATTACATTGGAAAAAGTATTTTTAAAAACAGGAAATGAATGACAATATGGAAAAAGAATTCAACCACACCTGTGGGGAGATTCACTAAGCGGTGACAAAGAGGTGCTAAAATGGAGATGACTTCTCCAATGCCTATGTTATTCTATGGAGCCTATGCACTAAGATTTCTTCAACTTTGGAGGTCTTAGTGCATAGAATAACAAAGGAACTGGAGAAGTCAACTCCACTTTATCTTTTCTTAAAGAGAAAGTAATGGTTGATTTAAACAAAGTTTAATCTTGTAGATATAAAAAATATTAATGCAATGAGGTATGTCCCATCTCTCAAACATGTATAGTTTGAGAGATATTAGCATCCAAAGTTACCTCCTCCCGCCCCTTTCACAGACGTCAGGGCTCTAAGCTGACAGAAGGAGATCCTGTTCCCGGGACCGGCTGGCGCCTCTTCAGCAGAGCTGAAACAGAGTTATATAGAAATAAATATTTCATTGGAACAGTCTACAAAGTGTGCTTGAAAACCAGGCACACTTTGTAGACCCTTCCAATGAAGAATTTCTTTCTATATAATGCTATTTCAGCTCTGCTGAAGAGCCTCCGACCTGTACCGGGACCAGGATCTCCTTCTGTCAGCTTAGAGCGCTGACGTCTGTGAAAGGGGCGGGAGGAGGTAACTTTGGATGCTTATATCTCTCAAACTATACATGTTTGAGAGATGGGACATACCTCATTGCATTAATATTTTTAATATCTCCCAAGATTAAAATTTGTTTAAAACAACCATTAGTATTCTTTTAATCACCTCTTTATCACCGCTTAGTGAATCTCTCCGCAGGAAACTGAAGAAGCGCATGCACACAGATGCATTCTAAAATGCCCCAAAATATAGAAGTCAGAAGCTAATATGATTTTTCTAACTCCTGTTTTCAAAAAATACTTCTTAACCCATTAACGTCCAGTGAAGTGTCACTGCTGTTTTGCCTAAAGGATCAGTGACGGTTCCGACACATCACGTATTTTCTACTCACGGGGCTCGTGTTGGAGCGATGTTGTGTAGTAGCAGGGACGTTCGGTGTGCCGGCCCATGTGATCATGACGTGTGCCGGCAAGTCAAACTTCGCTATGTGGTCCTTAAAGGACCCCCCCCCCTCCCGGGACTGCTGGTACCCTAGAGCAGTGGTTATCAATATTTTTGTAGGGGTGGAACATTTTGTTTCAGAAGAAATCCCTATAGAACCCTAACAATCAAACACTTAAAGGGGCAATGAACAAGTTTTACTAAGTCTGATCCTATGAGATATACTTAATAAAAAACATAAGGCTGCACTGTGCAGTGACAGAACTGCTCCTATCAGCCTTTGGAAGGGCCGTAAAAAAAAACCTGCCCTCCTTGGCTAGAATACAACCAGCAAGTACATGGCTCTAAACTTTGAAGACTAATACATGGGATCTGTGGCAGGGTGTCAAACTGCATATCTAGAGGGCCCAGACAGTAAGAAGGACTGAGTGAATGATTGCCGCAACCTATGCAGAATTAGGGATATTCCAAAAATGTGCACTTTCTCTGCTCTTTAGGAATGCATTTTGATACCTCTGGTCTATGGGGACATGCTTCAGGTACGACAGAGCCTGAACTGAGAGACTTCAGTCTTGCAGTTCAATCCCTTTTCACCTGACCAATGAGGGAGATCGTGGGAGCCTTTTCAGACCCTGTTGTACATCTGTGTGCATGGTCTTCTACATCTTCTAGTTTGGTTGGAACATTTTTATATTTTTGTTTACTTCTTCTTTAAAGGGCAGCTATCACACTGATCGTGCCTTATTGGCAGGTTTTCTTCTCTGGGAGAAGACCTGCCAATCAAACTAAAGCTGCATTATGAGCCCCGGCAGACCTCTTGGTGTAGAGAGTGCCGATATTATAAGGCCCAACATCCATGGAGGCCCATCAGCTCTGCACTGTCCTGCAATCTCTTACTATCTGAGCTACCTTGGCTAATGGCTGCTGACATCATCATACACAGCCACTGCCAGCCAGTAAGGTAAGGATAATGTTGAGCAGCCCCTTCCATTTTCTACATTGACCCTTTGAGCACCAGAGGGGTGTCCAACACATTACAAAGCAATGCCCTGAACGTCCTTCTGACACTAAAAGTGTTCTTATGATTACTTTTCCTTTCTGTCTTCTCTAGTCACAAGAACACCTGAGAACTTCTGGGGGCCAATTTCGCCTTGGGTCTGTGTAGGTGTATGAGTGAAACTTGATCCAGGACGTTAAATAAGGTCTGCTTAAATGCATGTTATTCAAATGTGCATACCTCTCAAGTATACCTCTTTGAGACTCAAAACCTTCTGCTTCTCTTTCCCAACCTGGTGTCCCCCTTTTTAGGAGATCAGAATGTGCAGTGTGTATATAAGGGTATCACATTTCTCCAAAGCAATAGAACTCACATTAATGTTTGTTTAAACTTTACTATATGTGATTATAAAGAAAGTGTAAATAAAATAATTTGGTCTTGTTTTAAATCATTTATTCAATTACTAGAGATGCACCGATACCACTTTTTTAAGACAGAGTACAAGTACCGATACTTTTTTCAAGTACTCGCCGATACCAATTACCGATACTTTTTTTTGCGGTCATTTGCCAGTTATCCAGGTACTTAAAGCGCATATATTATATATATATATAATATATATGCTTTAGGTACTTGGAAAACTGGCAAATGACCTCAAAAAAAGTAATGGTGAGTGTAACGTGTAGGGACCCGTTACTGGAGTTATACCCAAGAATCTGCCCGGGAAACCGGTCATGAAGGAGTGACATTCACGGGAACACGGGGCAGCCACTGGGCAATGGGATTCTATGCGGCCGGCCAGCGTCCCATTGAGAAAAAGGGAGTTAAAGGGACGCCATAGGATTAACATGGTGAATGGTCGGCCGCCCTCTGATTGGTGGACTGGGGTTTAAAGGGACGCCATAGACTTAACATGGCGAATGGTCGGCCCCGTTCTCATTGGCTCTCGAACATCGAGCCCAAAAGAGGATTCTCCCATTGACTTAGAACAGGGCCGTCGCTCGCTTCCTGATTGGCCGTCGACACTCGAACTGAGTTAAAGGGACTCCATAGACTTAACATGGGAAAATGTCGGCGGCCCAGGGATTGGCTGCAGGGACTCCGCGGCATGACCTCTGATTGGCTAACACCTAAAAGCGGAGGTCGAACGCTGGCGTCCCCAAGTCTACTGCCCTTTGTCCCGGGCAATCACCCCAGCCCATTGTATGTGTCCCAAGCCCCATTGTGTCCCCAAAGTGTCCACAACCTTCTTTTGTGTGCATGTTAATAAGGTTACCTGTGTGCTATTGTCAGTGAATTCAGCCTTTGTTAAGAAAATATGATTGATTTATCCTAACTCCGTTAACTGTGCATAAAAGTACTGTTTTCACGAAAATAAACTGTTCTTCTGGTTGACTAAGAATCGTGTCTTGTGTCTTCCTTGAGTGGTGGTATCAAGGGTCTTCTTGCGACCCCCACCTCTGGCGGAGAAGCGATACGGGGAACCGAGGGTTCGGCCAAACTCAGTCGGCTTCAGGGGCTCACTAGTCCGGTGTGAGAGCACAGAGCATCCCGGGGAGGTACGAACCCCGTTACAGTGAGTACTTGAAATATAATATATATATATATATATATACACACACACACACCACCTCTTGACTGTCCCCTTTTGCCTCTTTCTCCCCCTCTTGATTCCCACCTTTTACTTCATTCTCCCCCTCTTGAGCTCCCTCCTTTTGCCTTGGCTTTTTCTCTCCCTTTTGATCCCCCTTTGTCCCCCTCCTTGACTCTTGATCCCACCCTTTTGCCTCTCTTGCTCTCTCCTGATCCCCCCTCCTTTTTGCCTTTTCTTAGTCCCCCTCCTTTTGTCTCCTGATCTTTACTCCTTTTGCCTTTTTTTTTTTCCTTTTTCTTAGTCCCTTTTTCTCCCTCTTGGCACCCCTCTCTGCCTCTTTCACCACCCACTCAAATGTCCCATCTAGCCTCCCTTACCCTCCTCTGCCGGGTGTTCGCTGTTCTCTCGCGAGCCCCGGCAGAAGTCAGCGTCAGAGCGTTGCCATGGTAACCCGCGGCAACGCTCAGACGCTACAGGAGGGAGAGAGGTAACCGGGGAGCATTGTGAGCAGCTCTCCGGGCTCCCTCACTGCAGCACCGACCCTGACACAGGGTATCGGTGCTGGCATCGGCCGCATTTGCGCGAGTACAAGTACTCGCGTAAATGCTGGTATCGGCACCGATACTGATACCAGTATCGGTATCGGTGCAACCCTATCAATTACATAATGAGATGAAGTAACCTAACTCTTTTCAGGGGACATGTGTGTGCGCATGTGAGTGCGTGCATGCTGGGGGGGTGGGGTGCAGGCTTTGATTTTGTTTCAGGCCCTGTAGGTTGTATTTCACTTCTGGATGGAACCCAATTTGAGGATCACTGTTCTAGAGTAGCAGGATGTGCCTTGGGCTATCATAGTGTAGTATTCAATGTTGGCATCCTGGCTGTCTGAGTATGGTGCATATGTTCTTATTCATCATGAGAAAATGAAAATTCCCATTTACTGATATCAGATTACTTGAATGCATTATTGACAAGTGAAAAGTGCAGCAAAGTGAATCGTAAACTGGAAAGGGGACCCTGCCCCAAATTGGGGTATTGCTGCTGATGTAGTATACTTGAATATTGCAAAAGCCTTTGATATTGTGCCTCACAAAATGTTACTGCAGGGATGTCCAACTTTAATCCTCAAGAGCTACCAGCAGTCCAGGATTTAAGGACTCCCTGTTCGGGCAAAAGTGGGCCAATTAAAGTGCATGAGCCACTGTTTAACTCACCTATGCTTAATCAGGGAAATTCTTAAATCCTGGGCTGTTGGTGGCCCTTGAGGATAAAACGTTGACACTCCCAAGTTACTGCATAATTAAAAGGATTTGGCTTGGAGAGTAATCAATGTGAGTGGATAGTGAACTGGTTAAATAATAGACTGCAGATAATTATTGTAAATGGAACTTTATCAGTCTGCTCTAAAGTTGTAGATGGAATGCCACAGGGTTGAGTCCAATTCTTTTTAATCTGTTTATTAGTGATAATGAATTGGGTATTTGAACTAGTGTCCCATCTTAGAGGATGACACTTGTGACGATACCAGGATTTACCGGACCCTTTTGGGGTCGTCAGTTCCTGAACCGCCACTGCTGCTGCCCCTCTTCCATGGCTGGCTGGAGCCCTGCTACTTCCTGGTGTCTGGAGGTCCTGGATAGTAAGGCAGGAACAACTGGATGCTGCCCCCTGGCAGACCTAGTGAATTTAGCTGCAGAACCCTAGGCGGGGTTTCCAGAGGCCCTACACCAGTAGACCAGCGAGGAAAGTGAATTCGCTCTTGCAGTGGCTATGGGGAGAATCCCCAGCCCAAGCCCCCTCCAGAAATACAGCTGAGACTTGTATTAAGGAGGGTAGAACAGAACAGCCTTTATTGATAAAACACACCGCTTATATATACTTCCAGATACTCTTATCAAGATAAGAATACAAATTAGTGCTTGAAAAGGGACATTTTAACTAGTCCATAATAACCTCCCCTGACTGGTCAATGAAGCACAGCAGGAGTCAATTCACATTCCAAACATTCCTGAGCACATGGCGTATTTTTTAAACAAGCCAAAGTGCCCACTCTGCAGTCTGGTTCCCCACTGCCATCCCCTTTGATGGACTTACAGTATAACCCCACACACACTATTATCAAATGTCACACAATGTATGAAACAGTGATCAATATTTCAGATGTTATAGTTCTAAATTACTCCGTCTGGTCTCAAAACTGTGCAAGGAAATAATACAGAGCAGTATGTTTTTTCAATGCAGAAAGATCTGGATAAACTGAGAGAATGGACGCAAAGGTGGGAGATGAGATTTAATATTGGTAAATCTAGGGTTATGCATTTGGGCTGCAGAAAACACGCTACATATAAACTATATGGGAAACTACATGGCGAATCCTCGTTAGATAAATATTTAGGAGTACTGATAGACAAGATGCTTCTCAGCACTGTGTAGTGCCACTTAGCAACCGCAAGAACCAATAGGGTACTATCCTGTATAAAAGGTTTTACAGATGCTTGGGATAAGAAAATAATTCTGCCTCTATATAGTTGTTAAAAATGGCATTATTGAACAGGAAGAAGTGTGGAGAAGCGGATAGATGAATTGGAGGATCTGAGTAATGAAGAGAGACTAGCCAAACTAGACATCTAAGGGGTGATATGACTACCATTTAGAAATATATTCAAGGTTATCACAAAATTCTAAGAGGAACTATTTACTCAAAGAGTTGGGAAAAAAAATAAGAGGTCATACATTAAGACTAGAGGAAAGGTACTTCTGAAGAAAGGCAGGGATTTTTTTCTACCGTATAGGCAGTTAGGTTGTGTTTGTTTTGAAAAAAAAGAAGTTACCTTTCTAGCTCAGAGCAATTCTGACCGTTGGTTTCAAAGCAGATAGGATGTTGATCCGACTGCTTTTTGGAGTCAAGAAGAATTTTTTTTACCCTCTTGCGGATTAATTGGAAATTGCTTCAATAGGGTTTTTGCCTTCCTCTGAATCAACATGGGTGACATGGTATGGGCTGAACTAGATGGACCCTTTTATTTTTTTCAGCCTCATCATCTATGTTGTTATCTAATAACGTTGCTGGTTGTCACATAATCCTAATGAATACTACTGGTTAACATACCTTCTAATATCTTACCTACTATGGAAGTCAAACCGACAGGTCTATAATTTACAGATTTAGAGCTTTTTGAATAATGTTACAAAATCTGCTGTGCTCCCATCACATGGCACTCACTATACTTGATGAAAGTCAGTCAATAAATATTAAGCAAAAGGACCTTACTGCTATTGGTCTAAGTTCATTAAGCACCCTTGGGTGTATGCCATCAGATCCAGGTACTTTATTCAGATTTTAACTTTTTGCAGTCCATTTTAGACTTTGTTCTCAGTAAGCCATGTATATTACTGAGGTAATATATTTAGTGAAACACATTTAGAACTAATAATTCCACACTGGTGAGATGGCTCAGTTGTTAAAGTGTTAGTAATGTTCCAGAAAAAATATTTATTGTTTTGTAGTGCTTAAAAAGTTCAACTATATGCAACAAATCCTGTCTCTCAAACCACTATGGTTTGAGAGATATTCACTTTCAAAGTTTGCAGTTTCCTGCTGTCAGCTGTAAAGCTGAGAGCAGGAGATACGTGTCGGCCGACAATAGCGTTACTTAAAACTAATTACTTAATTGGAATGGTCTACAAAGTGTGCTTCCAAACCAGGCACACTTTGTAGACCTTTCCAATGAAGTCATTCTTTTTAAATAACGTGATTGCGGCTCTGCTGCAGAGCCGCCAGTTGGTCCCCGGACAGGATTCCCCTGCAGTCAGCACAGCTCTGATGTCAGGAAAAGGGGAGGGAGGGGAGAATTTTGAATAGGAATATCTCTCAAACCATAGCGGTTTGAGAGATAGGATCTGTTGCATATACTTGAACTTTTTAAGCACTACAAAACAATAAAGATTTTTTCTGGGACATTACTGTACTTTTAATGCAACAGCTGTAGAATCTGTTCAAGCCACAAAGTTGCAGGTTCTAATTTCAGCAAGATCAGCTCAGCCTTTCTCCCTTCGGAGTTAGATAAAATGTATCCAGGACATACTTGAAAATGAGAGACAATCTGAATGTATTCTTCCTGGTAAAATAGTTTCACAAAAAAAAATATATACCTTTAGGCTCTACAGCAGATTTCCCTTTAGGCCCCACATCTGTGAGGAGCAACCAACATCCCTCCAGTTATTGCTGAGCTTTTTAAAACTCCTATCATCCACAGCCAACCAAATGTTACCAAAGGATGATGAGAATTGGAGTGAAGTCTGTTGCACATTAAACATTTAGGTCTGAACACATATACTTCCTATAGATCAACCATGCAGTGTTGTGAACTGTGCACCCTGTAAATAAAATATGATAAACTAGCAATTAATAATGTATTAATCCGCTCTGGGTCTCACGCTGTTAACGGACAATGACACTACATTTATCACATTGAGCAAACTGCTGCAAACCTTTCTGTCAGAAAAGGAGTTAACTGGGCTTTTATAATTACCAAGTGCTATCAGCATTAGCTTAAAGAGAAAGCAATCAGCCATATAACCTCTTCCAAACCAGATGGTTTATCACAGTCTGAGACATAAAGTAAACACAGACACAGAGGGAATCCAGTAAGGGGTTGGAGGGAGTTTCTAAATACATCTGTCCTTTTTCTGCAACTAGAATAAAAATGGACGGCTAAACAGCAGAGATGTATTAAGGTTCCATAGGGCCCTATGCAAAGTATCAGTTTGGGGCCCCATAGGTCTTGATCCGGTGCTTCTGACACCGAGTTCTGCTAACAGTTATTGTGACTCTAATTTAAGTAGGAGTCACTGGGTAATGCTGGTCTCTTTCAACAAAAAGTGCAAATGACAAGATGTTAGAAGCAGCACCAGCCGGGAAATGGTATGTGGCTCATCACTTGCAGTCAGGGCCCCTCATATTGCCATGGGCCCTAGGAGTAGCCTAGGTTGCCATAATAGATGATCCGGTTCTGCTAAACAGGGGTGTATAAATTCCAGAAGCATTGGGTTCTGACTAACAAAATTTCACTTTTAGATCAATAATTTTGGAAGTATGACACACCATGTACGTGTACTCCACTGCTGGCTCCTACAGCTCCTTTCATGCCTTCATCTCCAGGACAGAAAACTGAACTCAAAGGCAGAGGCATAGGAACCTCCTCAAATCTGGGGAGGGAGCAGCATTTTTACTGTCCGGGGCCCCTCTGTGTCTCTTTGCCCCCCAACAACCCTCTTCTGTGTCTCTTTGCCACCGAACAGCCTCACTGTGTGTCACTTTGCCCCCCCAGCCCCTCTGTACCTACTTACAGCCACTGTGTCATAAGCTCTCTGCTTTGACAGACTGGTAGGGCTGCCAACAAGCTATTTTGAATCCGTTATCAATATTATACTAACAATAGGTTTACTAATAAATAGGTTTACTTTGTAGAGTGGCCGAGCGGACCACGGTAGAGGAGCTTCTGATTCTCTACCTGGTCTGACAGGAAACTGCTTATTGTACTCAGCGAGCAACTTCCTGTCAGACCGGGGTAGAGGATACAGAAGCTCCTCTACCCACGGTCCTCTCTGCTCGGCCATGCTATAAGGAGGTGACGAAGGAGGGAGTGCTGTGCAGTGGGCTCCCCTCCTGCCGGTCACCCAGAGCCTGAGCCCCCTAGGCCAGTGCGTCTAGCGCCTGGGAGGAATTTCTACATTATCTGTCCCCTGCATGATTTCCTGGGAGGGATATGTCCCCCCCATCCCCACCGCCCGGTTCCTATGCCCCTGCTTAAAGGTATAGTAATACTTCAATTAAAGTTTAGCTCTGAGTCTTCTTTATAATTTGCATGTAGCTTTATACTTAATTACTTACAGTATTGTATTTCAGATGCTATTCAAGCCAAAAGGATCCCCCTCCTGCCACTTCTGGCCGCCTCCCATAAAATCTGGAATGTGGTTGTGGGACCGGACGGATGCAGCAAGGGACAATCTACATTCAGTAAGTTTAAGGAAAACCCTGCCCCCTTGACTAAGGAGGGTAGGATTTTCCTTTTGCTTACTGAAGATTGACCCTCACCGGGCTTCGTCCAGACTAGCCTAAGAGGCTGGTTGACGCAGGAAAAGGGGCGAGAGGGGGATCCCTTCAGCTTGAATAGCGTTTGAAATACAACACTGTAAGTAATTAAATATAACGTTACATGTTAAAAAAATTATAAAGACTCAGAACTAAACTTTAATTGAAGTATTACTATCTATTTAATCACTTCAGTCTCACAGTTCACCAAAGAGGGAGCACCAAGGTCTCTTTTAGACCCATGTTTTGCACCCCTGCTGGTTAGCCTAGACTGACAATGCTACATTTTATTCATCAGCAGATCTGCCTCCAAGGGAAGCATATTTGCTGATGGGTCATTATCTATATGCCAAATGACCTTGAATGCTAGAGCAGTCTCAAACTCAAAAAACAGGATTTATATTTGTCCCCTGCAGTAGTTTGTTCCACTTCACCTTTATACATAAGGCTCAATGAATGAAAATTACAAAGGGGCAAGCTGAACATTATACTGTGATAAAGGAAGTGAGAGGAGGGGGATCTCATTCACTTTCCCTTGCATGGTATTTACATCAATGTCACCAAGGTATAGAAATGTTTCACAATAAAAGCAGCTCTGATTAATCTTCATAGTATTTCAACCGTGGAGAGTGTTATTTCAATAGTGTCAAGTTGTAGTTCAAGAGTAATTGAATGATAAAGTATCCCCCTCCTGCCCCTTTTAGCTACTGCAAGTCACCTCCCCTCAGATGTGGTATTTGGTCGCTTGACTGGAAAGCTCTCAGCAAAGCACAATCTTCTTACTCTGAACATAAAGAAAACCCTGTCCCCTGACAGGTTTTCCCTTATGCTCACTGAAGATTGTCCCTCTCTGTGATCCATCTGGACAGAGGTGAGGTGAGCAGTGTTACATCAGTAAAAGGGGTGGGAGAGGGATACTTTATCATTCAATTACTCTTGAACTACAACTCTGACACTATTGAAATAAAGCTCTTCACAGCCCAAATACTTTGAAGATTAATTGGAGCTGCTTTTATTGTGAAACATTACTAAATTATTACTATTTAAGATGCATTCCATCTAACAGCTCTCATTGATTTGCCTCTGCCTTCTATTCAGTAGGATCTGGGCTCCTGTTGACCCAGTGTTTACCAGGGTGCTCCTTTTCAGATTAGAATAATGGTGTCCCCCAGGGCAATTATTTGCGGGCAATTTATTTATTTATTTTTCCATTTAACAAGAGAAATGCAAACAGCAAGAGAAGTCAATGGGCTACTTGCATTGTTTAGTAAATCTCAGTGATTATTGTAACTTCTTGCTAAGGTTGCAAATAAACCTTTTTACTAGTAAACCTGTTGCTAGTATATTATTGATAATGGATTCACAATAGCTTGCTGGCAGCCCTACCAGTCTGTCCAAGCAGGCAGCTTATGACACAATGGCTGTAAGTGACTTAAAGGGACGTGAAAAAAATATTTTATTTGTCAGTCGTTTTCCATCTAAACAATAAAAGGTTACTGCTGTAAAATGTTTCATTCAAATATTATGACACATCCTATCCATTTTATTAGGGGTGCTATGACTACTACAGACTACGGGGAGCGTTTGTCACTGCAAATAGTTCTTCACAGACAGCAGCAGTGTTACAGCAGCCATAAAGTGGCAGGCCATGAAAATAAAGAATCAAATACTTTTGTTTTGATTTGTAATGACTTCTGAGGCTTGATTGGAATCGGCTCCAGTAGGGTTTTTCTGTTACCTTCCTCTGAATCAAAAAGGTGATATGGCATGAGTTGAACTTGATGGACGCATGTCTTTTTTCAGCATTATGTTTATGTTTCCTGCATAATCAGCAAGTTTTGAGTTGCCATTACTTTAAGTTTGAGAGTTATACTATAGATGAGGCATGATAGATTTTGCAAGTAATATATCCATCTCTGCTGGACATCCATTTTATTTAGAAAATGTTTTACACAAACAGAGAAACATTATATACATGTATATAAAACAGACATACATACATACATGCTAAAAATACATAAATAGTTACATATTCTTTTTTTATTATAAAGAAGCAGTTATTTTTAAGGATTTTAGACTGGGAGAAGTGCTTATTTTTTCGGGCAGGTTATTCCAGACATTCTGGGCTCTGAAGAAAAAAGCAGATTGACTGGCTTCTTTCTTGCAGTGTGGTATACTTAGTGAGTTATTAGCAACTAGTTGAAGAGCCCTTTACTCGGGCCACAGTGCCACTGCCAGCCGGTCACGGGGCAGTCATGTGCAGTAGGGACTGCCCGCGCCGTGGCTGATACAGAGCTGGACGCTCTGAAGGAGCGTCCAGCTCTGTATCAGCCGCGGCACGGGCAGTCTCTACTGCACATGACTGCAGTACGCTCAGCAGCCTCTACTGCGCATGACTGCAGTACGCTCAGCAGCCTCTACTGCACATGACTGCAGTACGCTCAGCAGCCTCTACTGCGCATGACTGCAGTACGCTCAGCAGCCTCTACTGCACATGACTGCAGTACGCTCAGCAGCCTCTACTGCGCATGACTGCAGTACGCTCAGCAGCCTCTACTGCGCATGACTGCAGTACGCTCAGCAGCCTCTACTGCGCATGACTGCAGTACGCTCAGCAGCCTCTACTGCGCATGACTGCAGTACGCTCAGCAGCCTCTACTGCACATGACTGCAGTACGCTCAGCAGCCTCTACTGCGCATGACTGCAGCACGCTCAGCAGCCTCTACTGCTCATGACTGAGGCGTTACACACATTTTAGCGAATTATTATATAGGATGGATCAGAGGTTATAGTTAGTATGGAGAGCTAGAGTGGCTATACTGCTCAAGAAGTCTGGTAGCTTTCCAGAAGGGGTTGTATACTAAGCAAGAAAGGTGCAGGGCACATCTAGGTTCGAGTGATAGCCAATTTAGTTCTAAAATGAATAAATCTATATGCACTGATAAGCAGATTACTTTTTCCCTGCAAATTTTCATGAGTAAAAGAAAGTTATACCACCATATCAGAGCATACTTTTCACATATTCAACCACTGAACTGATCTTGCAGATTTTGCATCAAGGGATCTAAGAGGCAGGTTAAGGAAGAGAAGAGGTTGGATTTGCTCCCCAAGTAAAAGGAATGGTTAATGAGTAAACAGAAATAAAGAAAAATGCTCAGCCCCTTGAAAATCTGTACTGAACATTTAACAGCTGCGCTTTTGGGGGCTGAACTAAACCAGAAACATTGGCCTATATATTTATTAAAGAAATTAGTTATTCTGGGGCAAACCAGCTGCACCACAGGGGACATATAAACATTCTTAAGCTCCCAAACACTTGAATAGGGCTTTTAAACCCCTTAAGGACCAGTGGACCAGGGAAGTTACCTTCCCTTAAGGACTGCTTTGATCTTTGCTGCTGAACCGGTACAAACAACCTGTTACGTGTACTGGTGCGCCGCTTTGGGGCCTAAGAGAGTTTGCTCCAGTCCTGGAGAGGTCAATTTTAGGGCCTGTCTTTACTTATAGTGCTCCCAGTAGAGAGCTGTAAGTAAAACGTATGCAATATGCTATGACTATTGCTGGTCCTTAAGTATTTAAGGAATGTGATGGTCAAAGCACATCATCTGGTCCTTAAGGTGTTAACCCCTTGAAAGCTAGAGTGGCCACCAGTCAATGCACTGGAGACCTCTCTGGCATTCATGGGAATAAAAACCCAATTTAATTTTCCACGCAATTATACTTGTTCCCTAAGATGCAGTTGGTTCAGTCCAGAATATGGACTACATACTTCACTGGCTGAGATAACAGTTCTTATAGACTGCTAGGATTAGGTTGACCCTTTGAGTGCCAGAGGGGTACACAATGCATTGCAGAGCAATACGTTGCGTACTCCTCTAGCACTCAAAGGGTTAAAAAAAATGTTAATGCCAGTCTTGGGGAGCTACAGGAATCGTCTCATGTGACTTAAAGAGATAGTAATGTCTCACTATAAATGAAGATTCGGTATATCTTTTGATAAGGACATTGCTGAAGCCACAGAGCATTATCAGTGTAGTATTTTTGTAATTATATTTTAAACTTCCTCCTTCTGCCCCTTTTACTGACATCACTATTATTTCTTCAGATCAGAAAGCTGTTCTGAACCAGTCATGAAAAGGGACAATCTTGTATCAGCAGAAGAAAAAACTTGTCCTCCTTCATAAAGCGGTGCAGGGTTTTCCTTATACTGATAGACACAATATTGTCCCTCGTTGCAATCTGTCCGGTCAAGTGACTGGATTTAAGATCTGAGGGAAGAATATTGACATCAGTAAAGTTACAAAAAACTAAACTACAACAATAAGAACACTGCCAAAGGTACAGAACATTATAATACGTATATACACAGAATAATCGTTTCTTCGTTTATAGTGAGCGATTACTTTCTCTTTAAAGTGGATCTGTCACCTTCTATTTAAGTCTGTATATTTAATATCATTCAAAACTGCCTTTGCAATAAGTTAGTCAAATGTCCAACAGACACATTGTTTAGAAGACATTGACAGTGCTTTTTCACAAAAAAAACTATAAGTGAGAGCCTTGCACTGCAACACATAGCTCAACTGCCATATGAAACTGCAGACAAAATAGGATTTTAGTTTTACCTGTTAAATCCTTTTCTCTTAATCCATATGAAACATATTTACCATTGGGGTTGAGATCTTGAGTGGAGACTCCCAGCTCCCTCTGAAGCACAACCCAGCCCTGCCTCCAGTTATGATGTGAACAAACTACAACAATCAGGGACAGCCAGCGAAAAAGAAAGAAGCTCCTGTGAGAATAAGACCTTAGAAGGACTCCCACAACCAGAAAGGTGAGGCCAAGAGAGGTCCCTTTCTCTGGGTAGGAGACCTCTGTTCCATATGGACTAATAGAAAAGGATTTATCAAGGCAAGACTAAAATCATATTTTCTTATTGTCCAATATGGAACACAGGTACCATAGGGATATACCAACAGTAAGCTCTCAGAGATGGGAAGTAGGAGAAAGGACCCCACGTTTGTCCCCATGCCAAGGCATGAGTTGGGTTTGTGTAATTCATTTGTTTGTTTTGTATTTGGATGTTATTCAAAGTGCACCAGTCTTAGTCCATAAAATTAGCAGAGAAGATAGGAATCACCAGAGCAGGACATATAGAGTGCCATAAAAAGGTACTGGGCCCTCTGCTTTGATGGAGTTCATCCAGGGGACAGTCACATATTATAAAATAGAAAGAACATGTATATATAGTGTAAAATGGTTCAATAAAACTATATATTTAAAATGCACAGGTTTTATCCTTTTGGTGGGTACCAAACATGCAAGGGGAAGGTGTTCCTGCTATGAGTTACAAGAATAGCCACTTTGCAACCAGTTAGACCCAGCGTTTTTGGTGTCCAGATATTCACAAAGATATGAGGAATATGATTGTTATAACATTATAGAGGTGTGCTGAGGGTTGCATGTTTTGGGAAGCCTTATGATTTTTCAGGTACAACTCTACAGTAACATCTCTTACAGGTCTGATTGAGTGGGCCGTAAACTGTCAGGCCAAACCTCCCTCCAGGCAACACCCACGGGGTTTGGCCTCTTAGAAGGAACTGTGGAAAGTATTTAATATGGTTTTTGGCTAAAAACAGGGAATTTCTTTGTAACAACTGAAGGGGGAAATACCATCTGAAGTTCCCGCAAGGACTCTTAGAATATCGGTAATTGTATTTAAGGATTTTTTGTGCTTTTCCCATTTTATTTTATGGACTGTATTGCCTATGTGTAATCTTTATTTGTGTATGTCCTTTATTTCTGTATCTTTGTAAACAGCACTGTGAAGCCTTTTTTCAGATTAAATGTTCAATTAATCAGCTCATGTCTCTGTTCTCTAATATGAATTCCTTACTCTGAAGGAAGCTCAGGTAGCACACGTTACTAAAGGGTTAATTATATATGTCTGATTATTAAGGTGATTTTATACTGTAATTCTGTTGTTTTTGGGGTAACCTAAGATGCCAAGATATAAAGTCTTGGTAGTGGCAGCAAACTGTAGTGCTGGGGTGATAGTGTAGGAGGGATTTTAGGGGTTAATTTGGTGGTTGCTAGGAATAGTAACAGGTAACCAGGGGTCTGGTATTGTTAACCCTTTCACTCTCACACTCTCCCAACTGTCTCAGCAGGGCCTATAGCCTTCACTTGTGACACAAGCAAAAAAGAAAGAAGCTCATGTGAGAATAAGACCTTAGAAGACCTGTGTTCCACATGGACTAATAGAAAAGGATTTAACAAGGCAAGACTAAAATCATATTTGCTCTGTTGTCCAATTTGGAACACAGGTACCATATGGATATACCAACAGTAGGATCCCAGAGATGGGAAGAAGGAGAAAGGACCCCACGTTTGTCCCCATGATACCGGAGCTCCCTAGGACTATCCAGAACCTGAAAAGCCCAAACCAAATCTAACTGTCAACGGACACTAAAAAACTTGCACAACATAAAAGAACAAGAGCCAACTGGGCTTAAACAGTTGAACAACAGTAAGGCACAGGAAAAAAAGGTCCGTAGACAGGCAGAACCACCTGAAGGACTTTCCTGCCAAAGTTGGCTTCAGTCAAAGCCAGAACACACACAATAGCACTTAGCAAAAGTATGCAAGAAGGACCAAGTTGCAGCTTTGCACAATTGCTCAGCTGAGGCCTGATTCTTATAGGCCCAGGAGGCCCCAAACAGACCTTGTGGAATGTGCTGTAACTCTGAGGTGAGCAGGGTTTTTTCCTGAGTCCTTTTGAAAAACCAGGAAAGGTGGCTTGCAAGACAAAGCCTGCAACTCAGTAACCCTGCGGACTGAGACCACTGCCAGAAGAAAAGCCATTTTCCACGTCAATTGATGCAAACGAATGGTGGCAAAGGTCTCAAATAGAGGCCTCTGCAAAATACCCAGAACCAGTTTAAGATCCCATGGAGGCATGGGAGTCTTGGAAGTAGGAAAAGCATGAGCGACCCCCAAAATGAACACCATGACATCTGAACGAATGGCAATATGCCTCTGTAAAAACACAGAAAGAGCAGAAATTTGACCTCTCAAGGAACTCAGGCTGAGTCCTTTGTTCACACCACCCTGGAGAAAAGAAAGCACTACAGGAAGTTCAAAGTCCTGTAAAGACAGGTACCTGTCCACATACCAGGAATGAAAAATAGACCGGACCTTATGGTAGGACTTAGAGGAAACAGGCTTTGTAGCCTGAATCACAGTAGAAATGACCTCAGTGGAGAAACCCTTTCTCCTCAAGATGTAGGCTTCAACAGCCATGCCGTCAAAGCCAGCTTTTCCACATCCTCTTTCCAAAGGTAGCCCTGAAGGCCGAGGTCTGGTCTGGGTGGCAGTGGACACTGATCTCAAATGGAAAGGCTCATCAGTTCCACAAACTTGGTCCAATAAGGAGCAACCAGAATCACAGCCGCAACGTCCATCCTAATCTTCCAGAGTACCCAGGGAATGAGAGGAATCGGAGGAAAGACATAAATGAGGTGAAAATGGCATGGAATAGGCATTGTGTCCATGGCAAAGGCTAGAGGATCCCCCCAGTGGGAGCAGAAGACCAGAACATTCCTGCTGTTCCTTGTGGTCATCAGGTCCATCAGCAGTAGTCCTTAATGTAGCACAATATGGTAGAATACTTCCTGTCACAGGAACCACTGGGCCTGGACTGGAAGCGGCCATTTGGCCATACAGAATCATGGGCCAAACTACAAAATGGAGAAGGGTGTCAGCCAGACTTCAGGGTGGCACTAGGCCTGAGACCCTATTATGTATTGGGGGTGGGGCAGTGACTACCTGGGACAGTATCTGGAGACTGGGAGTCAAATGTCCTATTGCCTCACCCATTGTGTGCTGTGTTATTGTTTAAATGCAAAGTAGGTTTCCTGGGGTTATGTGGTTCCATTTGTTGGTTTTGAAACTGATTGTATTATGTCAGTCACTGATGTAATGACCTGAGCAGACCTGATAGAGGGCTGTGTGTTTTGTATTCTATTGTGTGTTAATGTATTTAAGTCTCAGCAAGACTGGTGGTGTTGTGAATCTTATTTGCTATTGGTTGACTGTGATCACAAACCTGTATATAAACCTTGTTTGTGTCCAAATAAAGCAGTTCTTGTTTTAACCTACACAAGTGTTGTCTGGTGAGGTTAAGGTGCTGGTATGCTGGGAGAGTTCTTGTTATCCTGACACTAGTCCTGCCTGGCGATTGGGATACCTTGGGAGAAGCTGGTGGAGTTTTCCTGTTCCAGAGCGAGGGAAGCGGCGACTAACGGAGTCACCCAAGGCTGGGTGGCAGCGGTATCCGTTACATTGGTTGGCAGCGGTGGGATGCTTCCCAGTTGGTTTTTGGAACATACAAGTCAGCACCACCAAGATCGTTTCGCCTGAAACTGATAAAGCCAAGGAACTGAACTGAGACCAGCATCCAGGGGGAGATATAGCCGCTGGCTTGACCCCGGTCTCAGCAGCGCAGAGAGCAGAGGATGGAGCAACAGCAAAACTGAGACCAGCATCCAGGGGGAGATAGAGCCGCTGGCTTGACCCCAGTCTCAGCAACGCAGCGAGCACCGGTGAGCAACAAAACCAAAGCCACCCTCATCTCAGAACTGATGGAGGGAGACCACATAAGCTACCCTTCATCTGCAGCCACTGGCATGTCGGAGGTCCAGCGAGAGGTCCAGTGGCGTCTGTCCCTCTATGGATCTACTCCCCCCCAGGAGGTGATCACCCAGATCCTCAGAGATGCCACCAACCTGCGGATGGCTGAGCTTCAGCGGACAAGGGGGGAGCCAATAGGCCCAAGACCTAGTTGGATAGCCAAAAGGAAGTTGCCGTATGCCGCGTTTAAAGTTTTTAACGATGCAGAAGATATTGACAGCTACCTGCAGGTATTTGAAAGACAGTGTGCCCTGCAGGGAGTTGAAGAGTCGGACTGGGTCACCCTCCTTGTGAGCAAGCTGTCTGGGAGGGCAGCCGAAGCTTACCAGGCGGTGCCCACAGAGGACTGTACAAATTATGAGCGAGTCAAGCAAAGACTTCTCAGCAGATATGCCATTACCCCAGAGGCTCACCGCCTAAAATTCTGCAACCTGCGACGGAAAGACGGACAGCCTTTCACAGATTGGGCACATCAAATGGCAAGGGCTGCAGAGAGCTGGATGGCCGGTTGCCAGGCTGTCACCTTGGCAGATGCCCTGCAGCTCATCCTCCTGGAGCAGTTTTACGACCATTCTCCAGTAGCAGTCCGAGAGTGGGTTCGGGACCGACGACCCCACACGGTGGATCAAGCCGCGGTACTGGCGGACCAGTATCTGGACTCCAGACGGTCGGGACAACCTGAGCCCGGACCAACTGCCCGAGCCTTCCCGGCACCAGCCAAAGATATGGGGACGGCGCAGCTACAGCTTCCCCCTCCTTTGCCCTCCCGACCTCCGTCCAGTGGGATCTCCCGGATGTCGGGGATCCGGTGCTACAGGTGCAAGCAAGTGGGGCACGTTAGGAGTGATTGCCCCAAGAATCTGCCCCGGGACACATGGGCCCGACAGCCCCCTGGACCTTCCTAGGTGGCAGCCCCCTGCCGGGAAGCAGAGACCTCTGCTACAGTCAGCGGATGGGGAGTAAATGATTTTGGGATGCTACAGGAAGTGAACCCTGTTCAAGCTGCCATGGCCGACAACCGCCTGCACCATTGTCAGGTGCTATGGATCAAGGGCCGCCCAGCACAGGGTCTCCGTGACAGCGGGGCCACCATCACCCTTGTTCAACCCCAGTTGGTGGCCCCCACAGAACATACGGGCCGATCCGTAGCAGTCCGAGTGGCAGGGGGCACTGTGATGAGGATCCCTACGGCCAGAGTCCATTTGGACTGGGGGATGGGAGCCCGAGAGGTGGAGGTGGGAGTCATGAAAAGCCTCCCCGCAGAAGTTCTACTAGGCAACGACCTAGGTTCGTGTCCATTTCTCGTGGATTTACCCCCAAAGATTTGTCCTGTGACCCCCCAGCAGCAAGCATGGAAAGCGGCTCTGTCACCCCTGCCCTGGAGAGTGGGACCATTGTCCTCTCCAGTGTCTCTGTTACCCCTGCCCTGGGGAGTGGGACCTAGGTCCTCCCCAGTGCCTCTGATACCCCTGACCTGGTGAAGGGAAGTTCGATCCTCACCAGCCCACCTGTTGCCCCAGCCCCCTACCTATTCTCCAGCGACTGAGAGGACTCCAGGGAGAAGGTGCAGTTGGCCCTGCTCCTCAGTGGGAGATTTGTGGTTCAGTGGGGAGGTAGTCGGCCTCCATCTGCAGAGGCAGTGTGGGGAGCCGGGAGTGGGAGCGGTCATGCCTTCAATCCAGCTAAAGTGTGTGTTTCCAGGAGTGGATGCGGTCAGCATCACCCCCAGCAGCTGAGTGAGATCCAGGGGGAGATGGAGTATTGCTTGCTCCCGCCCCAGTATTCAGAGCAGCTCCAGTGGGGGAGCCCAGATGGCTCTCCTTCCCAGAAGCCAGCCGCGACCACAGCGATTACTGGGAAGCAGAGCTGCAACGGACTCTACACGTTACGCCCATCATCATCAGGCAGACGGGAAAGCAGCGGAGATCCCGGTGAAGCATTGGCCGGGAGGGCACTTTTGTTTGGGCGGGGGTTTTTACTGGCTCAGAGACTCCAGGGTACCGGGACCTGGGCTGGACGGCCTCCCCTGTTCAAGACATCTTATGTCTAAGTCACCCTGTACCTGGAGGTGCAGGGTGAAAAGCTGGACAGACCCCAGGACTATAGGGGCTGGCTGGGGACAAGTACTGTGCGGACATTGCACTAGCAGACTATGTGTCCACTCCAGACAGCAGCGAGATGACCCGTGTGGATCATGCTGTGGCTGTCGGAGGTGGACAAGGGGGAGAAATGTCACAGGAACCACTGGGCCTGGACTGGAAGCGGCCATTTGGCCATACAGAATCATGGGCCAAACTACAAAATGGAGAAGGGTGTCAGCCAGACTTCAGGGTGGCACTAGGCCTGAGACCCTATTATGTATTGGGGGTGGGGCAGTGACTACCTGGGACAGTATCTGGAGACTGGGAGTCAAATGTCCTATTGCCTCACCCATTGTGTGCTGTGTTATTGTTTAAATGCAAAGTAGGTTTCCTGGGGTTATGTGGTTCCATTTGTTGGTTTTGAAACTGATTGTATTATGTCAGTCACTGATGTAATTACCTGAGCAGACCTGATAGAGGGCTGTGTGTTTTGTATTCTATTGTGTGTTAATGTATTTAAGTCTCAGCAAGACTGGTGGTGTTGTGAATCTTATTTGCTATTGGTTGACTGTGATCACAAACCTGTATATAAACCTTGTTTGTGTCCAAATAAAGCAGTTCTTGTTTTAACCTACACAAGTGTTGTCTGGTGAGGTTAAGGTGCTGGTATGCTGGGAGAGTTCTTGTTATCCTGACACTAGTCCTGCCTGGCGATTGGGATACCTTGGGAGAAGCTGGTGGAGTTTTCCTGTTCCAGAGCGAGGGAAGCGGCGACTAACGGAGTCACCCAAGGCTGGGTGGCAGCGGTATCCGTTACACTTCCGGATTGAGTTCCCACTCTCCTTGACCTACATCTTGGCAACTTAGAAAGTTGGCCAGAATGTTTTCTACCCCTGGAATGTGAACAGCAGAGATGGCTGGAAAGTGGGCTTCTGCCCAGCCCAGAATGTACCTCACCTCGTACCAGTCGGTGGTGCACCCCTGATGGTTGATTTAAGCCACGGCTGTGGAGTTGTCTGACTGGACTCATACTGGATAACCTTTCAACTGAGAGGTCCAGTACACCAGAGCAAGACGGATCACCGTGGTGACCCAGCACCACAACCCAGCTGCTCAGACTGGCATCCGCCATGATCAGTGTCCATTCCAGGATCACAAATGGCTTCCCCATTTCCAGGTGGTGTTGTTGCAACCACCACTGCAGATCCTGTCTGGCTTCCAGAAAGGGAGACCTGCTGATACAAAACAGCCAAATTCCAGTGCCACTTCTGGATGACAAGTCTCTGAAGCTCCCTAGTATGTACCTGAGCATAAGGTACTGTTGCTAGGGTAGACACTACTCGGGCCAGAACTCTCATGTACTCCCTGACCACGTGCAAGGGCCAATCCAGAGACTGGGACACATCCTGCATGATGTGCAGGATCTTGTCCTCTGGTATAAAGACCTTCCCAACATCAGGGATGGCACAGGAAAAGACTGACATGTTCAGAATCCAGCCATGATGGACCAGGAGTCGAGCACAAGCTTGGACATGCTGGGCCAAGAGCACCTCTGAAGGAACCTTGATCAAAAGCTTATCCAGATAAGGAGTCATGGAAATGCCCCAGGTGTGAATTAAGGATGTTAAGGCCCCCATAACCTTGGAAAACACCTGAGGCGCTAAGGCCAGGCCAAAAGGCAGAGAGATGAACTGGTAGTGCTCCGAACATAACACAGATAGTGTTGGCTGTCCGGGTGGATGGGGATTTGTAGGTACTCATCCTGAAGGTCCAGATACTGCCCTGGGCACATTGCTGTAATGACAGAATGCAAGGATTTCGTCTTGAGTTGTGCAGTCTCCACATACACATTGAGATACTTGAGGTCAAGAATGGGATGGCAGCCACTGTACTTCTTCCAAACCACAAACAGGGTGGAATAAAAATCTGAACCTTGCTCTTGGGGAGGTACAAGAACCAGAACCTTCTTGTCTAGCAGCGACTGCACTGCATCCTGGAACAACTTCAACTTGGCCGGCACAGTATGGACTTTGGGTGGGTAGAACCAAAAAGGAGGAAGGGATTTGAAACCTATTCTGAAATCACCCGCAAAACCCATGGTCCATGATAGAGGTTTCCCAAGCATCCCGAAAAAGGCAACACCCACCTACTGAGGGAGCTGTCTTGACAGATTTAAGCTGTTCACTTGGGCTGCCACTGCTGTCTGGGCTTGGAGGGGGTGGGGGTGTGAGTTTGAGGCGTGCAAACTTTGAGGCCTATGCACCTCGATTTGGCAAGGATGAAAAAGAAGCAGTTTCCTCACCAGGACATCTGGTGGGTATCGGAGGCAACAATGTGCTCTTGCCCCCAGTAGCACCGCTAATAATCTGTTTTAGCTAAAGTCCAAACAGGGACTTGCCCTGAAAGGATAAGGAAACAATAACTTTTTGGAATATTGGTCCTCAGACCAAATATTAAGCCACATGGTGCGTCACGCAGTAACAGAGAATACTGAGGCTTTAGCAGATAGTCTGACCTCCTCAAACAAGGCCCTTGAAATATAATGTTGGCCTCCTTCATGTTGGTCAAAAAAGACTAACAATTTCTCCTTGGAAGCATCTGCAAGGACAGCTTTTATCATCTGTTCACCCCAAACAGCAACAACTCTGTTAACCCAGGCAGAGGCAAAAATAGGTCTCAACGCAGCCCCGGTGGCTGCATAATTAACCCTAAGGATAGAATCCACCACATGTTTGAGTCTTGCTTTATCCTCCAAAGGTATATTTGGCTAGCCTGGAGATTGGGGGATCCATAGAAGGGGGAGAGGCCAACTGCACCAAAGCTGCTTCTGAAAAGTGGTACAGCCTAGAAAAACTCTTGATGATAAACATACTCTTGTCGGGGGTCATGCACTTATCCAGAAGTATCTGATCAAGAGTGGCATTGGGCTGAAAAACAGTAGAGGATTTCCTAAGCCACTGGAAAATATCTGCTGAGGGTGACCTCTCATCAGGGGTGTCAGGGACCTGAAGGGTCTCCAGAACAGCCCTGATAAGCCCCTCAGCCGAGGGAAGGGGGTTCACCTCATAAGAGTCCCCATAGGAGTAGGAAGAATTCATATCTTCAGGAATACTCTGAGATCTGGGTTCCACATACTTAAAAGTAATAGGGGGTTTCCAAGATTGAAGAACCCTTTTGAGGGAGAGAGGAAATTGGGCCATAGTGGACAACAATGATTTGACCCAAGCTGGCTCTTGTTCAGTGCAGGAGGGGCCTGGCAGAGTGTCGGGGGGCACAGCACAGGAGGGGCAGAGAGATCCAGAATATTCTCTAAGAAGCCCCATCTGAGGAACAGTAAGCAAAGGAGGGTCAGAGACACCCCTGAGCTCTTAGTCTTAGGTCTAGCCCCATGTCCCTTAGGGTCCGACATCCTGACAGAAGCAGTGTCTAAACTAGCAAAAATCACTAGTAACAGTTCCCCAGACTAATAATTCCCACAAGAAAAGTCCAGAAAGTATTTATCTGGCAGGTGAAGGGTTAATCTGGAGAAAAGAGAGCAAGGCAAGTCTGCCTCAGCATAGGGTAAGAGAGAAGTAAAATGCAACTGCAAAACAGGCAGCCAATCGGAGGAATGCCCGCAAAAGGGAGAAATTTATCTTACCGATATTTCCTTTTCTTCTGTGTCCCTCCACGGCCTATTGAATTCTATGGGTTAATGTCTCCTCCCACTAGCTGGTGTAGGACCAATCGAAAATTACTTAAGGTTAGACCTCACTTCCTCCGTTAGTCATCTTTTGTCAGAGCTGAAATATAACACAAATAGGTTAAATAGGGATGGGTGCCGTGGAGGGACACAGAAGAAAAGGAAATATCGGTAAGATAAATTTCTCCCTTTCTTCTGTGTCCCAAACCACGGCCTATTGAATTCTATGGGATATACCAAAGCAATGATCAATAGGGCGGGTTATAACTATCTGAAACCATAACTTTAATATTTGTTAATAATAACATTATATTTGAGATAACTTGGAAAGATCTTACCCACTTGGTATTGCTGCTGCTTTTAGCACTCTTCTACCAAATCTTGCTGCTGAAGAAGCCTGTACATCCAGGCGGTAATGCTTAATAAAGGTGGAAATTGAGGACCACGTTGCCGCTTTGCATAGCTCTTCTGCTGTAGCTGCATCTTTAGCTGCCCAAGATGTTGCCATTGCTCTAGTTGAGTGAGCTCTTAAAATTTTGGGTGGTTCCTTTCCTGCCAATACATATGTTTCTTTAATGCATTCTGTTATCCACCTTGCAATTGAGGCCTTAGAGGCAGGGGATCCTTTGAACTTTCCATAAAAATGAACAAATAAGGAGTCCGTCTTCCTTATCTCTGAGGTTCTGCTTAAGTACTCAGAAATACATCTTTTTAGATCTAGATTATGTAACCTCTGTTCCTTTTTACCCTTCGGATTAGGATATAGCGCTGGAAGGACTATGTCTTGATTAAGGTGGAAGGAAGATACAACTTTCGATCTAAAATCAGGTTTTGTCCTAAGCACTACCTTGTCTTGGTGGAAAACTAAGTATGGCTCTTTTGAAGATAATGCTTGCAATTCGTTAACTCTCCTGGCTGATGTGATTGCTACCAAGAAAATTGTTTTTAGTGTGAGGTATTTTAATGAAATTTCCTTTCTAGGCTCAAACATTCCTGAAGAAGCAAGTTGGTTCAAGACAATGTTAAGGTCCCATGGAGGAACTATGCTTCTTATCCTGGGTCTTATCTTCTCTATTGCTCTTATATATTTTTTAACCAGATCATCATCAGCGAACTGGATTGCCAAGCAGGCTGAAATGGCTGATACCTGTACTTTTAGGGAAGCAGGACGAAGCCCATTTTCATATCCTTTTTGTAGAAAACTTAGAAGATTAGCTGTGGAAATGGCCCATCGATCAATGTTATTTTCTTTACACCATAAGGCAAAAACTCTCCATGTTCTATTATAAATACTGGATGTGGAAGCCTTTCTTCCTGCGATGATTGTATTTATTACTGGATCCGATAATCCCTTTGCTTTTAAGGAGTTCCTTTCAGCCTCCATGCCATTAATTTCAAAAATTCCGGCTCCTGGTGCCAAATTGGACCTTGATGAAGAAGGTCCGGCCTGAGAGGTAAAGGCCATGGCTCTTTCACTGACATCTTCACTAGGTCTGAATACCATATCCTCCTTGGCCAATTTGGTGCTATGAAAATGACATCCAATTTTTCTTGTCTGATTTTCCTCAATACTTTCTGTATCATGGGAATTGGAGGAAAAACATATGCTAGGTTGAATGCCCATTTCTGTGACATTGCTTCTACTGCTAATGCTTGAGGTTGATGGCTTCTTGAGAAGAATTTTTGACACTTTCTGTTTTCCTTCGTTGCCATTAGATCTACTGATGGATGGCCCCACTTTCCTTTTATCTGGTTGAACACTTCCTGGTTCAAAGACCATTCCCCTGGATCCAACCTGGTCCTGCTTAGGAAGTCTGCCTGCCGGTTTAGGATTCCTGGAATGTGGACTGCCGATAGTGCTAGTAAATTCTTTTCTGCCCATTTCAATATTCTGCTTACTTCTGAGTTCAAGGCTCTGCTTCTTGTGCCTCCTTGATTCTTTATATACAGGACTGCAACCATGTTGTCTGATATTATCTGTACTGGTTTGCTCTTTATCCATTTTCTGAACCTCTTCAGGGAAAGATATATTGCTCTTAATTCCAATATGTTTATATGTAGTTGTTGTTCCTTGCTGGACCAGGTTCCTTGCACTGACCTGTTCTGCCAACATCCTCCCCATCCTGTGAGGCTTGCATCCGTTGTTATCTTTTCCCACCTTGGTTCTTCCAATGGGGTTCCTTTTGCCAGGTTTTTTCTGCATATCCACCATGTGAGTTCCTTCTTTATATTGGACTGCAGAGGGATGCTCTGGAATGTTCTTACATGATCTTTGTTCCAATGGTTTAGAAACCACCTTTGGAGAGTCCTCATGTGAAGCTTGGACCATGGTATGATTTGAACAGTCGAAACCATTATTCCTAATATCTTCATGTAATCCAGTGCTGTATGATGTTTCAGTTTCCTGAATTGTTTCACTTTGTTTATCAATGAATTTATCCTGAAATTGGATAGCGTTACCATGCTCTTCCTTGTATCCAAGATCAATCCCAGAAACTGAAGTTGACGAGTTGGCACTAGCTGACTTTTCTTCATATTTATCATCCATCCCAATTTCTGTAGGTGATTGATGGTAATTTGCATTTGCCTCTGTGCTAGACTCCGAGTATTTGCTATCAATAGGAGATCGTCTAGGTAAGGTACAATCATTATTCCTTGTTCTCTGAGTGGCTCCAGGGACACTGCTAATATTTTGGAAAATATTCTGGGAGCTGAAGTGAGACCAAATGGTAGCACCTTGAATTGCCAATGCAGTCCCCTGTAAGCAAACCTTAGGAATCTTCTGAAACATTGTGCTACTGGTATGTGATAGTAAGCATCTTGGAGATCTATTGTCAGTAGATAAGATCCCGGCTGGATTGCTTGAATTACCGATGTTATTGTTTCCATCTTGAACCTTTGATGTCTTAGAAATGAATTGAGGATCTTCAAATCCAGAATGGGTCTGTATCCTCCTGTTGTCTTTGGTACTATGAATATTCTGGAATACCATCCTTGTCTCATGTGTTCTGTTGGTACTGTCTCTATGACCCGTTTTAGTTTTAATTCTTGAATTGCTTTTGTCAATTCTAGGGCTTTTGAAGGATTTTCTGGAACTTTTGATATCTTGAAACAATTCTTGATGGGTCTTTTCTCGAATTTCAGCGGGCATCCTGCTTCTAATATATGTAGTGTCCAGGCATCTAATCTTGTGTTGTTCTTCCAGGCCTGTAAAAAGAGTTCCAGGCGACCCCCTACTGGAACTGGAAGCAGGTTCCGCTGTTCTTCATGAAAATTGTTTCTTGAATTGATCCCTGCGAAACCCCTCCTTCCTGAATGAACCCCTGGAAGGTTGTGAAGATGTTTGCTTTCCTGATTCATACTGCTTGGAGGTCTGGAATCTCTTCTGTTGTCTAAACGGTTGTCTTCTATTATGAAAGGACACTCTATTGGGTGAAGATCTATGCTTTCTGTCTTGGGGAAGAAAAGAACTTTTCCCTCCTGTTACTTTCTTTATTATATCTTCCAGCTGTTCGCCGAACAATAAGGATCCTGTAAATGGAAGAGATACAAGTTTACTCTTTGATGAGGCGTCAGCTCCCCAGGATCTTAGCCATAAGGATCGTCTTGCCGTGACTGATAGGGCAGATGCTCTTGCAGATGACCTGATTGAATCCATGGAGGCATCACAGGCAAACCCAATGGCTTCTTTGATGACAGATACTTCTTTTAGTAACTTGGATCTGGATACTGATGATTCAACATGTTCCTCCAATTCTGTCAACCATATTCTCGCTGTTCTAGATATACATGCCAGTGCTGTTGCAATCTTCATATTCTGTCCTAATAATGTAAACTGTTTCTTAAGGGAGCTCTCCATTCTTCTATCCATTGAGTCCTTCAAAGATGATCCATCTTCCATGGGAATTGTAGTCCGTCTTGCAATTTGAGCTATAGATGCGTCTATTTTAGGAGGAGAAATCCATGATGATGTTTCTTCTTCCTTGAAGGGATACATTTTCTGCAATCGTTTAGATGAAGATATTCTTTTATCTCCTTTATTCCATTCAGTTTTAACTAAGTCTGTAACCGAACGGTGCACAGGAAAAACTGAGCTCTCTTTCTTGGATCCTATGAATGCCATATCCAGTACTCCTTGCTGCTTCGGCTCATCTATCAACCCCAGGGTTTTTCTCATTAGTTTCAGGAAAGGTTCCATCCTTTCTAAATTGAATGATCCTTCTTCTTCCTCTAATATTTCTCCTTCTTCTTCAGATGAATATTGAGAAACTAAGTCTAACATGCTATTATCTTCGTCCATTCTAGCTGATGTACCTTCCTCAGGGTCATCCAGCCTTTGCCTCTTTTTAGGATGAGACTGCATTGCTGAAAAAGTCTCTTGCATGGAAGTTTTCATCCAGGTCAAGAAGTCCTGAAATTGACTTGGGACCTCAACTCCTGCTGCTTTTTTAATGCAGTCTTCACATAACTTGGACGCATCTCCTGCTGGAATTTTATTATCACAGCCATTGCATACTTTAGTTTTTTGGATAACTTTATCCTCTTTAACCTCACTAGATGTCTTTTCTTTAGTAGTTGCAGGCTTAGGATTGGAAGACATAGCTTAACAATATATATCTTTAAAATATAACTTTTAATATAACCTTAAATAAAAAAACATAAGGAATAAGCCTAATCTCTATCCTATATCAACCATCCTAACCATGAGGCCCAAGTAGATTATATATGTGTGCCAATTAAGCGTGCGTTTCACAGTGGAACGCAGAGGCTGAACGGAAGTGATGAGAGAGCGAAAATATAAATATATGCTCTTACCTTGCACTGTGTCAGTGCCCACATATTTTCCTCTTGCCTTGCTGCCATAATCTTCGCTCCGATGCCGTTTTCTGACCGGAGCTTCCTCTCAAGGATTCCCTCAGACGCTTCTCCATGGCGTCCACACGTACTTCCGGTTGTGGTGAACGGGATCCATGCGTCACTCCGGAAGAGGGCACGCACGTCAAGGCAGGAAGCAAGGCTATCACCGCGGCCAGCACAGAGCGAAGCCCGGTCTTCAGGGAGGATATCCCTGGCATGGGACAGCATCAAGCGGCCGCAGAGAGTAAGTAAGGGAGAGTTTATTGCATATGCTACGGCTGGATAACCAGCCAGCCTACTCCCAGCTGTGTAGGACCAAAAAGACTAACGGAGGAAGTGAGGTCTAACCTTAAGTAATTTTCGATTGGTCCTACACCAGCTAGTGGGAGGAGACATTAACCCATAGAATTCAATAGGCCGTGGTTTGGGACACAGAAGAAATGGGTATTTTGGGTAATGTTGTCTTCTAGCAAAGCCTATCCTCTGGTCACAGACCCTCAAGACACTCTGGATGTAAACCGGATCAAAGGGCATGAGGAGACAAGAATAAAGAGCCCACTCTGACTTATGTATGACAAACAGTTGCAGAGATATGTCCCCGAGAAGTTCTCCCATAGAAGTCAATGGAGCAAAGATGGAGCAGAGTAGGAAGTGTTCTTAAAGAAGCTGCACACCCAAAACCTGTACAAATATGAGGTACCCGAAAAAAAAACACTGACCCCAGGGAACATGCTGGGGGCACCTAAGAGACAGGTCCCTGAATGAAAAAGCCCTCAACCTGGCTACAACAGCAGTGAAGGAGTTAAATAATCCCAATGCAGCCATATATGCTCGATAACTCAGGGGAGAACAGTAATAAAATACCCAACATGAGTGCAAGAGCCTCAAGGCTCAAAGGAAACCCATGTAGGAAGAGGTACAAATAGAGACAAAGTGGACCAAGGCACTCGTAACAACCCCATATCTAAAGTAAGAATAATAAAAAAAAATCTAAAAGTAGGAGAAGAACACATCATAACTGAAGGTGGAGCTGGGTTCAGCTGCAGAGGAAACTGGGAGTCTCCACCCACAAGACCCTGTCTTTTCTGAGAATGTGTTCTGTCCTCCAAAGAAAGATCTCAACAGATATGCAAACCTGAAATCAATGTGACAGGTCCACTTTAACTGCTAGACTTCAGTCTCTTGCTGAATCAGCCATGCAGTGTCAGAGGTCAGTTTTCTAACCTCAGTTCGGCTCTCCAGCTGTGGGGAGCAAATCTACCAAAAGGGCTAGTATCAACTGACAGTCTGCTTTCAACTAACGCTTTGAGTGCCAGAAGGGTACCCAGCCCATTGCTAAGCAATGCGTTAGATACCCCTCTGGCATTCAAAGGGTTAAAACTGAAGTCTTTAGGGGACAACATAAATCCTAAGTATGCTAGCTATAAATCTTTCACTGCCAGAGGGGTGTTTAACACATTGCATTGGTACGGAAAGAATTCATAATTATGGTGGATTTTAGTCACAAAAGAACATTCTGGAACAAAACAGCTGTACCATAGGGTACAAATAAAATTTCCCACTGATTTAAAAGGTATTAACCCCATAAATGTTAGAGGAGAACTCGCTAGCATTCAAGAGGTTAACCTTTTGAGTGCCAGAGGGCTACCCATCTGGTACTGAAAGGGTTAACGCTCCATTTAAATCAATGGAAGTTTTAAAGCAGACCTTTCATTCAAATTAAAGTGCCCCCCAAATCATTATTTACATAACAATATGCATATCAATACTTGTATTATCCTGAATAACTCTGGCATTATTGAGGAATCCTGCTTGTTCGGAGACTCGTTGAGTATAAACTTTACTATTGATTCTCTGAAAATAAGGGCAAGGACAACAATCTTCAGCACTGTGTGAAGTGTTAAAACAGTGCTGATCATAAAAGTAAAAACAAAACAACAGACAAAGCAGCAGCTGCTTCGTACACAGGGCCAATGCAAGGGTATTTAGCACCTTAGGTGACCCATCAAGCTGGTTCCTCCCCAAAACAGCTCCTATTTTAAACCTACTCTTTTTAATCCATAGATTGCTCTTTCATTGTACACTGAGAGTGCAGCCAGACTTCTAGCTGTTCAGCTACTTTCAGATGCATCAGCAATTGTAATGGACCCTAGGCCGTTACTTGGCCGCGATTTATAAAACTACGGCAGCCCGCTGCCTAAGGGTCATTTTGGCGGCCTGTGGATCAGAGTCTGACTGTTTGGTTGGGGTTACGTGGAGAACAGCTCCTCCAAAAGACTGAATTCACGGGTAGAACGGAGCCGTAGGCTGGCGGCTATGCGGGGCAACCTGTACAGAAAAACCCCATAGACTTTACATGGGAAAGTAGGCGGCTCCCTGATTGGCCAGTCTGAGTTAAAGGGACTCCATTGACTTTGCATGGGAAAAGTAGGCGCCCCTTGGATTGGCCAGTTAGCTGCCCGCCCACTGGTTCCGATTGGCTGAGACAGCAATGATGATCTTGGCCAGGATTGGCCATCGGATTCCAGGCTCCTGATTGGCGGAATATTCAAAGATGCTTCAACCCCCTGGCCATTGTGTAAAGATGTGTATTCGAGTCCCTCATCCTTTTGTCACAGTATTTACCCCTCATCAGTCCCTTTGTATGAATAATGTAATCATGCCTGGCCCTTTGTGTTATGTTTACACCATCTGTCACTGTCCATTGTCTAGCATTGTATCTTGATGTGGTTCACCATGTATATAAGACTGGAAGTTTGTACAATAAAGTGTGTGCAGTTTGAACTTCAACTGGCTCCTGTCTCTCTGTCGCTGGATGGTATCAAGGGACTTCTGTTGTCCCCCATCCTAGGAAGAAATGCTGCTTGAGTAACCGGTGGAGCTGCCTGCGTGTAGCTGACCTCTGGAGGGAGAAACCTGGAACGTCGGCCTGAGTCCAACCCAAGGACTTGGGTATCCGTTACAGCAATGTATTCAGAATGGAGTTTTTTTTTCTCACCTATGATGAAATTGGTTTGTTCCAGTGTTGTTCGTTTTTTAAGCATAAGGCCCACAGTCTATAATACACTGATGTACAGACTTCAGTGAAATGAGATTTATGATTTTTCATACGCATCCTAACATGGCCTTATCAGCATGTGTCGATATTTATAGATACTGTATGTATGCATTTATATTACCTGTCTATTTACAATACAATTGGACCAAAAGAACATGCACAAAATATGTTAAAACAAGAAATTTGGGGGCAAACCAACTGAACCACAGAAGACAAATAAACATTTTCCATTGGTTAAAGTGTGGCTTTTATCTCCCTTAACCATTTGCATGCCAGGGGGTTAAGCAGCGCGTACCTCTCTGGCACTCAAAGGGTTCATTCTAGAATGATATCAAATGCTAATACTACCCAGGATGAATCTTCTCTTCGTCTACTAGCGACCACTTTGTTATATAAGTGATCTATCTATTGGACACCCCTGGTGTCTGTTATTTTTTCTGTCTTGCAGAATATTTGGGATGTCCATAGGCTTATTAAATATAATCGCCCATCAAGTTCAACCCATGCCATATCACGCTTGTTGATCCAAAGGAAGTAAAAAAAAAATCCTATTGAAACCATTTTTCAATTAAGCTTCAAGTGGCTGAAAAAAATTCCTTCCTGTCTCTAAAAGGTAACTGTTTATGTCACAGGATCAACAAACCATCTGCAATGAAAACAACTGTTATAATTCTCACTACTGGTCTGTGGTAGAAAGGAATCCATAACTTTTTTTAGAGCAACTACAGTATCTGCAAGCACAGCATCCAAAAGAATTCAATAATTTAACTGCCCTTACTGTAACATAAAAATCCCTGTCTTTGTTTTAGTTGAAAGTACCTTTCATCTAGTCTTAATTGATCACCTCTTGTTTTATTTTTTGCTTGTCTCTTTGAGCAAATGGTTCTCAGAGAGTTCTTTGTATTGACCTTGAATGTCTGGTCTACACAACAAATCACCAAACTCCAGGTGAGGTCTTTCTTACTAATATCTAAAATATAACCTCCGTCAGCACTCACATTCTGATGTGAATGTAGAGATATGAAAAAAGTAGTATCAAGTCTTTTATTACACCAATGAATGGTTGAAATTACAAGTTCCAACCTCACAAGGCTTATCTTCACAAAAAAAAATAAATGTTAATAGTTCTGTTGAAACATCCTTTTCCTTGTATTCTACTGGATTTATGTGACTTTTTTCTTTGTTTAGCCACCTTTAAAGGGGAACATTCACATACATAAAACTTTTGAGCATTTGTTTAATTACATAAGAAACATTAGGAAAGGTGCTCTCTTTTTTTTTTTACTTAATTATTAAGATATTACACTTCAAAGTTCTCAACTTCCGAATACTAAGGCACCCTGTAGCTGTGGCACGGCTCTGAGGACTTCCCAGCAGCCTGTCATTCTCCTCCCACCCAGCTGCCCCCGGAAGCGCGTTCATGCTTCACTTGGGTGTGGTGTGCACGGCTCCTAGCGTTACAAGAAGCGGCGATTAGCATCCACTTCCTGTAACGCTAGGAGCTGTTCACACCACACCGAAGTGAAGCGTGAATGCGCTCCCAGGGGCAGCTGGGAGGGAGGTGGGAGGAGAATGACAGGCTGCTGGGAAATCCTGAGAGCCGTGCCGCAGCTACAGTATGCGAAAGTTGAGAACTTTGAAGTGTAATATCTTAATAATTAAGTAAAAAAAAAGAGCACCTTTCCTAATGTTTCTTATGTAATTAAACAAATGCTCAAAAGTTTTCTGTATGTGAATGTTCCCCTTTAAAGGAACACTTACAACAAAAATTAAATAGGCTGATATAACTTTAAATACAATTTACTTATTCCTAGCTATATGTAAAAATTAATTATTCATATTACATCACTAAAATATAATGCTAAAGTTGCTTCTTTGCCCGTGTAAATTGTCCTGTTTCTTACAGCATTTATTAAATGATTACAGTGAGACAAAATACAGTTCTGGCGAACCTGCTATTAGCTAAAGATGAATGCTCCTGCTCTCGGTAGTTTCATGTTGCTTGCCATTTTAACCCTATACTAGGGTTACCACTATAACAGAGACAATACTGCTGTGTTTTTTTTCCTCAGTTACTTTGCTTAAGACATTCTCTATTCATTCCTCCAAGGCATGTATTAAAATGGCAGTCGAGATCAAATGACCGCAAGTTGGAGACATCCAGATTGGAAGAGAAAGAGTCAAGTCTATAGTGGAAGGAAGAAGTGCTGAGTAGCAGTAGTATTATATCAGGAGCTCACCTGGACAACAGGTGTGTAACATTGGATCCCGCAATAATCAAGCCTGAGACACCATCAAATCCACCAAAACTGTGAGTGTTTAAGCTGGGTGTATACCTACTCTGGAGGTGAACATTCACATAAATTGCATTCTAACAAGAAGATATCAGTGGTATAGTATGTTATGAAAGAAATACATGTACTATAAATCAGTTACTCTACTCAAGGACAAGTGAAATTGCGCATCATCTGATTTCTGACTTTTTTGATCACTTTTTGTTTTCACTGATTTACCTAGATACCAGGGTTCAGTGGAATTTTGTAGTTTTATTTACAAGTAAACTTGATGATTTTATATTATTGAGTGTTTTTGGGTCCTGCTGTTGTCAGTCTTCTGTGAGGGTTACATTTGGGAATCTGGCTGTGGGTACGCTAGTAGCTAGTACAGCCACAGGGGTGCCGTCTTGGTATTTCTTACATAGGAGCATGGTGGGGTCTCAGGCAAAGGGATTGGTTGGGATCTGGTGGCGGCTCATGTCCGGTGGGTTTGTGGGCTGTTGGGGTGCTAGGCTACTTGAGAACTTTTTCTGACCGGTACAGGGATCATTCCCCTGTTTGTGTGTGTGTGTATATATATATATATATATATATATATATATATATATATATATATATATATATATATGTGTGTGTGTATATTGGGTGAGGGGGGGTTCTGATTGTTGTCATTTTATATTAGATTTTTTAGGGATAGTAATACTTCGTTTTAACTTTATTTTATTTTGTAGGCATTAAAAAAACATGAAGAATGATATACGTCTTATCTCTCAAACCTTTATGGTTTATGAGATATTCACAAGCAAAGTTTCCCCCTCCCGCCCCTTTTACCTACTGTAAACAATCTCTTCTCAGATGTGGAATGCAGTCCATAGACTGGACAGATAACAGAAGGGGACACTCTTATTCCTATGAAAACAATGAAATCCCTGCCCCCCTTGACAAGCTTTTCAGGTTTTTCCTTTATCTTAATTGAAGATTTTCCCTCTCTGCAGTCTACCTGGCCACCTCCCTTCTGCTCTAGCTGAAGAGTGTGACATCAGTAAAAGGGGAGGGAGGGGGAAACTTTGCTTGTGAATATCTCATAAACCATAAAGGTTTGAGAGATAAGACTTATATCATTCTTCATGTTTTTTTAATGCCTACAAAATAAAATAAAGTTAAAACGAAGTATTACTATCCCTTAAAGTGTATATAAGTGTATGTTATCACGCTCCCATTAGTGTCAATAGAATTATTTGGTACATTTGGGTATCTCTTCTACACAACCTGAAAAGTGCTCAATATATTATTTATATCTCTTTGTGTTGTGGCTTCTAGAGAGTGGGAGCATTTATCTGTAGCTACTAGCAGGTTCACCAGACTTGTAGTTTGTCTCACTGTGCAACATTGCAATTTATAGATTTATTAAATGTTGGTTGTACTGTGAGGTAAAAGCTAAAGTCAATTCATTTTTTGTGATCAGTGCCCACTGCTCTTGTATTCTTACATCAATTAAAGATAATCCTGACAATCTATGTGAAAATGTAGTAGGGTCTGCTTCAGCAGTTCTGAGTATATGTAAAACAAGATTTTAGACCTAAGAATACATACTGAGGATTTTTACGGATAAGAGCATGTAGTGCACAGTTTTTAATATATAACCAAGTATATAGCCAAAGTTCATTTTAGGTATCAAGTGTTACATAGTAACATACATAGTAACATAGTAAATTAGGTTGTAAGACACAAGTCCATCAAGTTCAACCTTTGCCTAATAAACCAGAGACATGAGAATTATATAGCTTTCCTGCTGCCAAATAAGTTAGTCTTTATCAACCCTTCCCATTTTGCCTACTAATACACAGTATAACTGTATGTTCCCCTTTGAAAGAAATGTATCTAATTTTCTCTTAAAAGTTTCCATTGTATCTGTCATAACCCCATCCTTGAGCAATGAATTCTATAATTTAACAGACCGTACTGTAAAAAAACCCTTTCCTCTGCTGAAGTTGAAACTTAATTTCCTCTAATTTCAAGGGGTGTCCCGTGGTTATCTGATCAAGCCTTGGAATGAATAGCTCACCAGAGAGATCCGTGTATTGACCTCTCATATACTTGTACTTGTACTTCTCTAGAGTAAATAAACCAAGTATGTCTAGTCACTCCTCATATGTCAAGTCCTCCATTCCCTTAATTCATTTTGTTGCTCTTAGCTGTACTCTCTCCAGTTCTAGAATATCCTTTTTCAAAACTGGTGCCCAAAATTGCAATGCATGTTCAAAGTGAGGTCTTGCCAACAATTTGTACAATGGCAAAATTATGTTATCCACTCTTGCCTCAATACTCCTTTTTATGAAAGACAGGATTTTGTTTGCTTTTGCTACTGCTATTTGACGCTGATTACTGTTTCCAAGTTTGTAGTTTACAAGGATTCCAAGGACTTTCTCTACCGTGTCCCTAAAATGATTCCATTAAGTTCATAAGTAGCACTGAGATTTTTTCTTCCCAAATGCATGACTTTACACTTTCCCACATTAAACTGCATATTCCATTTGTTTATCCAATATGCAATTTTATGTAAATCCATCTGTATAGAACAAATACCCTTTTCTGAAATTATTACCCTGCATAATTTAGTATCATCTGCAAATATTTATATTTTGCTTTCTATATCTATTTACATGTCATTTATACACCTGTTAAAAAGCAGTGGACCGCGTACTGAACCCTGAGGTACTCCACTCTCAACTTTAACTGTATTGAAGAATTGTCCATTTACAACCACACACTGTTCGCTATCCTTCAACCAGTTTTCTATCCAATTTATACCCCAGCTTCCTGCGTGGCACTGTATCATATGCAGAATCTAGATAGTGTTAAAGGGTTCCTTTAAATAAGGACTTTACTATAAGCATAAGTGGCTCTTAATTTATTGAGCAAAATGACTTTCCTTGGTATGTGCCTTTCAAACAGAAGTCAGGTATACTCATAAACTATTTTTAACAGTTTTTGTCTGTCTTGGAGTCTACTGCAAATTGTTTGTTTAAAACCTGATAACATCTTACATCCCTTAAAATACATCCAGTCTCTTGAAGCCTTTTGATTGCAGTGTCACCTAATGACAAACTTGGATAGAAATCTCTATATATGAAACTACAGCTATAATGCAAAATATAAAATTGATAAATATGCCTGATTGATGAATGAAGGACATAGTTCATCTAAGTCACTTCATGTGCTTTACAGGCAAGTATACTTAGTGTGAAAAAATATTCCCACCCTCATAAATAACTGTCCTCTTTTATAGAGATGGTGTTTTAGGACAACCGTTGAGCTGGGAGGATCAAGTTTCTATCTTGCCCGACCCTGTCTTGTTGAAATGAAGGTGACATTATCTATATTTAGCTCCATGTCCCATCTGTCCCACACCAGGTGTTGTCACCTCCATCCAACGCTAAAGGCAGGTGGCCAAAGGCAGGTTTTGTGTCAATATTTAAAAGGGGGGGCTGGCAGTTCCATAGCGTTTGAGATTCACACTGAACCATAATGTTTTGCCTCTAAATCTCCAAATTCCTTATCTCTGTAATCTATTAAACAATGAATTATTTACACAAGAGTTTAGTACAAATGACTAAAACATTTTTGGCATTTAAAATTGGCAGATGCTGATATAGCTTTTACAAGGTGCCTACAAAAAAAGAAAAAATAAACTTTTTTTGGTTTTAATCACTGGAGTGATTTCTTATCAGAATACTTCATTGTGCTTGGTTATTTTCCTAAACAGGTATCCCCCGCTAAAGGATTTGGACATCTCTCTTCATTAACCCCTTAACGATGGGCCATGCACGCACCTTGCAGTCCGCTAAGGACCACGGAGCATTTTTTTTTTTTTTTTTTTTTTGCGGCTACGTTCCAGACTCCCCGAACGGCGTGCAGCCATGAGGGGAGCCTGGAATTCCATGACGGTCCAGTTCCGTCATGGGTTGTTAAGGCTATAACAACCCATGACGGAACAGGACCATCATGGGTCCTTAAGGTGTTAAAGGAGCAGTAAACTTTTTTATGAAAAAAATACATACTGTAGGGCTTTTCCTGTTGAGTAAAATAAGTAAAAAAGTACTTCCACTGCTGATATATGTATGTTTCCAGAGTTATTACAGTTTAAATTGGTGTTTTTTACATTAACAGTGTTCTCTAGTGGTCAAATTCCAATTCATTATTCTGTTACATTCTAATGTAGAGGAAAGTCAGTGACATACAGTTCTCCCTGTGATAGAAACTGAGTCACTCCCTATCATTCAGAACTTCCAGTAAGTAAACACAAAGTAAATTCACTTCCTGTTATTCGAACTGTTATAAATTTTGAATAAAACAACTCAATAGGCTCTATAACATACAGGCTTTCATATTTATACTAGTTTAAAAGTCCAAGTACACGGGCCAAAGTGCACAATACCACAGAACTAAACCTCCCAGTATTCTATGCGTTCGGGCAATGTCACCTGCGCATGACTGCATCGGACAAACATCAGCTTTCGGGCAGTCTCTTCTGCGTATGACTGCATCAGCCTGAGTTTGGGCAGTCTCTAGTGCGCGTGACTGCATCGGACAAACATACATCTGGCCTTTTATATTATAGAATAAAAAAAGTTTACTGCTCCTTTAAACAGCACTGACTACCATATTTCAAGTGTTGACTTTAATGCTGGAAATTGATAAAAACACACAGCAAAATGACATTTTCATTAGAGTAATAAATTAAGGGTAAATGCATAATATGTAATGTCAAACTGTTTATAATGTTTTGCTTTCTTCATCTATTTTTTTTTTTTACACCTCTAACCTAGATCCCTTAATGACTGAGCTTTACTATTGAAAGGGATAGTAGTAACACTTGATATGTCAAACTATTTACACAGTAGGGTTTATCCACCTGAGTAAAACAAGGGGACTCCCACTACTAAGAGGTGTTTTATTCAAAAGTTGTTGTGGCTCAAACTTTAATTAGGTGCAATATCTCAGTGGCCTGAAATTGCACAGTGGAGCTGTTGCTACACCATCCTATGCCGAATTATGGTCAACTGACCAGAGCTGTTCATAGGATGGTGCAGCAACAGCACCACTATAACATTTCAGGCCACTGAGATACTGCACCTTTAAAATTCAAGTTTGAGCTGCAATAACTATTGAATAAAACACATCTCAGCAGTGGGAGTTCCCTTGATTTACTCAGGAGGATAAACCCTACAATATATAGTTTTTTGCATAATAAGTTTTACTAGGCTTTGAATGGCTTTTTGCCACTTCAGCTATAAAAAAAAATATAAAATGATTCCAATAAAATTACAGTCAAGTCTGTCACTGAACTTCATGAAAGTGGCTGGTTTTCCTACAAAGCCACAATAGTGAATTTCAGCTGACGTCTCATGCAGTTTTTCAGTTCTACTGGACGCCTGCTTTAAAACGGAACTTTCACTTAGTATAAAGTCACCCTCCAATAATTAAACATATGGCGACTAGCGTTATAATACTTCTATTACCTCTCAGAAGTGCCAGATTCTAAAGTAATCCTTAATCTTTGGAGACCAGAAGCCAGGCATCAGTGCAAACATCCTGTCTTAGAGACATCTGCAGGCCTGCGCTGTCAGTCCTGGTCTCCTCTAAGAGGCATTGCACTATGCCATAAGGCACCAGAAGGGACTGACGGTACAGGCGCTCAGACAACACTAACCTGGCCATCAGTCTCTGAAGATTAAGGATTACTTTAGAATCTGGCACTTCTGAGAGGTAGTAGAAGTATTATGAAGCTAGTTGCCATATGTTTAATTATTGGAGGGCAACTTTATACCAGTAAGTGAACACTTGAAAACATGAATCCTGAATTCTAAACTTTGAAAGCCAAGTATAGATTTGAATGTCACTTTGGGCATAACAAATGGGTGAATTCTATATAAGGGGTTCAGAGAGGGTGGCTGGGGATTATGGGAGTGGTAGTCCACAACAGCTGGAGGGCCTCAGGTTGCCCAAACATGTTTCAGGAAAACCATATGTATTATAGGAGTCAAATTCCAACTTCCAAAACAACCTCCATGTTAACTATTGTTGTCAAACCCTTGATTGCTAGATTGGTCTCCAATGCATTGTTTGGCTTTGCTTTGCAGACCTCTTGGGCATTCAAGGTGTTAAAAAGAACTTTAAAGACTATAGTCTACTTTGCATTTGTCTCCACTGCAATGGTTCTCACTCAGTGCCCTGGTGGCCCATTAACAGGTAAGGACCTCAGGATCTCCCAGCTTGAGCACAGGTGAGTCAATCAGAGATTCAGTCGCTGTGATTGACATCCCTGTGCTCAAGCTAGGAAAGTATCAAGTACTGGATTGTTATTGGGCCCTGAGGTCACATGGTGAGAACCACTGCCCTATGCTATAACTGCGTTGACAAAAGTATATAACCTGACAACTTACATTTTCTCTCTTTCTACTCTCACTCAACATCCTGTCAAACCCAGCAGCAGTGATCTGTGGGCCTCCCACAAAAGAGTTGCATAAGAGCAGCAAGTAGAAGGATGAAGAGGAGGACACACAGGCCGCTCTAGTCTTCTTTTCTGTGCCCAGTCTGTCCTCCTCCAAGAGATCTTTCATCTTCTTTGCCTCCAGTGGTGGTAGGAGTTGTAGCAACCAATCCTACATTATCACTGGCTGTTAAAGGGATAGTATTACTTCAAATTTATTATCCCTCATATTGTCTCTGTGCACATTCCTGGGACCACTTGGTCTGAATTCGGAGCACCCCCATATCAGCTGCGGCGCGTTCGGCCAGTCAGTACTGTGCATGACTGCAGCACGGCCACTGACAAGACAGGATCCGGCTGGTTGCTGGGTGGCACTGTGGCCCGTATAGACAGGCTTTTCAGCTAGTAAGTCTAATACACCATGATCTAGGCCCTTGATTCAGATGGGCAATTTTAAAGTCAAAGAGAACATTTAGATCTCCAGCTGTTTTGGTTTATGACTCCAAGCATCCCCTGGTGGAAAATGGCTCGCTATGATTCATAACTCCCAACAGCTAGAGAGTCCACTGTTAAAAACACCTTGACTTGGGACCTTGGTACACGTCTTATTCATGAGTCAGGGTTTAGTCAGCCTTGGGCATCTAGTTACTGGCTACATGGGTATATGGAAAACCCTAGGCTACAACAGCAGGGGAAACTCATGGTTCAATTCATCCTGACTTTGGAATAGGCCATATACATTAGGTGCCTAGAACAGGATGTATTTAACTTAGTGTTCCCCAGCTGTTGGGGCCCATAACTCACAGTATTCCCAGCTATCCATTTTCTGGTTGGGGATGCTGGAAGTTGCGGGACCCAACAGCTAGAAAGCCCACACTTGACAACACCCTGCACTGGGCCCTTAGTACATATGGCCTATTCCAAACAGTGGTGCTCTAGTCAGTTGACCATAAACCTCTACAGGATGGTGTAGCAAAAGCACCAATACAAAGTTCCAGACCACTGAGACAAAGCAACTAAAAATTCAAGTTTCAACTGCAATAACATTTGAAAAAAATACTTCTCATCAGTAGGAGTACCCTTGATTTACTCAGGATGTTAAAAACTACAATATATATGTTTTACATACTAAGTTTTACTATGTACGTAAGGTCTATGGTGTTTTTTTCTAACTCCTGGATATGGTATCTGGTCAGAAGAGCAAGAACAGTAGAACCTCTCCATAGAAAGTAGACTTTATCTGAGCAATGTGCCCAGGAAGCAGCAGTTTGTCATGGATGGGCTGTGTTGAAGTTCTCATTTTATACAGCATCCTCCCCACTCTACCCAAATACTACTTATATCCTGGGCAGATTAGCTCTCCTCCTTTTCAAACTTATGATTACCATTCTATTGGACAGAGAAAACACCTTGAGTTTTATGCACTAAGGCTTGATAAAGAGGAATAAAGAGGAGATCCCATCTCCAGTTATATCACTTCTCCATTTCCAATTTTATTCTATGGAGCCTATGCACTAAGATCTCCAAACTTTAAGAAATCTTAGTGCATAGACTCCACAGAATAACATAGGAAATGAAGACGTGATATCACTGGAGAAGTCATCTCCACTTTATCACCTCTTTATCATCTCCCCCTTTAAGTTATTTAACCCCTTAAAGACCGGAAGGACCGTGGAGCATTTTTTTTTATGCTATCAGATTCAGGTTTCCCCGGGGAGCCCTGAAATCCATGACGTGCCAGGACCATCACTGGTTCTTTAGGGACGTTTTCCCATGACGGTCCTGGCATGTCATGGGTCCTTAATGTGTTAAAGGGATAGTAATGTTTCATAATAAAAGCAGCTCTAATTAATCTTCATAGTATTTCAGTACGTTATTTCAATTCTGTCAGATTTGTAGTTCAAGAGTAATTGAATGATAAAGTATCCCCCTCCCTCCCCTTTTACTGATGTAACACTGCTCAGCTCAGAGCAGCAGAGGGATGCCCAGGTAGATTGCAGAGAGGGACAATCTTCAATTAAGATAAGGGAAAAAGCTGAAAAACCTGTCAAGGGGGGGAGGGTTTCCATTGTTCTCACATTAAGAATATTGTCCCTTGCTGTTATCTGTCTGGTCAAGCAACCAGATTCCACATCTGAGGTGAGCAGTGTTACACTAGGTAAAAGGGGTGGGAGGGGGGATACTTTATCATTCAATTACAACTCTGAGAGCATTGAAATAACACACTCTATGTCTCAAATACTATGAAGATTAATTGGAGCTGCTGTTTTTGTGAAACATTACTATCCCTTTAAAATCCCTCCCTCCAATAATTTCCTTAGCAGGAATAGAGGTATGTTCTTTCATTATCGCTGCCTTTCTCACCAGAGTAGAAACTCCTTCCCCAAGAGACAGATAGAGGGACCAGCCCTGAAGACCAAAATGTTTTTAAAAAATTAGGTGAAGATGAAAAAAAAAATAAAAATAGAATGTATAGGCAAATTGACTTCACGTAATACGTACTTGCAGAAAAACTAAAATCAAAATGGGGAGGAGTGGTGATTGTCTCTTTATTTATGTATTTAGTGCCTGCTACCTGTTTTGCTAATGCGCACAGTGAAATTCCTTCTAAAACATTTAAAATTAAATTAAAATGTGTTCCCGTTTAAAATACATATTTTAAATAATGACTTCTTCAAAAAAAAAAAAAAAAAAAATACCCCATGTGCTGAAAAGTGCTGAAACAAACAAAAAAGTATTGCATTTTTTCACTGAAAATCAATCTGACCACACATGATACAGCAATTTCAGAAACCTATACCATGTAAATGTAAATATGAAATTGTTTCAAAAATAATCTTTAGGATGTGAAATAGGGAAATCAAAATAGAGAAGTATGAAGTCTTTCATTTCTCAGAAACCAGGGATCTGATAGTCACTCTCTTAGATATCTCTGTCTGGCAGAACAAAGAGGGTTTTGAAACTGCTGTAGCAAGAAAGCTGGCCGATATAAACCAGATAGCTGCCAGAACTCTATCAGAGACACTTTAAAGGAAGATAGTTCTAAAAATAGCAATTGCTAACCCACACATCTGCCAGAAACATTTAGGAAGCCGTCTGAATCATAAAGATTTTGCAGGGTTATTATTTAATTTCTTCAAGCTGCAGGTCTGTCTGAGATGCTCAAACATCCCGAGCCTAATTGGGTCCAGGAGAACTGGATTAGTAGTTTAGCGACACGCTATAACGACTGGGTTACTAGCTCTAGAGGACAATAGTTTCAATATAATCAGGATATGGATACCTTGCAAAGACTGGCAGTCTTTAGAACCTTAAATATGTAGTAAGACTTTTCAGATCTATAATTATTTTAATCCATAGATACCAAACTTTTAGACAGGGGGGACCCTGAGATAGTAAAATGCCAGAAGCCAGGGATCAAAAAATACCATTTCTGGCTCCATACCTTTAGGTTTATTCCATATAGCTCCCTTTACTGGCCTCTAAAACTCATAGCTGCCTTGCTCCCAGGCTTTTTTATATTGTTGCTCACTTCTAGGTAGTCCTGATTACATCAGCCAAACATACTATTTCGTCACATGTTATTAAAAATTATGACGTCATGAAAACCGTGGTGTTTTAAAGCAGGATGCATTCTGCCAAAGGCCTGTGAAAGTTGTATCTGCCCTAAAGACTGTAATTTCAAAAGCTTAGAATGCAAATCCATATATTATAACTATATTATAAGTTATTACAGGTAGACACATTTTCTTAATTCCAAAACCAATAAAAGAAAGCCTGCGTGTTTTTGCTATTGAGAGAAGTGTCATCCTCAATGAAACAAAGAGTGAATGCCAGGCTAGTTAGGAGTGTGTGCTGGAGTACTAAGAGAATAAGTGGGTGCAAGCACTTGTGAGTGTTGACAAATGAAAAAAGATCTGTGAGAAAAGGTGTGAGTGCTAGACCCATTAGACTATGTATACTCTATCTGAGAGAGAATGAGTGAGCTCTAGTGATACAATGGATGACTGCCAGTTACAAACGATAAAGGGAATGCCCACTTTCAGTAACAGAATGAGTGAACACCAGCTACCAGTAATAAAGATTGATAAAGAGAAATCAGCTATAAAGTATGTACAAAGAAGCAGCACTGACAAACGAAGAAGGCGTACAGGTGGATATCAGACCTTCAGATCACCATGGCACTTCTGGTGCAATTCTAGGAGGCTTCCAGGCACTGACTCACTGTAGGATCATCCAAAACAATGCAACAAAAGTTATTTACGTTGATTCAAAGTTCATTCCAGTATAATGTAAAATGGAACTTAAACATCATGGAGATGCAGTACCCCATGTGCATTACTTGATGAAGTGAGGTAGGGACACTGCTGACATAGCTTTAATCTTTGCACAGGGGCTCTATATCCCCATTATTAGTGATGTACTTAGGCTTTCTGCTGCCCTAGGCTCAATCAAGTGCATGCACCTCGTTAAACACACTTTGCCACGCCTTCACTATAGTTGGCAAGTTTTATGTGCCAAGCCTATTCTCTTAAAGGCAAGCAAGTGTGATATCAAAGCAAATAACTAGTATCCAAGGGGGTAAAAGAGACTGTAAAATGTTATATATTGAGAAAATCCATTTGGATATGTTCTGTTTGGGAAAGAGGTACCTATGATGAGTCTATAGCAAGTAAGAGGTGAGCACAATATAATAATCACTACCACCCAACCACAATAAGAAATATAAATATTATATATAAACTCACACCCCTGGGATATATCTGAGACAGGGCTCAAAATTTCCACTCTCCACTAGCCAATGGCGAGTGAAAATTTAGCCCTGGCGAGTAGAAATTCAGCCCTGGTGGGTATGCTATGGCTTGCAGTGGCGAGTAACTTTTCAGGTCTGGCTAGTAGCAAAGGACTTAAAATTTTAAGCCCTGTCTGAGATATATAAAGCAATAATGCTAATGTAAAACAAAATCAAAATCAAATCTCCAGATGATAAAAATAAATAAATACTCCAGAAAAATCCCAGTGTCCAAAACACAACCTGAATGTCCCAGGTATAAGTAAAACAGTTTTTAAAAAACACATACCTTATAAGAAGACATGAACTCCTTAACTGGCATGATGTCCTGAAGCCAGGAGAATATAAGCTGTTAAAATGAATTCTCTCACCAACACGAACTACTGTGCTGCTAGTCCGAGTGGTGGTCCTGTACTTGACCAACTAACGAAATACCAACAAGAGATGGCTTGACGGCGCCCAGAGACAGATGGCTCGCTCCTGATATCAGCAATATGTAAAAAATGCAAAAAAACAACAATACTAAGTGTAATATGTTTAATCAATTAATCTGTAAAAGGAAATAAAGTACTGAACTCACAAGATCCCAAAAAGATAAACAGCATCTTGGGTTTCCTAAGCCTTGCTTGGTCTTTGAAGAAGCCTGAAGTAAGGCTGGCGAAAATGTGTTTGGTCCCAGTTTTATAATTATCTTGCACTCTGCAGTATTGGTCCCTTCCCCGATACCCCCATGACTTTTCCTCTTCATCCAATTTCTTTTTCCATTGCACCGTGTAGAGCCCTTGAAGGGCTGATCCTTAGTGTTTTCTCCCCCTTTCATGCTTCATCTCAGTGGTGTCCATAACAGTAGACTTTTGGCAGGTATGAGGCACCCGTGTCAGTCAGAAGGTCATCTGATGACCAGATACCAAGTATTCTTGGGGAAGATATACAAGAACTTTCACAAAGGATCCAAGCACCGGAAATTCAGGAGTATGAGGAGTCTATAAACCCTGGACCCAGATTCACAACTTTTTCAAATTGTGCATTTTCTATCAAAACTGGTTATAGGAACAAAGACTCAAAGCTGCCCAATCTGCTCCCCATTTTGCAAATCTGTTTCCCTAGGCCTAAGCCTATTTGGCCTGGGAATTAAATATGTCACTGCCAATGATGTTATACGTGTTTGTCTAAAAGTTAGTTTATAAAGTGATTAGATTGAAAACTGTTTTCATTTTTTTTTTTTTTTTTTTTGCACAAATTAAACTTGTAAAGATTACCCTATGGCTTCCTCCCAGACAGACTGCAGTTACCAGCTCTGTACTTCAGTCTGTCACTCTACCTTTATTCCCCTCTCTCTATCCAGCCTCCTCCAATGACGGAGGCTTTCTGCATGTAAGCTGGAGAACTCTCATTGGCCAGAGACCACTCCAGCTTACAGGCAGAAAGTAGAGATGCACCGATACCAATTTTTTAAGACCGTGTACGAGTACCTATACTTTTTTAAAGTACTTGCCGATACCAATTACAGATACTTTTCTTTTTGCAGTTATTTGCCATTTTTCCAAGTACCTAAAGTATATATAATATATATTACATACATACACCATCTCTTGATTCTCTCCTTTTGCCTCTTTCTCCCCCTCTTGATTCTCACCTTTTGCTTCATTCTCCCCGTCTTGAGCCTCCACCTTTTGCCTTGGCTTTTTCTCTCCCTTTTCATCCCCCTTTCTCCCCCTCCTTGACTCTTGATCCCACCCTTTTGTCTCTTTCTCTCTCTCCCTATCACAGTGCCTGTGATTCCTGTCAGTCTCTTCTGTGGCAAACACTGATTTGCTGTGTTGGTTTGGCCCGCCCCCTGGTGACCTTTTTATACCTGGCTATCACATCTGTCAGATGCCCTTTCGTGGTGTTTCTGAGCCAGTTATACTGTTGCTGTGTTCCGGATTCCTGTGTACCGACTCGGCTTGCCCTGACTATTCTCCTGTGTTCCTGCTTGTGTATGATCCGGCCCGTCTGACTACTACCCTTGGATCCTGATCCGGTTTGGCTGACGTTCCTGCTTGTGTATGACCCGGCTTGTATGACTACCTCCTGCGTGCTCCGACCCGGCCTGGCTGACTTCCCGCTCCCTGCCATTCACGTTGGAGGTTGACGCTTCTGAGGTTGGGGTTGGAGCAGTACTCTCCCAACGTCCTGTGGGAGGTGGCGCCTTGAGGCCTTGCGGGTTTTTTCCTAAGAAATTGTCTAGTGCGCAGAGCCATTATGAGATTGGTGACAGGGAACTGTTGACCATTATCCTAGCTCTGAAGGAGTGGCGTCACCTTTTGGAGGGTACTCAGACTCCGGTACTTATCCTTACTGACCATAAAAATTTAACTTATCTCTCCGAACCTAAAAGACTGTCCTCCCGACAAGCTAGGTGGGCACTTTTTTTGTCGCAATTTAATTTCCTAGTGTCTTACCTTCCTGGCTCAAAAAATATTAAGGCTGATGCGTTGTCTCGTCAGTTCGCTTCTGACACTGAGAGGGAGGAGGAACCTGTACCTATCATTCAGCCAGATTGCATTCTGGCCACTATCCGTACCACCATAACCTCGCCTCTGGGGGAGGAGATATTGGCATCACAATCTAGGGCACCCCCTGAGACCCCAGTGGGGAAGTGTTTCGTAGATGAGCCATTCCGTGTCCGTTTGTTGGAAACCTATCACGCTTCTAAAGCGGCTGGGCATATTGGTAGGGACCAACTAGTCTGGTCTCTTTCGCAATTATTTTGGTGGCCTACCTTGAGAACCGATTGCGCCGCTTTTACAGCAGCCTGTACCACCTGTGCCCGTGCCAAGACCCCTAGGCATCTTCCCGTGGGCTTACTGCAACCGGTGCCCAACGGAGACCGCCCTTGGTCTCATATATCCATTGACTTTCTGGGAGAATTACCAGCCTCTAGGGGATTTACGTTCATTCTTATGGTGGTCGATAGATTCTCCAAGATGGCACATTTTGTGCCTCTGACTGGCCTTCCATCAGCCCAGGAATTGGCTGTAGTCTTTTCCAGAGAGGTGTTCCGCCTGCACGGAGTACCCAGAGTGATTGTATCAGACCGTGGGAGTCAGTTCGTTTCCAGGTTTTGGAGGGCATTTTGTGGCCAGATGGGCATCCAATTGTCTTTTTCCTCCGCCTACCATCCCCAAACGAATGGGGCCGCTGAGCGTGCCAGTCATGGACTGCAGCAGTTCCTACGTTGCTTTGTCACTGATCATCATGATAATTGGGCTGCCCTGTTGCCATGGGCTGAGTTTGCCAGAAACTGTGCGGTTAATTCATCGTCCGGGAGCTCTCCGTTTCTCGTTAATTATGGGTTCCAGCCTTGTCTGCTCCCGGACTCCTTTCAGGCGCAGCAGATTCCTGCTCTGAACGAGCATTTGGCACAGCTTCGTTCCACTTGGTCACAGGTTCAGAGGTCCCTCAGTCAGTCATTTAGGTGACAGCAACGGCATGCTAATCGCAGACGTCTTCCAGCGGTCTCATTTCAAGTTGGGGACAGGGTATGTCATCCAGAAACCTCAACTTGCAAGTGCCTTCCAATAAACTGGCTCCTCGGTTTATCGGCCCATTTAAGATTATCCGCAAGATTAATCCGGTATCTTATGCACTGGAACTTCCACCCTCGATGCACATTCACAATGTGTTCCATGTGTCGCTCCTGAAACCCTTGGTGTGCAATCGCTATACTACTACGCCAGTGATTCCTGGGCCGGTGGACGTCCAGGGCCAAGAAGAATATGAGGTTCAGAGTATTCTTGATTCTAGGAGATTTAGAGGAAAGCTGCAATATTTGGTTCATTGGAAGGGCTATGGTCCTGAGGAACGTTCCTGGGTTGATCAAGGGGACCTCCATGCACCTAGATTACTACGCAGCTTTCACTCCAAATATCCTTTGAAACCCAGGCCTCGAGCAGGGAGAGGGGGTCTTTGAGAGGGGGGTACTATCACAGTGCCTGTGATTCCTGTCAGTCTCTTCTGTGGCAAACACTGATTTGATGTGTTGGTTTGGCCCGCCCCCTGGTGACCTTTTTATACCTGGCTATCACATCTGTCAGATACCCTTTCGTGGTGTTTCTGAGCCAGTTATACTGTTGCTGTGTTCCTGTGTTCCGGATTCCTGTGTACCGACTCGGCTTGCCCTGACTATTCTCCTGTGTTCCTGCTTGTGTATGATCGGGCCCGTCTGACTACCACCCTTGGATCCCGACCCGGTTTGGCTGACGTTCCTGCTTGTGTATGACCCGGCTTGTATGACTACCTCCTGCGTGCTCCGACCCGGCTGACTTCCCGCTCTGAAGATCGACTCCTGCTTGCTACAGTGACCTGCGTTCCAGTGGGCGCCGCCGCGACATTTCTATCTGCTGTTCCAGCTTTTGGTGTGACTGCCTTGCCTGGTGTACTCCCATCAGTGCAGTGTATCTACCTGTGCAGAGTTGTGCGTTTGTACGCCTCCCTCAGATTGCAGAGCCTTGCTATACCGCTGAAAAGCCTCGAGTAAAAGTGCTATTTAACCCTAGCAGTGCCGCCTGGGTTCCACTCTCTCTCTACTCCCGTAAGAGTCTCGTTCTCGGTGATACTCCTGCTGAGTTGGCCGCTCTCCATCGGCAGCTCTGTACATCCTTGCAGAGTATTCACATCCGTTGGGCCGGTTGGGCGCCTAAGACTCTCTCTTGTAATACTGGGCGATTCCATTATACAGAGTGGCGGCAGGCACAGGCATCAGCATTAGCAAATCCGGTAACTATGCCCGTGGGGCTGTTGGCTCTTGCGCGTCATATCCCGGTGTCCGGTTAAGTCTGAGGAGGCTTGGCAGCTCTCGCATTGCAGGCCGGTTCCAATCACGCCCGTGGGGGCTATTTGCACTTGCACTAGCTGAAGCAGTTCCAGTAGGTACGCCCGAGGGGGCTAAGTGGATTCCTGTGCTTCTTCTTACTGGACACCGTGGCGAGGCAGTCCTGTATTCAGCCTATGATGAACTTTGTCTCCAGCACAGCCTTATAACACCCAGGGCGTTCCAAACATCCACATCTGAGACTGACTGTTATCAAGGACTTAACCCTCTGTGGGTATATTCAATTCTACTGCTGTGTATTTGTACATGTAATTCATTTGTGCATTTACAATTGTATCTTCCAGTCCCTACTGCTGGTGTATATCAACCGCCACTAGAGGGCGTACTTCTGCCTTAACTTATTCTAATAAATTGTGTTTTTATTTCACACACTGGTCTGAGAGTCTTAAAAAAACGTTACACTCCCTCCTGATCCCCCCCCCCCCTTTGCCTCTTCTTGGCCTCCCTCCTTTTGTCTCCTGATCCTTCCTCCTTTTGCCTCTTTTTTTTTTTCTCCCTCTTGACCCCCTCTCTGCCACTTTCGTCACCCCATCTTGCCTCCATTGATCTGCCTTACCCTCCTCTGCCGGGTGCTTGCTGTTCTCTCGCGAGCCCCGGCAGAGGTCAGTGTCGGAGTGTTGCCATGGTAACCCGTGGCAACGCTCCAACGCTGCAGGAGGGAGAAAGGCGACCGGGGAGCATTGTGAGCAGCTCCCCGGGCTCCCTCTCTGCAGCACCGACCCGGACACAGGGTATCGGTGCTGGCATCGGCCGCATTTGCATGAGTACTCGTGCAAATGTCGGTATCGGTACCGATACCAGTATCGGTATCGGTGCAACCCTAGCAGAAAGCCTCCGTCATCGAAGGAGGCTGGATAGAGGGAGAGGAGCAGAGGAAGAGTGACAGACTGCGGTACAGAGCTGGTAACCGCAGTCTGTCCGGAAGGAAGCCACAGGGTAATCTTTACAAGTTTAATTTGGGCAAAATTAAAAAAAAAAAAAAAAAAAAAAAAAAAATGAAAACAGTTTTCAATGTAAACGCTATATAAACTTTTTTAGACAAACATGTATAGGGGTGATAGATCCCCTTTAATGATGGTTTTAACATATTAAGGGTATTTGAGTACACTGAAAGAGTTAAAAGAGCATTTGAAACTGGACAGGGCTGCATGGTACATCTGCTATTCTACTGAAATCATTTCAGGGATGGCTCCTCACCTGTACACACCTTAGAGGGAACACTGGCCATAACAGAATGAGTGAGTACCAGCTACAAGTGATAAAATAAATAAGTGCCAGCTATCAGTAACATGAGTGTTAGCTATCAGTAACACAGTAAGTACCAGGTACCTGTGACAGAATGAAGGTGTGCTAGCAATAGAAAGAGTGATTGCCTACTACCAGCAAAGTGAGTGACAGCTATCAGTAAGAAAATGAATGAGTGCTAGCTACCATTGATATAAATGTTGAATGTGAGCTATCTGTGATAGATTGAGGGAGTGCCTGCTACATTTAACAGAATGAGTGAGAGCACTATTATTTAGTCATATAAAAAAACAGAAAAGAAAAGGGCGCCCAATAGTGCTTATTATCGTTATTGACACTTATTTCTTAAAATGATAATTATAATACTCACAAGAGTGGCGGTTGTGAATGGACTAATGTATAGTCACAACAAATCAGGCATGCAAGGGATTTTAAACCTGTCCCTGCTCAGGTCTTTGGAATAGGGATGGTACTTCAATCCAATAATCTCAGCATTCAAATTACAAATTCTTGTAATGATCTCAAAAAAGCTGCTATAGTCTCAAAAAATATATTTAATAAAAATAGGGTCGTACCCTTTTAAAATTACCTTAAAACAATATACAGGATTGTCTTTGAATTTAGGCTAGCTCTTGAGAAAGCAGTTTGATAACTGCGAAACGTTGGTAAAATTTGCTTGTGAGTATTATAATTATCATTTTAAGAAATAAGTGTCAATAACGATACTAGGCACTATTGGGCACCCTTTTCTTTTCTGTTTTTTGTATATGTACTACAACCGAGTGGTTTTATAAGGAGCGGCCCAAAGGAAATCTAGGAACACCTGGAGAAGTTACTGAAACCCTCTGGCGCATATTTCAGTGAACATATATGTGTTACACTGAACATCTTCATTGTGAGTGAATTTCTTAAAGTGGCGAAGGGAGGGATTGTGTATGACCTAAGCGTTAATACACTAGGAGCGCCTCTTTTTTTCTTTTTCTTTCTATTATTTAGTCAGGCAACAACCAACAAAATCATTCAGTGAAAGAATAACAGACAGGTCACAGTGTAAAACTTAGTAAGTAAAGAGTGAAGAGGTATGTGTGAATTCCAATTATAAGACTGAGTTCAAATTACAGAAAGCCACATTGTAAACATGTAAAGTATCAGCTGTGTGTCACCTTTTTAGTCAGAAGTTTCATGAAATCCAGAAAAGCTACATCTTTCTCACTGAAAAGACAGTAAAAACGCTGAAAATTAAATCCTGCCCAACAGGTTTTACACTGCCTCAGGGAATCCAGTGTTAGAGCCACTCCTTATAAAACTTTCATAGAAAAAAAGAAGCAGATTCCATTGCAAAGGTTTTTCTCTTTCTGTCTCCACAAAATGACAACACATAGACACTGGCTCACCACATCGTTCCACTTCCTCTATCCCAGGGGCTTCCCTATGACTAAAACTGCAGTGGTTTCCATGATTATTACAAAGTGTTAACCACATTCCCATTCTGCGGATAACAAACCTCTAGAAGTGTATTAATGTCAAAGATGCTAGAGACTTTATCTAATGCACTGCAAAGATCATGAAATGCTCATGTATCTGCCTATATAATGTATCCTCTAAAACTGAGAAATTTTATAAAGGGGTATTATGTCCTAAAAAGAAGAGCAATTCCGCAGCAATCTGACTATCCTATACTGGGCAAATAAAATTGTTAGTATCTTGGTAATCGTGGAAATCTTATATAATAATTCGCTAAGTATGTTCATCAGAAGCCGTCATGTGCCCAGACGGCTGTGCACACTGCAGTCATGCGCAGTACAGACTGCCCGTGCCGCAGTTGATAACGGAGAAGGGCTCTGAATTCAGACCGCTTCGGTGCGCAGAGAGGACTACAGTCTGAATTCGGCATGCCCTGCCCCGTATCAGCCTCTACGCAGGCAGTGTCTACTGTGCAGGACTGCACCGCGGCCGTTGCTGAGTGACACTGTGGCTCGTGTACACAGGCTCTTCCACTAGTATTAAATTTTAAAGTTAAATAAGTGTCGGCATGAGTTGCAATCATAACGTATGAAACTCAGATCAATACGATAGCGCAGACATCTTGCAGAAGTGGGATCTGTGCTCCTGAGCTGTCCATCCCTGCCTGTACCATACATTAAAATGCATCTCCCCCTTTGGCAAATAATCTATCACTGACAAGACAGGGACATACAGCACAGGCACACGATCTCGCTTCGCTAAGATGTCTGCGCTATTGATGTAAGTTATGATTGCAACTCATACCAGCAATTAAGAAACTTTAACACACTATTTCTATGACTACCAAGATACTAACAATTAATTGGGGATAACAAATGTGCATGATAGTTCCGCTTAAATGGGGCTTTTAACCCTTTCACTGCAAAACATTTCTTTGCTTTGAGACAGAGACCTCTATAGCAGTCAAGAGCTTATAACAGAGGTTGACACCAAAATAATAAACTTTGATGACAGTATTTTAGGAGGTAATTAAAGGAGGTGTAAATATACATAAAATGCTGCAACTTAGGAGCCAGAATTATTATTTTAGGAGGCTGGACTCCCAGGCTCTGGGGATTTTACCACCCATTTATTAATAAAGACAATTTAAAGAAAAGTCATGGGCAGTAGGGATTTTCTTTTTGAGTAAAACAATAATGCTCCAACTGCTGGTGATGTGTCTTTCCACACTTATTACACTTTGTTAATCATTTACATTAATACTGTCCTCTAGTGGCCAGATTTCAGACAGTTATTATATTGCATTATATTGGAATCACCGTCAAAAGTTCTCCCTATAATGTGATAGGAAAGCTCTTCCTGTCAGTTTGAACTGTTGTAAAATGTGAAGTATTTTAAAAATAAAAATTAACTTACATAGAAGACTCACATTTTGCCACATCTGAGGTAGGAGCACGGACAAAATGGATGACTCACTACTGCAGCTTCCACAAACCACAACTTCACTAAGTGGTGAAAACACAAATCTTGGCGAAAAGTACTTGAAATCAGAAGCTACACAGGGCTCCAGTTACTAATAACTGTTCAATACATCCAATGTCAAGTTCACGAGTGAAAAAATATTAGATCATAAAATGTTCACAATATCATTTAATTCAATGAAAAAGTGAATATAAAAACTAAATAAAGGTACTTATTGATAGAATGGGGTGCTATAATATTGTTAGGCAAGTAACCCTTTATTGATTTTAGGGTATATAGTTCTGTCAATGGAATGATACCAATAGGGAAAAATTGGTTCTTAATTGTATACCAAACAGCCTTGCATAGATAGGCATCATTCAATACGCCAGTCTGTATTCCTAGACAGTACATTTGTTAGACAAGTTTTCACAATTTTGCATTAATAGCTACCACACACCTCACGGCAGTTCTCTCCTTACTTTCAGTGTTGTCTGTTGGGCATATGCTCTCCTGATCAAAACTGCACCCTATTACATTACAAGCATAACTGTCCTCCAGAGGCACATGCCCTTTACTTTATCATCACCTTGGGCCTTAACCCCTTGAGGGCCAGAGATCTTTGTGGTGGATTGCAGTTAAGAACCGCATAGAGAATGTTCAGCGCACCGGCACGCGTGACTGATACGTGTACCAGAGTGCTGAATGTGGGTTTGAGAGACAGACTGCTCCGGTCTTCAAGAGCGGACAATTTCAGACCCTGCTAGTGTTTACAGCGCTCCTGAGGAAGAGAGGAAAAGAAAACAGAGGTCCCAACATATCAAATGGCCAAAGAGCGGGGCATTTATATTTTAAATTTTGGTTCTGGAGGCAAAACTAGGGGTAGGTCACTTGATGACCTATTGCAACCCCTTTGTGTTACTGAATAAATTATTAAGTGCAAAACCAAAGCATTTTACTTGCACAGAGCAATGTATAAACAAATACAGTGGTGCTGCAATGTAAGCAGAATAAGTAGTTGCTTAGGGCCCCCACTTGGTCAGAGGGCCCTGCAGCAATTACACAGTAACTCTGCCACAATTAAACACAATCAAAAGGCAATATCTTATTAGATATACCGGAGCAGGAGTAAAGGGGGGCCCCATTTGAATTTTTAACATTTAAACTAACATTATTGTGATTTTTATTGCTTTGGAGCAATGTGAAACACTTATACACACACACACACACACCATATAGCTGATCTCCTAAAAGAGGGGCACCAGGTGGTGAAAGAGAGACATAGGTATTTCATCTCAAAGGGAAAGTAACCACTTAAAAAGGGACACTTGTGAGGTATGAATGATAGTTCATAACTTTTATCCAATTGAGCACAAATTATCACAAGAAAAACTATATAAATGTTGTGTTTTTTTCAATTGTTTTTTATATTATCAAAAAAAAAATGGTGGGTTATCCATTTAAAGTGGAACTACCACCTCCACTAAAGTCGCCCTGCAATACTTAGGCAGGTGGCGACTAGTTTACTAATCATTATTTTACCTCTCAAAAGTGCCCACGAATAAAGTTATCCTTAAGCTTCCGAGACCAGAAGCAAGGCATCACGGCAGACATCTTGAATGCACGCCTGCACTGTCAGTCCTCTTCACCCTTCACAGGCATTGCACTGGCCTGGACGTCTCCGGAAGAGACTGACAGCGCAGACGCACTGGCTGCAGTAACCTGGCTGTCAGTCTCGGAAGCTTAAGGATAACTTTATTTGTGGGCACTTTTGAGAGGTTAAATAATGATTAGTAAGCTAGTCACCACCTGCCTAAGTATTGCAAGGCGACTTTAGTGGAGGTGGTAGTTCCGCTTTAAATACGGTATCAAAAAAATGGTATATAGTTAGTGTGGGTGGACTAAATGAATTAGAGGGAAAATATGGTTGGTTAAATAAAGCATTAATGTTTAAAGGAGCAGTAAAAAAAAAAAGTATTATTAACACAACGATACTCCCACAGCATCAGAAAATTTTAGAAGCCTAAATCAGAATCCTGAGATTCGAGAAGTGTGAGGACTTAGGGGGAGATATATAAAACTGGAGTTATAAAGAAAGTGTCTGTAAAAGTGTCTCAAAGAAACATAAGTATATGTTTAAACATTTAGAAACATTTTCTCTAAGTGCTAACTACAGTTAGTTAACTTTATGGAAAAGTGGAGTAGAAATGGTCTTGGCCAAATAAATTTTGTGTCCCAATGTATTTATAAAGGAATTTGCTAATTCTGCCAAAAATAAAGGCAGTTTTTCGGAATTAAAGTGATAGTAATGTTTCACAAAAACAGCAGCTCCAATTAATCTTCATAGTATTTGAGCCATAGAGAGTGTTATTTCATTACCGTGAGCGTTGTAGTTCAAGAGTAATTGAATGATAAAGTTTCCCCCTCCCGCTCCTTTTACCTAGCGTAAGCCCCCACTCCTCAGATGTGGAATCCAGTCCATAAACAGCTGACATCAAGGGTCAATATTCTTACTGTGAGAATAATGAAAACACTGACCCCCTTGATAGGTTTTTCAGCTTTTTCCCTTATCTTAATTGAAGATTGTCCCTCTCTGCAATCTACCTGGACACTCCCTGGTGCTCTAAGCTGAGCAGTGTTACATCAGTAAAAGGGGCAGGAGGGGGGATACTTTATAATTTAATTACTCTTGAACTACAACGCTCACAGTAATGAAATAACACTCTCTATGGTCCAAATACTATGATGATTAATTAGAGCTGCTTTTATTATGAAACATTACTATCCCTTTAAATCTTAAAGGGATAGTAATACTTTAAAATTACTAATCCCAATATTGTAGTAGTCAAAAAAAAGAAATGATTTGCCCCCAGTGACATCTCTCAAACCTTTGAGAGATATTCACTCACAAAGTTCCTCCCTCCCTCCCCTTTCCCTGAAGTCAATATTGTAGATGACTGCAGGAGAAACCTGTCCTATGATGATACGGCGTCTCTGCAGCAGAGCCGCGATCGCGTTAATAAAAAATAAATCATTCACTTAAAAGGTCTTCTACGTGCGCTTGCAAACCAAGCACACGTAGAAAACTTTTTAAGTGGGATTAGTAATTTTAAAGTATTACTATCCCTTTAACGCCATGTATAACCTGTTCTTAATGGAAATATATATGTCTGCGAAAATATATTCGCAGGTGCAAATTGTCTCAGAATAGTATCAGAACATTCTCAGATTGACATATTTATAAATGTGACTTTACTTCTTTATAACTATGACCAGGCATTGTGAATTTTAGCGACACTAAGAAGGTTTTTTTTATACATCTCCCCCTTAATGCTTTATACTGTACTTCATACTAGCATCAGTGAAAGTTATCTATTTATTTTCTAAGGCCTACAATCTAGTCTTATATTTGGTATGCAGGATCAGACGTTCCTGGACTCCATGGCTTCCATTGACTGTCCGTATTATCTGTGAGTGGGCTGAGATAAGAAAATGGTACAAGAACAGTGGGCACTAATAATTATAATCAATTAAGTGATTTTAGCTCTTATCTCTCTGGCCACTGGGCCTGACAGCAACTGTCATGCCTGCCTCAAAGGACATAACATTCAGGACTGGTTAAAGATGCATAGGACCATCTGGATTTCCTGACCATAGTAAGGTATTATTAGGTGGTGTTAGTTCTCCTTTAAGGACCAGACAGGGTGTGCAACACACTCTGTGAAACACATCACTATGGTTCTTAAAGGGTTAATACACTACCAAATAAAATTTGTGTCAAAAGTCAAAACACACGAGAGCATGTTGCACATTTTTGCATTCTGGTTCAATGCAAACATTTCATGACATTTTGTGTCAGCGGAGGAATTCAAGGAGAAAAAGAAAAAAAAAAAACAGTTTTGCAAGGTAAATGTTTAGGTAAAGAAATGTAAATAAATAGGACAAAATGCCTTTACCATACAGAGTATAGTATAGATAAGGAAAGCACATACATGTCTCTGATATACTGAAAATCCCACCTTACTACTTGCTTGGTCACACAGCCAACATTAAGGACAGTATGTTCAAAAGAAAAGTTGGAGGCATTCTAGGGCAAACCATTTCCATCATAGGGGAGAGCTAAAAATTCCCATTAATTTAAATGGGGTTTAACCCCTTGAATGCTAACATTCAAGGGGTTAAAATCCCCATTTAAAGCAATGGAAATGTTTGGAATTTTCAGTTCTCCCCTATAGTGCAAATGGTTTGCCGCAGAACTCCTCCGCTTTTTCTTTGAAGATGTGACCTTAAGAGAACTAGGTTATATCTGCTCTAATCTCCCAAACATAGGCTGCTGCCTCACATGAATTATGCAGGCAAATTGATAAGACTGGCACTTGAAGACAATGATTATCCCCTGAAGGACAATGGACTTACCTGGTACATCCCGCAAAAACTGTCACTTAGTGACAATGGACGTACCTGGTACGTCCCAGAAATCCGGGTCCCCGCGCGGCTGCACTCCGTTTGGGGACTACGGAATCATTTAGTAAAAAAAAAAAAAAAAAGTTAGCCGGGCATTAAGTGACGGCTGCGTGTGCACGCGGCCTGTCACTAAGGGGTTAAAATATGACTGCAATAGGATGAATGGTATTTTTCCTGCAAAACTGGCAACAACCTGAAAACACAACAGCTACCCCCGAGTTAACATGGACTGTTATGGCCTCAGGTGATATAGCTCACTGCAGCTTCCATGTGTTCAACTCTGAACACTGGGACGCTGTACAGAAGATCTACAGAGGCCTAAGGGGCTCCCATGCAAATTACTCACACAAACAACTAATAAATAGATGGCTATCCACCCATCCCCCTATGCAGTTGCTTGAGAAAGAAAGGTAGTGCGAGTAATTAAGGTTGCCATCTCAGCCCTTTAAAACTGAACACATTTGAAAAATGCATGCTGAAGGGTTGCACATGAACCATTACATCTGCAGATAGCATGCATTTCCATGTGTTTGGTTTAAAGAGGATGATATGGAAACATTAAAGGTAAGTAAAGCAAGGGGCTTAAATGGAATTACACTGATGCTCCCCACAAGTCAATAATGTAAACAGTCCATAACTACTTTGCAGTCAAGAACATTTCTAACGGAAAAGGGCAAAAGGGGCAACTTCCATATTCATGTACTTTGGAGCAGCTCCCCTGTATAGCAAAAATGAGGGTTGCAATTTCTATACTTTACAGTTGCCCCACAAAGCAATTTCTCTAGACTACGTGCTAGAGAGAAAGATGATTTCAGCAAGGGATTCTGGGTACTGACATGTAACTAACCCTGCAATGCATTGGAGACATCGCTACCATTCAAGGGTTTAAACAGTGATGATTTCATGAGGCCTAAAATCACAACATGAGTTATACACTCCAAGGACAGAAAACATTTTCAGAGGCAGAAGTTTAAACTTAGAAATCTAATCAAAGTGAAAAGATCATTAGCGGCTCTACAGTCTGTCAATGGCTCTGCAATGTGAGGTTGCTTAATGAACTTGCAACATGTCTCTGGTCTCTGATTCCATATTGAAAGGCTAGTTGCTGACCTTGCAGAATTAAGCTGGTTTCTGGCCCTGAAATACCAGTCTGGTCGCTGGCCCTAAAATGACAGCCTGGAAGCTATCCTTTAAATGCAAGGCTTGCCCCTGGCCCTATAATGCTAGGCTTGCCACTGGCCCTGCAATGCAAGGTCAGTCGCTGGCGCTGCAATTTCAGGCTGTTCTGTTACGCAGCAGTGTATTAACCCCAACTCTGATTATCTGTAGAGCGACCCTATATTTGGTTGTTATTCACCCGCATCTAATGAGAGGCCATTTGCCTTTTTTACCCCTTAGGCTAGTGTGCACAACTCTTTCCAGAATGTATTGCCATAGGAAAAAACACATACTTATTTACACTTCAGTCATTTGAAAATGATAGTAATGGTGCTTTAAAAGTTGCTTCCCAAGTCTTCTGTATGTTAAAAGTAACTTATTGCACTATGTCTCATACCATATATGTTTGTAGTTCAACAGTTAGGCAGAGATAAAGATCCTCAGCTCGCCCCTTTCTGGCCGCCTCCCACCAAATCTGTAAACAGGTTGTGCGACTTGACGGCTTCAGCGAGGGACAAACTTCAGTAAGTATAAGGGAAATCCTGCCCCACTTAACAAAGGAAGGCAGGATTTCCCTTTGCTTACTGAAGTTTGTCCCCTGCTGCAGCCGTCCGGACAAGAATGCAGCTTTTGGTGACATGCCAGAAAGGGACAGGCAGGGGATCTTTATCTCTTCATCACTGTTGAGCTACAAACATGTAAGGTATGAGACAACGCACAATAGGTTACTTTCCACATACAGAAGACTCAGGGAGCAACTTTTAAAGCGCTATTTCTATCACTTAAAAGATACTAAAATCTTTCAACACCTTAGAATTTCCTAGTCTATTCAGTACCGAGTTCCAGCCTGAGAAAAATGGTACCCCATTGATATGCGTTGATATACTGTAGTGGGTGTCAGGAGCATGGCTACTTGGAGAAACAGGCAGTATATGTGCGACTCCATGACTACTAGTAGAACAACAATGGAGGAGTCAAAGTGTGCATGCAGGGATCTGTGAGTAATAGTAGGCAGTGGAACCAGACTGGAGGGAGCTGTCAGATAATGTATGTGGGTATCTGTGGGTTCCAGTGGGCAGCAGAACCAAGCTTGGGGGTTTGACAGTGTATGTGGGGATCTGTAGTGGGACCAGGTGGGGGGGTGTTAGATAGGGGGAACTGAAGAGTAGATAGAGGGCTTGGGAGAGAGGCTGCGTTCCAAAGGGTTGTCCAACGTATTGCAAAACAATGTGTTGGACAACCCATGGCACACTTTATTGTTAGTATTTTTTTAACCATTGTTCATTTATGTTATTTTAATGTATTTTAACCCTTTGGGGTCCAAAGAGGTATCCAAAGCATTAGATACTTCTCTGGCACTAAAAGGTTTCATTCAGACCTCATGGGGGAACATCAAGATCCTTCCTGATGTTCTCCTTCTACTGATGTTCTAGCCGATTTGGCAGGGAGATCAACAGAGGCGACAGAGAAGCAGCATGGTTCCCTGCTTCCATCCTATCCGAGGTACCAGGTAGGAGTGAGTAGGATCGGGGAAAACCTTCCTCATTACCCATGACATGTTGTGGAAGGTTTTCTCCAGTCCTGCTCACTCCTACTCAGACGTTCTGTTAGGATGGAAGCAGGGGAGCCATGTTGCTCCTCTGCATCACATTTATTGATTCCCCAGCCAAACTGGCTGGTATATCAATAACTGGGAAGGCATCAGGAGGGGTCCTGATGTTCCCCCATGAGATCTGAGAGGTTTTTTTGTTGTTGTTTTTTTTGCTGTGGTCATTGCAAGCCACTAATACCAGCTTATGCAGTGACCTCAATTAGGAGGTATGATGTATGGGCTTGGCACAGTGGGAAGAAGAAACTTACATTTTCTTGAAAGCTTGCATTCTAGGGCCACTCAGTTAGCCAATAAAGGTATAATTATTACTATATCTGTCTATAGTACAGGAAGACTTGCAGGTGAAGGTAATACATTGTGTAAACTCTGGTGCTGACTGGAAGAATACCCATAGAATGTCTCCTTGTCCTTGCCTTGGCATAAGGGAGGCTTTATGGAGTTTGTAGCTTAGTATACTGGCATTAGGCAACATCTAGACTTAGACTTCATGGTGATTCTAGAGTCTTATTTAGAGATGAATTGCAGCTGTACATTCATTCTACTACGTTTTAGTAAAAAGCCTGGGGCTGCAAAGTGCAGGCCAAAAATGACTCCTATCAGCCATTCCCAGAGTCTGATAACTGTCCCTCCCCCCTACAGCTGGAATGCAACCCGGAAGATCTCATGTGGCTCTCAGTCGCAAACTCTGTGGGTCGCACTTGCAGCCTCCATAAATCCTTGGTGTCACTTTCAAACATTAATCAGGTCTATTGGGACTCCATCAACTTCTTGAGTTATGTTTCTTCCTACTGAACCAAAGAGGGAGCCCTGGGAGTTCCTTTTCAGAACCCATTCTGTTCCCCTGTTGGTCCTCCAGGGCTCACAATGCAGCACTTGCTTGACATGCATGTCTGCTCCCAGGTGAACACATCTGTTAAGAGTGCATTATCAGAGTCCTAGCCCCTTAAATCACCTAAGCACAAGCAGAAAAAAAAAACTGGGCCTTATTTATCAAACTGATGAGGTACAATTCTGGAGATAACCAACTAAGCCATAGAGGAAATAAAATGCAATTGATGTAAATGCTGCTTTTAACTTCTTAAATCCTAGAGGTCTCCAACGCATTGCAAAGAAATGCATTTGAGACCTCTCAAGCATGCAAGGGATTATAAACCCTAGTTAACCCTTTCAGTGCCAGACAGGTACACAACGCTTTCCCCTCAGGCACTGAAAGGGTTAAATCAATGGGAATTTGGGGATTTTTATTTGTCCTCCCCGCACAATTAGTATACATCAGAATTGAATCTCTTTAGCTTGATGAAAAACACCCCAGTGTCTTCCTAAGAGAAATCCATTGACTGTGAGGGTCAGTGTAGCCCTGTGCTAACAGCTCTTCCTTAAAACATGTTTATATTCATCAAGAATAGATAAATACAATTCATTTGATTACTGCTAACACTAATATGGCACTCAAAGCAAACAGAAAAAGAAAGCTAAGGATGTATCTAACCCAGGGGTAGTCAACTGTCATACCTCCAGCTGCTGAGGACTATCATCCTATCATCATCAACCAGCCAAGGGCTACTCCTGCTTAATAAAATACTTTTTGTGTAGCTTTGACCTACTTTGCTCACTGCTACAAAATGTGTGTACACAACATAAAAATACATTTTATTTGTGATAGTGCTCTAATCCTTTATACCAGAGAGGTATCCAACACATTGCAAGCATTCAAAGAGTTAAAGATGTCAACCCATTTTAGGGTCAAACAGGCTGATGTACAAAGAATAACGAGAAATTATACAGTATGCCAAGACAAATAAACATAACCATTGATTTAAATTGAGTTTTTAATATATGGAATGCTAGAGATGAACCAACGCATTTGCATTCAAGGGGTTAAAAGACCTATTTAAATCAAAGGGAATGTTTATGTGTACCCTATGATGTACATTAGCCTCAAAGTGTACTTATAGAAGTGACATGTTCACGCAGATAGCCACTCCTAGGGCCAAAATATATTAAAGGCATAAGTGAGGGGGGAGATGCACTAAGGTGTGACAAAGCAGTGACAACGCGGATATAACATCTCCAGTGATATCACTTCTCCACTTATTGTTTTACTCTACGGAGCCAATGCACTGAGATTCCTCAAGTTTAAAAGATCTTAGTTCATAGGTTCCACGGGATGACACAGGAAATAGAAAAGTGATATCCCTGGAGAACTTCTCTTTAGCACATAACCCCAATGCCTCCCAGGATCAAAGTATACTAATAACAAAAAGGTAATTCAGTGGCCATGTTGTACATAGAAACTGGTTTTGTAAAAATGGTTTTACTTAGGACTTACATGCCTGCTGCACATCTGGACATTGGTATTCTTCATCTCAAAGGATTCTTCCTCTTCCTCCTTTTCCCCATACTCCCTGCCCAGGAGAGTGAATCCATGCCTGCAGCAAATCCACCACCAAATCCCTTGCAAAGGCATTCAGAAGGGAACCCCACCTTGTTCTTGAGGTTCACTGGCTCACATCTGAAGCGCTTCACCCCCGCAGGATACAAATACAGAATATGAAGGGCAGTCAGATCTAGAGCTCTCAGGAATTAAAGATGGGGGTCCTGTGGATAGATTTCCCAATGTTGGAGTTTTGGAATGGACTGAAAAAACAATTTCGGAAGAAATGTGCAATTCTGCTATGCTTAAAAGAGGGGCGCATAGGCGAAACGGAGGTGTTAAATGACAGCTGAATGTAACCGACTTGGCAGTATCAAATCAACTGGCCCACTGGAATTCAAGTGTAAAATTGAAATGATGGCGTAAGTGAATAACGATGGGGGTCATTGTAACAACCCAGATGTTCCTCTGCCTAGATATAAGACCCCCGTACAGCCTACATTCGACGGGTCCTTTGGTTATAGGGCGATTGTTAGATACGGAGGAGACAATGACTGTTCCATACCAGGTAGTCTGAGTCTTCTAGGAACACATACCGCCGCTGCAGTCAGGCTTTGTTGAAATGGGCCTGGAGTCCAACAACTTGCACAGCTAGATCCCACACACTTAGAATTAAAGATTTCTGCCTTGTGAGGTATCCCGGTTCACTGCTGCACTAGGAAATAGTGCCGTCTTACACTGCTACAATCCTTTGGTTGCACTGTCTGACTGCACATCTGGAATTGGAAGGAACACCAAAATCTCAGCTGAGGGGGTGGGGAGAGTAATGGTAGGAGTCAGACAGGACACAGATTATTTCAACCGCATGAAGAGATCAAACAAGGAACCAAGTAGTGCATCAGGCTTGCATATGCAAGCACAGGCAAAAGCTACTGATTTCTATAACCGACCTGAAAGTACTGCAAATCAGGTCTCTATGTGCACAACAGGGTAGATTGCAAGGTCAGTCGAAATTGCACAGGAAAACCGCGAAAAAATATCAAATTAAATATATGCATTAAAATAATGATATTAAAAGGTGCTGGATATTCAAAAAGAAAAAAAAACAGACTGCATCCAAAGTGATAGGTAACTGCAGCACTGTCTGTAACTACTTCCTGATGTATAAGGAGAGAAGAGGAAAAAAAAAGTACAGTGAGAATAAAAGGGAGGAGAAGAGGAGAGGTGTGGGATGGAAGGGAGGGAATGATCCTCCTCTGGTTTACACTGAGCTATCGGACACTGAAAACCATGTGGAGGGGGATGGGATCAGGAATCGACAAATGGCAACCAAGCTCCGGGAGACCAAGACCAATCAGAGTAAGGGGGTGTGCATTGATGGTTGTGCAAACCCTAGTTCTTGGTCTGCCGCTTGTTGCATCAGGTGCCCTCTTTCGGGGGAGGGGACGGAGGAGATGGGGGTGACAAGCGGCCTGCTATAGTTCAGTGCTTTTAGTTAACAAGTTGAAGCCATCACAAACATAGAATTTGACAAAAGAGAAGAACCGGTTAGTTGTCCTTATGACGAGTCATTTATAATTGTAAATTAGACTTAAATATGTTCCATTTTGTTCTTAAATCAGTTTAAACCAAAATAGGATATCTTCCCGATAATAGTAAGTAAATTGATTATTGTAGTGGCGTTTACCTCGTGTAGTTTAAGGAATTTGTCCAGCCGTTTCACTCGCGTAGATCGAAGGCTGTCCCCTTCTCCATATAATTATTGAATATATACAGTGATTTTGGCCCATAATAAAAAAGCTCACTAACTAAAAAGTGCATTAGGTTCAGGGTTTCCATACATATGTTGTCCATATTAAACTGTGATAGAATACTCTATTCAAGCATGTGGATCACCTATGCACTCACCCAGTGCTTTTACAAGCATCAGATGAAACAGTCTAGAGTTATAGGGTCAATCGCTTTACCACACTTAACAGGACGAAGATTCAGTTGCCTTTAATACATCTTTGAGAGCCAGAGAGGTATGCAAGGCACTGTGTGGTAAACCGTTGCACACTGCCCTGGCACCGAAAGGCTGAATGCAATAGTAATAATGACACAGATAATTGGGCTGCTGTACTATGGAGCAAACCGACTGCATCACAGGGGATAAATAACCATTCATACAGTTCCAGTTTATTTCAATGGATCTTTTAACCCCCATGAATGCTAGAAAGGTTCCCCATGCATTGCTTTTGCAATGTTTTGAAGACCACTGTAGCTTTCAAGGTGTTAAACTCTACATTTATATCAATAGATATTTTTATTTGTTTCTGAGTGATACTTAGTTTACTTTAGAACTCATTCAGTTTTTCTCCAATGTGTATATTTCTATAGGTTCGCTGTGACTGATACAGGATTATCTATTTACACTCCCTGGTCTCTTGATCCTTTAGATGTTTAGCAATTGTCCTATAGATTTAATAGGATTATCCTCTTTAAAAAGTGAGAATTGCCCTTTTCCCATATAGATTTACAATCGGATTTTCCAGTCTCTTCCACTAAGTATCTTTAACACATTAATTGTTTCAGAGTCTTCAAAGGAATTATTTAAAGGATTATCCCACTGTACAGCACTGATCTCCAGAGACATGAGGTGGGTCAATATTAGTATTTTAAAGGGATAGTAATGTTTCATAACAAAAGCAGCTCTAATTAATCATTTTAGTATTTGGGCCTTGAAGAGTGTTATTTCAATTCTGTCAGAGTTGTAGTTAAAGAGTAATTGAATGATAAAATATCCCGCTCCTTTTCTGATGTAACACTGCTCATCTCCGAGCAGCAGGGAGGTGCCCAGGCAGATTGCAGAGAGGGGCAATCTTCAATTAAGATAAGGGAAAAAGCTGTAAAACCTGTTTCCATTGTTCTCACAGTAAGAAGATTGTCCCTTGCTGTTATCTGTCTGGTCAAGCAACTAGATTCCACATCTGAGGTGAGCAATGTTACAGTAGATAAAAGGGGTTGGAGGGGATACATTCAATTACTCTTGAACTACAACTCTGACAGTATTGAAATAACACTCTCTATGTCTCAAATATGAAGATTATTTGGAGCTGCTGTTTTTATGAAACATCACTATCTTTTTAAGGAAATCCATTACTTATTCTTAGTATGACATTTATGGGTTTTTTTTTTGGATCTTAGAGACTTATGTGAGATCTAACCTCTGAAAATTAGCCACAAATACATTAAATTGAATTATACTGCTTTACATATAAAATGAAGTCGGCAATGCAAGTGTATTTAAGCTCCAAGATGGTTTTGCTGGAGACATCTTTCTTGGAAAAATAGCAGGCATTCTTTTATTGTGGATATATTACAATTTTTATCAAGGGCATTTTACGATTCTTAAATGGGCATTAAAGCATAGTTATGAAAACATTTATGTTGTAAGAGTTTTCCTATAGTGTAAAACAAATATATTTACAATGCTTGGAGATGTTTCTTTCAAACTTTACTTGTCATTTTACTGATTGCTTGAAACCAAAATGGTTTGCTGTCAGATAGAGCTTTGGTTAGTACAGCTCATGAAAAACTGAAGGCACTGCTGAGATCTTTATAAAGGATTGACACATTTGTCAAATAATTTTATTGGCAGATATATTACACAGTAACATATTTGTGCATAAACATGTCTCAGTCAAATTCTTCTGTGTCTGATCCAACAGAAAAGAGATCAGGAGAATACATGAAATGGTCTGTAGAAGGGAGGTTAATTTATGCTATCCATTCTCGCCTAAAAATTAAAAGTGATGCACAAAAATGGAGTGATGATATAGAGCTAACGGTAGAATCCCAATTTGATAAAATGTGGCAATCTGATAGTTTCTATTATTGAGCATTGAATAGATGTATAGAACAAACTAAGGCAAAGGATTTGAACATACAGATTTTATTAATTGTGCAAGAATTGTTAAACATTATAGCCTTCCAGAGAAACAAATTAGAGGCTAAGCAAAAAGGTATGGAGCCACTAAAACAAGCACTAAAGTCTAAGACTGACGATATCTTGAGTTAGAGAAAGAGGTGTGCAAATATCATAAATTGGCAAAAACACAGGAAGAGGAAATTAAGTCTCTCCAGCACCAGGTAAATGAGCTAGAGAGCAGGTGTCAAGAATATCTTCAGAAGGTGTGGTCTACAAAAGAATAGCATACTATCCTTAGTGCTGAACTGTTTCATATAAAACGAGAGAAACACATTTTGCAAGAACACATTAAGCGACTCTAATCCCATATAGACAGGTGGGCTCATGACAATGTAAAATTGCAGGAGCAAGTGTTGTTATACCAGGCCAGTGATAGTGTCCTAAGGGGGATAGATCAGTGGATCCAGGTATGTTTGATACCTTGTTCAGCCAGATAGAGGAATTGTCAGAACGAATGCAGGCCTTTACTGCATCTGACTCTGACCATACAACCTCTGAGCAGGAGCAGGATATTAGTCCTGACAGGATAGTTCAGGCCCAACCAGGTATACCTAGCAGTCATCAGGATTACTCACCTGGGGAGGAAGGGGATGTTAACCCTCAGAAGTCACACTTCTTGCTGAGGTGTGATGATGAGGGTAGCATCCCAGAGCAATTCACACACCATGCACCTCAAAGCCTCTTAACAGGTCACAGATTACCCTCTAACAGGAAGCCAGTGCTCAAACCTAACAGGAGGACAAATGCCCACACTGAGTAGGTTTGAACAGGAGGAACAGTCACCTTTAGTTGAAAAAACTAAAATAATAAGATTTCTTAAGGATACTGTGCCAGTTTTCCACAGAATATCTAAAATATCTGTTGTTAACCATTTAGACCGTTACATTAAAACACTTGCATCTCTAGGCCTTCATTCTGACCGTCATAAAATGTATTATGTGCCTTGGGTTTTTGATATTGCAGAGGGTTTCTTTTTCAGATCCTTGAGTGATATGGATATCACTACATGGGATGAAACAGCTGAACAGATAATCCTAGCCTTTGGGCCCTATAAAACCCACCATGAGGCTAAATGTGCTATATATGCACTAAAATGTAGGCCAGACCAGGACCCCAGGCAATTCTTGTCAGAGCTTAAATGTTCCTATTTCCTAGCAGATAAGGATACAGATTTCCAGTCATATGAGTTCAGGAAACTATTCTTTCTCTGTCGTCCAATACAGGTTACTGTTAACTCTGGGAGGCTATCCGCCTCTTTAAGTAGGCAGGAACATTTCTCTAAATGTATGCAGGGGGTGGAGCCTCCCTTCCCTCCTTGGCTGCAGCTAGCCAACCAGCTCCAGAATGATTTGTTCCTTTGGTGCGATAACACCGGGTGGAGAACAGTTCTGCAATCGTTTTAGTTTCTTTTTTATTTTCTGTCAGATATGGAATAGCACCATTAGGCGGATTACCATGACTGACAAATGCCCTTCAAGGTGGCTAGCTCAGTATCCAGGTGCTTTTTTGTGCACCTTAAGCCCTGAGGGGGAAAATCTTGACTCCAAGTGCTTCCCCAGGAGTCACCCACTGAGGTGATTCTTGCTGCATGGTAATCTGAAGACAGAAGATCTGCAGGAAAGGTGAGCTACCCTTTGAGTGCTGCAGGTCCACTTGTCCCACAGTGCCCCTCAGCACAGGGGTGTATTCTGGAGTTCCTATTGCACACTCCAGCACTCACTGGGTATATCTATGTGTCTGTTGGATGTTTGGAGCAGGTTTATGTGGTAACTTAACCCTTTCACTGCTGGTTTGGAATTTTATCGGTGGGGTTTATGGCACTTTTCCTACTGGACTAGTGTTTTCTGAGTGTCTACACATGTTCCCTTGATGTTTCACACCTTTTCATGGTTTGCTTTAATTTGGGTAAAAATTGTGTACTGCACCTTTAAGCTGCGCTTTACCGCATAGATGCCATTGCTCCATTCACTTCTATGGGACTACACTGTTTGGGATGTATCTCTGCAACCGTTTAACCTAGCAACTTCAGAGATGGCTTATTTTACTTGTCTATACTTGCTCTATCATCCGATTTATAGTTCAAGTGTGTTGGGGGGCTCAGGGGGCTTCGGGCCCTGTCTAGGGTACTTTTTTTGGGAAAAACTACACTTCCCATGAGCACTTGCTTCGCTCCTAAATTCTGATTGGCTCCCATCGAGGCAGCCATTTTGTGAGCGTTTCTAGCGATTATCCTACGCAGGGCTTGGACTCTCCTCTGTAGATTAACCCTTCGCCTGCCAGATAAGTCTGTATTTAGCATTTCTGGGGTGAAATTTTAATCTTACACACTGTAATTGGGTGATTTACTGTACAGTTGGTTAATTTGACACTGTGAGTATGTCTATACCGCTGGAGCTAGGGGCTAGACCTAAGACTAAGGAGGCTGGGGTCTCAGTATCCCCCGTTGCACATTGCTCTTCCTGTCACTCAGGGCTACCTAGAGAGTTCTCTGGTCACTTATGCCCAGCATGTTCTGAAGTTCCTGACAGCAACCCAGGGACCTCCAGCCATGCTATTGAGCCAGCTTGAGTGCAAGACTTTAAGGCTGCGACTAGGGACCTTATGTAACGGGATCCTAAGTCCGCGGATGGACATAGGTCGCCGTGCTGGGATTCTCCCTCTTGAGATCAGCTACAGCCATACAGATACACCAGTGCTCTAGACAGCTTTCCTTCCTAGTATGGGGGTCACAAGGAGACCCTTGATACCATCTGTAATGGGTACCCAAGTGTAACGGACCGCAGGCCGTTACTGCAACATTATACTCCCCTTGCCCTAACACTGTACCCCTAAAAAGGACTGATATTCACGGGGAGTACACGGAGGGAACATTGTCCTTTGGACTTCCATGGTCGGCGGGATTCCTATTGGCTCATGGGGTTTAAAGAGCTGCCATTGGAATAACATGGCAGAAAGTAGGCGCCCTTCCCATTGGCTGAGTAGGTCCCATTGAAATATAACGGGGATGTCGGCCGCCTCCTGATTGGTCTCCGACGCTAGGACATATTTAAAGGGACTCCTTGGCGTAACATGGGGAAATGTCAGCGGCCACGGGATTGGCTGCCTGAAGCCAGTAGCTCGGCAGCCCATTGGCTGAAAAGATGGAGAGGCCAATTCAAAGGTGCCTCTAAGTCTGGGCTCTATTGTTCCCTGGACTCCCTGAACTCATTGTATGTGAATGTCAGCCCTTTGTTCCCTTTTATGTTCCATTAATCTCATCAGGGTTGCCCATTGTATTCATGTTCAGTACTTTGTATGGTTATTTTGACTAAGTTTCAATAATACTGTTAAGCCTGCATAAAAGAGCTGAGTTCAGCCAGAAATAAAGAGTTACTGTTGGCACTTCAACCGTGTCCTGTACGTTATTTTGGGGAAGGTATCAAGGGTCTTGTCTTGACCCCCTTTCCGAGGGATTCCTGGAGCGTGTGAGAGGGAGCCAGCTACTAAATTGTGACCGGCAATCAGCCTGACAGACCCGTCAGAACAAGCTACGTCCATCCGCGGACTTAGGATCTCGTTACACTGGTGGCAGCTGTGGGATCGGACTGAAACCAGCCCAGCAGGGGGAGATATAACCGCTGGCTTGACCCCGGTTTCAGCTACACTAAGACCAGCCCAGCAGGGGGAAAAACAGCCGCTGGCTTGACCCTGGTCTTAGCAACAACTGGGTCATCATGGCTGAGATATACAGACACCGCTCACTTACAGAACTCCAACAGATGGTCGAGGAGCGAGGTCGGGATGCTAGGTGGCTGAGCAAACAAGAGTTGGTCATCATGCTGCAGGACATGGATGAGGAGATGGTGGAGCGGGCCCAGAACACTGATTTGCCACCGGAGGAGACATACAGCCCTCACTCCAACCCAGCCGGATCTCCACCGGGCCCTCTGCCCGCTGCGTCCTCAGCTGATGTGGTGAGCCGAAGGGTGGCAGCACGTTTGGCATTAGCAGGCCCGGACCCCCCTGCAGAATTCAGAATCAGGACAATTCTGGCGGTGGAAAAGGAATACTTAGAGGAGTTGGCACAGACTCGACAGAGTTCTCCTAGGCAGCTCAGCGAGACCCGGTCGAACATGATGGAACATAATAGGCGGCTGCCACACCAGCTGTTTAAGGTGTTTGACGACAATGGGGGAGACATTGATGGGTTCTTGAAGGACTTTGAGCGCCAATGCCAGGTGGTCCAGGTAGACCGACAGGACTGGGTAACTATCTTGGCGGACAAGCTCACTGGGAGGGCTGCGGAAGCCTACCGGGCAATCCCAGATGCATGGATTGCAGATTATGCGGAGGTGAAATGGCGGCTGCTCCAGAGGTTTGCCATCACGCCGGATACCTACAGGCGGCAGTTCAGGGAAGGACGTCGCCAGACCAAAGAGACCCACATGGAATGGGTCTATAAGATGGAGCGGGCCTGCCGCAACTGGTTACAGGGTTGTGGGGCTCGCACACTGGAGGATTGTTGCCAACAAATGCTGCTGGAACAATTCTTTTTCCAGGTCACATCGGAGGTATGAGATCATGGGCCCCGCACCATCACTGAAGCAGCAGAGTTGGCAGATAAATTTGAGGAATCCCGGAGAGTGGGATCTCGGTCAGCTACTGTCCACAGTCCCCCTGGGGTTAGCGGGAGCAGGATGGCCAGTTCCTCTAATCCGAATACCCGGATCCCGCCTGCTACTGCGCAGCGGTACACTCCGGCAGGCCCCTTTCACCCCAACCCTGGCCAGGAATGCTACCAGTGTCACCAGCGGGGGCACACTCGGCACAATTGCCCCCAAAATCGGCCGCCCCCTGGCCCACAATATGGCCCCGCTCGCTGGAATACGTCAGGCCCTCCGGGGCGAGGGGCACATAGGACTGTGTATTATGTGGATACTCCAGATAGAGAAGACTATGACTGGCCATCCCCTAGGGAAATCGTGCGACCCCCTACAGAGGAGTCATCTTGGGGCTATTATCATGAGGTAGCCCTGGCTCAAGAATCCCCCTCGGATAACAGAAACCATCATATCCAGGCGGTACAAGTGGATGGACACGCAGCCCAGGGGCTACGGGATTCCGGGGCCACGTTAACCCTGGTCCAACCTTACTGTCTCCAGCGCCATCATCGCACCAACCAGGCCGTGGAACTCAGGGTGGCCGGAGGCAAGATTTATCAGCTACCCATGGCACGGGTCCACCTGGATTGGGGCACCGGACATGGATATAAAACAGTTGGAGTCATGCCAGGCCTGCCCACCGATGTTTTATTGGGCAACGACCTAGGATGACTGGAAAGCCATTTTGAGCCCCAAGCCACCCGGGAGGAATGCCAAGCGATTACCCGTGCACAAGCTCAACAACTAGTGGTAAGTGCTCCGGACGCTGACCCATCCCCGCATCCCACAGGCACTAGTGTTACCTGGTCCCCCCCCCCCGACAGAATTCAGATCGGCCATACAGACTGACCCCTCCTTAGCGGGGTATAGACGCCAGGCGGATAGTGGGACTCCAGGCCCCAACGGGGAGACCATAGTTTGGAGGGAAGGGCTACTATACAGGCAGACTATGGCAGTAGGAAAGGGACAGACAGAGATAGCCAAGACTCAGTTACTGGTCCCCACTGTACATCGAGCTGCCTTGCTGGCCCTGGCTCATGAGGTACCACTGGCTGGGCACCTCGGAGTCAGACGCACGGAACAGCGGTTCACTCGGGCCTTCTTGTGGCCCCAGATCTCCAAGAATGTTTGCACCTCCTGCCGGACCTGTGACACCTGTCAGAGGGTCGGCAAGCGGGGCGACCAATCTAATGCACCTTTACAGCCACTTCCCATCATAGGAGTCCCGTTTCAGCGAGTAGCTGTGGATATTGTAGGACCCTTGGCCAGGTGCAGTCGCTCCGGCAAAAGGTTTATCCTTACTGTGGTGGACTTTGCCACCCGGTATCCGGAGGCAGTCCCTCTGGCCAACATCACTGCAGAATCCGTAGCTACTGCATTAATCACCATTTTCATCCGGGTGGGGTTCCCTCAAGAAATACTCTCTGACAGAGGCACGCAATTCACCTCCGAATTGCTGCAACAGGTCTGGAAACTGTGCGGGGTTCAATCCACTCAAACCACTGCTTACCACCCTCAGACGAATGGGCTTTGTGAAAGGTTCAATGGGACCTTAAAACAAATGCTCCGGGCTTTTACAGACTCCCATAGGGATTGGGAACAATACCTGCCGCACTTGCTCTTCGCATACCGGGAGGTCCCTCAGGAGTCCACGGGCTTCTCTCCATTCGAATTACTTTTTGGGAGACGAGTCCGGGGACCCCTGAACATCCTCCGCGAGTATTGGGAAGGCAAGTGTGACACGGAGGAGACCCCAGCTGTCACCTATGTTTTGGAACTGAGGGATCGTCTGGACACTCTGACGGGCCTGGCCCGGCAGAGTCTCCAAGCCGCCCAAGCCAAGCAAAAACGGTATTATGATAGGCAGGCCACATTCAGGGAATTCCTGGTGGGGCAAAAAGTGCTTGCCGTCCGGCCGGTGAAACAGAACAAGCTCCAAACCGCTTGGGAAGGGTCCTACCAGGTCATAGACCGCCAGGGAGAGACTACTTATTTGATAGCCCGAGGGCCCCAACTAAAAGACAGGCGAATTTGCCACATTAATGCCCTCAAAAAGTATGAGGAGCGGCCGGAAGATATTCTGGCCATATGCACCCAGGCCAGCCAGGAGGCAGAGGACCAGGAGCTCCCTGACCTCCTAGCCAACACCCAACATAGCGATTCCCCTAGCCCAGTCTCGTTAGGGTCCCATCTTACCCCGGAGCAACAGGACCAAATCCGGGGTATTCTGTCCCGTTGGCCCACCTTGTTCTCCAATAGACCGGGTCGTACCCCACTAACCAGTCACAAGGTAGATACCCTTGCTCAAATGCCCCTGAGACAACCCGCATACCGAGTGCCTGAGGCAGTAAAATCTCACATCCAGAAAGAGATCCAGGACATGCGGGACTTAGGGGTAATTGAGGAGTCGGACAGCCCCTGGGCCTCCCCGGTGGTCCTAGTCCCCAAGAAGGACGGGACCATTCGGTTCTGCGTTGACTATCGGAGGCTTAATGACAAGACGGTGACGGATGCTTACCCTATGCCCCTGGTAGATGATCTTCTGGATCGACTCGCTGGGGCTCGCTATGTTACTACGCTGGATCTAAGTAAGGGATACTGGCAGATTCCCTTGGCCCCTGAGGCAATGGCGAAATCGGCATTCATCACCCCGTTCGGCCTGTACCAGTTTACAGTCATGCCGTTCGGGATGAAGAATGCCCCCGCTACCTTCCAGAGGTTGGTGGACCGCCTGCTATCTGGGGCTCAGGAGTTTGCCTGTGCCTACTTGGACGATATTGCAGTCTACAGCAAGTCCTGGGAGGATCATCTACTACATCTAGAAGCTATCTTGGAAAGAATTCATGGGACAGGACTGACTATACTCCCCGACAAGTGTCAGGTGGGAATGGGGGAGGTTCAGTACCATGGCCACTGGGTGGGTAGTGGGTGTCAGCGACCCGAACCGGCCAAAATAGAGTCCATTGTCAACTGGCCCCAGCCTCAGACCAAGAAGCAGGTTCTGGCCTTCCTAGGGACAGCCGGCTATTACAGCAGGTTTGTTCCTCGTTACAGTGACATAGCCCAGCCGCTAACGGACCTCACTAAAAAGGCCCTACCCCGACGAGTCACTTGGACCCCAGCCTGTGCTCAGGCCTTTGAATCTCTGAAAGATGCACTAGGAAAGGCACCGGTACTGGCTGCTCCCAACTTTAACCTCCCATTTTTGATCCACACAGATGCCTCCAACGTTGGCCTAGGAGCTGTCCTGAGCCAAGTGGATGACGCTGGCGAGGAGCACCCCATCGCCTTTCAGAGCCGCAAATTGTTGGACGAGAGATGAACTATGCGGCCATAGAGAAAGAATATCTGGCCTTAGTGTGGGCCATCAAGAGATTTCAACCGTAACTCTATGGAAAAGAATTTACTGTGATAATTGACCACAATCCCCTGGTGTGGCTCAATAAAACCTCGGGGAATAATGGGCGGCTACTACGGTGGAACCTGGCTCTTCAACCTTATGTTTTTTCAGTCAAGTACCGGTCGGGCAAACACAACCAAAACGCGGACGGATTGTCCCAACAAGAGGATGCCTAACCCCCCTCAGCCTGCGGACCTCTGTTTTTGTTGTTTTCCCCAAGCCCTTCTTGTTGCAAACCACCAATGAACTTGGGCGCTCGGAAGGGGGGGGGGGTGTAACAGACCGCAGGCCGTTACTGCAACATTATACTCCCCTTGCCCTAACACTGTACCCCTAAAAAGGACTGATATTCACGGGGAGTACACGGAGGGAACATTGTCATTTGGACTTCCATGGTCGGCGGGATTCCTGTTGGCTCATGGGGTTTAAAGAGCTGCCATTGGAATAACATGGCAGAAAGTAGGCGCCCTTCCCATTGGCTGAGCAGGTCCCATTGAAATATAACGGGGATGTCGGCCGCCTCCTGATTGGTCGCCGACGCTAGGACATATTTAAAGGGACTCCCTTGGTGTAACATGGGGAAATGTCAGCGGCCACGGGATTGGCTGCCTGAAGCCAGTAGCTCGGCAGCCCATTGGCTGAAAAGATGGAGCGGCCAATTCAAAGGTGCCTCTAAGTCTGGGCTCTATTGTTCCCTGGACTCCCAGAACTCATTGTATGTGAATGTCAGCCCTTTGTTCCCTTTTATGTTCCCTTAATCTCATCAGGGTTGCCCATTGTATTCATGTTCAGTACTTTGTATGGTTATTTTGATGAAGTTACAATAATACTGTTAAGCCTGCATAAAAGAGCTGAGTTCAGCCAGAAATAAAGAGTTACTGTTGGCACTTCAACCGTGTCCTGTACGTTATTTTGGGGAAGGTATCAAGGGTCTTGTCTTGATCCCCTTTCCGAGGGATTCCTGGAGCGTGTGAGAGGGAGCCAGCTACTAAATTGTGACCGGCAATCAGCCTGACAGACCCGGCAGAACGAGCTACGTCCATCCGCGGACTTAGGATCTCGTTACACCAAGTCCTTGGGTTGGACTCAGGCCGTTGTTCCAGGTTTCTCCCTCCTGAGGTCAGCTTCAAGCAGGCAGCTCCACCGGTTACTCAAGCAGCATTTCTTCCTAGGATGGGGGTCAACTGAAGACCCTTGATACCATCCAGCAACAGAGAGACAGGAGCCAGTTCAAGTTCAAACTGTAACACACTTTACTGCACAAACTTCAACTCTTTTATACATGGTGAACCACATCAAGATACAATACTAAACAAAGGACAGTGACAGATGGTGTAAACATAACACAAAGGGCCAGACACGATTACATTATTCATACAAAGGGACTGATGAGGGTAAACACTGGGACAAAAGGCTGAGGGACTCGAATACACATCTTTACACAATGGCCAGGGGGTTGAAGCATCTTTGAATATTCCGCCTTCAACCCCTAGCTAATCAGGAGCCTGGAATCCGATGGCCAATCCTGGCCAAGATCATCATTGCTGTCTCAGCCAATCAGAACCAGTGGGCGGGCAGCTAACCGACCAATCCCTGGGCCGCCTGCTTTCCCAATGCAAAGTCAATGGAGGCCCTTTGACTTGGACTGGCCAATCAGGAAGCTGCCTACCCTCCCATGTTAAGTCTATGGGGCTTTTGAATCGTTTGCCCCGCACGGCAGCCAGCCTGTGGACGGGTTATAGTCTGTGGATTTCAGTCTTTTGGAAAAGGTTTATTCTCCATAACTCCAACAAGTTCCATGTATCGACCTATGGCTGTGAATCCAGTCTTTTGGAGGAGCTGTTCTTCATGTAACCCCTAACCAAACTGCCAGACACTGATCCACGGGCCGCCACAATGACCCTTAGGTGGCGGGCTGCCATAGTTTTTCCAATCGCTGTGTCACGGTTTTATTGAACACTCAGACAATTTGGTAGGATAAAATAGACAAGCTTTATTAGGCAAGATAAAGCGAAACAAGGCCCTACACGGGTCTAAACTCACAAGAATACAGTAAGATAGTTTGACACAGATCAGGGCTATACAGATGGCAATAATAATAATAATAAGGCTCTACCGGCCTTACCGAATACCGGGTAAGGCAGCCTGGTAACTGGTGCAACAAGGAATAGCAAAGGCTCTACCGGCCTTACCGAATACCGGGTAAGGCAGCCTGGTAACTGGTGCAAAAAGGAATAGCAAAGGCTCTACCGGCCTTACCGAATACCGGATAAGGCAGCCTGGTAACTGGTGCAACAAGGAATAGCAAAGGCTCTACCGGCCTTACCAAATACCGGGTAAGGCAGACTGGTAACTGGTGCAATTAGGAATAGCAAAGGCTCTACCAGCCTTACTGAATACCGGGTAAGGCAGCCTGGGAAGGGACTGACAGGTAGTAACACCGCTAGTGACCGGCGCTCTCAGGTAGTAGCACGACCGGAGGCCCCACTGGATCACAGGCTGAGAGTAGCGCAACCGGAGGCAACTGTAAGGAATGGACTGACAATGGTAACACCGCTAGTGACCGGAGGGCACAGACTGGGCAACACTTAACGGAGGCCACACGGAACCACAGGCTGAGAGTAACGCAACCGGAGGCAACAGTAGGGAATGGACTGACAACTGTAACACCGCTAGTGACTGGAGAGCACAGACTGGGTATAGCGTAACGGAAGCCACACAGAATCACAGGCTGAGAGTAGAGCAACCGGAGGCAACAGACTGAATGAACTGGCAAGTAGTAACACCACTAGTGACTGGAGAACACAGGCAGGGTAGCGTGTAAAGGAGGCCCCACTGAATCACAGGCAGAGAGTAGCACAACTGGAGGCAACAATAATGGATAGACTGACAACAAATATCGAGGGCAGCACAGAGAGCGTTAGTCAGCCAAAGCCTGGATCTGTACACAGAGAGCGGTAGTCAGCCAGAGCCTGGATCTGTACACAGAGAGCGGTAGTCAGCCAGAGCCTGGGTTGGTACACAGAGAGCGATAATCAGCCAAAGCCTGGGTCGGTACACAGAGAGCGGTAGTCAACCAAAGCCTGGGTCGGTACACAGAGAGCGGTAGTCAGCCAAGCCTGGATCGGTACACAGAGAGCGGTAGTCAGCCAGAGCCTGGATCGGTACACAGTGAGTGGAACAGGAACAAGGTCAAATGAAACCATACACGGAACAGGAGCACAGAATAAACGTAAGGTCAGGAACACCACGAAAGGGCACCGGCCTAGTGACAGGAGGGTGTATATAAAGGCAAGCCCTTGGAAGGGCTAGCCAGCTAGAACCAATAAGAGGCAGCCAAGACAAACACGGAAGTAGGAATGTCGCAAGTGAATCACGGGCACCGTGATAGTACCCCCCTCTCAAAGACCCCCCCTCCTGCCTTGAGGGGGTCTAGGTTTGGCAGGAAACTTGGCATGGAATCTGCGCAACAGAACTGGAGCATGAATTTCAGAGTGGTTAACCCATGAGCATTCCTCTGGACTATAACCCTACCAATGCACCAAGTACTGGACCTGGCCATGGAACCTACGCAAGTCCAGAATACTCTCACTTCATATTCATCATGGTCCTGTATGCGCACAGGACCAGGGACAGCAGGAGTGGTGTTAAAACGGTTGCACACCAAAGGCTTAAGAAGTGACACATGGAACACATTATGTATTTTCATGGAGGCAGGTAATTCCAATGCATAGGAGACAGGGTTGACTCAACGGAGTACCCGGAACGGACTCACAAACCGAGGAGCAAACTTGAGACAAGGAACTTGCAACCTGAGGTTCTTGGAGGATAACCAGATACGGTCCCCCATCTGGAATACAGGAGCTGGCAACCGTCTGTTGTTGGCATCCCGCTGGACTCGTTCAAAAGAATCACGTAGGGTATTCTGGACCTGTGCCCATGTGGAGCGGAGCTGCCTAATGTGCTCATCCAGAGCCGGAATCTGCTGTGCCTGAATGTTATCGGGGAGCAAGCATGGCAGAAACCCATAATTGATCAGAAAGGGTGAACTCCCAGCCGTGCTGTACACCGTACTGTTCCTGGCAAACTCTGCCCACGGCAACAAGTTAGCCCAATTGTCGTGATGACTGGAAATGAAACAACGCAAAAACTGCTCCAATCCCTGGTTAGCACGCTCAGCAGCCCCATTAGTCTGGGGATGATAGGCCGAGGAAAAGGACAACTGAATCCCCATCTGATCACAAAACGCCCTCCAGAATCTCAAGATGAATTGACTCCCACGATCCGAGACCAGCACCTTGGGTACCCCGTGGAGTCGGAATACCTCCCTGGCAAATACAATCACCAGCTCCTTAGCAGATGGCAAACCAGGGAGTGGCACGAAATGAGCCATTTTGGAGAATCTGTCAACTATGATTAGAATCACAGTAAACCCTTTAGAGGCCGGCAGTTCTCCCAAGAAGTCAATAGAGACGTGTGACCAAAGCCGGTCCCCATTAGGAACAGTCTGTAAGAGTCCCACAGGAAGGTATCTGGGGGTCTTGGAATGGGCGCAAGTGGAACAGGCTGCTGTAAATGCCGCACAGTCATCCCTCATGCCTGGCCACCAAAACATACGGGACAATGACCAAATCAATTGATTCTTCCCAACATGGCCAGCCGCCCAGGAGGAGTGGTAAGTATCCATTAATTTAGCCCGGAAGGGCTCAGCCACAAAGCACTTGCCCACTGGTTTCTCTGGGGGTGCATTGGTCTGGGATGCCAAGATCTCTTCCCCTAAGGGTGACGTGATGCTGGTTCGCAAAGTGGCAAGAATACGGTTCGGAGGAATAATGGGCACCGGTACAGAGTCAGCTTCAGGATCAGAGCCAAATTGCCTGGATAAGGAATCGGCTCGTACATTCTTAGTGCCAGGCAAGTAAGAGACAATGAAATTGAAACAAGACAAAAATAGCGCCCATCTCGCTTGTCTCGGGGAAAGCCTTTTAGACTCTGAAAGATACATGAGGTTTTTATGGTCAGTCAGAATCAATATAGGCACCCTAGTAAAGCCAGAATAATGGCTAAGAGTTCCCGGTCTCCAATGTCATAAAGACTCTGCGCTTTGGTCAACTTCTTTGAAAAGAACCCGCATGGTCTCAAAGTCTCAGAAGCATCCACCTCTAAAGTAAATGGCAACCCAGGAATAGGATGCGACAGAACTGGAGCAGTAGAAAATGCCAATTTTAGTGTATCAAATGCCTTAATTGCCTCTGGGGACCATTCTGAGGCGGAGACACCCTTGTGTGTCATATCAGTGAGTGGCTTAACAATACTGGAATAGTCGCGAATAAATTTCCTATAATAGTTAGCGAATCCTAGAAATTGCTGCAAGGGTTTGAGGCCCGTGGGCCGCGGCCACTGTTGTACTGCTGCAAGCTTGTCCTTATCCATCGCAAAGCCCTCTTTAGAGATCACATAACCTAAAAAGGCCACACAGGACCTATGGAACTCGCACTTCTCAAGTTTGCAATACAGCTTGTTCTCCCTTAATTTTTGCAAAACCGCCGAGACATGTCCGCGGTGAGTCTCCAGGTCAGGAGAGTAAATCAAAATGTCGTCTAGGTACACGACAACAAAGGACTGTAAAAAGTCCCGTAGGACATCATTAATAAATTCTTGAAATACCGCCGGGGTATTGCACAGACCAAATGGCATGACTAGATACTCGTAGGGTCCTTTGTGAGTATTGAAAGCTGTTTTCCACTCATCACCCTCTTTAATCCGGACTAAATTATATGCCGCCCTCAGGTCCAGTTTAGTAAAGATGGAGGCGCCCTTTAAACGATCAAACAATTCGGTGATGAGTGGAATGGGATAGGCGTTCTTTATCATTATTTTGTTGAGACCCCTATAATCAATACAGGGTCTGAGTTCCCCGTCCTTCTTTTTAACAAAAAAGAATCCAGCCCCCGCGGGCGAGGAAGACTTTCGTATAATACCCCGAGCCAGGGCGTCACTGATATACTCCTCCATGGCCCGGTTTTCGTCACCAGACAAAGGATACGTCCTACCCCTCGGGGGCATAGCGCCTGGCACAAGATCAACAGCACAATCGTAGGGACGTGTAACGGTTATTTTGACACTCAGACCAGAGGTAAAAAATAAAACACAGTTTTATTGAGAATAATTTAGGAATACAGCCCCCTAAGGGCAGAAATAGGTAATAAACGTAACTGAAGGCAATATGGTAATATAGCAGACGCGGTATAGATAGAGAGAAATGTATACAAACAATAGGACTGAGTAAGGCTAGGGTTAAGTCCAATGCAAATGATCAGTCTCTGTTGTGGTGTGTAAGACAACGCCCAGTAGTCCTCAAGGACTGGTGATTAAGCAAGACCAACACTGGTGCTAGAGCTGGATAATACCTGAGCCAGGGGCACTCTGTCGTGCGTAACGGAATAGGCACACTGCGTGAGCTGAATGGAACCAGAGCCACGGTACTCTGCGGTACTGAAAGGGTTAATGACACTGCATGAACTAAATGGAAACTGAGCCAGTAGCACCCCTTGGTGCACCATCGGATTACCACACTGCCCGAGCTGAAAGGGACCAGAGCCAATAGCACCCCGTGGGATACCCCAATACTGCTAGAGCTGAGTGAGACCAGAGCCAGTAGCACCCCTCGGTGCGCCCATAAGCGTATGTTGCAAGAGCTACGGTAGATGTTAACGGAAACCCACTGCTCTGCAATTGTAGCGGATGGCTCGGTAACTGAGGCAACAAACTCTGCAAGGGTTAACGGACAGGCTCGGCAACGGAGGCAACAAGCTCAGCAAGTGTAACGGATGGCCCAGAAACGGAGGCAACAAGTACAGCAAGTGTCAGCGGACAGGCTCGGTAACAGAGGCAACAAGCTCAGCTAGTGTTAACGGATGCCCAATATCGGAGACTACAAGCACAGCAAGTGTATACGGACAGGCTCGGTAACGGAGGCAACAAGCTCAGCAAGTGGAAGGTCAGCTTAGAATGCACAAGTCTGACAGTTCACAATGTCGCCAAGCGACATAGACGAAGCCACACTGGAACCGGAACTCAGGAAGCAGGATACCAAGCAGGAGAGTCAGCAGGCTGGGTCATACACGGAGCAGGAACGTCAGACAAGCCGGATCAATCACGGAGCAGGAGCGTCAGCCAGGCTGGGTCATACACGGAGCAGGAACGTCAGACAAGCCGGATCAATCACGGAGCAGGAACGTCAGCCAGGCCGGGTCATACACGGAGCAGGAACCAGAAGAATAGTCAGACAAGCCGAATCGGTACACAGGTACTCAGGAACACAGCAACGGAAGCACTGGTACTGGAACACCACGAAAGGGCACCTAACAGGTGCCAGAGGCCCGGTATAAGAAGGCCATACTGGGCGGGCGTAACAAGTACTGCCAATAGGAACACACCACCACAGAGAGTGACAGATAATCACGGGAACCGTGATAGGATGATGCACTGGCAAAGTGTTAGCCTCTCCCTTACTGAATACATCGCTGAATGATTGGTATTCCAGCGGTAAGGAGGGAGAGGTACACAAGATTTTAGTAGGCTGATTCAGGCAGTGTGTTTTACAGTGTTCAGACCATGACAATATCTCACAAGTCCTCCAGTCCAGTCTGGGATTATGCTTATGCAACCATGGGAACCCCAAGATAACCTCAAAATGGGGGGACTGAATAATCTGTAATTGTAGAGTCTCTTTATGAAGTGCTCCAATGCCCACTGATACTGGGCATGTCTCTTGCGTGTCTTGAGGTGGTACCAGCGGCCTCCCATCAATGGCCTCAATGTCAAGCGGAGAGTCTCTGTTCACTAAAGGAATGTTATGCAAAGTTGCAAAGTTCTTGTCCATAAGGTAACAGGCTGCGCTGGAATCAATTAAGGCAGGCGTCCTAATGGATTCAGAAGCCCAAGAGACCACAATATCAATTACCGGTTTATTTAACATGCCTTCTGGGGACTGGTATGCACCACCAAGGATCTGTCCCCTTTCTGAACCTAGGTGCGTTCGTTTCCCGTTCGCACGGGACAAGTCTTTAGCATGTGACCTGCCTTGCCACAGTACAAACATAGACCCTGTTTGCGATGGAAGGAGCGTTCTTGCTTGGATAAACGTGTAAATCCCACTTGCATAGGCTCCATGCTCCCTGTAGCAGGACCCGGAGGTGTGGGAGGAGAGGGAGGCATGGGTGGGAAATTAACCCTGGTACCCAATTCGCCAGTAGAGCTTGCTTTATTATCTCTGTACAGGCTCCTCTTCCTTATACGGGAGTCAATCAGAATAGTAAAGTCAATGAACTCGTCCAGACCACCCGGTAAGTCTTTGGCCACAATTTCATCTTTAATTTTATCCTCGAGGCCTTGGGCGAATGCAGCGACAAGCGCCTCGTCGTTCCAGCCTACCTCTGCTGCGAGTGTACGAAATTCAATGGCTTACTCTGAAACAGTACGTGTACCTTGTTGGATTCTCATAAGGCATTTGGCAGCAGAGGTGGCACTCCCTGGAACCTCGAACACACTGGGGAAGGCCCTTACAAATTCAGTAAAATTAGTAGTGATTGGTTTACCAGTCTCCCAAATCGGATTTTCCCAGGCTAGGGCCTTGCCCATGAGTAGTGAGATCATGAATCCCACCTTGCTTCTGTCACTGGGAAATGCCTGTGGCACAAGTTCAAGGAATATCTCCAGTTGGTTCAAGAACCCTCGGCAGAGAGTTGGCTCCCCATCGTATCTCAGAGGAAGTGGAGCAGTAGCGGAGAGCCCTCTAGAGGAGGAACTGGGTACACTAGCTTGTGCCAATGGTGCCGGAAATGGAGTGGCCACCAAAAATTGTACAGGTCTCTCGAGACAAGCCGTGCGTTCTAAAATGGTCTGAATCGCCATAGACAATTGGTCTAACCGTTGTTCCTGAGCGTCCAATCTCCAAAGGAGATTCTGGGAACTACCCTCACCAGCCTTCTCTGAGGTCATGGCCCTTTCGATGTGTCACGGTTTTATTGAACACTCAGACAATTTGGTAGGATAAAATAGACAAGCTTTATTAGGCAAGATAAAGCAAAACAAGGACCTACACGCGTCCAAACTCACAAGAATACAGTAAGATAGTTTGACACAGGTCAGGGCTATACAGGTGGCAATAATAATAAGGCTCTACCGGCCTTACCGAATGCCAGGTAAGGCAGCCTGGTAACTGGTGCAACAAGGAATAGCAAAGGCTCTACCGGCCTTACTGAATACCGGGTAAGGCAGCCTGGTAACTGGTGCAACAAGGAATAGCAAAGGCTCTACCTGCCTTACCGAATACCGGGTAAGGCTGCCTGGTAACTGGTGCAACAAGAAATAGCAAAGGTTCTACCGGCCTTACCAAATACCGGGTAAGGCAGCCTGGTAACTGGTGCAATTAGGAATAGCAAAGGCTCTGCCGGCCTTACTGAATACCGGGTAAGGCAGCCTGGTAACTGGTGCAACAAGGAATAGCAGAGGCTCTACCGGCCTTACTGAATACTGGGTAAGGCAGCCTGGGAACTGGTGCAGCAATGGAAGGGACTGACAGGTAGTAACACCGCTAGTGACCGGCACGCTCAGGTAGTAGCACAACCGAAGGCCCCACTGGATCACAGGCTGAGAGTAGCGTAACCGGAGGCAACTGTAAGGAATGGACTGATAATGGTAACACCGCTAGTGACTGGAGGGCACAGACTGGGCAGCACTTAACGGAGGCCACACGGAAGCACAGGTTGAGAGTAGTGCAACCGGAGGCAACAGTAGGGAATGGACTGACAGCTGTAACACCGCTAGTGACCGGAGAGCACAGACTGGGTATAATGTAATGGAGGCCACGCAGAATCACAGGCTGAGAGTAGCGTAACCGGAGGCAACAGATTGAATGAACTGGCAAGTTGTAACACCGATAGTGACCGGAGAACACAGGCACGGTAGCGTGTAACGGAGGCCCCACTGAGTCACAGGCAATGAGTAGCGCAACCGGAGGCAACAATAATGGACAGACTGACAACAAATATCGAGGGCAGCACAGAGAGCGCTAGTCAGCCAAAGCCTGGATCTGTACACAGAGAGCGGTAGTCAGCCAAAGCCTGGGTCGGTACACAGAGAGCGGTAGTCAGCCAAAGCCTGGGTCGGTACACAGAGAGCGGTAGTCAGCGAAGCCTGGATCAGTACACAGAGAGCGGTAGTCAGCCAGAGCCTGGATCGGTACACAGAGAGCGGAACAGGAACAAGGTCAGATAAAACCGGATGATACACGGAACAGGAGCACAGAATAAACGTAAGGTCAGGAACACCACGAAAGGGCACTGGCCTAGTGACAGGAGGGTGTATATAAAGGCAAGCCCTGGGAGGGGCTAGCCAGCTAGAACCAATAAGAGGCAGCCAAGACAAACCCGGAAGTAGGAATGTCGCAAGTGAATCATGGGCACCGTGATACGCTGCCAAGTAATGGCCTAGGGTCCATTACATTCCCCCCCCCCTCGAAACCCAACCCAGAGGCAGCTTGGACGAACGCTGGCTTGGGACGATCAAGTGGAGGAGGGTAGACCCTGGTCTGGGCTCAGGAGGAAGGTATTAGCCCCTGGTTCTGGGCTGAACAATAAAACTTGAGCCCCTTGTCCTCCTCCAGGAGAAAACGTTAGTCTCTTGTCCGGGCCGGAAAACAATGGGGAAGCCCCTTGTCCTGGGCCAGGAGAGAATGTTAGTCCCTTGTCCGGGTGTAACGCTTTTTTAAGACACTCAGACCAGTTAGTAGAATAAAACACAGTTTTATTAAATTAAAAATTAGGTGAAAGATCGCCCTCTACAGGCAACACCAAATAATAGAAAAATATGGACAGATATGCCCCCACAGGCCCAGTATGCAGAACCAGAGTATCACATATACTGTCTCAGGACAGGCACACAGTAGTGAAACACATCATGGGTTAAATACAATAATCAGTCAGTCTCTATTGTGGTGTTTGGCATGCCCAAGGTAGTGATAGAGCAGCTGTACGTGTAGATGGTAAAACACCCAGAGTTCTAGAGGCTAGGAAGCTGCTAGGCAATACGTGACAAGAGGTAGAATCAGCAGAATAGTTGCACAGAATAGCCCCCACGGGCATAGCCACGGATACAACTAAATCTGCAAGTGCATGAGTCGGTAGCCCCCACGGGCGTAACAACGGTAATGGGTTGCACTGCAAGAGCTGGCTAGTAGTCCCCACAGGCATAAAAATGGAGACCAACTGTACCGGGATAATTAGAGCCAATGGCCCCCACGGGCGTATACCGGAGACAACCTGCAAGAGCTTGAGCCAGTAGCCCCCACGGGCATAACGGAGACCAAATACACTGCTAACGGTGAAGCCAATAGCCTACCAGTGGAGACCGCCCTTTGCTGTAATAGCTTGAGCCAATAGCCCCTACGGGTGTAAACCAGAGAACAAACGTATGAGTACAAGCCAATAACGCTTTACTGGGCGCGTTAACGAAGGCGACTACTCTGCGGTTGACAGGATGAGCCGCCGACCAACCCAGACATATATGCGGCCGACTCAGCAGAAATAGTGCGATATAGCTTAGGCTCTGTACAGGTGTTGGAAGGCTCAACTTAGGAGGCGGCAGCACAGCAAGGGTTTATATGCAGCTAAAAGGATCGAAGGCTCAGTATAGAGGAATAGCTCTGCAAGTACAAGGAGGCTCAGTAACGGAAGCACAGCTCAAAGCACAGCACGAAGACTCAGCACTGGGGACTAGGCACTGCAAGGGTTAAGGAGGTCACACTATCCGCTCGGTAGGCCATTGCAGCGGAAGTCAGAATGTCGCCACAGCGACAACAGGAGCAGGAACAAGCAGGTCACTGGAGCAGGCCGGTTCGGGTCACGGAGCGGGAAGTCAGCCAGGCCAGGTCAGATCACGGAGGTGGTACTCGGTAGACTTGTGCGAATTCATTCGGAGATATTCAGATTTTGTCGAAAATGGGATCATTCAGAGACATTCGGCCAATCCGAAACTCAAAGGTCATTCGGAAAAAATGATCCGACTCCGAACAGCCCAGGACCGAAATTCGTCTAAACGTTCGGAAGTTTCGGCAATCGACAAATTTCCAAAAGTTTTGACTACTTTCGACCAGGACTTTTTTGTACTTCCTGTGCGCGCTCAATTACTTTCCCTCCATAATTTTCCCTCCATGTCTCTAGTCCAATTCCATTCTCCGTTTCATGCACTACTTCCCTCTTTTGTCTGTATTCGAATAGCCTTCTTCGTTTCATGATGGGGGTTTGACTAATGACACAGTCACACAGACAGCCTGCATTTCCTCATTGCGTTGTTGGAGCTCAGAGAGAGAAGAAGAGATTAGAGAGTGTCCAGTTGTTGTGTAGGCAGGCAGGTAGCATTAGGCTAGGCATAGGTAGGCAGCCAGCATTAGTTCCAGTTATTGCCACTGCAAGAGCGAATAATATTTGTTCCTGTGCAAAATATAAAAAAATATTAGGTATTTGTTTGAATACAGGGCCGGCCCTTACATGGGTCCCAGTGGGTCCATGGACCTAGGCGGCACTTTGACAGGAGCGGCAATTTGCTGTCCCATAGCATGTTTATTTTGTGTGCTTCCGCCAGTTCTGTGTTGCAGGGTGTCCCATCAGTGTGACTGTCAGCAGCCGGGCAGCCCTATGCTCACTCAGTGGCGATGCCTGCTGGCTGCTTCAGTGACTTGAATTATGTGATAGTGAAACATTATGCCTATTTTGTATTGTTTATCGCCCACCTAAAGTCAAGACTTGAGTAAATAGGTCTATCGTACCAGATTTGCTAGAGAGGTTTTACAAATACAGGAGGGTGCCCCCTGTACGAAATGAGTCTAAACATTTGGGATCCCTAGTATGGGTGCAAGACAGTGCATGATGTGCCCTGAACAGGATTGCTGTGAGGTGTCTCCACCGGGAAGGTGCTGGCCGGGCTAAGCTTCAACATTGTGACGAGTGACCAACTAAGAGCACTGTGCCAGACTTAATCTGCAGCCATAGCATCACCCCCTCCTACTCTCCGGATCCCACTGACTGGCAATAACAGGTGAGTCACTAAGATCTGAAGCCTTTCTGGAAGTCCTTTCACTTGGAAATGGGCTAGGTATTACTTGGGGGAGTTGCCTCGTGTGTAAATAATTTCTAGGTGGGAGATGAATGTGCATCACTTATGTGTTTCCTAACAGTAGTTAGAATACAACTCCCATCATCCCCTGATTATGACGTTGGGAAATGCCCAGCAATTACCGTAGAGCCCTGTATTGCACACTCACGGAAAACGGTGATATTGCTATACTAAGACAATGCTGTGGACCCCTCTTCAGTATAGATGTCAAGCATTTTTTTTATTTCTCTCCTGTGGTGCAGTTCGTTCACAACAGAATGTCTCAGTTTTTCTTTTTAACACATTACATCTATCACATTACAATCATTGATGTTTATTCTTGATGTAGTATGAAACACTACAATGTATATACACATAGACTTATCTGATATGAGGGGAAATCAGGATAGGAAAACGAGAGAGAGGAATTTGGGTGCTAAAGAGGGACAGTAGGGTAGGAGGCTGGTACCAGAAAATGAAACCTTAATCTTTACTCATGTACTAACATAGAATGTGACATGTAGTTTGTCCATGTTCGAGTCAACCATTTATGTTGAGTAGGATGTGACAGGCATGGGTTTTCGATGTTCGAGCATATGCTATATTAAAGGACAGGCATGGGGTTTCGATGTTCGAACATATGCTAAATTGAATGACAGGCATGGGTTCTCGATGTTCGACGTTTGCATTGTGACTGGCATCCCATGCTGGGGTAGAGGTGACATGCACAGACTGGCAATGTACGACAATGTCCGTTTTTTGGGATGGATCTTTTTCTAAATGCACACCCTGTCTGCAAAGAATGATAGCATCGTGCACGGAGGCGCACTGCTATAATTTAACCCATGTTAAATTCGGCTGAATAATTCGGAATGGATCAGAATTTCGTTTGAATCGAATAGGCCCGGTCCGAAATTAGGATCATCCGAATTAGAATTTTACAGAAAATTTGGCCCGTGCACAAGTCTAGTTCTCAGACAAGCCAGGTCAATCACGAGCAGGAACACAGGAGCGTAGTCAGAACAGGCCAAATCGGTACACAGGAATCCTGAACACAGGAACACAGCAACAGCAACACTGGCTCTGAAACACAACGAAAGGGCACCTGACAGGTGTCACGGCCAGGCATAAAAAGGTCACCAGGGGCGGGCCAAACCAACTCAGCAAATAATAATAATAATAATCCTTTATTTATATAGCGCACACAGATTCCGCAGCGCTTTACACTCATATTGGTTCCTGTCCCCATTGGGGCTCACAATCTAAATTCACCTATCAGTATGTTTTTGGAGTGTGGGAGGAAACCGGAGTACCCGGAGGAAACCCACGCAAACACAGTGAGAACATACAAACTCATTGCAGATGTTGTCCTTGGTGGGATTTGAACCCAGGACCCCAGCGCTGCAAGGCAACAGTGCTAACCAAATCAGAGCACACCACAAGCGAGAGTGACAGAGGAGGATCACAGGCACTGTGATAGTACCCCCCTCTCAAAGACCCTCTCTCCCTGCAGGAGGTCTAGGTTTCTGAGGATATTTAGAGTGGAAGTTGCGCAAAAGTCTAGGCGCATGGAGGTCCTTCTGGTCTACCCAAGAACGTTCCTCGGGGCCATAATCCTTCCAGTGGACCAAATGTTGCAACTTCCCTCTAAGTCTCCTAGAATCAATGATGCTCTGGACCTCGTACTCCTCTTGGCCCTGAACGTCCACCAGCCCAGGAATCACTGGAGTGGTAGTGTAGCGGTTGCAAACCAAGGGTTTCAAGAGAGACACGTGGAACACATTATGAATATGCATAGAGGCTGGAAGTTACAATGCATAAGTGACAGGATTGACCTTGCGGATGATTTTAAAGGGACCAATGAACCGGGGAGCCAACTTATTGGAGGGTACCTACAGATTGAGGTTTCTGGAGGAGAGCCATACTCTGTCCCCAACCTGGAATGAGACCACTGGCAGCCGTCTACGATTGGCATGCCGTTGATGTCACTGGAATGACTGACTGATGTCCTCTGAACCTGTGCCCAAGTGGAGCGAAGTTGCGCCATTTGCTCATCAAGGGCAGGAATCTGTTGTGACTGAAATGAGTCCGGGAGCAGGCACGGTTGGAACCCGTAGTTAATTAGAAACGGGGAGCTCCTGGACGATGAATTAACTGCACAATTCCTGGCAAACTCTGCCCATGGCAACAGGTCGGCCCAATTGTCATGATGATCGGTTACAAAGCAGCGCAGGAACTCCTCCAGTCCCTGACTGGCACGCTTAGTGGCTCCGTTGGTCTGGGGATGGTAGGCAGAGGAGAAGGACAATTGGATGCCCATCTGGCTACAAAATGCCCTCCAAAACCTGGACATGAACTGGCTCCCACGATCGGAGACTATCATTCTGGGTACCCAGTGCAAGCGAAACACTTCTTTCACAAAGACTACAGCCAATTCCTGAGCCGACGGAAGACCAGTGAGAGGCACAAAATTAGCCATCTTAGAGAACCTATCGACCACCATGAGGATAAACGTATACCCCCTAGAAGCTGGCAGCTCTCCCAAAAAGTCGATAGATATATGAGACCATGGACGTTCGCCATTAGGCACCGGTTGGAGCAGGCCTTTGGGAGATGTCTGGGGGTCTTGGCACGAGCACAGGTGGCACAGGCGGCAGTAAAAGCAGAGCAATCAGCTCTAAGGGAGGGCCACCAGAATAACTGTGAAAGAGACCATATGAGTTGATCCCTCCCGATATGCCCAGCCGCTTTAGATGAATGGTATGTCTCCAATAGACGGTTACGGAATGGCTCATCCACAAAACACTTGCCAACTGGGGTTTCTGGCGGAGCCCTTGATTGAGAGGCCAAAATCTCTTCTCCCAGTGGTGAAGTTATACTAGTACGAATAGTAGCCAGGATACGATCTGGCTGAATGATAGGTACTGGTTCTTCCTCCCTCTCAAGGTCCGACGCAAACTGTCTGGACAGAGCGTCTGCCCTAACATTCTTAGAGCCCGGAAGGTAGGACATTACAAAATTAAACCGGGACAAAAAGAGAGCCCACCTAGCTTGTCGTGAGGACAGTCTCTTTGCTTCAGAGAGATATGTCAAATTCTTGTGATCAGTAAGGATTAATACTGGGTTCTTAGTACCTTCCAATAGGTGTCGCCATTCTTTAAGTGCCAGAATAATAGCCAGTAGCTCCCTGTCGCCAATCTCATAGTGGCTCTGTGCACTCGAGTGTTTCTTAGAGAAGAACCCACAGGGTCTCAAGGTGCCACCTCCCACAGGACGTTGGGAGAGCACTGCCCCAACCCCAACCTCCGAGGCATCAACTTCCAGGGTAAATGGCAGGGAGGGATTGGGGTGGGACAGCACTGGGGCAGACGCAAAGGCAGATTTCAAGGTCTCAAATGCATTTTCAGCTGCCTCGGACCACTGAGAGGGAGTAGCGCCCTTATGTGTCAAATCAGACAAAGGTTTCACAATAGTAGAAAAGTTCTGGATAAACTTCCTATAGTAGTTGGCAAAGCCCAAAAAATGCTGAATAGCTTTTAACCCCTTGGGGCGAGGCCACTTCAGGACTGCTGCCAATTTATCTTGGTCCATAGCAATGCCATCTTTAGAAATTACGAACCCCAAAAATGGTACTTGAGATGTATGAAATTCGCACTTCTCTAGTTTACAGAACAGTTTATTTTTGCGAAGTCGAAGTAAGACCTCAGAGACATCCTTAACATGCTGGGTGAGGTTGGCAGAGTGAATCAATATATCATCTAGATATACCACCACACAGGACTGAAGCATGTCACGCAGGATGTCATTAATAAACTCCTGGAACACCGCAGGTGCATTGCATAGGCCAAATGGCATTACCAGATATTCGTAGTGCCCTGTTCTGGTATTAAATGCCGTCTTCCACTTGTCTCCAGCCTTAATTCTGATCAGGTTGTAAGCAGCCCGCAAATCAAGTTTAGTGGAGATGGAAGAGCCCTTTAACCTGTCAAATAATTCAGTAACAAGTGGAATAGGGTAGGCATTCTTAGGCATCAGCTTATTCAGCCCCCGGTAATCAATACATGGTCTAAGTTCGCCATTTTTCTTCTTCACAAAGAAGAACCCGGCACCAGCCGGAGAGGTAGACTTGTGAATAATCCCTCTCTTGAGGGCGTCCTCAATGTAGTCCTCCATATCCTTGTTTTCATCACACGACAGTGGATAAGTGCGACCCCCTAGGGGGCACCACACCCGAGGGCAGATCAATAGCGCAATCATAGGGTCTGTGCTCAGGCAATGCGCTGGCCTCTCCCTTGCTGAATATGTCCCTGAATTCCCTATATTCAGCTGGCACAGAGGGAGAGGTACACAAAATCTTAACAGGGTGCAATAGTTTTTAGCACAATTCTCAGATCATGATTTAACCTCACATCTCTGCCAATCAAACTGAGGATTATGTAAGAGTAGCCATGGAAATCCCAGAATGACTGCATGGTGAGGAGAACGTATTATTTGGAAACGTACTTCCTCTTTGTGGAGAGCCCCAACCGACATAGTGATAGGAATCGTTTCCATGGTAATAAATGCAGGTTCCAAGGGTCTGCCATCAATGGATTCAATACCCAAGGGAGATTCTCTCTTACTTAACGGAATTCTGTGCAATTCGGCAAAGGATTGGTCCATAAAGTACCCAGCTTCACCGGAGTCCATCATTGCCATGACCTCCACGAACATGTCTGCCCAAGAGAATACCACCTGGATGGTGGGTTTCATTGTACTTGAATCTAGGGACTGCTGTACACCACCTAGGGCCTGTCCCCCAAGGTACCCTAGGTGCGTCCGTTTCCCGGCCGTACTGGACATGTGCGTAAAAGGTGCCCAAGTTTACCACAGTATAAGCATAGGCCTTGCTTCCTACCGTACGCCCTCTCCTCCTTAGTAAGTCTGGTGAACCCAAGCTGCATTGGCTCTCCAGACTCAGGTGAACGTTCAGGAGGAATGGGTGGTGAGGGTGGGTTTAAAAGACTGCCATAACCATAGTCTCTGGATCTCGCCCTTTTTGCCATCCATCTCTCACGAATGCGGGAGTCAATAAGCATGACATAGTCAATGTACTCATCCAGATCACTAGGTACATCTCGGGCAGCTATTTCATCCTTTATGGATTCAGACAGACCCTGAGCAAAGGCTGCAACTAATGCCTCATTGTTCCATCCCACCTCTGCTGCCAAAATTCAATAGCATAATCGCCCAGAGTACGATCGCCCTGCTGTATCTCCATTAACCTTTTGGCAGCTGAGGCAGCCCTGCCAGGAACCTCGAACACTCTGCGGAACTTCCTTACAAACTCATTAAAGTTCAGAGTGCAGGATTTGGCATTTTCCCACAGAGGGTTCGCCCAAGCCAGTGCCTTGCCCGTCAATAGCGATATCATAAATCCTACCTTACTCCGGTCGGAAATGCCTGGGGAGTAAGCTCCAAAAATATCTCCAATTGATTAATAAAGCCCCTGCATTGTGAAGGTTTGCCATCATATCTCAATGGTAACGGCGCCACCGCCGTTAAGCCTCTGGTAGGTGTAGTAGGTACTACAGGCAGATTATCCGGTGTAGGAACTGGGGAGACCACCGGATTCTGATTAGGTTTGTCAAGGTGTACCGTACGCTCAAGTAAGGTTTGTAATGCCAGTGCCAACTGGTCTAGGCGCTGCTCGTGGACATCCATTCTCCAATGGATGTTTTGTGTGTTACTCTCACCCTTACTGTCTGAGGTCATGGCCCTTTCGTACTGTAATGGTTTTTTAAGACACTCAGACCAGTTAGTAGAATAAAACACAGTTTTATTAAATGAAAAATTAGGTGAAAGATCGCCCTCTACAGGCAACACCAAATAACAGAAAAATATGGACAGATATGCCCCCACAGGCCCAGTATACAGAACCAGACTATCACATATACTGTCTCAGGACAGGCACACAGTAGTGAAACACATCAAGGGTTAAATGCAATAATCAGTCAGTCTCTATTGTGGTGTTTGGCATGCCCAAGGTAGTGACAGAGCAGCTGTATGTTTAGATGGTAAAACACCCAGAGTTCTAGAGGCTGGGAAGCTGCTAGGCAATACGTGACCAGAGGTAGAATCAGCAGAATAGTTGCACTGAATAGCCCCCACGGGCTTAGCCACGGATACAACTAAATCTGCAAGTGCATGAGTCGATAGCCCCCACGGGCGTAACAACGGTAATGGCTTGCACTTCAAGAGCTGGCTAGTAAGCCCCCACGGGCGTAATAACGGAGACCAACTGTACTGGGATAATTAGAGCCAATGGCCCTGTCACGGGAACCGGACAAATTCCCTGGTTATTGGTTCATATATACCCCTCCTCCACCTCTGGGGATCAGGGTACGGATGAGCAAGCCCTCAGTCCTCCTCCAAAAGGCTGAAGGTTGGCTGCTGTGCGGGCAATCTCTCCAGCAAAACATTATAGACTTTACATGAGGAAGTAGGCGGCTTCCTGATTGGCCAGTCCGAGTTAAAGGGCCTCCATTGACTTTGCATGGGAAAAGAAGGCGCCCCTCGGATTGGCCAATTGTTTGCGCGCCTACCGGTCCTGATTGGTTGCCGACCCACGGACGGGTTTAAAGGGACTCCATTAGGTTAACATGGAGCAAGGTCGGCGGCCAACGGATTGGCCCTCTACTGCGGTCGCCCGCCCTCCCATTGGCTGGGGCTTAAAAGTGGAGGCTCCAGCTAATCTGGCAGCCCTTTGTGTCCCTGATTGCCCAGTCCATTGTCCCACACACCAGCCTAACCCTGGCCCTTTGTCCTACTGTGTACACCCAAAACACTCCCATTGTGCCCTAATGTAATCAAGCCAGCCTCCATTGTTCACTGGTCGCAACCCCCATTATACCACCCCTTCCCATTGTTGAACTTTGGTTTTCCACTGTATAAAAATGTGTGCTGTGACTTCAATAAACAGTTCTGGTTTACCCTGACACTAGTTCTGCCTGGTGATTTAGGGTACATTGCTGTATGCTGCGAGAGCCTTTGCTGGTGGATTTTGGGAAGAAGTTATCCTTGACGGTGGCACCAACGCTGGGTGTCCGCTGGTACCGTCACAGGCCCCCACGGGCGTATACCGGAGACAACCTGCAAGAGCTTGAGCCAGTAGCCCCCATGGGCGTAACAACGGAGACTAAATACGCTGCTAACTGTGAAGCCAATAGCCTCCCAGTGGAGACCACCCTTTGCTGTAATAGCTTGAGCCAATAGCCCCTACGGGCGTAAACCAGAGAACAAACGTATGAGTACAAACCAATAACACGTTACCGGGCGCGTTAACGAACGCGACTACTCTGCGGTTGACAGGATGAGCCGCCGACCAACCCAGACATATACGCGGCCGACTCAGCAGAAGTAGTGCGATATAGCTTAGGCTCTATACAGGTGTTGGAAGGCTCAGCTAAGGAGGCGACAGCACAGCAAGGGTTAATATGCAGCTAAAAGGATCGAAGGCTCAGTATAGAGGAATATTTCTGCAAGTACAAGGAGGCTCAGTAACGGAAGCACAGCTCTGCAAGTGAGCACGGAGACTCAGCACTGGGGACTAGGGACTGCAAGGGTTAATCGCCCAGAGTACGCTCGGTAGGCCATTGCAGCGGAAGTCAGAATGTCACCACAGCGACAACAGGAGCAGGAGCAGGAACAAGCAGGTCACTGGAGCAGGCCGGTTCGGGTCATGGAGCGAGAAGTCAGCCAGGCCGGGTCGGATCACGGAGGTGGTACTCAGACGAGCCGGGTCAATCACGAGCAGGAACGTCAGCCAAGCCGGGTCAGATCACGGAGGTGGTTCTCAGACAAGCCAGGTCAATCACGAGCAGGAACACAGGAGCGTAGTCAGAACAGGTCAAATCGGTACACAGGAATCCGGAACACAGGAACACAGCAACAGCAACACTGGCTCTGCAACACCACAAAAGGGCACCTGACAGGTGTCACGGCCAGGCATAAAAAGGTCACCAGGGGCGGGCCAAACCAACTCAGCAAATCGGAGCACACCACAAGCGAGAGTGACAGGAGGATCACAGGCACTGTGATACCGGGCCAGGAAAACATAGTGGCCACTTGTCCGGGCCAGGAGAAGAGTTGAGCCCCTTGTCCGGGTCAGGAAACAATAGATGTGCCCCCTGTCCTGGGCCAGAAGTAAAACTGGGATCCTTGGTCCTGGGCCAGGGAAACTGGTGCCTCTTGATCCTGGCTAGCCCCAGGTTGGGAGGCCTCTCCTGGGCCATGCTCCAGGCAGAGCAGGGCTCAAACTTTTCTGGGTCTGGGCCAGTGACTCAGGGTTCATAGCCAGTCTACAGGGAGAATACCCTTGTGGTAACTGGGTCTTTGGGCTCTCAATGACCTGGGAATCCAAATGGGGGAAGATGGGCACATCTCCCCCATTTTGTTGGGCAACTGCCCCACAGGGCCAAGAGAGGATGCTGTTCTCACTCCTGGGTTGGGACAACATTGAAAGGACTGTTGTCAAAACTGGTCAACCTCTTGCCCAGAAGACCACTGTATGGGGGTGCTCACGGGACCACCTCAGCATAAACACTCCACCTCTTGTTCAATAAGTAAAACTTCAGTTTTATTGTCAAAAATATTTAAAATCATCCAACATGTAAGACAAAAACCCCTCGCGGGGGCACAGTACCAGAGGTATATACGCCTAACGCGTTTCGTGTATACAAAGACACTTAATCATAGCCTATGATTAAGTGTCTTTGTATACACGAAACGCGTTAGGCGTATATACCTCTGGTACTGTGCCCCCGCGAGGGGTTTTTGTCTTACATGTTGGATGATTTTAAATATTTTTGACAATAAAACTGAAGTTTTACTTATTGAACAAGAGGTGGAGTGTTTATGCTGAGGTGGTCCCGTGAGCACCCCCATACAGTGGTCTTCAAGTTTGTGGAAATCGGTGCTTTCGATTGATGGGGGTAGCGCCGGGTCCACCGACCCCTTCGTGAAAGGGTGAGTACAATCGGCTACTTTTGAAGTGCCTATTACAGTGCTGTAGCGATCGCTTTTTATTGTTTTGGGTATTAACCTCTTGCCCAGGGCAGGGGCATCCAGAGGACCAGTGAGGAGCGTACTCCTACTCACCAATCCAGGGCAAATGGATTCGTTGGGGTAAATCAAACAGCCACCAGGGAGGACGGTGGTCCCACTCCCTGAGGCTGTGTTAACAGTTTGCCTGGTGGGGAATGAATTCCCACCCACCAGGCTGGGGTCCACAGGGGTCAACGCAACCAAGGGGTCAGTATGCCCCTCAGGGAGGACATTGGTCCCACTCCCTAGGGCAAAGCCATCACTTGTCCTGGTGGGGAATGCATTCCCACCCACCAGGCTGGGGTAAAGGAATCCAGGGGACACACCAACATCCCTGGTGAGGACCGTGGTCCCACTCACCAAGGCTGTTGCAAAGGTGCAACAAGCGGAGGGCTGCTGGTGCGGACCTTTGTCCCACTCACTGCAGCTAGATTTTCACAGGGCCTGGTGGGCTCGTTCCCACTCTCCAGGCCAGGGGTCACATAGGGGCTGGTGGGCTCACTCCCTCCTATCAGTTTAAGTTACTAGGAGCCACAGTACTGCATTGGGGCAGTCTGCGGGGCTCCTCTTCTTCCAGGCCATCAACCTCCTGGCCTTTTCTCTTCTTGAGGAGGAACGCATTCCCAATCCTCCTGGCAATTGTATCCATGCACCTGGAGAGCACACCTTTCCCAATGCAGGGCAAACACAGGGCCTGGTGCAGACCTCGGTCTCGCTTCCCAGGCCAGGGGAAATAGCGCCACTGGGGAGGAACATTGTCCCACTCCCCAGGGCTGGGTAATTACTGGAGCGCCGGAGTTCTTGAAAGTAGTGCTGCTCTACTGCCATTGTAAGTTGGGCCACCGTCTCTTCCAATGGGTTGGGTCCCAGGCGAGGCAACATTTTCTGCACCCCCTCCAACACTGGATCACAGAACTCATCAAATGGGTGTTCATCTGCTGGAACGGAGCCGCCTCGGCAGGGCGGGTTGGTCAGCAGGGTCATCTCTTCCAGTGGTGCAGGATACAGGAGGACAGTCCCTGGTCCCTTTCTTGTATCATGCCTTTCTATTTTCCAGAAAAGACTATGGTAGGCTCTCTCCAGATGCCACTCCTGCTCTGCCAAGTCACAAAGCTCCCCCTCCAGCTCTGGGGTGTCGGGGAGGCCCAGTATCCTCTCCCGGGCATCCCGGATATCCCAAAAGCGGCCATCCTCCTTGCTGCCAAAGTTGTGGTCGCTCCACAAGAGCGCCCATACTATTCCTTAGCCGCCATAGCCATCAAGGACACCATAGTGTGGTACAGCTCTGTAGCCCTTCCGCTCCTCTTTATGGCGAAAGGCTGTGTACCAGTCTTGCAGATGAATCTCCTCTTTGATGTAGCAGGCAAGACTTTCTTCCCACTCTGGTAGAGGATTATCCCCCAACAGCGACCAGTGCAGCACCAGTAACTCCTCCGTCTGTCTCCAGTTGGGCGCAACATAGTCCCAGGGTTCTAGATTTGCCATACGTAACCGGCTGGATCCTCTCAGTGGAGTGAGAGAAAAGATCCCACAAACTGTTGCTGAAACCGGGGTCAAGCCAGCGGCTATTTTTCCCCCTGCTGGGCTGGTTCCAGTTTGATCCGACTGCTTGCCACCAGTGTAACGGGTTACCAAGTCCTTGTGTTGGACTCAGGCCGTCATTCCAGGTTTCTCCGTCCTGAGGTCAGCTACAAGCAGGCAGCTCCACCGGTTACCCAAACAGCATTTCTTTCTAGGATGGGGGTCAACAGAAGACCCTTGATACCATCCAGCAACAGAGAGATAGGAACCAGTTCAAGTTCAAACTGTAACACACTTTATTGCACAAACTTCAACTCTTTTATACATGGTGAACCACAAAGGACAATGACAGATGGTGTAAACATAACACAAATGGCCAGACATGATTACATTATTCATACAAAGGGACTGATGAAGGGTAAACACTGGGACAAAAGGCTGAGGGACTTGAATATACATCTTTACACAATGGCCAGGGGGTTGAAGCATCTTTGAATATTCTGCTTCAACCCCTGGCCAATCAGGAGCATGGAATCCGATGTCCAATCCTGGCCAAGATAATCATTGCTGTCTCAGACAATCGGAACCAGTGGGCAGGCAGCTAAAGACCAATCCCTGGGCCGCCTACTTTCCCCATGCAAAGTCAGTGGAGGCCCTTTAACTTGGACTGGCCAATCAGGAAGCCGCCTACCCTCCCATGTTAAGTCTATTGGGCTTTTGAATAGTTTGCCCCGCACGGCAGCCAGCCTGTGGATGGGTTATAGTCTGTGGATTTCAGTCTTTTGGAAAAGGTTTATTCTCCATAACTCCACCAAGTTCCATGTACCAGCCTATGGCCGTGAATCCAGTCTTTTGGAGGAGCTGTTCTTCACGTAACCCCTAACCAAACTGCCAGACACTGATCCATGGACTGCCACAATGACCCTTAGGCAGTGGGCTGCCATAGTTTTTCCAATCGCTGCCAAGTAACGGCCTAGGGTCCGTTACACCATCCCGCAATAAAGTAACAGTACGCAATTCAGGATCAAGCAGAACAACTTTATTTTCAGAATTCCATCTCTTTTATGTACAGTTAAACGTGTTAGGATAACTTCATCAGCTATAACATACAAAAGCCTGTATTCAGGGGAGCAATGTGACACACATAATTTTATTAGGTAAACAAAGGATGGGAGGCATGGGAACTTTGGCTATAATGGGTGACAGGCACATACAATGGGTCGGGGATACCTGATTAGACAATGGGGCTAAGACTTGGCGGCGCCAGGGACTTAAGCCGCTTCGTAGATTCAGCCAATGAGCAGTTGAGCTACCAGGTCCCTGCAGCCAATCCCAGGGCCGCTGACATTTTCCCATGTTAAGTCAGTGGAGTCCCTTTAACTCTGTCCCTGGGTCGGCGGCCAATCAGGAAATGGCCGACAGTTTTATTGTAAGTCTATGGGACATTCAAATGGAAATAGGAAACACACACAACACTTGCGCAAATGAATGGATATAACAAGAAAACTAAAATCTCTGTTCCCCAAGAAATATGAAGGGTGGAAAAGTATATAATATGTATATGATGGAAAAGTTACAGTCCAAAGTCAGAAGAGGCTGAGATAAGCAGATGAAATGGATGATGGAGATGATGGATGAAATAATGGTGGATAATGATGATAAGATGATGTAGATGATAATGGATCTCTCAATTAGTGATGCTGCTACAGATATCAATTGGCCTTGTTCACCAGTAAAGTCAGTAGTTCTGATATAATATGATGCCTATCTTGGGCTTGGTGCGTATCGGGGTCCCTACCCCTCTAGCCGCCGTGCTGTGTCCTTCTTCTCCCCCTGCTATCGGTGTCAAAACAGTCACTGTGTCTCTTTATATGATGTCCTTATTCGTATGCCAGACAGACTGCTCCGTGTGTTGAAGAAGGAAAAAGTTCCCAAATCTATGGCAACTGGAGATGCAAAGCACCGGAGAGCACGTGTAAACGCTGACACAATCGGCGGAATGATGGATCAAACAACCGGGAGCGGGAGGCGGGTACTCACAGGGGGCGTGGGAGGGACCCAACTCTATCTGAGTGCAAAAGCTAACCCAACGCGTATCGTGGAGCTTCATCTCCACTTCATCAGGGGTAACAGAAAACGTAGCCAAAACCGATCAAACCACCTCCAACAACAAACCATCTACAACTTAAGTGACTACACCCTCACTTCCTCTGAAACAACCCTTCTTTCCAAAGGCCTTTCTTTTGCACCCACAAAAGGACCCAATAAATTTGATACATATATAGATTTACAAAAATACATTAGAGGAATCACTATGAAACGTTTCTTTGCCACAAAACATACTCATGACTCATCCAAATTTCCCATGTACTCTATGTCTGACAAGTATGCTCTTAGGAATTTAGAATTAATGGAAAAGGACAGTGCAGATTTGGATTCTTCTGGGGTGATCCGTGGGAGTAAAAAGCCAGTGTCTATGTTTTGCCCAATGGGTTCCCAAAATGAAAACATCAAAGTTTTCAGTCAACTGGTCAATAGTGATTTGGACAAGCTGTACAGCAAATCACATGCTCGTCATCATAATCTCACTTACAATGAAAATGCCGCTCTTAAATCTCTTCAAAATAACAAAGATATTGTTATAAGAAATGCAGACAAAGGAGATGCAATATATATCTAAAACACCAAGGACTATATTCAAGAAGCTCATAGACTTCTAAATGATAGAACAAACTATATTCCATTAATTAAAGATCCCACTATGGAATTTGTTTTAGAAGTCAAAAGCCTTTTGAAACCAGCATTAGATTTGGAAATCATCTCTAGATCCGAATATGACTATCTGCTCAGGGAGTCTCCGATTATTCCCATATTTTACCACCTGCCCAAACTCCACAAATCTCTCATCAACCCTCCGGACAGACCAATCATCTCTAGGATCGACTCTCTGACCAGTGGAATATCGGAATTTATAGATGAATTCCTACAACCATTAGTCAAAGCACATCAGTCATACCTCAAAGATACTATTAATTTACTTCAAGATATGCAGGATTTTCATTGGGAGGATGATTATATGTGGGCCACCTGTGATGTGAGCAGTCTGTACACCAGTATCCCTCATTCTTTGGGCATACAGGCCATTAGAACCACCTTAGAATCACAACACATTATGCCTAGTAAACAAATAGACTTTCTGGTCAAATGTGTTGACTTTGGACTACATCATAATTATTTTCTTTTCCACAATACTTATTATCTCCAAACATCAGGTGTTGCTATGGGCTCCACATTTGCCCCTTCACAGGCAAATATTTACATGAATCATTGGGAAGACAAATACATATATCACAATAATCCATTCATTCAACAAATCATCTATTACAAAAGATACATCGATGATTTGGTGTTTGTTTGGAAAGGAACTCTGGACGACTTTATCCAGTTTCTGCACCACATGAACACCAATCCATTGAATCTAAAATTTACTAGCAACACTCATTTTGAACGTACTGAGTTTTTAGATGTCATTCTTTACCACGAGGGTGGTAGAGTGTTATCTAAGAATTTTAGAAAAAAATGTGAAGGTAACAGTTACCTTCATGCTAAGAGTGGACATCACAAAAGATGGATTAACAACATTCCCTTGAGTCAATTTCAAAGAATTAGGAGAAATTGCTCTAAGGATGAAGATTATATTAGCGAATCACAAATGATTAAACAGAAGTTTTTGGAGAAATCATATAATAGGGAGATAGTGGAACAAGCCAGGGACAAATGTCTAAACTATTCGAGGAAGGACCTCTTGACCTATAAGGACAAAAATAAGAAAACTCAAGAGAATATACAGGTTCCCTATTTTGTTACCAAATACAGCCATCAAGCATCACAAATCAAACGTATCTTGGAAAAACACTGGCAGGTTCTAATACAAGATCCCATTCTGCATGCAGAACTTCGTGATAAACCCAAGGTAGTGTTTAAAAAGAATCAAAACCTGAAAAACAGAATTGCCCCCAGTGATATACATAACAAGGTCAAGTTGTCTACCACCAACAGTTCTTTTCTACAAATCAAGGGAATGTTTAAATGTGGTAAGATCAATTGTACCACTTGTACACATATGCCCAAAAAAAGTCAACAGACCTTTAAATCCACCGTGACAGGGAAAGAGTATGAAATCAAACATTTTATCAACTGCCATAGTGCTTATACGGTATATTTGATCACCTGCAGCTGTGGACTCCAATACGTAGGGAGAACTAAAAGAAGAATCAAAACCAGGTTTTCTGAACATCTTAGAAACATCTCCTGCGGTTTGGAATCTCACAGCCTATCAGAGCACTGTAGAACTGCACATTCATGTCAACATGCAGCACTTAGTATTTTGGGTATAGAGCAAGTGAAGCTCACGCATAGAGGTGGAGATCTTTTTAAAAAATTAAGGCAGAGAGAGTCCTTCTGGATTTTTGAATTAAAAACCATGCATCCCCAAGGGTTAAATATTGACTTTGATTTTATGGCTTTTAAATAACTTACACTTTTCAATTTTTAATTTTTGCTCATTTATTCATTATGGCATTCAGTTTTAGTTTCAGTTTTTGGTCTGTCTCCCTGTTGGTTTTTACTAGATTTACAATCTGGGTTTGAGCAACACGAAATAATATGGGAGCACATCACTGCACCACAGGGCAAGCTCATGCTGTATATTCGTTATCTTCATATGCAGCATCATTGTCCCACACCAACATTGCAGAGCATTTCCAACAGACACTTCACTTCATCCTTGTTTCTGTGCACGTATATCTCCTTCACTATCGTCCACAATACATTTTCTTTCCTCTGGGGTCTACACATATTCTTGGATGTTTAACAATGTCAGTTATGCACCCCTCACATCACAGAGCTTTTAAACCTATTAGTGATCAGAGCACTTTCTCAAACGGGTTATTTCATCACGGACGTGTAGCTCATCACTGGAAGGTATTCATTCAGACCCCAACTCATTACTCATTCATCCAACCACAAACAATATGCCTGGTCTTACACACAGCACCATCACATCTAACACTTACAGCGCACACATCAATTACTCTTCCATTGTTTCAAAAAAATTTGTTTTATTTTTACTTCACTTTTATTTTACGGTCATCCTCATTTTTATTATCATTCTCAACTTTTATTCACTTTCATTTTTACTTCTACCTACCAATGTTTCATGGTAATGAATATTGAGGTTTTATTTATACCATCATTTGGTTTTTTATTATTTTATCGTTTAAGTCTCACAATTGTACCATTGTTATGCTATCCAGCACGTTCTCAAATGTTTACATAATTTCAGCAACATTGTTGCAGGAACGTTATTGGTTGTCACAATGTTTGTAAGAGTATAAATATATGTATTCATTTGTTACACACTTTTCTGTCACCCCTGATGTGGAGTTGAAGCTCCACGATACTCGTTGGGTTAGCTTTTGCACTCCCTCCCGCTCCCGGTTGTTTGATCCATCATTCCGCCAACTGTGTCGCCGTTTACACGTGCTCTCCAGCGCTTTGCATCTCCAGTTGCCACAGATTTGGGAACTTTTTCCTTCTTCAAACACACGGAGCAGTCTGTCTGGCATACGAATAAGGACATCATATAAGGAGACACAGTGACTGTTTTGACACCGATAACAACGGGAGAAAACGGACACAGCACGTCGGCTAGAGGGGTAGGGACCCCGATATGCACCAAGCCCAAGATGGGCATCATGTGAGTGCATCTTATTATTGTTTTTATGCCTGTACTAATAAATCTACTACACTTAGATATTACTGCATTTTGTCTCCCTTTGTGTTTTGCTCTCAGATTATATCAGAACTATGGGACATTCACATGGGGTTGTTAGCCCAGCAGCCAATAGAAAAAGGGCCGACCATTCGCCATGTTATTCCTATGGGGGCCCTTTAACTCCGCTCCTCCAGTCAGGCTGCGGCCGACCATTCGCTATGTTATTCCTATGGCGGCCCTTTAACTCCACTCCTCCAATCAGGCTGCGGCCGACCATTCGCCATGTTATTCCTATGGCAGCCTTTTAACCCTGCTCCTCCAATCAGGCTGCGGCTGACCATTCGCCATGTTATTCCTATGGCGGCCCTTTAACTCCGTTCCTCCAATCAGGCCGCAGCCGACAGCAGAAAAACCCAACAGTTCTGTAGGTGTCCAAATTCCCCGTGAACCTCCAACTCTTTTAAAAGAACTGGCTTTCCGTTCAGGATAGGGAAACCTATTTTCAGTAACGGGTTATGGCCCATTACACCTTAGGTCCACATTACAACTCTTTCCATTCCAGATACAGGGGGCCCTACAGACATGGCAGACCCCCTCTTCTATCAGACATTCCCTGCCTAAACCTCAGGGGGCACCTGATGTGTTATATTCCTCTGAGTAGGAACTGCTGTTGGATTCAGATATTGAGGATGGTTCAGTTCTGGAGTCGTCTTGGTGTCTTGGGGACCCGTTTGAAGTTGATCCTGACCTCTCTTCTGAGGGTCTGATCAGAGCTTATCACGGTGCCCGTGATTCCCTGTCAGTCACACTGATGATACCTGTGCATTGGTGCAGATGGTTTGGCCCGCCCAGGATGTTCCTTTTTATACTGGGCCTGTGACAGCTGTCTGATGCCCTTTCGTGGTGTTCCTGAAGTTGAGCCTCTTGCTGAGTTACTGTGTTCCTGTGTACCGATCCGGCTCGTCTGACCATTCTCTGTTCCTGCTCTCTGATTGGATTCCTGCGCTGTCTGACTTCCTGCTCCGTTACCGACCTGGCTGTGGCTGACGTTCCTACTCCGTTACCGACCTGGCTGTGGCTGACGTTCCTGCTCCGTTACCGACCTGGCTGTGGCTGACGTTCCTGATCGAGGGATTCCTGGTTCCGGTCATCGCTACCGGTTGCTCATCAGTTCCTGAGTTCCTGTGTTCCAGGTCGCCCAACGGCGACATTCTGAACTGTACTAGTGGGGCTCCGTTCATTCACTCTCATTGGCGCTACACCGTGGCCTTCGTTTACCGAGCTGTTGTATGCTAGCTGAGCTGCCTCTCTGTGGCCGTACCTGCCCGATCCAGTTACTGTGTGTGTTGCCTCCATTGTAGAGCCGAATACACTTGCCAAGCTTTATCATACTATCAGAGCCGCTTACACTGTCCGAGCTGCGCTTTGTACCTAGTCTGTCCATGGCTTTAGCAGAGCAGTTTAGTTCCGGTACGTGGGTTACCGTGCATGCACCTCCCGGTGCAGTGGCCTCCGTTTGCTCTCGCTGTATGGTACTGATACGGCACCGGAAGGGTGTCTGGGCACTAGTCATTGCTCGTGTGTAGTCTCATTCATCGCATTCCTGTGCGAGGCTCGCAGTGGCTGGCATAGTGTTACTCCTGTTGGCACCTAGTGGGTGACCTGGCTCTGATCTCCTTTGGCTCACAACAGTACTCCTTTACGTTCAAGGGCTTTACCGGTTCCGTTTACTAGTTCTGCTAGCGCTCTTCCATTCACTCCTCCTGGAGTTTTACTCAGCTCTGGTTGCTTATGCAGTCTCCTTGGGCGTCCTTTTGTAACAGCTAAATGAGAGTGATTTGAGCAAGCCTACTACTGATCGTGTATTCTTCCAGAGACTTATTGGTTCAGCTGGGCGTTGTCAGCCTACCATCATTGTGACTGATCAGTGGGTTATTCCTTAACCCTTGTCTATCCTGTTATACAGTATTATTCCATATTTTTGTTTATTACTGCTTTATACCAGTCTGTCTATGCCTGACCTGGCCCCCAGGGGCGCTATTCCTGATTTTCAGTTCAAATAAACTGTGTTTTTACTTATACCTTGTCTGAGTGTCAGAAAACCGTAACAGTACGAAAGGGCCATGACCTCTGACGGTAAAGGTGACAGTAATACACAGAACCTCCACTGGAGGATGGATGTGCACGAGCAGCGCTTGGACCAGTTGGCACTGGCCATGCAAACATTGCTAGAACGTACGGTACACCTTGAGAAACCTAACCAAAATCCGGTGGTCCTCCCAGTTGTGACACCGGATCACGTTGCTGGTCAAATGGTTGCCGTCTCCAGAAGTTTAACGGCGGCGGCGCCGTTACCGTTGAGATACAATGGCGAACCCACCCTGTGTAGAGGGTTTATTAACCAACTTGAGATATTTTTAGAACTCACGCCTCACGCTTTTCTGAACGACCGTAGTAAGGTGGGATTCATGATATCTCTATTAACGGGTAAAGCCCTGGCATGGGCTAGCCCACTATGGGAGAAGGCCAAACCATGTACATCAGATTTTGACGAATTTGTCAAGCAGTTTCTGAGAGTATTCGAGCTGCCTGGGAGAACCTCCTCTGCTGCCAAAAGATTAATGGAGATTCAGATGGGCGAACGCACCGCAGGTGAGTACGCCATAGAATTTCGGATACTGGCAGCAGAGGTAGGGTGGAATAATGAGGCTCTAGTGGCAGCTTTCTCCCAGGGACTATCAGATGTGATTAAAGACGAAATTGCGGCCAGAGAGGTACCTACCGATTTGGATGATTACATAGATTTTGCATTTCTCATTGATACACGCATACGAGAAAGGCACTTGGCCAAAAGGGCTAGATCCAGAAGCCATGGGCACGACGGCCCTTTAAACCCACCCTCGCCTCCCAATCCTCCTGATCGAGTTAATGAACTGGGGGAACCTATGCAACTCGGGTTCACCAGGCTATCTAAGGAGGAGCGGGCACACCGCAGAAGGCAGGGTCTATGTTTATATTGCGGCAAGAATGGGCATATGCTACGTAATTGTCCGGTACGGCCGGGAAACGCACGCACCTAGGGTACCTTGGGGGACAGGCCCTAGGTGGTGTACAATCGTCCCCAGATCCCTGTTCCAAGAAACCCATCATTTCGGTGTGCTTCCCTGTAGGTGATCAAGCGGTTGAGGCACTAGCATTAATAGATTCTGGCGCTGCAGGCTCTTTTATGGACAAGACATTTGCTGAGACGCACAGTATTCCGCTGTCCAAAAAAGATACGCCTTTAGCCATTGAAGCCATTGATGGTAGACCGCTAGAACCCGCATTCATCACCATGGAAACTACACCTATCTCTATGAATATTGGGGCTCTCCACCAGGAGAGGGTCTGTTTTCAGATTATACATTCACCCCATCATGCGGTCATATTGGGGTTCCCTTGGTTATTTTTACACAACCCCCAGTTTGACTGGCAAACATGTGAGGTCAAGTCGTGGTCTGATTACTGATTACTTGATTATCGAGGACTTAACAAATTGATGCCTAAAAACGCATATCCAATTCCACTCATTACAGAACTGTTTGACAGGTTGAAAGGCTCATCTATATTTACTAAACTCGATTTACGTGCGGCTTACAACCTGATACGGATAAGGGCCGGGGATGAGTGGAAAACGGCATTCAATACTAGGTCGGGTCATTATGAATATTTGGTCATGCCATTCGGCTTATGTAATGCACCTGCCGTGTTTCAAGAATTCATCAATGATATCCTCCGTGACTTATTACAGTCCTGTGTTGTCGTGTACCTCGATGACATATTGATTCACTCTGCCAATTTAACCCAACACATTCTGGATGTGTCTGAAGTCCTGCTACGATTACGCAAGAACAAATTGTTCTGTAAATTGGAGAAATGCGAATTTCATTGTTCCAAGGTACCCTTTCTGGGATTCGTCATTTCTAATGATGGCATTGCCATGGATGAGGGTAAATTGGCAGCAGTCCTACAGTGGCCACCACCTAAAGGGTTAAAAGCTATACAAAGGTTTTTGGGTTTTTCCAATTATTACAGGAAATTCATTCAGAATTTTTCCACTATTATTAAACCCCTCTCTGACCTTACGCATAAGGGAGCCAACCCCTCTCAGTGGTCTGATGCAGCTGAAAGGGCTTTTGATACTCTCAAATCTGCATTCTCCTCCGCTCCTATCCTTTCCCACCCTAACCCCTCCCTGCCATTTACGTTGGAGGTCGATGCCTCTGAGGTTGGGGTAGGGGCAGTCCTCTCCCAACGTCCGAAAGAAGGGGGCAACCTGAGACCATGCGGGTTCTTTTCTAAAAAGCTATCCAGCGCCCAAAGCCATTACGAAATTGGGGACAGGGAGCTGTTGGCTATAATCTTGGCACTGAAAGAATGGCGACATTTATTGGAGGGCACAAGAACCCCAGTACTAATACTTACAGACCACAAAAATTTGATTTACCTTTCAGAGGCTAAAAGGTTGTCATCTCGCCAGGCTAGGTGGGCACTGTTTCTGTCAAGGTTTAACTTTATAGTGTCCTACTTGCCTGGATCAAAAAACGTGAGAGCTGATGCCCTGTCCAGGCAATTTTGCACAGACATTGAGAGGGATGAAACCCCGGTTCCTATTATTCAGCCTGACAGAATTCTGGCCACGATACGTACTAGTATCACTTCGCCATTGGGGGAACAAATATTGGCATCCCAGGCCAGGGCACCTCCGGAAACCCCAGTTGGCAAGTGTTTTGTGGATGAGCCTTTACGGGTCCAATTACTTGAATACTATCACTCCTCGAAGGCAGCTGGGCACATTGGCCGAGATCAGCTAGTATGGTCTCTATCACAAATGTTTTGGTGGCCTTCTCTAAGAGCTGACTGTGCGGCATTTACGTCTGCTTGTGCCACATGTGCCCGTAATAAGTCTCCCAGACACCTCCCAGTGGGTTTGCTCCAACCAGTACCTAATGGCGAACGCCCATGGTCACACATCTCCATTGACTTTCTGGGAGAATTGCCATCATCCAAGGGCTATACTTTTATTCTTATGGTGGTGGACAGGTTCTCTAAGATGGCTCATTTCGTGCCCCTCTCTGGTCTCCCTTCGGCCCAGGAATTGGCAACAGTCTTTGCCAAAGAGGTATTTCGCTTGCACGGGGTTCCCAGAGTAATAGTATCTGACCGAGGGAGTCAATTCGTCTCGAGATTCTGGAGGGCATTCTGTAGCCAAATGGGCATACAATTGTCCTTTTCCTCCGCCTACCATCCCCAGACCAACGGGGCCGCTGAGCATGCCAATCAGGGACTGGAGCAGTTTTTGCGTTGCTTTGTGACTGATCATCATGACAATTGGGCCGACCTGTTGCCGTGGGCAGAGTTCGCCAGGAACTGTGCGGTCAATTCATCGTCTGGGAGCTCCCCGTTTCTTGTCAACTACGGGTTCCAGCCTTGTCTGCTCCCAGACTCATTTCAGTCACAACAGATTCCGGCTCTGGATGAGCACATTGAGCAACTCCGCTCCACATGGGCACAGGTGCAAAGGTCCCTCAGCCAGTCCTTTCAGCGTCAACAGCGACATGCTAATCGCAGACGGTTGCCAGAGGTCTCATTTCAGGTTGGGGATAGGGTATGGCTCTCCTCCAGGAATCTAAATTTGCAAGTACCATCCAACAAATTGGCTCCCCGGTTCATTGGTCCGTTTAAGATTATCCGTAAGGTTAACCCCGTGGCATACGCACTAGAACTTCCTGCATCTATGCGCATTCATAATGTGTTCCATGTATCACTACTGAAACCCTTGGTTTGCAACCGTTATACTACCACTCCGGTGGTTCCTGGGCCGGTGGATGTTCAAGGTCAAGAGGAATACGAAGTTCAGAGTATTATTGACTCCAGGAGATTTAGAGGTAAATTGCAATATTTGGTCCACTGGAGAGGCTACGGGCCTGAGGAACGTTCATGGGTGGACCAAAAAGACCTACATGCTCCACGTTTATTACGCAATTTTCACTCTAAATATCCACACAAACCCAAACCAGCAGGCAGGAGAGGGGGTCTTTGAGAGGGGGGTACTATCACGGTGCCCGTGATTCCCTGTCAGTCACACTGATGATACCTGTGCATTGGTGCAGATGGTTTGGCCCGCCCAGGATGTTCCTTTTTATACTGGGCCTGTGACAGCTGTCTGATGCCCTTTCGTGGTGTTCCTGAAGTTGAGCCTCTTGCTGAGTTACTGTGTTCCTGTGTACCAATCCGGCTCGTCTGACTATTCTCTGTTCCTGCTCTCTGATTGGATTCCTGCGCTGTCTGACTTCCTGCTCCGTTACCGACCTGGCTGTGGCTGACGTTCCTGCTCCTTTACCGACCTGGCTGTGGCTGACGTTCCTGCTCCGTTACCGACCTGGCTGTGGCTGACGTTCCTACTCCGTTACCGACTGGGCTGTGGCTGACGTTCCTGCTCCGTTACCGACCTGGCTGTGGCTGACGTTCCTGATTGAGGGATTCCTGGTTCCGGTCATCGCTACCGGTTGCTCATCAGTTCCTGAGTTCCTGTGTTCCAGGTCGCCCGACGGCGACATTCTGAACTGTACTAGTGGGGCTCCGTTCATTCACTCTCATTGGCGCTACACCGTGGCCTTCGTTTACCGAGCTATTGTATGCTAGCTGAGCTGCCTCTCTGTGGCCGTACCTGCCCGATCCAGTTACTGTGTGTGTTGCCTCCATTGTAGAGCCGAATACACTTGCCAAGCTTTATCATACTATCAGAGCCGCTTACACTGTCCGAGCTGCGCTTTGTACCTAGTCTGTCCGTGGCTTTAGCAGAGCAGTTTAGTTCCGGTACGTGGGTTATCGTGCATGCACCTCCCGGTGCAGTGGCCTCCGTTTGCTCTCGCTGTATGGTACTGATACGGCACCGGAAGGGTGTCTGGGCGCTAGTCATTGCTCGTGTGTAGTCTCATTCATCGCATTCCTGTGCGAGGCTCGCGGTGGCTGGCATAGTGTTACTCCTGTTGGCACCTAGTGGGTGACCTGGCTCTGATCTCCTTTGGCTCACAACAGTACTCCTTTACGTTCAAGGGCTTTACCGGTTCCGTTTACCAGTTCTGCTAGCGCTCTTCCATTCACTCCTCCTGGAGTTTTACTGGTTGCTTATGCAGTCTCCTTGGGAGTCCTTTTGTAACAGCTAAATGAGAGTGATTTGAGCAAGCCTACTACTGATCGTGTATTCTTCCAGAGACTTATTGGTTCAGCTGGGCGTTGTCAGCCTACCATCATTGTGACTGATCAGTGGGTTATTCCTTAACCCTTGTCTATCCTGTTATACAGTATTATTCCATATTTTTGTTTATTACTGCTTTATACCAGTCTGTCTATGCCTGACCTGGCCCCCAGGGGCGCTATTCCTGATTTTCAGTTCAAATAAACTGTGTTTTTACTTATACCTTGTCTGAGTGTCAGAAAACCGTAACAGAGCTGTATTAACTACCCTCAACATTCCCTTGGTTCAAGAAGTTCCTTCTGATCCCTCTGATGTTTTTCAGGAGCCTGCAAAGCCCCTTACTTATTTTCCTCCTAATCCCACTCTTGACCGTCTGGCTTCTGAAGAGTGGAAATCACCAGACAAGATTGCTTCTGTGTCCAGGAAATTTGCCAAGTTTTACTCCTTTTCTGAAGCTGCGCTTGCTAAGTGGGTTCATCCCCTCAAAGTGGATGCACCTATCTCCAGGTTATCTACTGCTTTGCCAGTCTCTGATGCTTCTGCTCTGAAGGACTGGACTGACAAGAAACTTGAGATTTCTCTCAAGTCCATTTTCGCCACTGTTGGTACAGCTATGCTCCCAGCGTTTGCTATTGCGTGGGTTAACCAGGCTATTGCAGTCTGAACTGAGCAGCTTGCAACGGCTGTCCGTCAGAATGCTCCTACTTCAGAGAAATTGCATCTTCTTTCCGATATCTCTGAAGCGCAACACTATGTTTATGCTGCCGCCTTTGATGCCGTCCGCATGATGGCTAGGGTTTCTACTACATCTGTGGTTGCCAGGCGAGCCCTTTGGCTCAAGATCTGGTCTGTTGACACTGCTTCCAAGAAAGCCTTGCTTTCTTTGCCTTTTCAGGGTACCTCCTTGTTTGGTCCTGATCTTAAGGAATTAATCTGCAAGGCTACTGGGGATAAAAGTACTCTTCTACCCTTGGTCCCTAAGAAGAAAATGACGCTTAAGCGTAACCGGTATTTTCGTTCCTTTCAGAATGAGACTCATCAGGCGAACCAGGCGGTTCCCTCAGCTCCGCATACCTCCTCCAAGCCCAAACAGCAATGGAAGCCCAAGGTCTTCTCCAAGCCCAAGGCTTCCAAGACTGCTTCGGCATGACTCGCTGAACATGGGTCCGCACCCTGCTGTGGGTGGTTGTCTGCAACTCTTTCACAGCATTTGGGAGGATTCTGTGTCGGACCCATGAGTTTTACAGGTGGTGAAAGATGGATACAGGATCCCTTTCTATTCTCTTCCTCCCCTTCATTTTCATCTTTCTCATACTCCTCAGGGTACCGAGAAACGTCATCTGTTCGACGGGGCTGTTCAGGCTCTATTGGACAAGGATGTCCTGGAGCCAGTGCCCCTTCCAGACAAGGGTTCGGGGTTCTATTCAAACCTCTTTGTGGTCACCAAAAAGGACGGCGGATGTCTCCCTATTTTGGATTCGAAGGATCTAAACTCCTTCGTGATCAGGAATCACTATCACCTGGAATCACTGCGTACAGTGATTGCTGCCATGTCTCCGGGGGAGTTCCTTGCTTCTCTGGATCTACAGGATGCTTATTTACACATCTAAGTTCATCTGGAGAGCAGGCAGTACATTCGGTTTGCCTGCGACATAGGGCATTTTCAGTTCTCAGCTCTTCCATTTGGTCTGACGATGGCTTCTTAGGTGTTCCAACGGGTTCTGGGGGCCTTGATATCCGTCCTTCACAGGGACGGCATCAGAGTGACTCCTTACATGGACGACTTGTTATTGGAAGCCACCTTTGGCGGACCTTCTTCATCAGCAAGTTCAGACCTTCATCCAAACTCTTACCCATCACGGTTGGATTGTCAACTTGAACAAGTCGGATCTTGTCCCATCCCAGCAATTGGTCTTCCTGGGTCTTCTCTTCGATATTCAGAGGTGCATGGTGTTCCTCCCGGATGAGGTGGCTCACCAGATTGCCCACAGGGTTTCAGCTATTCTGTCTCAGGTTCCGGTTCCAGTTCGGAGGCTGTCTTCCACGATAGAAGCAGTCCCATTCACCATGGTGCACACCAGGGGACTCCAGAGGTTTGTGATCCAGGTGTGCAAGACTCAACCAGACCATGAGAGGATGTCAGTTTCCCTTCCTCTTCACGAGGAACTGAGCTTGGAGTGGTGGCTGGACCTGTCCAACCTGCTAAAGGGGAGATCCTTTCTGATTCCCTACTGGACCACAGTGACGATGGACGCCAGCCTCTCGGGCTGGGGAGCTGTCCTGGGTCGAATCAGCGCTCAGGGGAAATGATCCATAGAGAAGTCCCTACTTCCAATCAACATCTTGGAACTTCAGGCGATATTTCATGCCCTGCGTCATTGGGTGTCTCAGCTGGAGGACTGTCCAGTCCGAGTAGAGTCTGACAACGCCACAGCAGTGGCCTACATCAACAAGCAAGGCGGAACAAGAAGTCTCGCTGCTTGGTTAGAGATCAAGGCTATTTTGTCCTGGGCAGAAGATCATGTTCCTGCCATATCCGCAGTGCACATTCCAGGCATAGACAATGTCATGGCAGACTTCCTCAGTTGTCACACAGTGGACAGCGGAGAGTGGGAGTTACACCCTGAGGTGTTCCAGCTCATTGTTCAGAGGTGGGGGATGCCTCACGTGGACCTGATGGCGACGAGACACAACAGGAAGGTTCTGGTGTTCTACTCACGGTGGAGAAACTCTCTGGCTCTAGCTGTAGCTGCGATGTCCATCCCTTGGATATTCCCTCTGGCCTACATCTTTCCTCCCCTTCCAATGTTGATAAGGGTGTTACAGAAACGTTGTCCGGTCATCTTGATTGCTCTGAATTGGCCTCATCAATCCTGGTTTCCAGAGCTTCTGGCTCTATCTGTGGCAGAGTCCTTTCTGCTCACCTCCCGTCCGGATCTTCTTCTGCAGGGTTACCTGTGGAAGGAAGATGTCCATTGGCTCAATTTGACAGCCCGGAGGTTGAATCCTCGATTTTAAGGAAGAAAGGTTTTTCTTCTGCTACTATGCTTTGTGCTCGTAAGCCTGTTTCTTCCAAGATCTATCACCGTGTCTGGTCGACCTTTGTGTCTTGGTGTGCTGATAGGGATCTGCCCCTTGATTTTGGTCTGCCTACTCTCCTGGCCTTTTTACAGGACGGTGTGGATAAGGGACTCAGTTTGAGTTCTCTTATGGTTCAGACTTTGGCGCTTTCTGTCTTCTTCCAGAAACGCATTGCTATCCTTCCTGATGTCAAGGTTTTCTTCCAGGGTGTTGCTCATGTTCGTCCTGCCTTCCGGAGTCCCGCTCCTCAGTGGGATCTTAATTTGGTTTTGGGCATTCTTCAGTGTCCTTCCTTTGAGTCTTTGGCTACTATTCCTCTACGTCTCTTGACGTGGAAAATGGCGATCATGTCTGTTCGTTGTGTTACGGAGTTGCAAGCTCTTTCCTGTAAACCACCATATCTGATTTTTCACAAGGATAAGGCGGTGCTTCGCAACTCCAAGGAGTTTTTACCTAAGGTGGTCTCTGAGTTTCACATCAATCAGGAGATTGTGGTGCCCAGTTCGGTGTGCTGTGTATCAGTTCCTGGGGTGTTTTTACCCCTGTTCAGTGTCCGACGACACTTCAGTTTTGTTGGACTATCTCTGACCTGTTGGTCCATAGCTGCACTGGTGACTTTGGGGGCCTTGCGCCTGGTCCTTGCCTTCTTCCCGCCTCTGGGAAACTCAATGGTTGGACATCCCAAAGTTACCAGTAACCTGTATTGGACGACAGAGAAAAGAGGATTTTAGTCTTACCTGTTAAATCCTTTTCTCTTAGTCCATACAGGTTACTGGTCTCCCACCCTGTCAAGAGACCATGCTTGGCTCTCCTGTGACAGACCGTGGGGGTCCTTCAGGGTCATGCTCACAGGAGTCTTCTTCCCTTCTACTATCTAGTCCTAGTTAGTGTCTCAAATAATTCTGGAGCTGGTTGGCTAGCTGCAGCCAAGGAGGGAAGGGAGGCTCCACCCCCTACATACATTTAGAGAAATGTTCCTGCCTACTTAAAGGGGCGGATCGCCTCCCAGAGTTACCAGTAACCTGTATAGACTAAGAAACGGATTTAACAGGTAAGACTAAAATCCTCTTTTAATGCTCTACCTAGGTACATGAAAACTAATCTAGCTAGGGATTATTCACGCAGGTTGTCACAAGATTCGTTACTCAATCAAGCTATTAAGCTGTATAATGCCCAGCAGAGTGAGACTACCCCAGCTAGGGACAAGAAGCCTTCCCCCCAGTGTGTAGCGGAGACATTGGTTGAGGAAAGCTTGCCATTTGAATCTGGCAAGAGAACCTATGCAGAGGTGTTAAAATTTCCACAGGTTCATAAACAGGCACCAAGACAGAGGGGGCCTGCCTCTGTTGGTTCCCAGGGGTCTAATAACTCAAATTGTCAGAAACCATTTTTCAAAAGGTCCCAGGGATACAACAGAAACCAAAATAATAAATAATAATAATAATAAATCATTCACACATAGTCATAGTAGTTGAAGTTCCCTATAACAGATTAATTATAGGTGCCGATCTGCTACCGCGATTAAGTCCCATTACAGACTATGTGAATGTTATGCAATTGTCTTTTGCCCAGATAAATCTGGAGAAAGCAGTGGTAAGTAATAAGACTTACCATGACCTAAAGACACCAAAGGGAATCTGCCACCCCTACTAACGGTGAAACTTTAGATAAGTGGGTTCATATAAACCAATTGCATGCTTGTCACCCTAAATCTCAGTTACAGATCAGAGAGGGAGAAGCTGAAGAAGAACAAGAATCCTAATTCAATCAGCGGATGGATGAATATCCTTGATTGTCCAAATGACATTGTCATGTTGGGTTCTATTGTCTTCTTTTGGTTTCAGTGAAACATCGCTCTCTCTTTTGTCTGTCTGTGTGGCATGTATGTTCCCCACTAACACTCAAACGTATCTCGTCAACAAATGAATTGATGCTTATGATTCTCTGAAAATGTTGTTATGCTAATTTTATTTTTCCTTTTGACAAGGTATTGTTTGTAGCATACAGCTGAGGGTCAATTCCTCTGTAAAAGGGGGAAGAGCAGAGACAGAGAATGTTAGTTTATTGTAGTTTAGCTTAAGGCTAGCAAGGCCACCAGCAAACTGGTGCAAAATATATATACAGTAACTGTTACAGTACCAAGGTCATAGGGAAGCTGACTGAAACTGTATTGTAATTGTTTCAATGTCTGAGATCACTCGTGTCATTTCTTTTAGACCAAAGAGTTCTTAAAAGATTGAGGTCGGTTGACCGTTACCATGCTTATGGACATCAAGACCAAGGCTGTGATGTGGATCATCCTTCTTCTGTGACAGGAGTTCCTGACAAAGCCAAGCGTGGTTCCAGTGCCTTTCATCAAGAACCATTGGGCAAGAGATGCCGGAGTCCATCCTAACAGAGAAGAATTTATATCCCAGAGGAGTTTTGCCAACATGGTCCCATAATCGCCATCAAAGAAGAAATTTGATATTTCTCCCACCACCTGTTTCTAAAACTGGGAGTCTGATATGATCTGTGAGCCATTTTTAGCTCAAGCCAAAACTAAGGCGATCCTTGAGTAGGCCAAGCAAATATTCGTATTAGATATAACATCTTTTTATCAACAGAATTGGTATATGGTTTCCTTTTTGAAGATATTGTTTCATATATTGAAGAAAACAAGAAGTACTTCATCTTTTTGGGAACAAGTCGATGCCATTAAGTAGTTGATGGACTGAAGTGAGCTGTGTATTAACTTCAGAAACAATCACAGTCACGAAGATGACAAGAAGATGACAACAGTCTCTTCTAGTTTAGCAATAAGGTTTTAGAACTTTAATCAAGTTAGAAAATTTGTGCTAAAAGGGGGATTATGTCAGAGACTTTGTCCTGGTGGAGAGTAGAGGGTTAATTTTCAAAACCAAAAATTAACTGAAATTCTGTTTTAAGATGTGTGTAAATGATCTCATGTTAAAACAATGGCCCATTGGTTCAAGGTAGGGGGGAAAATAACTGAATGGCAGATTGATGTCCAGTGTGAGACAGAAAGTCTAAAGCAGAGACAGAGAAAGCCTAGCAAAATGACTAGTTTATGGGATCTCTGATAACCTTATGGTCTCTACCTGTTTAGATGAATGCCGGGCCATATGCCATATGTAAAATTCTAATGTAGCGTAATGGCTCCATCTGTAGCATTTATATTGTTATTACTCATATCTTGTATTTTTCTTATATTATTAGCATAATATATAAGTATCCAATCAGGTCATACTGGTGATGTCACAGTATAATGAGATGGATCTCTGTCCAATCATTGGGAATGGGCGGAGATTACTGATAGAGTAAAATTTGCCTAATAAAATCTAACAGAAGGTAATTTCGCTTTCTTGGCTCCGTGGTTGAAATCCTAATAACATCTGGCTATTCAAGTCCTGCTCTGGAACCTAACTGAGGCATACAAAGAAACACACTTGGATTTCTTCATGTAAATTCTGTATAAGTCCAGATTCACATATTTTCTCCTATATTGGGAGAAATTTAATTGTCTTATAATTGTCTTAAGTGGACTGGTCAACCATTTGGGATCAATTATAATAATTTATATTAGCTCTAGAGTTCTGGAATTAAGCAGACTTTATCTATTCATTATTGGTAAATAATTATATTTTTGCGAGATAAGTATAATATAGTTATATAGCGTGGTCTATATATTAGTTAATATAATTCTTGGTATTTATAGAATAATATTCTGGGAAGATTATAATAGCTAATATTAGATCTAGGGAGTTTAGTTATTAACCCTTTAACAGCTATTTGTATGTTATTAGTAGTGTTTTCTTTGGAATTCTCTGTGTATGTGCTAGGCCTAACATTTGTAAATTGGAAGTTTTCACTTTCACTAGACAAAAGAAACATCCTTCTGAATGTGGCACCTTATTTTAAATCAGTGGATTAACCCTTGAAATGCCTATTGGTTTTACAATATATTGCTATAGTCATAGGTATGATATATGTTGCATGAAGTTGGTATACTTTCTAGACATATATTATTGGATTGATTGTAAGTATATTCTTACCAATAAACAAAAGAAAGAGAAAAGGACTTAAACAGCACCAACACCCCCTCCGATTCACAGGTGGGTTGTCAAGTTGCGAAAATTGGTATTGACTGAAAGGAGAAATAAAGGGGAAAATCACAATAAAACCTAACTTTTATTATTTACACATAAAATTAGGAATTAATTCCCAAAGCTAATAATATATAAAAGAATGTATGTGCGAATTGATTTAAGCGTATAGTACCAAGCTCAGTATACCCAATAGTCAGCCTATTAGTATTTAACGAATCTCAAATAGAATGCTTCAACCATTAATCACATCCCAAAATTCTCCAACATGGTATCCTTGATTATATATGATGATCAAATACATTTACATATATAGTGTGTATCCGTAGTCCTACATGGTCAGTATAGCGCTCACTCATTAATTATGCGTATTCATATCTGCCTATTAGAATAATCTCTAATTAATGGGCTAATATCTGCTGGGGAGAGACAAAATTCCGGAGAGCGGGATGGATGTCATCAGAGGTATTTTATAACATTCACCTCTCCTATTGTCCCCGCAATCCCTATGCCTCACCCATACAAGCATATATCGGCATCTGTTAGATAATGTGATATATTAGTTTTGTACAACAGATATTCAAATAGGTTATAGTAAACTTTATTAACCCAGATAATAGCTGGAATTGCCTTCCCTTATTAATAAGGAGGGGCAATATTCAGGAGGGGACGGTGTATTACTGGGGGTTATTTAAATACCTTCTTCCCCTTACCTACCATCCCTCTCCCTATGCCACCCGCACCCTCATATATATCTGCATTCAGATTTCGGGTATATTGGCAATATACTCTCTGCTTGATTATCAGTCAGGATTAGTTAATTAACCTCTTCATAATCAATTGCCCTATTTAGAGATTCGCAGCCATATATGAAGCAAATAACTCCTCTATAAATCACACTTGAGCTATAATCAAGCTGACCATCTATAACTACCATAACACTGGAAGCTGATACTAAACCGCCAGAGTGAGGCACTCAGCGGAGAGCATCGGTCAGGCCACCATCAAAAAAGTGTGGTAGCCACACATGTACCGGCTCTTATCCCAAAAAAACTGAGTGAAAAACGCAAACTAATATGGGGTTAACTATTACTGAGCAAGCATGAATTAAACTGGTATAATCTCCAAGTGTCAAAGACACAGCATGTTCCTGACGTACATTTCGCAACTGAATAGCTTTATCAAAGAACGCCGGCCGCTTTGAATCGAACGGTTAAATACATTCATCCCATCCCCCTACTTGAAACATACTAGCTCTAATTGGATCCTCCATGTGTCCATCTGATCAGAAGATTATGCCTTCTAAATAGTCCTAATAGTTACCTGGGTGGACACACTTGTATCAAATTCATTCATTTTGTTACAAAGCACAAAGGAGATATATATTCCCCTTATGTACACAGTGATCCCATGATCGATTACAAAGTATATTTACAAAACCAGATCATAAACAGAACATTCTTGTTATATAGTCGGGATTATCCAGCCATTACATTCCATCCCCTGAAAGGGTTAAGACCTTTTAATACTATTGAGGTTTCTTATATAGCACAGAGCTAATTATCATACATATGCCAGCGGCATGATATTGTACCATATATCTGTACTGCATATAAGAATTCCAATGCATATCATGATATCTGGTGTACTATCATTTTAATAATTATAATATGTAAGCTGATAGTCACATGTTCTTTTATAATATTCACTATATATGAGCTGATAGTCGCATTCCCTCATTCAGACCCTCAGGAAATAAACTTTGTAACTGATATATTTATTCATTTTCTGACTAACAGCCGTTTTTCATAATCTCCTTTCCTGATACCCAGAGAGACCTTTTCTAACACAATTACCTTCAATTCCTTCATTTTGCTATCATGTGTCTGCAAAAAATGTCTTGCAACACTCGTTAGATTTTTATTCTTATCTAAATCTTTCTTGGCCCAAAGGATACTGTAAATATGCTCTCTGATTCTGTCTCTTAATTTCCGTGTAGTCATACCTACATAGATTTTCTGACACATGCATTTTGTTGCATATACCACGTTTTGAGAGTTACAGTTAGCATAATGATTGAATTGATGCTTATGTCCAAATCTGACAAATTTGTCATCTCCAATGTGTGGGCATATGTTACAATTCCCACAACCATATGTGCCTTTTAAAAGCAATGATTTAGATCTCCTATTTACAAAATGGCTCTTGGTGAGTGTATCCTTCAAATTAGGAGCTCTTCTACTAGTCATCTGTACCCTGTCTTCTAGTACCTTTTTTAGATCTTGATCTGTCAGTAATATCTGCCAATGTTTATTAAATATCTTTCTAAGATCTTCCCATTGATTATTGTATGTACCAATAAACCTAATGTTCCTTTCCCCTTCTGTCCTTCTTATTTTATCATTCAAGAGGAAATGTCTGGGAGTACTGCTAGCACGCATCTCTGATCGCTTAATCATGTTATTACCATACCACCTCTCTTTAAATCTTTGTTTTAATTCCTGAGCACGATGCCGATACTGAGAGTCATCCGAGCAGTTTCTGCGTAATCTTAGGAATTCTCCAGTAGGTATTGAATTAATAACAGGTCCTGGGTGAAAACTATGCCTGTGTAGGATGGTATTTGGAGCTGTGGGTTTCCTATATAAATCAGTATCTAGGAAACCCCTTTCATTTTTGCAGATAGTTAAGTCCAGAAAATTGATCCTACTATAACTATACTCCAAAGTCAATTTTAAGTTTTGTTGGTTATCATTTAGTCTAGATACATATTCTCTGATTTTATTCTCACTATCATCCCAAAGTATCATCAGATCATCAATGTATCTATACCAAATCAGAGCATGACAGCTCCATTCTGATAAACAATCTCCAAAAACTACCTCATGTTCCCAATAACCAAGATATAAATTGGCATACGTGGGGGCACATGCCAACCCCATTTCTGTGCCCCTAACTTGTAAATAAAAATGATCATGGAACACAAAGTAGTTGTGTGTTAGGACAAACTTTAATATCTTTTATAATAAATCTCCTTAGCTCAAAGCTCACTGTCTCATCCCTTTCCAAAAAAAAGTTAACTGACCTAAGACCTTCCTCATGTCCTATAGATGTATATAATGACTCCACGTCGCAAGTAACAAGCAGCGTGGAGTCATCTACTGGCAGGTTATCCAGCTTCCTTAAAACATCACCCATATCCTTGATGTAAGATGGCAGTTCCAAAACATACCTTCTTAATTTCTGATCAAGGAACTGGGATGCTTTTTCACACAAACTACCCATTCCAGACCCAATAGGCCTGCCTGGTGGATTAAGCAGGTTTTTGTGTACTTTGGGCAACATGTACAAAGTTGGTATCACCGGATTTGTCATCATCAAAAATCTACTTTCATTCCGACTTATGACGTTATTGTTGGAAGCCTCAGAAACAATCTCGTCATAAGTCTTTAGAAAATCATTAGTTAGATCAAAGAATAACCTCTTGTAGCAATTTGTATCATTAAGTTGTTTAATAGCTTCAGTCATATATAAGTTTTTTGGCCACAAGACCACATTCCCACCCTTATTGGCTGGTTTCACAATGGTGTCTTCCCACCCAGCTATTTCTTTAATAGCATCCTGTTCTTCCTTATGCAGTTTATAAGGACCTTTCTTTTGTGTAAGTGTCATTACATCTCTCATCACTAATTCAGCAAAGATCCTTACTGATGGGCATACATTAACTGATGGAGTAAACAATGATTTAGCTTTTAATTTAAAACTCTCATTGGGCATGTTCTCTTTCAACAGATCCAAAACATCTTCCAATATAGGTTCATTCGGACTATTAATTGGAGCAGTAGTATTCAAATTATATGGTTGTTCAAAAACACATCTCATATCCATACATCCTATTTGAGTATCTTGCGCATTATCCGTATTATTAAAATATTTATGTAACAACATTTTCCTACAAAACAAAAATAAATCTTTGTAAACCTCAAATTTATTTAATTTATGTGTTGGCGAGAAGGACAGTCTTTTATTTGGAACCATCAGATGTATTGGTGTAAGTTGATATTCTGTTAGATTAATGACAGTCAGTGGGCTCTCCACGTTTGTTGGCCCCTCTCGTTGTCCTGTTGGTACCCTCAAACAGATCTGTCTCTCAGATCTCTTCCTCCCGCCCCTTCTGATCTTTCTCCCATATTTTGATACTTCCTGCGACCCCGACCACTCCTCATACTTTGTCCTAAAAAACCGGGATTGGACAGTGTATAAGTTTGTGGTCCCTGAAATGTCTCAGAATTAGCATTTTCAATGTCTGAATAATCTGACTCTGACTGATCGGCTTCTGTTGTGTTAAGCCTAGTGTCATTCCTTACCACATTTTTCCATAAATAGATATTACCCTGTTCATAGTCCTTCATATCTCTAAGGAACTTATTCCTCTTTTTCTCCAAAACTCGTTTTTCAAAGGTATCTATTTCCATATTGAGTTTATCAGTTTATGAGTTTATCATCTATCTCGTCAATAGCCATTAATTTCACCTCAATATCTGCAAGTTGCTTAGAATATTTTCTTTATTGGCTATCTCACAATCTGATAATATTGTCATAAGTTCATTAGAGCATTTATTCAATGCATCCTCCCATCTCTTATTCAAAACCTCATTATCAAAATTAACGGATGGCATTAGTTTAATCCTCAATCCCCTCGGGATTATATCCTTGGCTAAATATTTGTCATAGGATGACGTATTCAACCATGCCCGCATCAATTTCATATTTATTTTTTTATACTCCATCAGTATGTCCTTAGAGCTAATATTTTGACCATTAGACATGGTCCCCGTCAAACCAAATATATCATCAGCTTGAGCAGCCCATTTATCCTGTCTATTAGTAAAACTAAGTATATTTGGATTTGCCATCCTACTGTATCAAGGTGTGCTCTTCACTTATAAAGATGTCTCTACAGACAGAGACTGAAATACAATATAAATATTAAAGTGTGGCACTACCCAACCTTGTGTGTCTTAAGAGGTGTCATAAAGACTGGGTGATGTGATTAGTCAAATTACACATGATTATCAATAAACAAAAGAAAGAGAAAAGGACTTAAAAGCACCAACATCCCCTCCGATTCACAGGTGAGTTGTCAAGTTGTGAAAATTGGTATTGAGTGAAAGGAGAAATAAAGGGGAAAATCACAATAAAACCTAACCTTTATTATTTACACATAAAATTAGGAATTAATTCCCAAAGCTAATAATATATAAAAGAATGTATGTGCGAATTGATTTAAGCGTATAGTACCAAGCTCAGTATACCCAATAGTAGCCTATTAGTATTTAACGTATCTCAGATAGAATGCTTCAACCATTAATCATATCCCAAAATTCTCCAACATGGTATCCTTGATCATATATGATGATCAAATACATTTACATATATAGGGTGTATCCGTAGTCCTACATGGTCAGTATAGCGCTCACTCATTAATTATGCATATGCATAGATGACTATTAGAATAATCTATAATTAATGGGCTAATGGTATCATATATGCTGAGGAGAGACAAAATTCCGTAGAGCAGGATGTATGTCATCAGAGGTATTTTATAAAATTCACCTCTCCTATTGTCCCCGCAATCCCTATGCCTCACCCATACAAGCATATATCGGCATCTGTTAGATAACGTGATATCTTAGTTTTGTACAACAGATAGCCTGTATTGCCTTCCCTTATTAATAAGGAGGGGCAATATTCAGGAGGGGACGGCGTATTATTCGGGGTTATTTAAATACCTTCTTCCCCTTACCTACCATCCCTCTCCCTATGCCACCCCCACCCTCATATGTATCTGCATTCAGATTTCGGGTATATTGGCAATATACTCTCTGCTTGATTATCAATCAGGATTAGTTAATTAACCTCTTCATAACCAATTGCCCTATTTAGAGATTTGCAGCCATATATGAAGCAAATAACTCATCTATAAATCACACTTGAGCTTCTTTTGTTTATTGGTAATCATGTGTAATTTGACTAAGCACATCACCCAGTCTTTATGACACCTCTTAAGACACACAAGGTTGGGTAGTGCCACACTTTAATATTTATATTCTAAGTATATTCTTGGTATAATCTCTGATTGACTATATTAATTGCAATGTATCTGTTTTATTCAGAAGGTAAGCAATATTTGAAATCAGTACATAATTAAATTATAGTGATTTAATCTGGGATTCTATTCCAGTTAGTGTCTAAATTTGATTATTATATACATGGTACAAGGAATTGGCGTAAGAATTTTTTTAGATCAATTCAAATGACAATATACCTTAAACCATAATTAGCATAGTCTATACAGTTTCTGGGGCAGAAGGTAGTCATATACATTGCTGCCAACTGTACTGTATTAATTGTAAGGATCAATTAACCTTTACTATGCTGCTGAGCTATCACGGTGCCTGTGCTTTTTCCTATCAGTCTCTGTGTGTTGCGCTTCCATTGGCTGAGCTTGGTTTGGCCCACCCAGTATGGCCTTTTTATACTGGGCCTCTGGCACCTGTCTGGTGCCCTTTCGTGATGTTCCTGTACCAGTGCTTACTTGTGTTGCTGTGTTCCCGTGTATCGACTTGGCCCGTCTGACTACTTCGCTTCTGGTTCCTGCTCCTTGATTCGACCCGGCCTGGCTGATGTTCCTGCTCCGTGACCTGACCCGGCTTGTCTGACGTTCCTGCTCCGTGATTCAACCCGGCCTGGCTGACGTTCCTGCTTCGTGATCTGACCCGGATTGTCTGACGTTCCTGCTCCGTGATTCGACCTGGCTCTTCAGTTCCTGCTCATCGTGTCGCCTGGGCGACTATCACGGTGCCCGTGATTGCTGCCTTTTCCTGTCAGCTATCTGATTGGGCTCTCCATTGGCTGCCTGTCTTCAGCCCGCCCTGTATTGCCTATATAGACTGGGCTTGGGCACCCTATGGTTGCCCTTTCGTGGTGTCTCTATGTCGCTAGCACCTGCACTGTTTTCCTGAGCTTCCTGAGCCGTGACTGATTCTACTTCGCTCCAGAGATTGCCTGTGTACCTGCCAGACAGCTTCCTCTGTGCCTTGGTTCCTGCCTTCGTTCCTAATCTGGTTTGGGCTGTTGTTCCTGCTGCCGTTCCTGATCCGGTTGGCTGCCGTTACTGTTTCTGTTTCCTGTCCTAACCTGGCTGTGTTCCTGTTCCTGGATCGCGTGCAGAGTGTCTCCTCCTTCATGTCACCTTGGGCGATATTCTTATCATTCAGTGACGTGTGTAGTCCAGTACGCGGGTACTGGTTCGCTCCATGTATAACCGGTTGCTTGCTGCATTCCGTACAGCACCGGTAGAGTCTTGTTTAATCCAGTATGCGAGTACTGGTACGCTCCATGTATAACCGGTTGCTTGCTGCCTTCCATACAGCACCGGTAGAGTCTTGTGTAATCCAGTACGCGGGTACTGGTTCACTCTACGCATAACCGGTTGCTTGCTGCGTTCCATACAGCACCGGTAGAGTCTTGTGTAATCCAGTACGTGGGTACTGGTTCGCTCCACGCATAACCGGTTGCTTGCTGCGTTCCACACAGCACCGTAGAATCTTGTGTAATCCAGTACGCGGGTACTGGTTTGCTCCATGTATAAACCGGTTGCTCTCTGTATCCATATAGAACCGGCAGTGTCTTATTTGGTCCAGTACGCGGGTACTGATTTGCTCCATCATTACCGGGTGCTCGTTGACAACTATACAGCCCCGGCAAGGCCTCTGTGTGCCCAGTATAGGCGACTGGTTTACTCCACCTATATTCTAGTCGCTAAGGCCATCTCCGCTTAAGCTCCAGTACTTGCAGTTCTCTGGGTCCAGCGAGGCTGCCTTGCCCGGTATATTGGCAAGGCTGGTAGAGCCTCCTCTCTCATTGTGTCAGTCTCAAGGCTGCATTGCCCGGTATATTGGCAAGGTCGGTAGAGCCTCCTCTCTCATTGTGCCAGTCTCAAGGCTGCCTTGCCCGGTATATTGGCAAGGCCGGTAGAGCCTCCTCTCTCTTTGTGTCAGTCTCTAGGCTGCCTTGCCCGGTATATTGGCAGGGCCGGTAGAGCCTCCTCTCTCGTTATGCAAGCCTCCAGGCTGCCTTGTCCGGTATATTGGTAAGGCCGGTAGAACCTATCTCCATATTGTGCCAGTCTTAAGGTTGCCTTACCCGGTGTTGGCAAGGCCAGTAGACCCTTTCTACTATTCACTGTACCACTATTCACTATTGCATTGTACAATCACGTGTTATTTTATGTGTATGAAAAAACCCGCGAGGGTTCTCTTTAAACTTTCAATAAAGTTGTGTTTTTATCTTAACTCTGTGTCTGAGAGTAAAAACAAACGGTGACAGCGACATTCTGACTTCCGCCTAGTCTGGGCCTGCCAGACAGAGAGCCACTGTTGCCTCCGTTACTGCTGAGCCTTCCGTTAACTCTTGCTGAGCTATTGTTGCCTCCGTTACTGCTGAGCCTTCCGTTAACTCTTGCAGAGCTATTGTTGCCTCCGTTACTGCTGAGCCTTCTGTTAACTCCTGCAGAGCTATTGTTGCCTCCGTTACTGCTCCGGCAGCGTGCCTGTGGTTGCGTTCCGTTCAGCTCTAGCAGATTACTGTTGCCAACGTTACTGCACCGGCAGAGTGCCAGTGGTTCATTTCTATCCGCTCTCACAGAGTACTGTTGCCTCCGTGATGGCACCAGTCGGGTGCCATTGGCTCAACTTAACCAAGCTCGTGCAGAGTACTGTTGGCTCCGTGATGGCACCGGTCGGGTGCCATTCTCCATCTCGTTTTGCCAGCCTCCAGGCTGCCTTGCCCGGTATATATTGGTAAGGCCGGTAGAGCCTATTTCATTGTTGTGCCAGTCGTAAGGCTGCCTTACCCGGTAATTGGCAAGGCCGGTAGAGCCTATCTATATTCTCTGTACCAGTGTTCACTACTATTTTGTACAATTTGTGTGTTGATATATATGTGTATGTCAGGACCCGCGAGGGTTCTCTTTAACTTTCAATAAAGTTGTGTTTTTATCTTAACTCTGTGTCTGAGAGTCAAAACAAACAGTGACAGCCGCTTCCTGAGTGCCATCCAGCTGTACCTCTGTGGCATTCCTATCCAGTGTTGCAGATCCAGCCTGCATAGAGGTGATTCCAGACATCTCTAGGGTGCATTCCCTTTGCACCCTTGTGTGTTCCTAGCCACTCTTACCTCTGGCCATTCCAGCCTGCCTTGTAGCCGTCCCAGCCGCATCCTGAGTGCAGTTCAGCTGCACCTCTGTTGCATTCCTATCCCATTGTTGTGCATCCAGCCTGCCTTGAGGTGGTCCCAGACACCTCTAAGGTGCATTCCCGCTGCACCCCTTGTGTGTTCCTAGCCACTCTTATCCGGAGGGCAGTCCCAGCCTGCTTTGTAGCAGTCCCAGCTGCATCCTGATTGCAGTTCCGCTGCACATCTGTTGCGTACCATTCCAGTTGTTGGCAGTCCCAGCCTGCCTAGTAGCGGTCCAGCCGCATCCTGAGTGCAGTCCCACTGCACATCTGTTGCGCACCATTCCAGTAGTTGGCAGTCCCAGCCTGCCTAGTAGCAGTCCAGTCGCATCCTGAGTGCAGTCCCGCTGCACATCTGTTGCGTACCATTCAGTTGTTGGCAGTCCCAGACTGCCTAGTAGCGGTCCGGCCGCATCCTGAGTGCAGTCCCGCTGCACATCTGTTGCGTACCATTCCAGTAGTTGGCAGTCCCATCCTGCATAGTTGCAGTCCAGCCGCATCCTGAGTGCAGTCCAGCTGCACATCTGTTGCGTACCATTCCAGTAGTTGGCAGTTCCAGCCTGCCTAGTACGGTCCAGCCGCATCCTGAGTGCAGTCCCGCTGTACATCTGTTACATACCATTCCAGTGTTGGCAGTCTCCGCCTGCCTAGTAGCGGTCCAGCCGCATCCTGAGTACAGTCCACGGGCACTCCTGTTGCGTATCCTTCCTAGCCATTGCAGACCCAGCCTTCATTGTGGTGGTTCCAGATACCTCTGTCTTAGGTGGTAATCGCCTGCGGAATCTCTGCCTTTGGGATCCTTCTTGTATCTGAGTCCCACCAGTTTGGGAGAGATCCATCCTGGTCAGGCCCCCGGCTCAACCGGGGTCGGACATCTGGCTTCACGGCCAGCACCTTTACTCCAGCTGCGGCTGCCGCAAGGAACTCTCACTACTAGCTCCGAGCACAAGCAGTGTACTCAAGCATCTCTCCCTAGCGTTGACTCAGATATTTCGTGACAGAATAATGGGGCCATAACTATGGATCCAGAAGAGATTGCCCAAATCAGAGCAATGCAAACACACCATGAACATGTACTATCCACACATGAGGCTCATCTTCAAAGTCTAGAACAAAAACTTGATGCCATTTTAGAAATGCTTCGCAGTTCTACCTTGACAAGATCCGCTCCTTCCACAACTGAATCAGCAGGGGCAACTACAGGAACAAGTAGGACCGACATAAGTTCCAAGCCACCGAAGATTCCTCTACCAGAAAGGTACTATCACGGTGCCCGTGATTGCTGCATTTCCTTGTCAGTTACCTGTAGGGGGCTCTCCATTGGCTGCCTGCCTTCAGCCCGCCCTGTGTTGCCTATTTAAACTGAGCTTGGACACCCTTTGGTTGCCCTTTCGTGTTGTCTCTATGCTACCTGCACTTGCATTGGATTCCTGAGCTTCCTGGGCCATTTCTCTGTTCCTGCTCGTCAGTGATCGCCTGAGTTCCTGTTCACCAGCTTCCCTGGTTCCAGCATCCGTTCCTGATCCGGATGGGGTTGCTGTTTCTACTTTCCTTATCCTGCTGCCATTCCTGATCCGGTTGACTGCCTGCAGGTCTGTTTCCTGTCCTTCAACGGCTGTGTTCCTGCTCCTGTATCGCCTGCAGTGGGCTCCTCTCCTCCAGTCGCTCTGGAGACATTTTCATTCACTTGTGTTCCACTCTCCAGTACGCGGGTACTGGTTCGCTCCACATACAACCGGCTGCTGTTACACCGGTAGAGTTCTAGGTTTACTCCAGTACGCGGGTACTGGTTTGCTCCATGCATAACCGGTTGCTGTGGCACCGGTAGAGTTCTGGTTACTCTAGTACGCATGTACTGGTTTGCTCCATGTTAACTGGCTGCTGTGGCACCAGTAGAGTTCTAGGTTACTCCAGTACGCGGGTACTGGTTCGCTCTATGTATAACCGGCTGCTCGTTGTCATCTGTCAGCACCGGTGGTGATTGGGTATCTCCAGTATGCGGGTACTATTTCGCTCCACATACAACTGGCTGCTGTTGCACCGGTAGAGTTCTAGGTTTCTCCAGTACGCGGGTACTGGTTCACTTCATGTATAACCGGCTGCTTACTATCATCTGACAGCACCGGTGGTGTTCGCTGTTTCTCCATAACCGATTGCTGTTCAGTCCTAGACAGCACCGGGAGTCTTGTTGTCCTTCCAGTACGCGGGTACTGGTTCACGCCACGTATTAACTGATTGCTTGCTGCGTATTCCTCAGCACCGGTAGAGATTGTGTTCCAGTCCAGGTTGCCTTACCCGGTATTGGCAAGGCCGGTAGAGCCTATAACTAATCGTTGTACCAGTCTCCAGGCTGCCTTGCCTGGTATATTGGCAGGGCCGGTAGAGCCTATTTCTGTTTGTTGTACCAGTCTCCAGGCTGCCTTGCTCGGTATATTGGCAAGGCCGGTAGAGCCTTCTTTTCTCCTTTACTAGTCTAAGGGCTGCCTTGCCCGGTATATTGGTAAGGCCGGTAGAACCTTTTCCATCTGTGTCATCTAAGGTTTCCTTACCCGGTATTGGCAAGGCCAGTAGAGCCTGTGTTACATTCTGTATACCACTACTCTTGCTACTATGTATTGACATTAAATGTTATATGTGTATGCTACCCACATGGGTACCCATTAAACTTTTCAATAAAGTTGTGTTTTATCTTAACTCTGTGTCTGAGAGTCATAACAAACCGTGACAGTACGAAAGGGCCATGACCTCAGATAATAAGAGTGATGGTAATACACAGAATATCCATTGGAGGATGGATGTACATAAGCAACGCCTGGATCAGCTAGCGGTAGCGATCCAAACTATTCTTGAACGGACAGTACTCACGGACATGTCTGTCCCGAGTCCGGTGGTCTCCCCAGGTCTGACACCGGAGAACGATACCATGCCCTCAGGGTCCGCAGTTAAGGGGTTAACCGCTTCCGCCCCTTTGCCACTCAGATATGATGGTGATCCTAGCCTGTGCAGAGGTTTTATCAACCAACTTGAAATATTTATGGAATTGACTTTGCATGCCTTTCCCGATGACCGCAGTAAAGTTGGGTTTATGATATCCCTGCTGACTGGCAGAGCCCTGGCATGGGCCAATCCCTTATGGGAGAATGTGAGACCGTGCACAAAGAATTTCAGGGAATTTGTGCAGTCATTTCGAAAAGTGTTTGAGCTCCCTTGTAGAACCGCCTCTGCTGCTAAACACCTGATGGAGATAAAGCAGGATAAGTGTACTGTAGGCGATTATGCCATTGAATTCCGCACATTGGCAGCAGAGGTAGGTTGGAACAATGAGGCATTGCTGGCAGTGTTTGCTCAAGGTTTGAGCGACCAGATTAAAGATGAAATTGCAGCTAAAGAATTGCCTACCGATCTAGATGAATATATTGAGTATGTTATCCTAATTGAAACTCGGATCCGTGAAGGATTGATGGCTAAAGATCGAAGGCTAAGGTAAAAAAATAACGGTTCTAGCAGTACATTTTGCCCACCCATCCCTCCCTTGTCATCTAAGTCTAATGAACAGTTACGGGAATCAGGTGAACCTATGCAATTGGGCTTCACCAGACTAACCAAGGAGGAGAGAACATACTGCAGAAGGCAGGTGTTTATACTGTGGCAAAAATGGGCACCTGCTAAGATCTTGTCCCGTACGTCCAGGAAACGAACACACCTAGGGTACCTTGGGGGACAGGCCCTAGGAGGTGTTCAACCGTCCCCAAGTCTGGTCACACTGAAAACCGCCATACAGGTGGTACTTTCATGGGCAGAACGACCATTGGAGGTTCTGGCCCTGGTTGATTCCGGCGCAGCTGGATATTTTATGGATAATACCTTTGCTGAATTGCATGGGATTCCGCGGATTGGGAGAGAATCCCCTCTCGCTATTGAAGCTATTGACGGCAGACCCCTAGAACCTGCACAGGTCACCTTTGAAACAATGCCTTTATCTATGACTGTTGGGGCGCTTCACAAAGAGGAACAGCAGTTCCAGCTTATCAATTCACCACACTACGCAGTCATTCTGGGATTTCCTTGGTTACAGCTTCATAATCCACAGTTTGATTGGAAAAAGTGTGAAATCTCTGCTTGGTCTCAGTATTGTATGGAGCATTGCGTGTCCCACCCGGTTAAAATCCTGTGTACCTCCCCTTCACTCCCAGACGAGTATCAACAGTTCAGTGATGTATTCAGTAAGGGAGAGGCTGGCACCCTACCTCAGCACAGATCTTATGACTGCGCTATTGATTTGCCTTCGGGGGTGGTGCCCCCTAGGGGACGCACATATCCATTGTCGTGTGATGAGAACCAAGCTATGGAGGAATACATTTCTGATGCCCTTAAGAGAGGGATCATAAGAAAATCCACCTCTGCAGCTGGGGCTGGATTCTTTTTTGTAAAAAAGAAAAATGGCAAACTGAGACCATGCATTGTTTACCGTGGCCTAAACAAGTTAATGTCTAAAAATGCTTATCCGATACCACTCATCACCGAGTTATTTGACAGGTTAAAAGGGTCCTCAGTCTTTACTAACCTGGACTTATGAGCTGCTTATAACCTGATTCGGATCAGAGCTGGTGATGAGTGGAAAACTGCCTTTAACACTAGATCTGGGCACTATGAATATCTAGTGATGCCGTTTGGTCTCTGTAACGCACCCGCAGTATTTCAAGAATTAATCAATGACATCCTCAGGGATATGTTGCAGTCCTGTGTGGTTGTCTACTTGGATGACATACTCATTCATTCTGAAAATGTCACAAGACATTAAAGACGTGTCTGAGGTGTTGCTCCGCCTACGTAAAAAGAAATTGTTTTGCAAACTGGAAAAATGCGAGTTTCACAAAACCAGTGTTCCACTCTTGGGGTTTGTCATTGGCACAGAAGGTATTGCCTTGGATAAGGAGAAACTGGCGGCAGTTTTGCAATGGCCACGGCCCAAGGGCCTTAAAGCTATTTCTGGGTTTTGCTAATTATTATAGGAAGTTTATTAAGAACTTTTCTACAATTGTTAAACCATTGTCTGACCTTATGCACAAGGGTACTAACCCATCTCAATGGTCGGTGGCAGCGGAGGATGCCTTTGAGAAATTGAAATCCACTTTTGTTAACGCTCCTGTGTTATCCCACCCCAGCCCATCTCTCCCGTTCACTTTGGAGGTCGATGCCTCAGAGATTGGGGCTGGGGCAGTACTTTCTCAACGACCTGTCAAAGGAGGAATTCTCAGACCTTGCGAGTTTTTCTCCAAAAAGTTGTCTGTGGCTCAAAGTCATTATGAGATAGGTGACAGAGAACTACTGGCCATTATTCTTGCCCTGAAGGAATGGTGCCACCTACTAGAGGGCACAAAAAATCCAGTATTAATTCTGACTGACCACAAAAACTTGACCTATCTCTCTCAGGCTAAAAGATTGTCCTCACGCCAGGCCAGGTGGGCACTGTTTCTATCTCGATCCAATTTTATTGTATCTTACTTGCCGGGGTCCAAGAATGTTAGGGCTGACGCCCTGTCGAGACAATTTGAGCCTGAAACTGACAGAGACGAGGTTCCAGCTCCTATTATACAGCCTGATCGTATATTGGCTACTCTACATACTAGTATCACTTCACCACTAGGGGAAGAGATATTGGCCTCCCAGGCTACTGCTCCCCCAGAAACCCTAGTGGGCAAGTGTTTCGTTGATGAGCCATTTCGCACTTGATTGCTTAAGACATATCATTCCTTTAAAGCTACAGGTCATATTGGTAGAGATCAATTGATCTGGTCTTTCTCACAAGTCTTTTGGTGGCCCTCCATGAGGGCAGATTGTGCTGAGTTTACGAATACCTGTGCCACCTGTGCCTGTACCAAGACCCCTAGACACCTCCCTGTGGGCCTACTTCAGCCAGTACCTAATGGTGAACGTCCCTGGTCCCACGTTTCCATTGATTTCATGGGAGAATTGCCAGTGTCTAGAGGGTATTCCTTTATACTTATGGTGGTGGACAGGTTTTCCAAAATGGCTCATTTCGTGCCCCTCCGTGGCCTTCCCTCTGCCAAAGAATTAGCGGTGGTTTTCGCTAAGGAAGTATTTCAGTTGCATGGAGTACCCAGAGTGCTGGTGTCCGATCGGGGGAGCCAGTTTGTATCCAGATTTTTGGAGGGCATTTTGTTAACAGATTGGCATCCAATTGTCCTTTTCCTCTGCTTACCATCCCCAGACCAATGGGGCCGCTGAACGTGCCAATCAAGGACTGGAGCAATTCTTGCGCTGTTTCATTGCTGACCATCATGATAATTGGGCTGACCTGTAGCCCTGGGCAGAGTTCACCAGGAATTGTGCAGTTAACTCTTCATCCGGGAGCTCCCCGTTTCTGATTAATTACGGGTTCCAGCCTTGTCTGCTCCCAGATTCATTTCAGTCACAGCAGATTCCAGCTCTGGACGAGCATATCGAGCAACTTCGCTCCACATGGGCACAGGTTCAGAGGGCACTCAGTCAGTCCTTCCAGCTCCATCAGCGCCCTGCTAATCGTAGACGACTACCAGCGGTTTCCTTCCAGGTTGGGGACAGAGTGTGGCTTTCCTCCAGAAACCTCAAACTACAAGTCCCGTCTAATAAATTGGCTCCTCGATTCATTGGTCCATATAGGGTGTAACGGATACCGCTGCCACCCAGCCTTGGGTGACTCCGTTAGTCGCCGCTTCCCTCACTCTGGAACAGGAAAACTCCACCAGCTTCTCCAAAGGTATCCCAATCGCCAGGCAGGACTAGTGTCAAGATAACAAGAACTCTCCCAGCATACCAGCAGCTTAACCTCACCAGACAACACTTGTGTAGGTTAAAACAAGAACTACTTTATTTGGACACAAACAAGGTTTATATACAGGTTTATGAACACAGTCAACCAATAGCAAATAAGATTCACAACACCACCAGTCTTGCTGAGACTTAAATACATTAACACACAATAGAATACAAAACACACAGCCCTCTATCAGGTCTGCTCAGGTAATTACATCAGTGACTGACATAATACAATCAGTTTCACAAACCAACAAATGGAACCACATAACCCCAGGAAACCTACTTTGCATTTAAACAATAACACAGCACACAATGGGTGAGGCAATAGGACATTTGACTCCCAGTCTCCAGATACTGTCCCAGGTAGTCACTGCCCCACCCCCAATACATAATAGGGTCTCAGGCCTAGTGCCATCCTGGAGTCTGGCTGACACCCTTCTCCATTTTTTTAGTTTGGCCCATGATTCTGTATGGCCAAATGGCCGCTTCCAGTCCAGGCCCAGTGGTTCCTGTGACATTTCTCCCCCTTGTCCACCTCCGACAGCCACAGCATGATCCACACGGGTCATCTCGCTGCTGTCTGGAGTGGACACATAGTCTGCTAGTGCAATGTCCGCACAGTACTTGTCCCCAGCCAGCCCCTATAGTCCTGGGGTCTGTCCAGCTTTGCACCCTGCACCTCCAGGTACAGGGTGACTTAGACATAAGATGCCTTGAGCCGCAGAGGCCATCCAGCCCTGGATCCGGTACACAGGAGTCTATGACCCAGTAAAAACCCCCGCCCAACCAACAGTGTCCTCCCAGTCAGCACATTACCGGAATCTCCGCTGCTGGCTGAGGATGATGAGAGTGGGTGGTAGAGTTGCTCTGGATACTGGGGTGAGGGTACACAACACTCCATCTCCTCCTGGATCTCGTTCTGCTGTAGGGTAGTGGTGCAGCCAGCACCCGCTCCCTGGGGCAATTGCTCAGATGGACAGAGGCCAGCGGCGCTCTGCCCTGTTGCCAGCTCTTCCGCTGGGTATCTTTCTCCTGGTGGCACCTTGGGTGCTTTAACCTGCCGCTGGGAAGAGAGGTTAACTACCTCCCCTCTGAAAACACAAATCTCCCGCTGGGGAGGGAGGACTGCAACCTCCACTCCCAAGACCAGGCACAGCTGCTGCTGTGAGGGACTGACTGCACCATCCCTTGGAACACTGCACCTTGATGCTGGGACATCCTTAAAGGAAGGGGTAGCAGCAGCCATAGCTTCCCCTGCTACCTGCTGACCTGACTGTAACAGCTCACTGGAGTCAGTCTCAATGAAAGGGGTAGCGGTGGCCGTAGCTTCACCTGCTACCGGATGACCAGACTGTAACAGGTTGCTGGGGTCAGCCGTAGGAAGAGTCCACTCTTCTGCTTGCAGGGTGCCCGTGGCGGCCGCAGTCTCATCCATGGCACCCTCAGTGCCCATACAAATCTGCCGCTGGGGAGAGAGATCAACTACCTCCGCTCCCTGTACCTCCGTCAGCCGCTGAGGAGTGACGTCAACTGCATCCCCTCCTAGAACCCAGCTCCTTACCGCTGAAACAGTCTTAAGTGAAGGGGTAGCGGCGGCCGTAGTCTCACCTGCTACCCGCTGACCAGACCACAACAGGTCGCTGGGGTCAGCCTCAGGAAGGGTCCACTCTTCCACTGGTAGGGTGCTTGTGGTGACCGCAATCTCATCCACGCCCCCCCCAGTTGCACACGCCATCTGCCGCTGGGGAGAGGGGTCGTCTCCCTCCTCTCCCTGTAACACAAACACCCACTGGGGAGTGATGCCAACCTCATCCACTCCCAACATCCAGCTCAAGGCAGTGGGGGCCTCCATAAGGAAAGGGGTAGCGGCGGCCGTAGCTTCGCCTGCTACCCGCTGACTAGACCATGCCAGGTCGCTGGAGTCAGCCTTAGGGAGGGCCGGGGGTGCCCCCTCTTCCACTTGTAGAGTGCTTGCGGCGACCATAGTCTCCTCCGCGGCACCTTCAACATCCATACAAAGTTGCTGTGGGGGATAGGTGTGAGTCACCTCTTCCTGGAGATTCCGACACTCAATCTCCAGTCCCCACTCCTGGGTTACAAGATCCTCCAGCTCTCTCCATACTTCAGGTATTTCTGACACACCCAGCTGCACGGCTCGCCTGTCACGGATCTCCCAGAACCGGCTTTCACTGCGACTGCCAAAGTCCGACTCCTCAGCCCTGGCATGCCACAACGAGCTGGGACCCCTGTAGGAGAAGCCGCGGCACGGGAGAGGAGTTTTGGGGAACCCGAACCATTCAAATCCTGTCCTCTCGCAGAAAGCGCCATACTGGAGATCCAGGAAAATAACATCTTCAATCCAAGATGCCAGTACCTCGCTTGCCCTGCGGTCCGGACTCGGCCCGAGGATGCAGGAGCTCCACTGCTGTCTCTCCCTCTCATGCCTCTCTGCATAAGGGATGAAGCCCTTGGAGGAGAAGGAGTATCCCTCTGTCTCTAGTGTGGCCCGCCGTTGTTCATAGCTGGATAGGGCTTGGCAAAGCATAGCCTCTATCTCAGTGTCTGACATGCTGGAGCCTGCCGGTGGAGAGCTGCTGCTTCGGTCTGGTGAGTCAGCCGTTGCTTCCACTGCTCCCCTACACTGTTGCTGAGCTGTGGAGACCGGGGTCAAGCCAGGTGGCTATATCTCCCCCTGGATGCTGGTCTCAGTTAGGTTCCTTGGCTTTACCTGTTTCAGGTGAAACGATCCTGGTGGTGGTTTGTATGTTCCAAACACCAACTGGGAAGCATCCCACCGCTGCCAACCAATGTAACGGATACCGCTGCCACCCAGCCTTGGGTGACTCCGTTAGTCGCCGCTTCCCTCACTCTGGAACAGGAAAACTCCACCAGCTTCTCCCAAGGTATCCCAATCGCAAGGCAGGACTAGTGTCAAGATAACAAGAACTCTCCCAGCATACCAGCAGCTTAACCTCACCAGACAACACTTGTGTAGGTTAAAACAAGAACTACTTTATTTGGACACAAACAAGGTTTATATACAGGTTTATGAACACAGTCAACCAATAGCAAATAAGATTCACAACACCACCAGTCTTGCTGAGACTTAAATACATTAACACACAATAGAATACAAAACACACAGCCCTCTATCAGGTCTGCTCAGGTAATTACATCAGTGACTGACATAATACAATCAGTTTCACAAACCAACAAATGGAACCACATAACCCCAGGAAACCTACTTTGCATTTAAACAATAACACAGCACACAATGGGTGAGGCAATAGGACATTTGACTCCCAGTCTCCAGATACTGTCCCAGGTAGTCACTGCCCCACCCCCAATACATAATAGGGTCTCAGGCCTAGTGCCATCCTGGAGTCTGGCTGACACCCTTCTCCATTTTTTTAGTTTGGCCCATGATTCTGTATGGCCAAATGGCCGCTTCCAGTCCAGGCCCAGTGGTTCCTGTGACATAGGGTGATTTGCAAGATCAACCCTGTCTCGTATGCTTTGGACATTCCTGCTTCCATGTGTATTCATAATGTGTTCCATGTGTCTCTCCTCAAACCTCTTGTATGCAACCGTTATACTACCAACCCTGTGGTGTCAGGGCCTATAGAGGTTTAAGGTCAGGAGGAGTATGAAATTCAGAATATCATTGATTCCCGCAGACTTAGAGGAAAAGTGCAGTATTTGGTACATTGGAAGGGTTATGGTCCTGAAGAATGATCCTGGGTAGACAGTAAGGACCTTCATTCTCCCAAATTACTGTGAATTTTCCATTCTAAGTACCCTCAGAAACCGGGGGCCCCTTCTAGGAGAGGGGATCTTTGAGAGGGGGGTACTATCACTGTGCCCGTGATTGCTGCATTTCTTTGTCAGTTACCTGTAGGGGGCTCTCCATTGGCTGCCTGCCTTCAGCCCGCCCTGTGTTGCCTATTTAAACTGAGCTTGGGCACCCTTTGGTTGCCCTTTCGTGTTGTCTCTATGCTACCTGCACTTGCATTGGATTCCTGAGCTTCTTGGGCCATTTCTCTGTTCCTGCTTGTCAGTGATCGCCTGAGTTCCTGTTCACCAGCTTCCCTGGTTCCAGCATCCGTTCCTGATCCGGTTGGGGTTGCTGTCTCTACTTTCCTTATCCTGCTGCCATTCCTGATCCGGTTGACTGCCTGCAGATCTGTTTCCTGTCCTTCAACGGCTGTGTTCCTGCTCCTGGATCGCCTGCAGTGGGCTCCTCTCCTCCAGTCGCCCTGGCGACATTTTCATTCACTTGTGTTCCACTCTCCAGTACGCGGGTACTGGTTCACTCCACATACAACTGGCTGCTGTTGCACCGGTAGAGTTCTAGGTTTACCCCAGTACGCGGGTACTGGTTCGCTCCATGCATAACCCGTTGCTGTGGCACCGGTAGAGTTCTGGTTACTCCACTACGCGTGTACTGGTTTGCTCCATGTTAACCAGCTGCTGTGGCACCAGTAGAGTTCTGGTTACTCCAGTACACGGTTACTGGTTCGCTCCATGTATAACCGGCTGCTCGTTGTCATCTGTCAGCACCGGTGGTGATTGGGTATCTCCAGTACGCGGGTACTGGTTCGCTCCACATACAACTGGCTGCTGTTGCACAGGTAGAGTTCTAGGTTTCTCCAGTACGCGGGTACTGGTTCACTCCATGTATAACCGGCTGCTTACTATCATCTGACAGCACCGGTGGTGTTCGTGGTTTCTCCACTACGCAGGTACTGGTTCGCTCCACATACATCCAGCTGCTGTTGCACCGGTAGAGTTCTAGGTTTCTCCAGTATGTGGGTAGTGGTTCGCTCCATATATAACCGGCTGCTTATTATCATCTGACAGCACCGGTGGTGGTTGGGTACCTCCAGTACGCGGGTACTGGTTCGCTCCATTCAGCCGGCTGCTTGTTGCACCGGTAGAGTTTCCTCCTCCAGTACGCGGGTACTGGTTCGCTCCATGCATAACCGATTGCTGTTTAGTCCTAGACAGTACTGGGAGTCTTGTTGTTCCTCCAGTACACGGGTACTGGTTCGCTCCACGTATTAACTAGTTGCTTGCTGCGTATTCCTCAGCACCGTTAGAGATTGTGTTCCAGTCCAGGCTGCCTTGCCCAGTATTGGTAAGGCCGGTAGAACCTATTCCACATTGTACCAACTTAAGGTTGCCTTACCCGGTATTGGCAAGGCCGGTAGAGCCTATAACTAATCCTTGTACCAGTCTCCAGGCTGCCTTGCCCGGTATATTGGCAGGGCCGGTAGAGCCTATTTCTATTTGTTGTACCAGTCTCCAGGCTGCCTTGCCCGGTATATTGGCAAGGCCGGTAGAGCCTTCATTTCTCCGTTACTAGTCTAAGGGCTGCCTTGCTCGGTATATTGGTAAGGCCGGTAGAACCTTTTCCGTCTGTGTCATCTAAGGTTGCCTTACCCGGTATTGGCAAGGCCGGTAGAGCCCGTGTTACATTCCGTATACCACTACTCTTGCTACTATGTATTGACATTAAATGTTATATGTGTATGCTACCCACATGGGTATCCATTAAACTTTTCAATAAAGTTGTGTTTTATCTTAACTCTGTGTCTGAGAGTCATAACAAACCGTGACAGGTACTCAGGCAGACCAGCTGAATGCAGAGGCTTCCTTAACCAATGCTCGCTCCACTTCAAGACCCAACCACAAACATTTGGCTCACACTCCGCCAGAGTGTCCTTCATTATCTTGCTTTTGAAAGACGACGCCCTGGCATGGGCATCTCCATTGGTCGAACAAGACTCACCACTATTAGAAGACGCAGATGCCTTCATTCAAAAATTTTGGCTAGTGTTTGGTGCTCCTGGAAGACAAGGGTCTGCCGAAGCTGCTCTACTAGGCATTCACCAGGGCAACCGTCCTCTAGTACAATATGCCATAGAGTTCAGAACATTGGTGTATGAAACCAATTGGAATTCAGATGTGTTAAGAGCAGCATTCAAAAGAGGTCTAAATGAAAGACTAAAGGATGCCATTACCTGTAGAGATCTGCCAGAAGATCTGGAAGGGTTCATATCAGTATGTTTGGAGTTGGATATCCGCATACAAGAGCGACAGATGGAAAGAGACAGGAGCTGTAGACCTAAGGGATTTTTCAACCCACCCATCCCTCCCATGGCATTGTCTAACTCAGAAGAACCCATGGAAGTGGGTAATGTCAACAAGTTATCTGATACAGAAAGGAAACGACGCAGAGACTTAGGGCTATGCATGTACTGCGGATTAAAAGGCCACTTGATCAAGTCATGTCCTACACGGCCGGGAAACTTCAAGGCTTAGGGGTTAAAGTAGGAGATCCCCTAAGTATCACTCATTCCCAAGCTCCTACATTTTCCAGATTATTGATACCCTCTCATCACCGCCCATCAGGATTATTACATCCATTACCTATTCCCTCCTCTCCATGGACCCATGTGGCCATGGATTTTATCGTGGATCTTCCCCACTCTTCCGGATTCACTACTATACTGGTGGTGGTGGATCGGTTTTCCAAATGTGCCCATTTCATCGCTTAGGGCAAATTGCCTTCGGCCCCTGAACTTGCCAAAACATTCCTGCAACATATCTTCTGGCTGCATGGATGTCCATCCTCCATAGTGTCTGATAGGGGCACTCAGTTTGTGGCACGTTTTTGGAGGGCATTTTGTGCTCTCTTACACATTTCTCTGGACTTTTCTTCTGCCTACCACCCACAATCCAATGGCCAAACCGAAAGGACTAATCAGTCATTAGAGCTCTTTCTTCGTCATTTCATAGAAAATGATCAAGGTTCATGGGCCGAGCTTCTCCCCCTAGCGGAATTTGCATTTAATAACAGATATCATGATTCCCCATTTTTTGCAGCTGCAGGATTTAATCCTTCTTTCTTGCCTTCCACTTCTCCATCAAATGTTCCGGCAGCTAACACTATGGTGGAATATCTACTTCTTCATTGCAACCAAATCCAGGCATGTCTTTCTGAGACTGTGGCTAACCAGAAGAAAGGATCTATCATGGTGCTCGTGATTGCTGCCTTTACATGTCAGTTATCTGTAGGGGGGTCTCCATTGGCTGCTTGCCTTCAGCCCACCCTGCATTGCCTATTTAGACTGAGCTTGGGCACCCTTTGGTTGCCCTTTCGTGTTGTTTCTATGCTGCTTGTACCTGCATTGAGTTCCTGAGCTTCCTGGGCCTTGTCACTGTTCCTGCTTGCCTGTGGTAATCCAGTTCCTGCTTCCTAGTCGCCTGGTTCCTGCTACCGTTCCAGATCCGGTTGACCGTCTGCAGAGCTGTACCTCTTCATCCTCGGCTGGGTTCCTGTTGTATCATCTACTGGGTTTCTGTCTCATTCTGTGGACTGGGTGACATTTTCATTCTTGTTGGTTTCCCAGTACGCGGGTACTGGTTCGCTCCATTGTAACCGGCTGCTGATGCACCGGTAGAGTTACTGCTTACTCCAGTACACGGGTACTGGTTTGCTCCACTGTAACCGGCTGCTGTGGCACCGGTAGAGTCATTGCTTACTCCAGTACTTGGGTACTGGTTCGCTCCATTGTAACCGGCTGCTGATGCACCGGTAGAGTTACTGCTTACTCCAGTACGCGGGTACTGGTTCGCTCCACTGTAACCGGCTGCTGTTGCACCGGTAGAGTCATTGCTTACTCCAGTACACGGGTACTGGTTCGCTCCACTGTAACCGGCTGCTGTTGCACCAGTAGAGTCACTGGTTATTCTGGTACGCGGGTACTGGTTCGCTCCACTGTAACCGGCTGCTGAGGCACCGGCTGAGTCTCTGCTGTCTCCAGTACGCGGGTACTGGTTTGCTCCACTGTAACTGGCTACTGATGCACCGGTAGAGTCTCTGCTTACTCCAGTACACGGGTACTGGTTTGCTCCACTTATTAGGAGGCTGTTCAGTCCTAGACAGCCTGACAGATTGTAGGTTTACTCCAGTACGCGGGTACTGGTTCGCTCCACTGTAACCGGCTGCTGTTGCACCGCTATAGTCTTTGGTAATTCCTGGTACGCGGGTACTGGTTCGCTTCACGTAACCGGCTGCTGTTACACCGGTAGGGTCACTGCTTACTCCAGTACGCGGGTACTGGTTTGCTCCACTTATCCGGAGGCTGTTCAGTCCTAGACAGCCTGACAAATTGAAGGTTTACTCCAGTGCACGGGTACTGGTTCGCTCCCTGTTTATACCGGTAGCATATTGTTCTATCTACAATACCGGTTGTGACTGTGGTACGCTGCTTGTATTGTTCCATTCTGTATATCAAGGGGGCCTGGCTTGTCATCTTAGGTGACTGGTGTCTCCACCTGCTAGTCACCTTGGCCACCTGTGTTGCCACCATTGTCAGCAGTCTAGGCTGCCTTGCCCGGTATTGGTAAGGCCGGTAGAACCTGATTGTTTCCATTCCTCCTTGGGTTGCCTTACCCGGTATTGGCAGGGCCGGTAAAGCCTCATTACTCGCAGTCTCAATTTCTTGGCTGCCTTGCCCGGTATATTGGCAAGGTCGGTAGAGCCTTCTCTAGTCGTGGTACCTGTCTCCAGGCTGCTTTGCCCGGTATATTGGCAAGGCCGGTAGAGCCTCCTCTTCATTGCACTAGCATCCAGGCTTCCCTGCCTGGTATATTGGTAAGGCCAGTAGAACCTGATACCATCTTGTGCCAACTAAGGTTGCCTTACCCGGTATTGGCAGGGCCGGTAGAGCCTGTATCTCATTCCATGTATCAGTACTATGCTACTATGTAAACCGCTATATATATATCTATTGTATGTGTATGCTACCCAATAGGGTTTTCTTTAACTTTTCAATAAAAGTTATGTTTTTACCTAACTCTGTGTCTGAGAGTCATAGCAAACCGTGACACTAGTACAGTACAGCCGCATCCTGAGTGCAGTCCCGCTGTACATCTGCTACGTACCATTCCAGTGTTGGCAGTCCCAGCCTGCCTAGTAGCGGTCCCAGCCGCATCCTGATTGCAGTTCCGCTGCACATCTTGCGTACCATTCCAGTTGTTGGCAGTCCCAGCATGCCTAGTAACGGTCCAGTCGCATCCTGAGTGCAGTCCCGCTGTACATCTGTTACGTACCATTCCAGTGTTGGCAGTCCCCGCCTGCCTAGTAGCGGTCCAGCCGCGTCCTGAGTACAGTCCACGGGCACTCCTGTTGTGTATCCTTCCTAGCCATTGCAGACCCAGTCTTCACTGTGGTGTTTCCAGATACCTCTGTCTTAGGTGGTAATTGCCTGCGGAATCTCTGCCTTTGGGATCCTCCTTGTATCTGAGTCCTACCAGTTTGGGAGAGTTCCATCCTGGTCAGGGCCCCGGCTCAACCGGGGTCGGACATCTGGCTTCACGGCCAGCACCTTTACTCCAGCTCCGGCTGCCACAAGGAACTCTCACTAATGGCTCCGAGCACAAGCAGCGTACTCAAGCATCGCTCCCTAGCTTTGACTCAGATATTTCGTGACAAACAACCAACGTAAGCTGCCTGATTAGACTCTGTGAAGTAGATTCCACACAAAGAGGTGATAGACTGCTATTTGATATAATATAAGAGCACAGCAACAGACAACACAGGAATACTACAAGGCAGGCCCCAGTAGGCCAGATGCTTGGGAGCGATATATTTTTATTTTTTTTATTTTGGGGCAACTAGTAGGCATATATATTTTTTAAATATATTTCATTAATATTTTAATGATGCAGCAGTTCTAAAATAAATTCACTAATTCAGTGTTACAGCTTACCTTGACTTCAGCATCATCTGCAGGCGCGAGGCTTCAAGCATGCTGCAGGCCTCTGTTTTATCTGTTTGCTTCCTGTAGTTTCCTCCTACCAGCTTCCTACTTCCTCACTCTGAGCTGCTCCTCCTACTTCCTGTGGAGGGGTTTAAAGGGCAGACTGAGGCCTGACTCAGTTGCCCTTGCATTGTTGTTCATAGCAGTTCTGTTACCTTGGGCTCCGTGTATGACCTGGCTAGTCTTCCATCCATTCTAGTGCTGACCTGTGGCTCTGTCTGACTATTCTTTTGCCTAACCCCTAATAGTGAACATCCAATCTGGTTCAGACTTGTGGCTCTGGCTGACTACCTGAACTGTGTATGACCCGGCTTGTCTGACTACCCCCTCTGGTGCTGACTTGTGGCTCTGTCTGACTATTCTTTTGTCTTTTCCCCTGGTGATCAGACACCCAATATAGTGCAGGCCTGGGGCTCTGGTAGACATGCATAGCTGACTGCAGGCGTGAGTCAGTTTTCACCTTACTTCTACTGACTGCAGGCGTGAGTCAGTATTCTCTCCTACTGACTGCAGGCGTGAGTCAGTAGTCACTCCTACTGACTGCAGGTGTGAGTCAGTATTCACCCTTAATGGCTCCAGGTGTGAGTCAGTGATATTTCCTTTTGACTGCAGGCTGAGTCAGACCTCATTCCTCATTGGATCAAGATCCTGGGTTCCAGTTCCTGTTCCTGGTTCCAGCTGAGACTTCCAGTGGCTAAGGCCTAGTCTCATGTCCAGTGGTTTAGCATTGCAACCTATTATTTCTGATAGCGGGCTTGCTGGCTATTACCCTGTGCTTATTCCTAGTGTGTATATTGTATATATCCTCTTTATGTCATTTGTTAATAAACTGCATTAACCAAACTTCTCTTGGTAACCGTGACATTCAGAGATTATTTTCTCACCAACACATGATTCTTTGTTCATTTCGATATTCACATGTAGAGTTATATGTATGTAATTCTTTGCATGAGTCTTTTTTTTCAGGATTTGTAATGGGGTTTGTTGTCCATGGGTGTATTCAGGACCTCCTACCGGGAATCTACTTCCTCTAGCCAGTTACTCTCTAGACAGATACCTCGGTCTGCACGGCAGCTTCTCCTCCTAGGATGAGGGTCACAGGAAGACCCTTGATACCATCCTCCAGTAAAGTGACAGGACACGATTCTGGATCAAGCAAGAACACTTTATTTTCACGCAATTCCAGCACTTTTATGTACAGTTAAACAGGTTAAGCTAACTTCATCAACCCTGGCATACAAAAGGCTGTATTCACATAACAATGGCACACACATAACTTCATTAACCACACAAAGGAGGGGAGGCGTGGGAACTCTGGCTACAATGGGTGTTAAGGCATACAATGGGCCGGGGTAGTCTGCCTAAACAATGGGGTTAAGACTTAGCGGCGCCAGGGACCTAACTCCGCTTCTTGGTCTCAGCCAATGAACGGCTGAGCTACTGAGTCCTCGCAGCCAATCCCAGGGCCGCCAACATTTTCCCATGTTAAGTAAATGGCGTCCCTTTAACTCAGTCCCTGGGTCGGCGGCCAATCAGGAAATGGCTGACAGTTCCATTATAAGTCTATGGGAGTATTCTCCCCGAGCCATATGTTCGACAACCAATAGGAAGAGGGCCAACCGTTCTCCATGTTATCCCTATGGCAGCCCTTTACCTCCTGCTCCTCCAATCAGGCTGAGGCCGACCATTCACCATGTTATTCCTATGGCGTCCCTTTAACTCCGGCTCCTCCAATCAGGCAATAGCCAGCAGCAGAAGTCCCCACAGTATTGTACATGCCCAGCACTCCCGTGAATTCACAACTCTTTTAAAAGAGCTAGTTTTCCCCGTGGCATTAGGAAGACCTCTCCAGTAACGGGTCCCAACCCGTTACAGGATTATATTTATAATTTGCACTCTATATCTATGCATTGGAGTATGTGATATTTAGATAATTTGTTTTATGTTGTTGGATGAATCTGCTCTTTCTTATTTTAAATAACTACAAACATCTTTCACTGTCTTCCAATACAGGTCACTGGTACTCTGGGAGGCGATCCGCCCCTTTAATAGGCAGGAACAATTATTCAAATGTGTGCAGGGGGCAGAGCCTCCCCTCCTACTTAAGCTGCCTTCAGGCCAGAGCCACTAGATTGATTTGTTCCTGTGTGCTATGCACACCAGGTGGAGAACATCTATACATTCAACTTAGTATTTTATTGTTTTTATTCAAATATGGAATACCACCATTAGGAGGGTGACCATGGCTGTGAATTGCCCTCTCTAAAGTGGCTAGTGCAGCTTCCAGGGATTTTCTGTGGACCTTATGCCCTGAAGAGGGAACAGCTTGAGTCAAGCAGCTTCCCTGCTGAGGAATTTACCTCTGGTCTATTCCCACTTCATCATGGTCACCTGAAGACAGAAGTCCTGCAGAAAGGTGAGCCACCCCTTGAGTGCTGAAGGTCCACTTGTCCCCACAGTGTCCCTTTGATGGGCTTGTATTTGGAAGTTTGCATTGCACTCCAGCACTCATAGGGTGTTTTTATTTGCATTTCTTATATTTATGCAATTTCTGTGGTATTCTCTGGGTTTTGGAGCATTGGGTATTGTTTTTCTTATGTTTCTCATGTGTTTGATAACTGTTTGGGGCGTTTTAGGTTTCAGTAGGACTTTATTAAAATTTAGTGTTCTGCGCCTTTAAGCGCGCCTTTTCCCGCATAGACGCCATTGCTCCTTTACTCTCTATGAGATTACACAGTGTGGGACATATCTCTGGAACCGCTTGTCACAGCAACTTCAGAGATGGCTCATTTTATTCCTATGCTCCTGCTCTATCATCCGGTGTCTAATTTCGGGGTGTGGGGAGTTCAGGGGGGCTTCGGGCACTGTTTGGGGTACTTCTGAGAGAAAACTACATTTCCCATGAGCGCCGTTTCGCGCTTGTTTTCTGATTGGTTGACCTGACGGCAGCCATTTTGTGGTGTTATTTCTCAGCGAGTATACTACGCAGGGACCGAGCCTTCTCTCCTTTCAGCAGATTAACCCTTCGCTGGCCAGATAAGTCCGTTTTTAGGCATTTCTGGGGTGAAACTTTAATCTTTCACACTTTTACTAGGTGATATTTGTTAAGTGGTGTATATTGACGCTGTGAGCATGTCTACTCCACTGGAGCCAGGGGCTAGACCCAAGACTAAGGAGGCTGGGGTGTCTGTTCCCCCCATTGCGCTTTGCTCCTCTTGTCACTCTGGGCTGCCTAGAGATTGTTCTGGTAGTTTATGCCCTAAATGCACTGATTGTCATGATAGCAACCCTGGGCTTCCCAGCCATGCTATTGAGCCAACTTGGGTGAAAGAGTTTAAAGCTGCCACTAGGGATCTCAGATCTACTCTCCAACTCTTTCCCTCTCAGGTACAGGGGGCTCTCCAGGTTTGGCAGACCCCCTCTACAATCAGGACTTCCCTGCCTAAGCCACAGGGGGCTCCTGATGTGTCTGATTCTTCTGAAGAAGAACTATTGCAGGATTCTGATTCTGAGGAAGGCACTGTTATTGAGTCTAACAGGTCCATTGGGGACCCTTATGAATGTGACCCTGAGGTTTCTGCTGAGGGTTTGATTAGAGCTGTGTTAACTACGCTCAACCTTCCTCTGACTCAGGAATCTACTCATGATCCAACTGACGTTTTCCAAAAACCATCTAAGGCGGTTGTATGTTTTCCAACTAACCCTACTCTTGCCCGTCTAGTCTCTGAAGCGTGGAAGAATCCTGACAAATCCTCGTCTGTGTCCAAAAAGTTTGCTAAACTTTACCCTTTTCCTGAGACTGAACTGGCAAAATGGGTTCATCCTCCTAAAGTGGATGCTCCTGTTTCCAGGTTATCCAAATCTACTGCTTTAGCTGTCTCTGATGCCTCTGCCCTGCAGGATTGGACGGACAAAAAGCTAGAACTTTCTCTTAAGTCTATTTTTGCCTCCATTGGCACTGCCATGCGTCCAACCTTTGCAGTGGCGTGGGTTAATAGAGCTATTGCGGACTGGACTGAACGACTGACTGAAGCGGTCCGCCAGGATGCACCGGTATCTGAGCAGTTGCAGCTCCTTGCTAATATTACTGAAGCACAGGATTATGTTGCTGATGCTGCCTTTGATGCTGTGCGCATGATGGCGAGGGCCTCCACTTCTTCTGTGGTGGCTAGACGTGCCCTTTGGCTGAAAATTTGGTCTGCTGATACAGCCTCTAAGAAAGCCTTGCTTTCCTTGCCCTTTCAGGGGAACTTGCTATTTGGTTCTGAACTCAAAGAGATGATCAGTGAGGCTACTGGAGGTAAAAGTACTCTTCTGCCTTCAAGAAAAAGTTTCCAGCCAAACGCAACCGGTCCTTTCGTTCCTTTCAGACTGAGACACGCTCCACGTCCCAGACGGGGCCGTCCTCTACGCGTCCCTCCTCCAAGCCCAAACAGTCCTGGAAGCCCAAAGTTGCCCCCAAGGCCAAGACCTCCAAGACTGCTTCGGCATGACTCACAGAACCCGGGTCCGCATCCGGCAGTAGGTGGACGTCTCCGCATCTTTCGCCGGATTTGGGAGGAGTCTGTGACGGACCCATGGGTTAATCAGGTAGTGTCAGAGGGATATAGGATCCCTTTCTCTTCCCTTCCTCCTTTTCGGTTCCATTTTACTCGTCCTTCTCAGGAACCTACAAAACGGCGTCTGTTCAACTACGCTATTCAGGATCTTTTGGACAAAGAGGTCCTGGAATTGGTTCCTCCAGAGGACACAGGTTCAGGATTCTATTCCAACCTGTTCGTGGTGGCCAAAAAGGACGGAGGTGCTCGTCCTATTTTGGATCTAAAGGATTTCAATTCCTTTGTTGTGAGTTCCCACTTCCGCCAGGAATCTCTGCGCTCTGTGATTGCCACAATGTCTCCAGGGGAGTTCCTTGCCTCCCTGGACCTTCAGGATGCATATCTTCACATCCCTATTCATCCAGAAGTTGGAAGTTTGCATTGCACTCCAGCACTCATAGGGTGTTTTTATTTGCATTTCTTATATTTATGCAATTTCTGTGGTATTCTCTGGGTTTTGGAGCATTGGGTATTGTTTTTCTTATGTTTCTCATGTGTTTGATAACTGTTTGGGGCGTTTTAGGTTTCAGTAGGACTTTATTAAAATTTAGTGTTCTGCGCCTTTAAGCGCGCCTTTTCCCGCATAGACGCCATTGCTCCTTTAATCTCTATGAGATTACACAGTGTGGGACATATCTCTGGAACCGCTTGTCACAGCAACTTCAGAGATGGCTCATTTTATTCCTATGCTCCTGCTCTATCATCCGGTGTCTAATTTCGGGGTGTGGGGAGTTCAGGGGGGCTTCGGGCACTGTTTGGGGTACTTCTGAGAGAAAACTACATTTCCCATGAGCGCCGTTTCGCGCTTGTTTTCTGATTGGTTGACCTGACGGCAGCCATTTTGTGGTGTTATTTCTCAGCGAGTATACTACGCAGGGACCGAGCCTTCTCTCCTTTCAGCAGATTAACCCTTCGCTGGCCAGATAAGTCCGTTTTTAGGCATTTCTGGGGTGAAACTTTAATCTTTCACACTTTTACTAGGTGATATTTGTTAAGTGGTGTATATTGACGCTGTGAGCATGTCTACTCCACTGGAGCCAGGGGCTAGACCCAAGACTAAGGAGGCTGGGGTGTCTGTTCCCCCCATTGCGCTTTGCTCCTCTTGTCACTCTGGGCTGCCTAGAGATTGTTCTGGTAGTTTATGCCCTAAATGCACTGATTGTCATGATAGCAACCCTGGGCTTCCCAGCCATGCTATTGAGCCAACTTGGGTGAAAGAGTTTAAAGCTGCCACTAGGGATCTCAGATCTACTCTCCAACTCTTTCCCTCTCAGGTACAGGGGGCTCTCCAGGTTTGGCAGACCCCCTCTACAATCAGGACTTCCCTGCCTAAGCCACAGGGGGCTCCTGATGTGTCTGATTCTTCTGAAGAAGAACTATTGCAGGATTCTGATTCTGAGGAAGGCACTGTTATTGAGTCTAACAGGTCCATTGGGGACCCTTATGAATGTGACCCTGAGGTTTCTGCTGAGGGTTTGATTAGAGCTGTGTTAACTACGCTCAACCTTCCTCTGACTCAGGAATCTACTCATGATCCAACTGACGTTTTCCAAAAACCATCTAAGGCGGTTGTATGTTTTCCAACTAACCCTACTCTTGCCCGTCTAGTCTCTGAAGCGTGGAAGAATCCTGACAAATCCTCGTCTGTGTCCAAAAAGTTTGCTAAACTTTACCCTTTTCCTGAGACTGAACTGGCAAAATGGGTTCATCCTCCTAAAGTGGATGCTCCTGTTTCCAGGTTATCCAAATCTACTGCTTTAGCTGTCTCTGATGCCTCTGCCCTGCAGGATTGGACGGACAAAAAGCTAGAACTTTCTCTTAAGTCTATTTTTGCCTCCATTGGCACTGCCATGCGTCCAACCTTTGCAGTGGCGTGGGTTAATAGAGCTATTGCGGACTGGACTGAACGACTGACTGAAGCGGTCCGCCAGGATGCACCGGTATCTGAGCAGTTGCAGCTCCTTGCTAATATTACTGAAGCACAGGATTATGTTGCTGATGCTGCCTTTGATGCTGTGCGCATGATGGCGAGGGCCTCCACTTCTTCTGTGGTGGCTAGACGTGCCCTTTGGCTGAAAATTTGGTCTGCTGATACAGCCTCTAAGAAAGCCTTGCTTTCCTTGCCCTTTCAGGGGAACTTGCTATTTGGTTCTGAACTCAAAGAGATGATCAGTGAGGCTACTGGAGGTAAAAGTACTCTTCTGCCTTCAGTCTTCAAGAAAAAGTTTCCAGCCAAACGCAACCGGTCCTTTCGTTCCTTTCAGACTGAGACACGCTCCACGTCCCAGACGGGGCCGTCCTCTACGCGTCCCTCCTCCAAGCCCAAACAGTCCTGGAAGCCCAAAGTTGCCCCCAAGGCCAAGACCTCCAAGACTGCTTCGGCATGACTCACAGAACCCGGGTCCGCATCCGGCAGTAGGTGGACGTCTCCGCATCTTTCGCCGGATTTGGGAGGAGTCTGTGACGGACCCATGGGTTAATCAGGTAGTGTCAGAGGGATACAGGATCCCTTTCTCTTCCCTTCCTCCTTTTCGGTTCCATTTTACTCGTCCTTCTCAGGAACCTACAAAACGGCGTCTGTTCAACGACGCTATTCAGGATCTTTTGGACAAAGAGGTCCTGGAATTGGTTCCTCCAGAGGACACAGGTTCAGGATTCTATTCCAACCTGTTCGTGGTGGCCAAAAAGGACGGAGGTGCTCGTCCTATCTTGGATCTAAAGGATTTCAATTCCTTTGTTGTGAGTTCCCACTTCCGCCAGGAATCTCTGCGCTCTGTGATTGCCGCAATGTCTCCAGGGGAGTTCCTTGCCTCCCTGGACCTTCAGGATGCATATCTTCACATCCCTATTCATCCAGAGAGCAGACGGTATCTCAGGATTGCCTGCCACAGGGGACACTTTCAGTTTTCAGCTCTTCCCTTTGGACTGACTTCAGCCCCTCTGGTCTGTCAGAGGGTATTGGGATCATTGATAGCTGTGCTTCATCGGAAAGGTGTCAGAGTGACCCCCTACATGGACGATCTCCTCCTGAAAGCCTCCTCAGCGGAGCTTCTCCACCAGCAGATGCAGCTGTGTATACACACTCTGAACAGTCACGGCTGGATCTTGAATCTGGACAAGTCAGACTTGGTCCCATCTCAAAGGCTCCTTTTCCTGGGTCTCCTGTTCGACACTCGACAGTGCATGGTGTCTCTGCCAGAGGAAGTGGCTCATCAGATAGCCGTCCGAGTAGCCGGGATCCTGGAACTGGACAGGGTTCCGGTACCGAAGCTGACGTCTCTGGTGGGGAAGTTCATTTCCACAATCGAAGCTGTGCCTTTTGCCATGGCTCACACCAGGGAACTTCAGAGGTTTGTGATCCAGACATGCAAGAATCATCCAGATCATCAGCATCTGTCAGTCTCTCTGCCTCCTCATGTTGAATCGAGTCTGCACTGGTGGTTAGATCTCTCTCATCTCCTGAAAGGGAGATCCTTTCGAGTTCCCTATTGGACCACGCTCACAACGGATGCCAGCCTCCGGGGATGGGGGGCAGTGCTGGGTCGTTTCAGTGCCCAGGGGAAATGGGGACTGGAGGAATCTCTTCTTCCCATCAATGTCCTGGAACTGCGTGCCATACGGCTTGCCCTGAGGCACTGGGAATCTCAGCTGGAAGGTTGCCCTGTCAGAGTGGAGTCCGACAACGCCACCGCAGTGGCCTACATCAACAGGCAAGGCGGCACAAGAAGTTTCACCGCCTGGTTGGAGGTCAAGGATATTTATCTTGGGCAGAAGATCACGTGCCTGTCATTTCAGCGGTTCACATTCCAGGCGTAGACAACGTCATGGCAGACTTTCTCAGTCGTCACACAGTCGACAGCGGAGAGTGGGCTCTTCATCCAGAGGTGTTTCACCTACTCACCCAGAAATGGGGGGTACCTGCAGTGGACTTGATGGCTACCAGACACAACAGGAAGGTACCGGCATTTTGCTCCCGGTGGAGGGGCCCTCTTGCTCTAGCAGTGGATGCCTTGTCAATCCCTTGGGATTTTCCTCTGGCTTACATCTTCCCTCCTCTTCCTCTATTGCTCAGCGTCATCCAGAAGTTGAAACTGGAGTGTTGTCCTGTCATCCTGATCGCTCCGAATTGGCCTCGCCAGTCCTGGTATCCGGAATTGATGGCCATGTCAGTGGCGGAACCGTTTCCACTTCCTGCCTGTCCGGATCTACTTCAAGGATATCTGTGGAAGGAGGATGTTCAGCATCCCCATTTAATGGCCTGGCGGTTGAATCCTCAGTTCTAGAGAAGAAAGGGTTTTCTCCTTCAGTGGTGTCGACGATGCTTAGTGCTCGCAAACCTGTGTCCTCCAAGATTTATCATCGTATCTGGGCCACCTTTGTGGCTTGGTGTACTGATCGGAAGATGTCTCTAGATTTTCATCTTCCCACTGTCCTGGCTTTTCTGCAGGATGGTGTTGAGAAAGGGCTCAGTCTGAGTTCCCTCAAAGTTCAGACTTCTGCTTTGTCCGTATTTTTCCAGGAACGGATTGCTATCCTTCCTGATGTGAAAGTTTTCTTCCAGGGCGTGACTCACGTTCGGCCTGCCTTCAAGAGTCCTACTCCCCAGTGGGACCTCAATTTGGTGCTGGGAGTTCTCCAGCGACCCCCGTTTGAATCCTTGGCTTCCATTCCCTTACGTCTCTTGACTTGGAAAATGGCCTTTCTTTTGGCTATTGTTTCAGTTCGCCGGGTAGCAGAGTTACAAGCGCTGTCTTGTAAACCTCCTTACCTGGTGTTCCACAAGGATAAGGCTGTGCTTCGCACTACCAAGGAATTCTTACCCAAGGTTGTGTCCGAGTTTCACATCAATCAGGAGATTGTGGTTCCCTCTTTCTGCCCTAACCCTTCATCTGACAAGGAACGAGATCTCCATTTGTTGGATGTGGTGCGTTGCCTCAAGTTTTATGTTCATCGCACCGAGTCTATCAGGAAGTCTGATGCTCTATTCGTCATTCCTGAGGGGCCTAGGGCAGGGAGACCGGCTTCCAAAGTTACTATTGCCTCTTGGATTAAGGCTACTATTCGTGAAGCCTATAAGTTGCGGAATAAGCATGTTCCCTTCCGGGTGACTGCCCATTCCACCAGATCTATTGGGGCCTCTTGGGCCTACAAGAATCAGGCATCGGCTGATCAACTGTGCAGAGCGGCCACTTGGTCCTCTGTGCACACATTTTCAAAGCACTATCGAGTTGATGTACTGGCCTCGGCTGATGCCAGTTTTGGGAGGAAGGTCCTGGAGGCAGTTTTGCCTGTTTAGGACTTCTACTCTTTGATTCTTAGTGCTTCTTTACTGTTGAGCCCAGTTGGCTCTAGTTCAGTGTGCTGCGTTAGGTCAGGGGTTGTTTTCCCCTGGTTGGTGTCCGTTGACACTTCTATTAATGGGCTATGCGATTAACTGGTTCATAGCAGTTCTAGTGACTTGGGCCTTGCGCCTGGTCCTTGCCTTACTTCCCGCCTCTGGGTCAGCTCAATGTTTGTACATCCCAGAGTACCAGTGACCTGTATTGGACAACAGTGAAAATAGGATTTTAGTCTTACCTGTTAAATCCTTTTCACTTAGTCCATACAGGTCACTGGTCTCCCACCCTGTCAAGAGACCATGCTTGGCTCTCCTGTGGCATTTAGTGGGAGACCTTCGGGGCATGCTCACAGGAGTCTTCCTTCTTGCTTACCTCTGGTCAGTTTTAGTGTCTCAAATCAATCTAGTGGCTCTGGCCTGAAGGCAACTTAAGTAGGAGGGGAGGCTCTGCCCCCTGCACACATTTGAATAATTGTTCCTGCCTATTAAAGGGGCGGATCGCCTCCCAGAGTACCAGTGACCTGTATGGACTAAGTGAAAAGGATTTAACAGGTAAGACTAAAATCCTATTTTTCTTATATCAGTAGTAGTTTCCATAAGCGTTTAGATTTGTGTTTTTTTCCTAGTTCCCTTTCATGTTCCAATTTTTCACGCTATTTAGCGTGCTTTATGGAAAAAAAAAACCCACAACAAACATTGGGCCACAAGTTAGGTTCTGTGGGCCAACGCTCTTAATATTTCATGTTGGTAGGGCAATTTAATTCTGACGGTACCACTGTGTGTATACCATTCAGGGGCTAGATTGTATTGCAGGTGCTAAATGTTAACTTCCTTTTATCAAACATTTTCCTATTGAAGTCTATGTGGAAAACTGGAGATAAAAGCAGTGATAAAATAGATTCTATTAAAGGTGCTAATTTTATCTCTGCTTTTATCTCCAGTTTTCCCCATAGGAAAATGTTTGATAAAATAAGTGTTAACATTTAGCACCTGCAATAGAATTTGGCCCTTTGTGCTTTACTGGTGATAACTGAATCAAGGCCTAAGGGCTCAATACCATTCCCACCGCTAAAAAATAAAACAGGTGTTGTTGTTTTTAAGTCAGATTTCAGTACCCTATTATCCAAGTTGCTAAAACAAAACTTGAGGTAATTCTACACACCGCCAGTCAAAAAAAATCCCATAAGAAACAACTAAAAACAATGTGCAAGTAGCATACTATTACCTATGGTCAGTATTACCATGTGTTTTGTGGTTACATTTTCTGCTGGTAATTCTGAGCCTCAAAGTTGAAATGCAGAAGCCACAATGACGGTTTTAAACCATCATTGTTTCAACGAAAGCAGAGCAGAATATTTATTTAGAAAATATTTTACCAGGAAGAATACATTGAGATTTCTCTTGTTTTCAAGTATGTCCTGGAGTGTTTACAGCAAAGAGTTGCATATTTGCACAAATACAGAGATGTAATAAATATATATACACACACTAAAAATATTATTTAGAGATGCATATTAACATAGTAACATAGTAGATAAGGCTGAAAAAAGACATGCGTCCATCAAGTCTAGCCCATGTCAATAACACCCCTGTTGATCCAGAGGAAGGCAACAAAAAAGCCCTCTGGAGCAATTTCCAATGTAGGTGTGTGTGTGTGTGTGTGTGTGTGTGTGTGTCAAATAGTTCCCCGGATCAATATCCTATTTGCTTTGAAGCCATCTGTCATAATTGTCAATATTGTTCTGTGCTAGATAGGCATCCATTGCTTTTTTTGAATGCAGTTACATTATCTGCAAGCACAACATCCTGAGGCAAAGAATTCCATAGCCTTACCGCCCTTACTGTAAAGAATCCCTGCCTGTGTTTTAGTCGAAAGCGCCTTTCCTCAAGTCTTAATGGATGAACTCTTGTTCTTAGCTCAGCTCTTTGCATAAATAATTCATTGGATAGTTCTTTGTATTGACCTTGAATGTATTTGTAAATGGTAATCATATCACCCCTTAGACGTCTCTTTTCTAATGTAAACAAACCCAGTTTGGCTAGTCTCTCTTTGTAACTCAGATCCTCCAATCCCTTTATCAGTTTTGTTGCACGTCTCTGCACCTTTTCCAGTTCAGTAATGCCTTTTATTAGAACAGGCACCCAAAATTGTACTCCATATTCTAGATGAGGCCTAACCAAGGATTTATACAGAGGTAGGATAATATTAGCATCCCTTGCTTCTACACCTCTTTTTATGCAGGCTAGTACTCTATTTGCTTTTGCAGCAGCTGAGTGACTCTGCACACTGCTGTGAAGTCTGTTGTCTATCAGTACGCCTAAATCTTTCTCTAATGAGGATTTCCCAAGTTGTGTCCCATTTAGAGTATATGTAGCAAGTTTGTTTCTACAACCCAAATGCATAACCTTACATTTATCTACATTAAATGTCATCTGGCACTTTTCTGCCCATTCACTTAGTTTATCTAAATCCTTCTGTAGGGAAAAAACATCCAGCTCTGTATGTATTTCCTTACATAGCTTAGTGTCATCAGCAAAGATTGAGATGCTACTTTCAATTCCCACTTCTAGATCATTAATAAACAAATTAAAAAGCATTGGGCCCAGGACTGAACCCTGCGGCACCCCACTTATAACCCTAGACCAATTTGAAAAAGTTTAATTTACAACAACTCACTGCCATCTACCATTTAACCAGTTCTCAATCCATGTACAGATAACACCACCCAAGCCGAAGCCTTTTAATTTATGCAGTAACCTGTTGTGAGGCACTGTGTCAAAGACTTTAGCAAAATCCAAGTATACTACATCAACAGCAATTCCCCTGTCCAAATTACTACTCACTCTTTTAATAAAATGCAAGTAAATTAGTCTGACATTATCTGTTCTTCATGAAACCATGCTGATTCCTACTAATGATATTGTTTGTCTTCACATAGTTCTGAATACTATCAGTTAATAACCCTTCTAGTATCTTACCCACTATGGAAGTCAAGCTCACAGGTCTATAATTTCCTGGTTTGGATCTTGCTCCCTTTTTAAACAATGGAACTACATCAGCTTTCCTCCAATCACAGGGCACTATGCCTGATGAAAGTGAATCAATAAATATTAAGTATAATGGTTTTGCTATTACTGAACTAAGTTCCTTAAAGGGATAGTAATACCTAAAATGTAAAAAAAAATACGTTATAGGGGTTATCCCCCTGAGTAAAACCATGGTACTCCCACTGCTGAAAGGTGTTTCATTCAAAAGTTATTAATTTTCAAAGTTGAATTTTTTAGGTGCAATATGACAGTGGCCTGAAATTGTACAGTGGCGCTGTTGCTACACCATCCTATGGAGATTTATGTTCCCAGGACCAGAGGTGTCCATAGGATCGTGTAGTAACAGCGCCACTGTACAATTTCAGGCCATTGTGATATTGCACCTAAAAAATTCGACTTTGAAAATTAATAACTCTTGAATGAAACACCTTTCAGCAGTGGGAGTACCATTGTTTTACTCAGGGGGATAAACCCTATAACATATTTTTTTTACATTTTAAGTATTATTTTCCCTTTAAATACCCTTGGGGGTATACCGTCCGGTCCAGGCGCTTTATTCACTATAACCCTTTCCAGTCTCTTTTGGACCTTGTCCTCAGTAAGCCATGTAGATGTTGGAGGAAATTCCATGGTTTTGTCTGTTTGCCCACAGCTTGTCATTGCTGCTTCCTTTGTATATACTGAAGCAAAGAACGTATTTAGGGTGTCAGCCATAGCTTTATCCTCACTAATCAATTCACCTGTTTCAATCCTAAGAGGACCAATATCAACCTTAACTTTTTTGTTGTTAATATACTTGTAGAATTGTTTAGGGTTTTTCTTGCTCTCATTTGCAATGTTTCTCTCATTTTCTATTTTAGCTAGCTTAATTGCTTTTTTGCAGATTTTATTACATTCTTTATATTTTCTAAATGATGCATCTGACCCGTTTGACTTAAACACCTTAAAAGCCTGCTTTTTATTTCTCATTTCCCTGCTAACCACATTATTAATCCACATTGGTTTCGCTTTACTTCTCTTGTGCTTATTCCCCAATGGTATATATTGACGTGTATATTTGCCCAAGAGCATTTTAAATACATTGCATGATTCTTGTGCATTTTTTATCTTTGAAAATTATGTCCCACTGGATATATTATTTTTAGATATAAAGAAGCAGTTATTTTTAAGGATTTTAGACTGGGAGAATATCTGATTTTTTCAGGTAGGTTATTCCAGATTTTTGGATCTCTGAAGAAAAAGGCAGATCGGCCAACTTCTTTCTTGAAATGTGGGATACTCAGTGAGCTGTTAGAAGTGGAGCGTAGGTTATAGTTACTACGGAGAGCTGGAGTGAGCATACTGCTCAGGTAATCTGGTAGTTTTCTAGAGATGTGGTTATAAATCATGCAAGAGAGGTGAACAGCACATCTAGATTTGAGTGTTATCCTATTTAGTTCTTCATACATATCACAATGATACATACATGCATGCTCTCTAAGGACAAAATGAATGGAGAACTGTCAAGTTAACCCCTGAAAGCACCCAAACTAATGGGCAAGTGTCAAGTTAACCCCTGAAAGCACCCAGACTGATAAAGAGCTGTCATCTTGCATAATATTGCTCTGTACACCAGATTACTAGCTGACCTCAACCCTGATCCCCTTGATGAGGTACCAGTGCCACAGCCATTGGAGGGTGATACCCTTAGAAGTGGGGAGACATGAGACAGGGTCATCAGGGAATACTTTGCCTGTGAGTATCATGCATACACCCACCTCAAACCAACAACACCAGATCACCAACATGACATCACATTTCCCAAACGTTAAACATGTTTTAGCTCCATTCCCAGGATGCCGATCTTCTGCTGGACACCTGTCACTGTACCTGATTGTTGTGAAAGTGACTGTTCCTCCTTGACCTCCTCTTCAGAGCTGACACTGACTCCAACAACACTCTGGAACATGCAGTCTGTCACATTCCCAGGACATAGCCTTCAGTGGCTTCAAAGGATCCAGATACCTTGCAAGGGATGACAACAGTTGAGTCTGTACTAACACCTAACATGTGATATCCATCAGTGTCAGTTGTTCCCTATGTAACACACTTCACATAGTCACCTGTGATTTGTTCTCTCTCTCACATCTGTTTATTTCTCTTTCCATACAGACTTCTTCATGTCACTAATCTGCAGAGGACCCTGTGGCTCATGTATGCAGAAGAGATGTTTATGTGATGCACCTTTTCCTGTAATTGTATGTTTCTACTTCTAACACCATTAACACCTACACTGTGTTTATGAACACTACGCATTGCGTAACAACACATGGCTTCCCCTCTGGCATTCACAGGGTTAATGAAATGTCAACACGTGAGAACTTACACAAATCCACTATGCTACATTCCTATGAACTCTGCTCCCAACCTTTTCATTGGTAGATATGTTCAAAAAAGGGTCAAAATCCAAACCAGGAAATTATACACCTGTGAGCTTAACTTCCATAGTGGGTAAGATACTAGAAGGGTTACTGACACGAGTCAGAACTATGTGAAGACAAACAATATTATTAGTAGGAGTCTGCATGGTTTTATGAAGAATAGATCATGTCAAACTAATTTACTTGCATTTTACAAAAGAGTATGTAGTAATTTGGACAAGGGAATTGTTGTTGATTTAGTATTCTTGCATTTTGCAAAAGCCTTTGATACAGTATCTCACAACAAGTTACTGCATAAATTAAAGGCTTTGGTTTGGGTGGTGTTATCTGTACATGGATTGAGAACTGGTTAAATGATAGATGGCAGAGAGTTGTTGTAAATGGAACATTTTCAACTTCATCTAAAGTTATAAAGTACCACAGGGTACAGTCCTGGGCCCAATGCTTTTTAATTTGTTTATTAATGATGTAGAAGTGGGAATTGAAAGCAGCGTCTCAATCTTTGCTGATTACACTAAGCTATTTAAGGAAATACGTACACAGCTGGATGTTTTTTCTCTGCAAAAGGATTTAGATAAATTGAGTGAATGGGCAGAAAAGTGGCAGATGACATTCCATGTAGATAAATGTAAGGATATGCATTTGGGCTGTAGAAACAAATGTGCTACATATATTCTAAATGGGAAACAGCTTGGGGAATCCTCATTAAAGAAAGATTTAGGCGTACTGATAGATGATAGACTTCACAGCAGTGTGCAGAGTCACTCAGCTACTGCAAGAGCAAATAGGGTACTAGCCTGCATAAAAAGAGGTGTCGATGCAAGGAATTCTAATATTATCCTACTACTATATAAATCCTTGGTTAGGCCTCATCTAGAATATGGAGTACAGATTTGGGCACCAGTTCTTAAAAAAGACATTGTTGAACTGGAAAAGTGAAGAGACATGCAACAAAACTGATAAAGACATTGGAGGATCTGAGTTATATAGAGACACCAGCCAAACTGGGTTTGTTTACATTAGAGAAGAGACATCTAAGGGGTAATATGATTACCATTTAGAAATACATTCAAGTTCAATACAAAGAACCAGTGAATCATTTAAGCAAAGAGCTGAGCTATGAATGAGAAGTCATCCATTAAGACTAGAGGAAAGGCCCTTTTGACTAAAAAAAAGGCAGGGAGTTTTTACAGTAAGGATGGTAAAGCTATGGAATTCTTTTCCTCGGGAAGTTGCATTTGCAGATACTATAACTGCTTTCAAAAAGCAATGGATGTCTATCTAGCACATAACAATATTGAAACGTATGAGAGATGGCTTCAATGATGGTTGTTGATCCAGGGAACTATCTGACTGCCATTTGGAGTCAGGAAGGAGTTTGTTTATACCATGGACCAAATAAGATTTGAGGCTTTTACAGTAGGAAAAATGGGCAGACTAGATGGGTAGAATGGTTCTTATCTGCCATTAAATTCTATGTTTTTAACCTACAAGAATATGAAAGTACAAGTGAGGAGGAAGAAAATTTCAATTGGTGCTATTAAATGAAGCTGATGCTGACCTAATTATTGATGACAATGTTGATTTAAAATATGTCCCTCCATTTTCCTCCCCTTCTTCGGATACTTATCAAGTAGATAATTTTACAGAACAATTAAGTTGTAGGCCGAAATTTTGACTTATTTGAGTACTGGCAAACAAAACACTATTTGTGTGACTAATACTTGTGCATATTGCTGGAATCCCTTAGTTGTCCACCAGTAAGCCAGAAGTCAGAGTGGGTTTTCAGTGCACCTAGTTATATAGTCAACAAAAGTATGACACGTCTGTCAAGTAGCAGTGTTGGTAGACCAACATTTTTTAAAATAAACCAGCATCTAATGCGATATAAGGATTTAGCAAAAGTGAAAAAAAAACTATAAGACAAAGAAACATAAGGCATATAGTGGTGGATTTGATATACATTGTGAATTCCAAAGTGTTGGAAAGCATGGTGAATTTGGAGAATATACTGCATGCAGCATTTTTGTTAGAAGGATAATTGAACACATATGCGTTCCAGCAAAAGAAAGTGGGAGTATGGTAATAAACCAGATATGATACCTATGTATGGGGCATAATGGAATGCATTAACATTCAATTTGTAGCCGGGTGTTATCAGATATATGGATCAAGTGGCCCAGGGAGTTTGGAATGTAAACCAACACCAGAAGTATCAGGTGAAGTCAATGCGATTTGGAGTGAAACTACGGAGGTGAGGTGAGTTTATGCAATTAAAGTTTCTATATAAGCCTGGTTTGTCAGATAAATTGTTGATGTAGGGTAGAGGCTCAGTGCCACAAGATTGGCAAAGAGCCAGTGTAGTGCCTCTATTTAAGCAGGGAACTAAAATAGAACCTGGGAATTATAGACCTATGAGTTTGACCTCTGTAGTGGGAAAACTGCTAGAAGAGATAATAAGGGACTAAATTCAGGATTACAACACAAAAAATAAGATAATTATGAGGAATAGATCATGCCAAACTAATCTTTTCAGCTTCTACGAGGAAGTAAGTAACAACCTAGATAATGGTAAGGCAGTTGATGTAGTATATCTAGATTTTGCAGAGACATTTGATACAGTGCCGCACAGAAGGTTGGTGAATAAAATAAGCGGGTAATTAGCGGGTAAACTTTTCAATTTGATAAAAAACTGGTTGAAGGATAGGGAACAGTGTGTGGTTGTAAATGGACAATTCTCCAATACTGTTAAAGTTGAGAGTGGAGTACATCAGGGTTCAGTATTGGATCCACTGCTTTTTAACATGTTTATAAATGACCTGGAAATAGAGATAGAAAGCAAAACAACAAAATCTGAAGATGACACTAAATTATGTAGGGTAATTAATCCAGAACAGGATATTTGTTCATTGCAGAAGGATTTACATAAAATGGCAGATTTTGCAAGCAAATGGAATATGAAGTTTAATGTAGGAAAGTGTGAAGTCATGCATTTGGGAAGAAAAAAATCCCAAGGCTACTTATGGAATGGAATCATGCTAGAGAAAGATCTGGGAATCCTTGTAAAGTACAAACTTGGAAATAGTCACCAGTGTCAAATAGCAGTAGCAAAAGCAACCAAAATCCTTCCTTACATAAAAAGGGGTAATGAAGAAATAGTGGATAACATCATTTTGTCATTGTACTAATCATTGGTAAGACCTCACCTTGAATATGCAGTACAGTTTTGGGCACCAGTTCTGAAAAAGGGTTTGTGGTCGGGGCTTCCAGTGTAGGTATCGTATGGAGGATTGCTGTATCCCTGAGATTCGCAGCTTCAGTGGATGAAGGTTACTTGAAAAGAGGCCACCCTATTAAGCCCTTAGAGAAAAGAGACTGACCAGATGCAACTTGTTTATTGGCTTGCGCAAAGATGACATCAATTGGTGAGGTTAGTCAGGGCTTTAAGGATTTCGGTTGACGGATTAGGAATATATCTGTTGAAGCAAGTGGACTGCCACCTGCCGAGTCTCTGAATAATATGAGCGGGTACCTGATTCTTGGAGGCCAATGAGGCTGCACCAATTCGGAATGAGTGTTCAGAATACTGATTGGGATTGTATCCTAGGCGTGTCAGGATGGTGCGTACATAGTAAGTAAAAGTAATTGTGGTGAGAGGACCTGACAGTAGAGGAAGGAGTGGGCTATCGTCAGGGCATGGTTGGATTAAGGTCGTGAGGCGAGTTAGTGATTTCTATGGACACCATTGACCGTGAGTTGCGAAATATAGGATATAGTGCCCGGTGTGAGACTGATCAGTTTTAGAGTGTGTGATGAGAAAAGTGAAATGATCTGAGTGGCGAACGAGTTGTTCTTTTCGTATGAAATCCTTAGATCCCGCCCGACAGGAAAACTTGCCGAGGTGAAGAAAGCCAAAGAAAGCTAAGCATGCTGCAGCTTGGAGAACCTTGTTAGTTTGGTGTTAGAAAGGCTTGGAGTCGAGATAATCATAAGTGCGACTGAATAAGTGGCCGGTGATGGGAAGGCGAGTGCGTGGTGAGAAATAGTTGCTGTTAGCAATGCCTCTGAGGAATAATTTGATACTGTACATAGTAATTAGAGATGGTTGAAATGGGTGGTGCAGTGCGTAATGATATTGGATGCCAGCTAGATAAGTTTTTATGGTGGAGGCTGATAACTTGAGACCGGAGTGACAGTGGGTGGTAAAAGCTAAAATACTGGATTGACTGTATGGGTTGTTAGGATTGGTGGATGCAATAAAATTCTTGAATAATTCCCATGCCCGATTATAGATCTTCCTGATGTTAGGTGCTAAAGCTTGACTTATGATAGAAGAAGCTTCTGTGAGTAGGGAATTTATAGTGTAGTTAGTTCCATGAAAGTTGGAGGTGAGACTGGTAGTTTGTTTGCTGCTGGATATATGTCAAAGAACTGCTGTAATAGAAATTGTGAGAGAGCATTAGCAGGCTGATTATCTTGGCTAGAGATAATGTTACTGTGAATGTAGAATTTGTGAAGGAGGGATAGCCATGTAAGTTTTCTGAGTAGTGAATTGGTTAGGGCTGCTGAGGATCTAACTTTTATGATAGTTCTGTATGTGTCTAAATTAGTAGTGTGAAAGGTGATAGCTTTCCCGGACCATAAATGGCCCCAAATAGAGGCTGCTGCCACCATTGGGTATAAATCTAGCATGGTATAATCAGGATTGGTTTCTGTAGCTATAGTAATCTCTTGTGGCCATGGGTTGGAGAACAATAGTGAGCCGCATATGCCGGCGAAGCCAAGTCCAGTGGTTGCATTGGAATACACTACTGGGCTGGATGGGTTGGGTGATGGGGGAAACATTGACCGGCTGTTCCAGTGCTTGAGAAAGTTTACCCACATGAGGAGGTCAGATAGAGCTGGTTGGTCAAGGGTGATAGTAGAGTTTGGATGGTTAGCAACAGAAAGCAGTGAGAGGAGGTAAGAAATGAAAGGCCGACCTTGTGGAATGACTCATGATGAAGCTAAGATAACCTATGAGTGACTGGAGGCCGAGTTTAGACAGATAAGGTTTGGCCATATAGTCTTGTATGATAGTGCGTATTTCTATTTATTTTCTCAATGGGTACTCGAGTTTCAAGTGAGTCAGCATCTAGAGTGATACCCAGAAACTCAATAATTTTTGTGGGGCCACTTGTCTTGTGATTTGACAGTGGAATGTTCAATGATTTGAATAGCTCTATAAGTTTTTGGAGACTATTAGGTTGGGACGGTCAATTTTATATTAAGAGGAAATCGTCTAAATAATGGACCACTGCTGGGCAACTGCAGTGATTGAGCAGGAGCCAACATAGGATATCTGCAAAATCATCGAAGATTTTGGGACTGCTGCGGCAGCCAAAGGTAAGTTTGGTAGCAAAGTAATATAGACCCTTCCATTTGATTCCTTGCAAATGCCATAGTGAGGGATGGACAGGGAGGAGCTTGAATGCATTTTTAATATCTGCTTTGGCGAGCCAGCAGTCGGGGAGGGCTAGTTTGATGAGGCTAATGGCGTTATCTATAGTTGCGTACTGCAGAGTGAAAGCCTCAGGGGGAATAAGAGAGTTGATCCTGGGAACCAAAGCAGAGTGGGGGGCGGAAAAGTCGATTATGAGGTGACTTTTAGAGGAGAATTTCTTTTTTGCTAGACCTATTGGACTAATGCTCCAAATAGGAAAAGGGGGAGATGGGAACGGTCCTATTAGAAAATCTTGTTCTGCTTCTATCGATAAGAGGGAAGAAATTGCTGTCGGTTCGGCTAAGGCAGATGCTAAGTTGGGGCATTCCACAGAACTGAATGGGCGGGTTATAATGCCTATATGGAAGCCTTCTGTAAGACCTGTAATGATGTAGTCTATCAGAGCTTTGTCAGGGTGCGAAATAAGTAGAGACTGCAGCAGAGGGATGTAAATTCCACCCAGACTTTTATTTATTGAATTGAATCTAGGACAGATAGTCCTAGAATTAGACTTCCTGCAATTAGAACATGCATGGGATAGAAGGCAACCACTGAAAAAACACCCTTTTGAATTAAAATTGTTGCTCTTCAGGGTGTTTCCTATGTAATGAATGAGTCTGCCAAGCTTGTCATGAGTAGGTGTGGAAGATGAGCTACTAGGATGGGATTGACTCAACAGGGGAACCTTTGGCCTCTGAGAGGTAAGGTAACTACTTGGGAGCGTTCGGCCTCTATGTACAGGTAAGGTTATAATTGGGTACTTGAGAGAGGTAAGGTAATGTCTGGGAAAGCTTTCGGCCTCTACGAAGAGGTAAAGCTACTACTGGGGACATATATGAATAAATCGGTGGTAGACCTAGGGCAGGGAAGACCTGCTCCTTACGAGAGGTAAGGCTATTGCCAGGGATCTAACATCTGAAATGGGGAAGTGACTGTGGGGGAATTATGCCTCTGCTAGAGAAAGGTAGTTGATTTGACTAGGGAACCTTCGGCCTCTGTGCTGAGGTAAGGTAGCTACTGGGGAGCCTTCGGCCTCTTCGAAGAGGTAAAGCTACTACTGGGGAACCTTCAGCCTCTGCAAAGAGGTAAGGTTAATTGCTGGGGGCCTTCGGCCTCTGCAAAGAGGTAAGGCAACTGGCAGCTTGGGCTCTGAAAAGGTAATACTATAGTTTGGGAGCCTTCGACCTCTGCAGAGAGGTAAGGCTATAGTGAGGAACCTTCGGCCTCTGGGAAGAAGTAAGGTTACTGAAGTGAACCTTCGGCCTCTGGATGAGGTAAGGCTAGTGGTGAGTGGTAGAGTGAGTGACGTGAGGGCTAGGTTGGGGATAGTGAATAAGTGTTCGTTTCAATACCTGACTCTGGGCTGATTAAACGGTTACCAGCCTGTAGCTTGAGCAGTGGCAGGGACATCTAGCAGCTGAGACAGGATAGAGTGTAAATCGATCTTTTGCAGTGCAGTAAAAAGTAGAGTAAGTCAGAGAAGACGGAGCCCAGATCGACCTGTGTACCCTTCCGGTTAGGTGATAGGTCTGATAGGGTAAATTCGTTGACTGATTCTGCCTTGTGAAAGTAGGAAAATATTTGGGAGACTGACTCTTTCCTTAATGAGACATGCTTGTGGTATAGTAAATGGATTATCTTCTTACCTTATTCTTAGTCAGTAGTAGAACTTGAGGTTGAGAGTTTGGAAGACTGGTTAGACTAAGTTGCTAGTTGAAAGGTTGGGCTGCTGGATGGAAAACTGATTATATGGATTTGAATCTGCCGAATCGACTTATTTAAATATGTAAGGAATGCATAGGACTTACTAGGAAGGACGTAGAGCTGTAAAGGTGTCAGAATAACAGGATGCAGTGGGCTGATCTAGTAAAAGCATAAGTAGCATAAATAAGTTATGAGCCCGTAGATACGACTGAAAGCAATATACCAAATGCAATAGCTTAAATAACTTACTTAAGTTGAAATCTGGAATGGAAATCAAAATTGTGGCTCGGACTTAAAGGGGAACTACCACCCCGCAATAACTTAACCTGCATTCATTCTTCATCTGGCGACTAGCTGCTTAGTAGCACTAGTCACCAGAAATATTACCTGGTTCCGAGGATTTTGCCGTTTTACCGATGCTCACAGGAGCAGGAAGCACGGACATCTCGTCACAGTGACGTTCGTGCGCCTGCGCTGTCAGTCCCTTTTGGAGCTGGCCTACTAAGAAAAGGAAAGCCTTGAAAAAAGGTTTGCAGATCAATGGCATGGTAAACCAGCCGGAATATTATGTCATTACAGCACTTTTTTGTTGTCAGATGTCATTCTCGGTTCACCAGTGTAAAAATGAGCCTCTTATGTCTCTTAGCTCCCTAAACCTATTGCCCCTGTGCCCACACAGCTCCCTGTTCATAACCCAGCCCTATGTACAGTGGCTCCCATTCAGCACCACAAGGTTGGACAGTTCTTGGTCAGAGGGGGCTGCCACACTCCTGGGTAGGCTTATCACCTCCTGGCCCTCTTCTTCAGCCTCCTGCTACCCCTCCCTGCCCCAGCATGTTGATGGTTGAAATAAAGATTATGCCCACTTTCTTCTGGCTGTCTGGGGTAGGCACCCCCACTCAGGGACATTGCTAGATTTCAAAAATATCAGGGGGTTCAGCCCATGGCAAAATTCAACAGCGACCTATCGCCCATTATTGCGACAATATCGCTTAGTCAGGAGTGGATTATCCTCACAAAATGTAACTGTTTATTTTGCTAATTTTATCCAGAGGGTATATCTCTCTGGCACTCAAAGGGTTAATTATAATGCAATGCAAAGAACAGAAGAACTTCCAGTTGACACATAACAATTTACTCAGCACATATCAGTACAGGTAGACATCATCTAAAACTAAAACTATGGGGGTAATATAAATCCACATAGGGGCACATGTACAGCCACATCCATACAGACTTTTTAGGTATGTGTAAAGCAGTGGTAGTCAATTGCTTGATATCCAGCTGTTGGAAACTTCAACTCCTATCATCTCCAACCTGCCATTCACTGTCGGGGATAATGGGAGTTGTAGTACCCAACAGCTAATGACCCAACAATAGACTCCCCCTGGTGTAAAGTGATTCTGTGTCCTCTGTGCACAGATGTGGAAAGTGCTTTGCACTCCCCAAAAAGCTAATCTGGGACATCTGCATCTCTTCATGAATGGTACGTGTAAGAGGTGTTAAAGGGATAGTAATACTTCATTTTTACTATCTCCCATGATGTAGCCCTTAAAAATTGGAATTAAATGAGAGCAGCGGCATCTCTCAAACCTTTATGGATTGAGAGATATCCGCATTCAAAGTTCCCTCTCCTCTCTACCCTGACTTCAGCGTTATAGCTGACAGCAGGGGAATCCGATCCCGGGACCAACGGCGGCTCTGCAGCAGTGACGAGATTGAGTTATAGAAACAGAAATCCTTCACTGCAATAGTCTTCTATGTGTGCTTGCAAACCAAGCACATTTAGAAGACCATTTCAGTGAAGGATTTCTGTTTCTATAACGCGGCCTCAGCACTGCTGCAGAGCCGCCGCTTGCTCACAGACTGGATTCCCCTGCTATCAGCTATAACGCTGACATCAGGGGAGAGAGAAGGAGAGGGAACTTTGAATGCGGCTATCTCTCAAACCATAAAGGTTTGAGAGATGCCACGGTTCTCGTTTAATTCCAATTTTTAAGGGCTACAACATGGGGGATAGTAAAAATGAAGTATTATTATCCCTTTAAAGAGTGTGAAATGTGGGTGTCCTTTTTAACTATGACCAGGGCCCATCTATGTGCCATTTGTTTTCTATATGTCTGCGCCACTGGTGGTATAAAGCTGTCCCTAAATGGCTTTAACTTCCAAAACATGGCAACTTTTTATTGTCTTATAAAACAGAAATTGTAAAATGAATTTAATAAAAACATTACTGTTTATAAGTGAATGTCTATATGGTTGCACTTTTGAGCATCGAGCCTTCACCTTTCAGTCATCATCCCACAGATTACCTCACATCCACTCACTAATAAAGTTAATGAAGTCTGCTAAAATCACCCTTTTCATCACGACCTGTCACGGTTTTATTGAACACTCAGACAATTGGGTAGGATAAAATAGAAAAGCTTTATTAGGCAAAATAAAGTGCAACAAGGCCCCTCACGGGTCCAAACTCTACAAACAGCAGTAAGAAAGTTTGACACAGGACAGGGCATACAAATAGCAATACAATAGGGAGGCTCTACAGGCCATACCAAATACCGGGTAAGGCAGCCTAATATCTTTTGCAACAAGAAACTGAGGAGGCTCTATCGGCCTTACCGAATACCGGGTAAGGCAGCCTGATATCTGGTGCAACAAGGAACTGAGGAGGCTCTACCGGCCTTACTGAATACTGGGTAAGGCAGCCTGATATCTGGAGCAACAAGGAACTGAGGAGGCTCTACCGGGTCACAGGCTGACAATGTAACCGCTAGTGACCTGACAACACAGACTGGGAGAACGTAAGGGAGGCCACAGAGAGTCACAGGCTGAGATAGTGTAATGAGCTAGTAACGGTAACCGCTAGACCGGACAGCACAGACTGAGTGTACGTAACGGAGGCCACAGGGAATCACAGGCTGCGTGAGGTAATGAACTGGCAACGGTAACCGCTTAGTGACTGGATAGCACTGACTGGGAGTACTTAACGGAGGCCACAGATAGTCACAGGCTGAGCATATAGTGGGTAGGCAATGGTAACCGCTAGTGACTGGATAGTACAGGCTGGGTGTACGTAACGGAAGCCACACTGATACACAGGCAGAGAGTAGCGCAACCGGAGGCAACAAATCAGAGAGGACTGACAATAATAGCGAGGGCAACACAAATAGCGTAAGTCAGTCAATGCCTGGATTGGTACACAGAGAGCGGTAGTCAGCCAAAGCCTGGGTCGGTACACAGAGAGCGGTAGTCAGCCAAAGCCTGGATCGGTACACAGAGAGCGGTAGTCAGCCAAAGCCTGGGTCAGTACACAGAGAGCAGTAGTCAGCCAAAGCCTGGATTGGTACACAGGAGCAGAACAGGAGCAAGGTCAGATGGAAACCGGATCAATACGGAACAGGAGCACAGAATAACGTAAGGTCAGGAACACCACGAAAGGGCACCGGCCTAGTGATGGGAGGGCGTATAAAAGGCTAGCCCTGGGAGAGGCTAGCCAGCTAGCACCAATAAGAGACAGCCAAACACAAACTCGGAAGTAAGAATGTTGCAAATAGAATCATGGGCACCGTGATACGACCACTGTAGATGGGTAAGGAATATGGGAGTTGTAATGCTATTAAACTTTCACATGTTTCAGTATGTTTACCCTTTCCTCACCTGCCTATCCTAGCTTTGTGTGTATAACGTTGTCTGGATTGTGTTATACATACAGCATTTTTGCTGTACTGTCTCTGTATATATATTGTGTCTCTATCTATACTGTCTGTTCTATATGTGTGTGTGTGTGTGTGCAGTGACAATGTGTATGGGAGGAATGTAGAGGGAAGGTATTTAGGACCCAGAATCCTACATAGCCTCTACCCCTCCACCTGTCCCAATTAGCAGGTTTAGCAATCCCAGGCTGCAAAGTTTGTAAAAAGAAAATGGAATTTGACTTGCTATGATGACTTCAAAATGTAGGTTACACCTGTGCTATTTTTGTTAGTTTAGAACCTTGAAGTAAACCTACAAGTAAAGTTAGTGCTCAGATTGAGCTAGGTTTTTATTTGTATTGTGTTTTCATCTTGTTTTGTAAAACACTGCCTACTTATTGTGTTTGATACAATGTCAAAATAAACCTGCAAATATTTTTAAGAACTGTGGACTGTGTGTGATATCCATGTTGTACATGTGTGTGTTGTATTGTGCATATGTTTGTGTATTGCGTGTGCTTTTTTGTGTGCATGTGTGTAAATTGTGTGTGTTGTGCATCTTGTGTATATATATATATATATATATATATATATATATATATATATATATATATATATATATATATTGCATCTTTTACAGCAACATCTGGGTGGCAGAGGTCTCTGCCACAATCCCCTTTGGCACTCTTCCTTTTTTCTCCCTAGATGAAAGGTGTAGAGAATGCTTTCTTGGAAAGTTCCCTAATTATCTGTGAAACAAACTTCCGTCTACTGTCATCAGCTCTCAGGGGTATAATGTCAGCTTCTGGACAACTGACCAGTTCTCACATACAAGAACTGCCCAGTACGATCCTATACTTTCTTTGTTTATACAGATCTGGAAATCACATATGTCCATAAGGAAAGGCCATTTTTTGATGTCAAAATTCAGCTGATGCAGAACTTCTTTTCAGAGATTATATGTACCATACCCCTAATTGTCCCCTTTTAGGAGATATTAGGGGTACTGTCATGTTACACATGCATGGTTTGCTTTTTTATTCTGTTTGTCCCTTTCCTCTCCCCTTCTTCCTGTCTTCAGTATTGCTCCTCCACTCTTCACTCACTTGCTTCTCATCCTCCATTCCAGTCACATCTTAGCTGCTTACCTCCTTACAGCATAATCTTTTGACCTATCCATCTGTTCATCAGTGTATGGTTTGCAGTTTAAATAAACTCCTTCACAATCTACAAGGTGTCTTTTGGATCGAGTCACTGTCAGCCAATTCATCTAGGACTGAAGGTTACCGCTATCTCATCACAACTGTAAGTTACAGAGATCACACTTTCAGTGCTTAGACTGGAGAGGCAGAACAGTCAAAAGATTAGTGAGGGGATCTTAGAAGATCAGACAAATATCTTGTAAAGGATCTTTGCTAGCTAAGCATGTATACTGAGATGTATATGGACACTGGATTATAGTAGCAAACAGTGCAGACTGCATCCTCCAGCCAGCAGTGAGTCTCAGCTCAGGATTCATCTGTTATAGCTCAGTTTATTGTAAGAACTGTCCATACAACTGTTATACATCAGCTTCTATACAGTCTGTGTATTACCACATGCATTTCTTCTACCTACAAGTGAATGTAAGCCCTGTATGCTGACCTCTCTGGCTCCTCTCACCACTGGTTGCCTAGGAAACCTGATCCCCTGGCCAGAACTTTGATACATTTCTATGCAAACACACTACTGTGTAATTTAACCCTCTGCTTGTCATCACAATGCAATCTGAAGAACCTAAACTTCTTCCAGAACAGGAGTTAGATCCTACAAGCCCCATAAAACAAAAGCGTTTAACAAAACCAACTTGGAAGATTCAACAAAACTATGAAGCTGACAGAGAGGAACTCCTGTGTAACCTCAAACACTTATGGTCCAGGACTATTGAATGCATGTCAGCTCTGTCTCACCCTACACGTGAGGTACTGCACCTAGAAGACCTAGTTAACCAATTGAATGCTGCTTATGAGAACTATCAAAGACTGTCTGCCAAATATGCTGATCTCTTAAAGCGGTACAACACAGAAGATTTCTTACAAGAATTAAAGGAATGGAATGAGCTCAATCTTGCAAGAGATGATTTAGTATTACAAACAAAAACAAAGGCAGAAGTAAAAATCGCACATCTCCATGAATCCAGATCCCATCTCTCCACATCTTCTAGGCGCTCCACAAGATCTTCCAGATCCTCACTATCAAAATCTTCTACACTCAGCCAGCAACTCATCAAAGCCCGCGCTGATGCAGAAGCGTCTAAAATCCAGGCAGCTTTCGCCCAAGAGAAAGCAGAGATGGAAGCTGAAGCTGCAAAGAAGAAAGCAGAGATGGAAGCTGAAGCTGCAAGGAAGAAAGCAGAGGTGGAAGTTTTGGAAAAACAATGTGAGCATGCCAAAGACATGGCAAGACTGAGAGTCTTAGAGCAGGCTGCTAGTGACAATGAGAAATCTTGGAGTAGTAGTCACTGTGTTATATCGTACACTTCAGAACTCCATCACTCTGTCATAGCACCCAAGGCACTCAACCAAGGAGTTTTCTCTGCACCTACTGCACTTACTCAAGCAGCGGAAACTGGCATGGACAGAAAAGACTTTCTACCTTCTTATGGCACTAACCAGTTACCTCTTAGTACACCCACTACTATACAGCTACAAACCAACACACCCTTGGACTGTAAGCCAGATCCAGTGTTGAACGTCTTAGCACCATCTTATGTTCCCAAGTCACTTAACATCAGTGTACCGGTAACTGCAACTAACTCTGTTCCACCTACAACCGTATACCCAAAGTCTGAAAGCACAGACATGTCACAGTTCGCTAAATATATGCTTCGCAGAGAACTCACTAGGACAGGCCTCACCACGTTTGATGACAAACCTGAAAATTACAGAGGCTGGAAATTCACCTTTAAGGCCACCATCAGCGAGCTAGACATCACCGCTGCAGAAGAACTGGATCTGCTCATCAGGTGGCTAGGTCCACAGTCTGCTGAACGTATCAAAAGACTCAAGACCGTTTATACTTCCAACCCTGCTGCAGGTCTTGATGCTGCTTGGGACAGACTTGAACGTAGCTTTGGCAGCTCTGAGGCCATCGAAGATGCTTTATTTAAAAGGTTGCAAGGCTTCCCAAGAATTACAGCTAAAGAAAATCTGAAGCTTCAAGAACTCAGTGATCTTCTACTAGAGCTTCAACTTGCTAAAGCTGATAGCCTCTTACCAGGACTCAGTTACCTCGACACCCCTCGTGGAATTAATCCTATTGTCCTTAAGCTACCATATAGCATTCAAGAAAAATGGGTTAGTCGGGGATCAATTTACAAGAAGAAACATGGAGTTGCCTTTTCTCCCCTTTCCTTCTTCTGTGACTTCATAAAGGAAATCGCGGACTCTAAGAATGACCCAAGTTTCTTCTACAGCGACTGTAATCCACTCAATTCACCTTCTCCAGGACTTGCAAACGCATGTATAACACACGGGGAGCACACTGAACAAGCAGCTACCTCCACACCAGTATTCTCTACATGCACGGAAGTCTGTGGGGAAGGACTTTGTGAGAAATCCTGTGCGGAGATATGCTTGGTTCGTGTATATTTTAAGGGCCAACCTGAAAAGGCCATAAGACTGTATACCATTCTCGACGATCAGAGTAACCGATCTCTTGCAAGCACAAGGTTCTTTGATCTGTTGGGCATAGCAGGAGATGCTCTACCTTATACCCTCGGTACTTGTGCAGGCATTACAGAAGTCTTGGGTAGAAGAGCCAGTGGCCTCATAGTTGCTCCACTTAATAGCAACAAAGAAATACCTTTGCCGACTATCATCGAGTGTAATCAGATCCCAACTAACAAGGATGAGATTCCCACTCCTGAAGCTGCCCTGCACCATTCTCACTTGAAGGACATAGCTGACCAAATACCAGCCTTTGATGAAAATGCTGATATCCTGCTGTTACTTGGGAGAGACATTCTTAGAGTGCATAAGGTTCGCCAGCAAATCAACGGCCCACATGATGCACCTTACGCCCAGCGTCTGGATCTAGGCTGGGTTATCATAGGCAACGTCTGCCTTAGCCACGTCAAGAAACCATTTTCAGTCTCTTCCTTTAAAACACACGTTCTGCCAAATGGACGCATTACTTGTTTCCCACAACGACAACATCGCTACAGTGTCAAAGAAAAGCTGTGTAACAAAGGTACACAAGAACGCATCATACTTGATGACAGCAAAGCATTTGTCTTTCGGGATGACAACATCGGTAGCACAGTGTTTAAAGTGACCACAAGAGACAATGAGTTGGCAGCCACAATGGAAAACAGGGAATTCTTGAAAACAATGAGTAAAGAGTTCTACCAAGACGATTCCAACAGCTGGGTGGCACCACTACCATTTCGCACCCCAAGGAAGAGAATTCCAAACAATATGCAATATGCAAATTCACAGTTCATCTCTTTAGAGCGCAGCCTAAACCGGAAACCGGAGATGAAGAAACATTTCGTTGACTTCATGCAGAAGGTATTTGAGAGAGATCATGCCGAGCCTGCACCCCCTCTTACACATGGAGAAGAATGCTGGTACCTACCGTGTTTTGGCGTCTACCATCCTCGCAAACCTGACCAAATTAGGGTGGTCTTCGACTCAAGTGCTCGTTATGAAGGCGTTTCTCTCAATGACAATCTTCTCACTGGGCCTAACCTGAACAACAACCTCCTAGGAGTCTTACTCCGCTTTAGACAAGAGCCAATTGCTATTATGGCCGACATCCAACAAATGTTTCATTGTTTCATCATCCGGGAAGACAATAGAAACTTCCTCAGGTTCCGATGGTACCGCAATAATGATGTCAATGATGAGGTTGTAGACTATCGGATGAAAGTTCATGTGTTTGGTAATAGTCCCTCACCGGCAGTTGCCATTTTTGGACTGAGGAAGACAGCCCAAATAGGCGAACAAGAGTTCGGGTCTGATGCACGTCAGTTTGTGGAAAGGAACTTCTATGTAGACGACGGTCTCAAGTCTCTACCTACGGAGGAAGAAGCCATTGACCTTCTCACCAGAACTCAGAACATGCTTGCTACAGCCAACCTCCGACTACACAAAATCATCTCCAACAGCAATGAGGTTATGAGAGCATTTCCTTCTGATGATCACGCCATCAGTGCTAAGGAGTTCCAACTAGGGTCTGACCTTACCCTCACTCAACGCAGCCTTGGGTTGCTATGGAATGTTAAACAAGATGTGTTCACATTTCAGACATCAGTCTGTGACAAGCCCTTCACAAAACGTGGAGTACTGTCCGCAGTAAACAGTATCTACGATCCCTTGGGATTTATTACACCCTTTACTATTCAGGGCAAGATATTACTCAGACAACTTACTTCGGAGAACACTGACTGGGACACCCCTTTACCCAAAGAGAAACAACAAAGGTGGGAATCCTGGAAGCAGTCTCTTCAGGCATTGGAACAGTTTAAAATATCACGTTCTTACACTCTTGTGTCTATGAAGAATGCCACTAGATTAGAGATCCATGTCTTCTCTGACGCATCCATGGAAGCTATAGCTGCTGTAGCCTATCTCCGAGTTGTAAACTCCCACTGTGAAACCAGTGTGGGATTTGTCATGGGCAAGGCAAAGCTAACTCCAAAACCTGCACATACTATTCCAAGGCTAGAACTCTGTGCAGCCGTGTTAGCTGTTGAAATTGCTGAGCTTATAAAGCACGACATAGACTTCCATATTGACTCCTTTGACTTTTACACAGACAGCAGAATTGTGCTAGGATACATACACAATCAAACAAGACAATTCCATGTGTATGTTGGCAATCGAGTGGAACGCATTAGGAAATTCTCCATTCCAGCACAATGGCACTATGTGCCCACTGATCTTAACCCTGCCGACCTAGGCAGTCGTTCAATACCTGCTAATGCTTTTCTGGATACATCGTGGATATCTCCACCAGTACTCTTGAATGAGAAATTCTTCTCAAGCACTGTAAAGTCTACCTTTGAACTTATCTATCCGGATGCAGATAACGAAATCAAGACCACTGCAGTTACTCTTAATACCTCCGTTGAGGCAAAGGTAAAACTAAAAACCCACCGTTTTGAACGTTTTTCTAAGTGGTCTTCTGCCGTACGAGCTACTGCACGTCTTATTCATGTTGCTCATCACTTTGCATACAGCGGTGACACTAATCAAGAGTGTCGTAAGTGGCATATCTGTAAAGGGCCCCCCACAATTGCAGAGATTATTAAGGCCGAAAGACTCATCATTCAATGTGTCCAACATGAAGTATATTCACAAGAGATTCACAACATCTCAAAGGGACTCAGCCCATCTAAAGATAGTCCTTTATACCAGTTGAATCCGATAATTGATCACAACAAACTACTCCGAGTAGGTGGTCGCATAGCAAGGTCTAATGTGACAAATGAAGAGCAAAATCCCCTTATTATTACAAAGACTATTCCAAGTAATGACGGCAAGGTGCGGAAAGTAGAAGTTAAGGTAGTGAAAGAAGGTTCTGCAAGGCACTACTTTAGACCCATAAACGAGCTGGTACTTCTTCTGCCTAAAAAGGAAGATGAACTCCTCCCACCGACCTGATGCCAAGAGAGATGTTTCAGAAAAGAGACATTATTATATATGGACTTAACTAACGTTAATATTGTTATTAGAAATCATAGATTTCGACGGGGAGTGTCATGTTACACATGCATGGTTTGCTTTTTTATTCTGTTTGTCCCTTTCCTCTCCCCTTCTTCCTGTCTTCAGTATTGCTCCTCCCCTCTTCACTCACTTGCTTCTCATCCTCCATTCCAGTCACATCTTAGCTGCTTACCTCCTTACAGCATAATCTTTTGACCTATCCATCTGTTCATCAGTGTATGGTTTGCAGTTTAAATAAACTCCTTCACAATCTACAAGGTGTCTTTTGGATCGAGTCACTGTCAGCCAATTCACCTAGGACTGAAGGTTACCGCTATCTCATCACAACTGTAAGTTACAGAGATCACACTTTCAGTGCTTAGACTGGAGAGGCAGAACAGGTACATACCTCCCAAATGTCCCTCCTTAGGCGATATTAGGGATCCATATCTCCCAAGTGTTCCTTTTTAGGAGATATTAGGGGTATGTACCTCCAAAGTGTCCCTCTTAAGCAGTGTGGGACGCATTGACCATCTGTTTGTTTATTTTTTAACCAATGCTTAAGCCTTTGAGTGGCAGAGGGGTACACAATGCATTGAGTACCCATCTGCCACTCAAAGGGTTAATGTGAGTCTGGGTACAAGACAGGCAACGCCATCCCAAATTGCTAGTAAAGTACTATTTAGAGTGACTGAGCATTATAAACAGTAAAAGGATTCTAAAATGCACCTAGAGTGAAAAATAAAAAAGTTGCAGTTTAACTTTTCTGATGCAGAGTCCTCTGGTTCTAAAGGGGTTAAAACAGAATTCCTTCCCACTAGTGAGAAGCAGAAAGCATTACCTATGCTGCACTCAAGAATTATCCATAATTATGGATCCTAAATGTGGAACCCAAATGATGGAGAAAAAAGACAAAAGAGAAATATTATAAAAATGTGTATCTTTATTCAAACTTGTTTAAAAAATTGGTAATGAATATAAAATCTACAAATCTCTACTATTTGAAGATAAATTGTGAGTATAGGTGTATAATGATCTGTGTTCTATGGACTTGTCAGGAATGTCACATTATAATTGGTATAGTTGTATTATTATTGGAAAGGCTGCTTGGGCCCAAAGCAAGTAGGAGGGCACAAAATATGTCCCTGACTGGGTCCAAGGTGCATATGTTTTCTATGGTATGGGCACTCTATCTCATTCTAAGATTCTAGCCCATTCGAACTGTTCAAAGCCCTAGAGAGTCAACAAAGAGATAACAGGACTTTTGTGTCGATCCCTGTTTTTGCAATTTATTTCTCATTTTCAGTTTCAGCTACCCTAATTATTTGTATGCAGATCTTATTGCATTCTTGCGATTTTGTAACCCTTTTACTGGGAGGTATCTAGTGCATTGCAGCTCAATGCATTGGATGCCTTTCTGGCACTCAAAGGGTTAAATGATGCATTTGACTCTTCTGGCTTAAATAATGTAACAGCCTAGTTCTTATTCTTTGTTTCCCTGTGTCCTTTATCCACGGCCCAATGCATTGTTTATGCTGTTAGGTGTGTTCTTGTAGGCTCACCTGGATACACCTCTTAGGGCCTATTTAATGGCACACCTGCAGTGACTCACTTATTTATACAATAGTCTAGCGTCCTGTATTGGTCCAGTGTTCCTTTGGTTCTTTATCTAATTGACCGCTGCATTTTCCCAAACATTGTTCTCTCGGTTGCATTGTAAAGTGACCTCTTCAAATTCACTGACCACTGCTCGGTTTACTCCCTGTCAAGTGACCTCTGCAAAGTTACGAACAATAGCTTTGTGCTCAACCTGCCTAGTGACCCCCTGAAAAGGTATATCCATCACTTTGTTTGTTACCCAACATGGTTCTCAGGCAAGTTAAACCTTTTACTCCTCTGCTTCAGACTGCTACAGACACAGCTCAAATCCCCCCTGCTTCAGAGTCATAACTAATTACAGTAGCTTGGCTTTCATTCATATTACTTTGCTCAGTCATTTACTGTGTGCCTACTATTATCACTTTCCTCCACCTCATAACTCCTTCACAGAACTGCTTCACCTATACCTTATGCCATTATTCTTCAAGTTCTTGACTGACCTGCATTTATAATCCACACTGCTCTGTCTCCTTCAGATTTGGTTCCAGTTAATGCTCTATAGTGCCACACACTCCAAGTTGGTGGGAGATTGCACGTTCAACCATACTGATTGTACTATTACTATTTCTTTGTATTAACCCTCTGGTTGCCTTGCCAGTCTTCTTACTACCATAATACATAATAATTATGTCTATCTGCATACCATTGTCCAGACGCAGTTGCTTTGCTGACTTCAGTGTTCCTGCATGCAAGCTACATACATAAGTCCTGTTAACCCTGTCTTTTCCATCGTGGCAAGGTCAGGCTCCTACTATACACACAACCTTCCAGTTATTGACAGACTGTATCTGAACCTCGGGTCTACTGGTTGATGTTATTAACATAAGGATTATTTTCAAAAACATACGCACCACTATAGTCATATCGAACAAAAAGCCAAGTATTTAAAACATCAAACACTTTATTCAGAAATAGGCATAAAAATATGAGAGACTTTCCAGATCAGGTGCAAGAACTGGTGTTTCAGAAAGCCAAAGGAACAATGATCAATCCATTTCGTGCTACCTGCGCTTACTCATGATGTTATTAACAAGTCATCCTCAGTCCCACAGGTTTGATATGTTAGTGGGCCTACTTGGCTGTGACACTGTCATATTTAGCATAAAGACTGCTAATGATGTAAATCATTTAGCATATGTCTTATCATATACAACTCCCCTAAAAAGTGGACTGAAGGAACATCTGGCCTCTGTTAGAAATGATGATCTTAGCACACTCATGGACAGATATTCCCATTATTGTAACTCTGGTGATCCAGTTGTACCAGTGAAATATGGAACCTCTTCTTTATATTATGCTACTCCCAGGACAGACTGGAAACCAGAGTGCCACATTCACAGTTTGGTGTATCCTATTTTGTCTGCTTTTCCTTGTTTGTTTGTCTCATTTGTCTCTGGTAGATTATGATATATTTTTTCACACTAATAACATGATGTTGTATCTGGTTATGTTTATTTCGGAAACTGTTAACAAACTTTAGGCTGGATTATACTGTCGGTGATAAATGTGAGCTTTTAGTTCACAGATTAATATGAACATCTATGGGGAAAGCTGAAGATAAATAACAATAATAATGCCTGGGAACCATCAAGCTGCACTGACGAATACATGAGGGATTGAGATGGGATTGACCAAATGATGCGAGTTGTGTCATAATGTGCATGGGATTTCACTGAGGTGAGCAGGTTTGTTAGATGGAAAGCCAGAGTTTGCCTATAAATGGGTAAGGAAGTGGGTGGGAATGGGCTGGGAGTGGGTGTGGTTACAAGGGAGCTATGAAACGTGGAGAATCCTCCTCTGTTGCTAGAGAGCTGGCAGATCTGGAGAGTTCCCAGGTATGATAATATAATAAATGCATAGATTCATACATACATATTTATTTATTTAGAAAAATGTTTTACCAGGAAGAATACATTGATATTTCTCTTGTTTTCAAGTATGTCCTGGAGAGCTTTTGCAGTAAAAAGTTACATATTTACACAAAACAGAGGAACAATAACAATATTAACCCCCCCTCCCCCACAAAATTATATTCAGTTACATTTTAGACTGGAAGGAGATTTGATTTTTTTTCAGGTAGCTCATTCCAGGCTTTTGGAGCTTTGAAGGAGAAGGCAGATCGACTAGTTTCTCTTTTGTAGTGTGGGGTACTCAGGGCTCGATCCAGTTCCCCCCATTACAAAATAAAAGAATGAATAAATAAATAAATAAATAACCGACTGTGGTTTTACAAACACAGTGAGTTATTCAGTAACCCATACTGTGAATCAATAACGTGCAATAAAAAATGATAACGGCAAGTAATAATTCCGCCCATTGAGATCAATGGAACAGCTCTACCTGTTAGCGATTAATTTCTGTGTGGTGAGTGCCAACTCACACTAAACAGATAGAGTAACTCACTGTAATCCTGTGGCAAGTTTGGTGTACGGCACACAATGACACCCCGTCCAACAAATCCAAGCAGGGAACAAACAACTCACATAACTCATAGTACATAGCACAATGACAGAAAAGGCAAAATGAACCTCTGTAATGCCAAGGAACCACCCTTATAATGTGCATGACCCACAAATAAGTGCTGGGCAACCAACATCAACCCATCAATCTCCAGAGGAACAAGGGCTTTGCAAAACAACCTCAACCAATCCATGGCACCATACCCTGGCACAAGTGGGGTTAACACATACCAACAGATATGTCCACACAACACAATATGCACACCTGTCAATCGCTAAGCAACCCAAGCCTGCCTGTGCAAGATCAATAGCCAATGGAGGGCTAAGGTGCACCAGCATTGACAACCACACTGGTCAACATCCCACATGTCCCTGAAAGGTAAACAGAAATCACACCAAACACCCTCAAACAACAAAATCCACATCGGTATATGTAACGGAAGCTGAGAAGGGACTGCGTCGCCTTCCACAGCCGTTCCCAGGTCTCTCCTTCTCGACTCTGGACTGGCGCCATCGGATGCACCAGTCGAGCAGATAACCGATCCGGTAGTCGACTCAAAGTGGCGTTGAACCCTGGGATAGCCGACTCTACCTCAAAGGATGCGGATGGAAGGGGGGTCGACGGGCTCTCGAACCGTCGAGCTTCGCAGAACCGGGACACTGGGTAATAGAGAGTGGAGCCTCTACTCCCGGGCTACGAGGAACAGGGAAAAGGTCGCAGGAACCAAGGTAACGTTAGGCAAGACATTCAAGCACTCCGGTGCTCGTCTCGAAGGTTGTAGCTGGAACAGGAAAAAGCAAGGCAGAGTCCACGTTGCCGCCTGACAGGATCCGAAGTTCGGTAGCAGGATACTGGCAGCAGACGGACGAACAATACAGGAACCTGGGCTCAGATGGGAGTCAGAGTGGCTGCTTTTACCATAAGGACACAAGACTCCAGGACTCTGGTTCACTCCAAACATAACTCACTTTATTGATGAACAGCACATCTTTTATACATTACAATACAATCCAACAATGGGACGGGAGGGGCCAAGTATTCTAATACTGACTTGGCCCAAGAACCAATCAAAGACATTAGGTATGTTACACAGGGGACAAAGGGCCAATGGCAGATGGAGACAAAGGGCCAATAGCAACTGGAGAAAAAGGGCCAATGGCAGATGACCTACCAAACATAATACTAAAGATGTTACATTTGTAATACAAACAGGTTTGATTAAGTCTAGACAAAGACAAAGACCTGATGGGCGGGAATACACATTCAGGGGACCAGGTCAGGGGTTTAAGCACGTACACACTAATTTGAATATGCGGCTTCAACCCTGGCCAATCAATGCGCACAGTGAGTCGTTTGTCGACCAATCTGGTGTTGCCTCACTGTCTCCGGTTTCCAGCGCTCGAGGCGGCATCAATGCCTCGAACACTGAACCGGGAACCACCGGCTTCTATTTCGTGACCGTGTATCCCTCGTACATATTACATACGATACTTAAACAGTTCAACATACATTAAACATACGATGTTCGACAGTACATGAAACAAAAGTCCTTTAACATAGAGAATGGGTGGCCAGTTCGTATGTTAGAGCCCACAGCTAAGTCCAAACAGGGCAAAAAGGGCCATAGTCTTTGGATAAATTGTTCGAGGTCCAGACAAGGGCTCAGGTAACAGGTAGGATCCATTACATTTCTCCCCCTTTTTTGTATCAAGCCAGCGGTTGTAAATGCTGGCTTTGGACTTCTAGAAGAGCCTTACTGTTGTGAGCCACTTGTCTGGACAGTTCGGAGGCCTTGGTCCTAGGCCAGTCCCAAGTGGGGAGCCCCTTGTCCTGGGCCAGGGAAACAATAAACAAGCATGCCCCTTGCCCGGGCTAGGAAAAAGAGTTGTGTCCTTTGTCTGACCAGGGGAAAACATCAGTCCCTTGTCCGGGTCAGGAAACAATGCACAAGCCTCTGGGCCTGGGCCAGGATTAACCCTTTGAGTGCCAGAGTGGTACGGAATGCATTGCTTTGCAATGCATTCCGTACCACTCTGGCACTCAAAGGGTTAAAAGGTTGGTGCTTGGTTCTGAAGAAACAGAAACCTCACAGCGCTAACTCACATTAACCCATACATTAATTATACAAATAAAAATAAAAATTAAGAACCCAAGTGAATAAATATGAATAGCAGCAAGAAGTGTGGGAGTTCTCCAGACTCCCCAACGTTAGGCCAAAGCCTAAACAGAAAACCCAAAGCAAGAAAAATCTGCGCTCCTCCATATAAACTATCCAAATGAGAACCCTGTGTAAAGCATATGTGATACCACTTTAATAAATTTTGGGGTCTTCGTTGCATAGATTGGCCAAAGTATGTCTAAGCCCGCCTGCCAGATTTGGCTAGCACCAAATTGGGAGGCCTCTCCTGAATCATGCTCCAGGCAGAGTTGGTGTCCAATGTTCCTGGATCTGGGGCCAGTGGCTCAGGGTCCAAAGCCAGTCTATAAGGGGGATCTCTTTGCGGTGACTGAATCTGTGGGCTCTCAATGGCCTGGGAAACAAAGTGTGGGGAGAGGAGCGCATCTCCCCCTTTTTGTTGGCCAAGTGCCCTAGAAGGATAGGAGAGGATGTTATTCCCACTCTCCTGGGCTGGGGCAATGCTCAAAGGGTCTTTGAAAGCGCTGAGGGTTTCCTTCCCCAGTGCAGGGCCATCCAAGGTTTCAGGTGGCCTGGTGGGGAACACATTCCCACCCACCAGGCAGAGATCAGAGAATCCAGGGGGCATAACAACCTCTCTGGTGAGGACCATGGTCCCACTCACCAGGTCAGGGGTCACAAGCGGGCTGATGAGGAGCGCACTCCCACCCACCAGTTCACAGGTAAGAGGGGCACAAACAGCATCCTTGGTAAAGACCGCAGTCCCACTCACCAAGCTGGGGGTCACGGGAAAAAGGGGAATCACTGTTGGGCTGGGAGTGAGGACTGTGGTCCCACTCACCCCAGCCAGGGGTTGACAGGGAAAAGGGGAGACAACTGTTGGGCTGGGAGTGAGGACTGTTGTCCCACTCACCCCAGCCAGGGATTCACAGGGCCTGGTGGGTTCGCTCCCATCCACCAGGCCAGGGGTCACATAGGGGCTGGTATCAAAAGCATCCGCACTGCACAGAGGCAATCCGCTGATCTCCTTGTCTTCCTGGGCCCCCTCGTCAGGGCCACCTCTTTTCTTTAGAAGGGAGGTACTTCCATTCCTCCTAGCAATTTTATCCAGATACCTGGAGAACACAATCTTCCCCTTCTCCAGGGCAACAACAACAGGGGATGGACTGGGGCTGCTGGTGGGGACTTGCATCTCTTCCACCACAGCAGGGGTTCCCCAGGCCCTGGTGAGCTTGCTCCTACTCACCAGGCCAGGGGTTATAGGGGGGCTGGTGGGGCATTCCTTTCAATCCACCAGTTCACAAAGTTCACAAAACATATCTACAGGAGGGCCAACAACACTACTCTCTTCCAGCCCACTGGGGTCCTCCTCTTGTAGGCCATCACTCTCAAGGCCCTTCTCTGCTTGAGGGAGACCGCAGTCCCATCCCTCAAGGCGGCATCATCCGTGGCCCTGGGGAGCACACACTGCTCCTCTCCCAGGGCATTTCCCAACACAACATGGGGCTTCTCTTTGGGGATGCTGGTGAGCTCTTCCTCACTCACCACAGCAGGGGGTTCACAGGGACTGATGGGCTCTCTCCTACCCATCAGTTGGGGCATACAATTGCTGCTGGTGGGGACCTGTGTCTCATCCACCGCAGCTGGGAAAGGGGCAACATGCCTATCAGGGGAGATGCTTGTCCCATCCCCTGATGCAGAGGCATCTTCTTAGCTGAGGAGGAACGCATTCCCACTCCTCAACTCAGGCAAAACATTATCCCGGCCAAAGGGTTATCAGGGAGCAAATTCCCAGTCCCCAGTGTGGAGTGAACAGGGAAAATGCCATCTAAGTCCTTAGATGAGTAACCCCCCCAGTCTTCCTCTTCCTCTCTTGGTATCTCCTGGGCTTCCTCAATCCAGCCCATGTACATCAGCTCCAAGTTCCATTCCTCCTCGACTAAACGGTCTAGTTCCCCTCCAGGTCCAGAGAAAAGTAACTCCCAAACATAGCCTTTCTTTTCCCGCAAATCTCCCAGTAGCGACTGTAGTTCCTCTGGCCGAAAGCGGAATCCTCCTTAAAGGCTACCCACGCAAGTTGTTGGAGGTCCAGACTGAATTGGAACGGCAAAAATCAACCAAAACTTCTGTATATTCCTTGTGAAGGTATTTGATCAATTCCCAGTATCCGTCCTGGACTTGGAGCTCCTCTTTAATGCAGGTGGTGACCTCCCGGTAAAACTCCTCGGCTAGGTCACCTAGGAAGGTCCCCCATCGATATCCGATGTATTGGTACTGCATATCGTACACTCCTATGGCCTCCGGTAGCCGTGCTTTGCCCGCCATCTCTTAGTTGATACACCCGATGAAAGGAGGAGAAATCCCACCGCTATGCCACCAGTGTAACGGAAGTTAGGAAGGGACCACGTCGTTGGATGCACCGGTCGAGCAGATAACCGGTCTGGTAGTTGACTCAAATTGGCGTAGAACCCCGGGATAGCCGACTCTGCCTCGAAGGATGCTGATGGAAGGAGGGTCGACGGGCTCTCGAACCATCGAGCTTCGCAGAACCGGGACACCGGGTAGTAGAGAGTGGAGCCTCTACTCTCAGGCTACGAGGAACAGCGGCGGGCATTATTAGTTGTTTCTTCGCCACCTCCTCACTACCCCGTCCCGTGGAAAGCGTCTGCCTATATAGGAGCCCATTTTCCCAGTATATCCTCTCCCCACTAGGGCCAAGATCCTCACTGTCCGCCCTGCGCCTATACTCAGTTAGAGAGGGATCTGACTGTACCGCGTCCCTAAACTCGGCAGGGGGTGCCCACTGAGGAACCCCAGGGTCTGGAGGGGAAGCTGGGGTTGGGCCATTCGAACTCACCGCTGCTGATCTGGCTTGTGCCCAGGTGACAGCCTGGCATTCTTCGACAGGACCATCCGACATGAACTGGCTCTCCATGTGCCCCAGGTCATTCCCTAGTAGGACGTCGGTCGGGAGTCCTGGCATGACCCCGACAATCCTATAGCCTTGTCCGGTGCCCCAGCCGTAGGGAGCTGGTACACATTTCCTCCTGCCACTCTTACTTCCACCGACTGGTTGGTGCGATGCTGGTGCTGTAGACACCGCAGTTGGACTAAGGTCAACGTGGCTCCCGAGTCCCGTAGCCCCTCTGCCGGGTAGCCGTCCACTTGGATCCTCTGTAGATGGTGGCTACTATTGTCCAGGACAGGTACTTGAGCCAGGGCCACTTCATGATAGTGCCCCCATGGAGTAAGATCGTCCATACCCCGCATGATCTCCCTAGGGGCTGGCCAGCTGTACTCCTCCTCTTCTGTGGTGCTGACACAATTAACAGTCCTTGGTGCCATCCGAGTTTGGGCAGATGGGGGTCTCCACCGGGATGGTGCTGCCTCGGGCCGGTTGTTAGCCCTGTTCAGTGGACAGTTTGGTCGCAGATGCCCTCGCTGGTGACATAAATAGCATTCAGGTCCCGCATTGCTCCTAGCTGGGGGACCAGACTGTCCTTTAGGCAGTCCCGCATATGGTGGACGGGAGGCAGCAGCCGAACTCCCCATCATTCGAGACCCCACTGTGCCCGCTGGTCCATGAACAGTAGCCGCCCATGGCCCCATGCTCCGGGACTCCTCAAACCTATCTGCCAGATCAGCAGCCTCAGTGACTGTGCGGGGACTGTGATCGTGCACCCAGTCTCTTACTTCGGGGGTGACATGGTGGAAAAATTGTTCCAGTAAAATCTGCTGCCAGCAGTCATCCACAGTCCGTACCCCGCACCCTTGCATCCAATTTTTACATGCTCTCTCCAGAGTATGTACCCATTCTGTGTGAGTATCCTTGTTCTGCCGTCGCCTCTCTCTGAATTGCCTCCTATAGGTGTCCGGAGTGATGGCATAGTGGTGCAATAGTCTCCTCTTAATTTCAGCATAGTCGGAGCTCCACTCCTCCGGAATAGCCCTGTACGCAACCGCTACCTTTCCTGTCAGCTTCCCAGCCAGGATGGGCACCCAGTCTTGAGGGTCCAGTCGGACCTGGCGGCATTGCCTCTTAAAGTCCCGCAAGAACATATCAATCTCCCTGACTGAGTCATCAAAGGTTTTGAACAGCTGGTGCGGTAACTTATAGGTGTATTCTGCAGAGTTACTGCGGGTCTCATTAGCCAGGCTGTGTATGCTGGACCGCGTTTGCTCCATCTCCTTCAAGTACTCCTGCTCCACTGCCACAATGGTCCTAGCCACAAAATCCTGAGGGGGATTTGGCCCCAGAAAAGCCAGGCGGCTTGCCACTCTCTCTGCCACCACATCTACCCGGGTTGGAGGGTTCACCATTCCTCTGGGCGATTGTGACTGCCGAGAGTCCCTGCTGTACCCATCCTCCGGTGGCAAATCCATGTGCCTGGCTCGTTCCACAATGTCCTCATCCAGGGACTGCAACAAACTGACCAAGTCCGTCTTTTTCAGACCCCGCACCTCCTGTCCTCATTCCTCCGCCATTTGCTGTAATTCGGCCACTGACTCCTGCTTGTAGAGCTCGGCCATACTCTGCCTGAAGGTCTGATCTGTCAGTAGGGTAGCTAATCCACAGCCACAAAGCATTGCTGGAACCTGGGGTCAAGCCAATGGCTATTTTTCCCCCAGCTGGGCTGGTTCCAGGTGATCTGACCGCTTGCCACCAGTGTAACGGGGTTCACCTTCCCCAGGAAGATCTCAGACCTGGTACCGGGCTAGTAGCCTTCTGCAGCCGCCTGAAGTCAGCAGAACCCTCGGTCGCCTCCACAGCTTCTCTGCCAAGGATGGGGGTCACAAGAAGACCCTTGATACCACCCTTCAAGAAATGGACAGGACACGCTTCTTGATCAACCAAGAACACACACCCTTTATTCCACGCAAATTCAGCACTTTTATGTACAGTTAAACACATTGTGGAAACTTAATCAAATCAGGTTTACAAAAGACTGAATTCACAGAACAATAACATGATGGTAACTTCATTAACAAGTACAAAAGGAAGGTCGTGGGAACTTGGTGATACAATGGGTGTTTGGGGCATACAATGGGCCGGGGTGATTGATTGGAACAATGGGTAGCAGACTTGGGGACGCCAGGGTCTGAGCTCCTCTTCTGGGTCTCAGCCAATGGGGGACCGAGCTAGGGAGTCTTCGCAGCCAATCCCAGGGCCGCCGACATTTTCCCATGTTAAGTCAATGGTGTCCCTTTAACTCAGTCTCTGGGTCAACAGCCAATCAGGGAGCGTGTGTAATGCCTACCCCGCGCAAGCCACCCGGAAGGGGACTCCACCAAGAACCCTCCTCCAACAAGGGATATGATAACTAGAGGCTGGGGCGCGACGCTGGGGCTCGATGCTAGCGAGCAATGGTTGTCTAGAGGGAGTTGCGCTGCAGCCGAGGCTGAATAGAGTTGCTAGCCGCAAAGCTAGATTAGCCCCCTTCAGTTGAGCCATAGGGGACCCTCGATAACCGCCCCTAGACAAACTATACTACCCTATCCCCAGGGAGAAATACTAACACTCCAACAGGAACCAGTACTCACTCAGGTAGAAGGTGGAAGCTACGAGGCACTGGAACGAAGGCAGACATCCAAGGAAACACAGGGGACCCTGGACCACGAAGCAGGCAGGAGAGAAGTCAGAATCCAAGCCGGGTTATACACGGAGCAGTCAGGAACACCAACAGGAACTGCAGGCAAAAGAGGAGTCTGGAACGAACCGGGTCATATACAGGAGATCTGGAGGGCACAGGAAGCAAGACAAGCAGGGGTGAGATGGACCAGTCTGATAATTCACAGATCCAGAGGAACAGAGAGCACATGGACAGACTAGCCAGAACAGAGCTGCGCTGGACAGAGCTGAGCTGAGCAGAGCAGAGCACAGGAAACAGCACTGAGACGCTGTACAAACGCTTCCCAATGCTGAACTCACCCCACTAAAAAGGCTACAGGACCGGAAAGGGCAAGGCTGGAATGCAGGCAAAACGAGAGGCGCGCATGCGTCCGAACCGGAGAGAGAGACCCAGAGAAAGAGGACGGCGCATCATCACAACGCGCCGCACGAGCCGCCTAGACCCGGAAGAAGCGGGCACCCGACGGAGGTACGACAGCGAGCAACGGCCCCATTCTAAGTCAGTGGTAAATTCTCCTTAGGCTCGATGTTCGACAGCCAATGAGAACGGGGCCGACCATTCGCCATGTTAACTCTATGGCGTCCCTTTAACTCCCATTCCTCCAATCAGATGGCGGCCGACCATTCTCCATGTTATCCTTATGGCGTCCCTTTAACTCCAGCTCCACCAATGGGATGTTGGCCGGCCGCACAAAGTCCCACTGTAAGGTGTCTGCCCCTTGCCCCTGTGAATCCCACTCCTCCGCTGAACAGGTTTCCCTGGATGTTTCCAGGGCACAGCTCGAGTAACGGGTCCCTACCCGTTACAGGAGGCATACCCAGAGTCATGGGACTGCACACGTGAGCATCAGAGCTTCTCCGCATGAGGAACATCTCTACATAAATCTAAACCATTTCTACTCCATCAGATGTTATGTTATGACAACATGAGGATCACTCATGTATATGTTTTTTATCCTGGCAGTTGTCACAACTTCTACATTCTCAGGCACTCCACCATCTACCGGGACTTTGAGAATGGAATCTATACAGGAGGATTGCTTTTTGAGTGAGTGAACAATATACACACCACATCCACCTGGGCACTCACACAACTAATGAAAACCCAGCTTAGCATGGACATGACACATAACAAGTATGTCCCCATCATACAACATTAGCCATGCTGTCCATGTGTCACAATGTCACTCTTCTTCCAAAGGTGGTGCAGGATATGGCTGCAAACAATGTCTCCTCACACCTCTCCCACTGACCTTGTGAGATACCTGAAGGAATCACAAACTGGAATCAAGAAGTGCATTTTATTTAGGGAAAACATGACACTTTTTTTTTGTAAAGGGGTGCAGATGTGGATGCCCTCACTGACTGTCTGGAGACTCTTGGGGTTGTTGAGGGTGTCATGAGTGAGGGGGGTTGTTGCAGTTGAACCCTCAACTGACTGTTGAGCTTGCTCCAACAGCAGCCTCTGGATTTGATTTTGCTTGCGCATTTCAATGAGCATCTGGCTAAACAAGACACTGAGTCCAGTTCCAAACTGGTATATTTCTGTGGGTAGGAAGGCTTGCTGGGATTCAATACTGTTGACAATGGCTGCATTTCTGTCCACGTTGCACAGACACCTCCTGGAGAAGTGCTTGGTCTCCTTCAGTATCCTCCTCTGTATGTGGATGTATTCTTCATTCATCCTGCTGGTTAAGGTAGCCAATGAGGGAGTGGATGGTGCACATGGAGGTGCTGTGGATTACTCTCCTCCTTAGACTGTGTCTGTCCCATGACTGGTGGTTCCCTCATGGTCTAAGTGTGTCTTTTTTGATACTGCAGCTGGTGGAGAGGCAAATGTGAGGACAGGTGTGACGGGGCCAGCATGTGATGTATTAGAGGGTGGGCATTGTACCCCCACCACATTTATGGTCTCCTCACTTACTGCTGATCCTTGTTTCCCAGGTTAAGTCTGAGCTGGCAGTGTGAAGTCTGTGAGTGGTTCAAGTCTTTGTGGCTCACCTAAGAGGCTAAGATGTGGCAGTCAAGTTTACGTGGGTCATACTGTGGTGAACGGGATCTGTTCCCTTCCCAACTTGCTTGTGGCTGAATGCTGGTCTCTTGCTGGTATTGCATCCAACTTTGTGGCTGTGGTCATGGTGTGAGGCCATAAGACCCATATTGCAGGGTGTTCACAATGCTGGGCATCTAGGGGAGTCCCTTTGGTGGTGGTGGGGGCATCTAGTACTGACCAGTTGTTGTTGGTGACATCCACCACTGTTCTTGCGTCCAGTTTTGTGACTCCAGGTGCATCCACTCTTGGGCTTTTGTTGGTGGCAGCGCATACGGTGACTGTGATGGTGGCATCTCACAGAGGCACTCGGTCAGACTTATTCTCTGGAACTCCCTTGCACTCACTGAATCACACTGTATTAAAGGAATAGTAATGTTTCATAATAAAAGCAGCTCTAATTAATCATCGTAGTATTTGGACTTTGGAGAGTGTTATTTCAATTCTGTCAGAGTTTGTAGTTCAAGAGTAATTCAATGACAAAGTATCCCCCTCCCGCCCCTTTTACTGATGTAACACTGCTCAGCGAGATCAGAAGGGAGGTGCCCAGGTAGATTGCAGAGAGGGACAATCTTCAATTAAGATAAGGGAAAAACCTGAAAAGCTTGTCAAGGGGGGCAGGGCTTTCATTGTTTTCATGGGAAGAAGAATGTCCCCTGCTGTTATCTGTCTAGTCTTACAACCAGATTCCACATCTGAGAAGAGATGGCTTACACTAGGTAAAAGGGGCGGGAGGGGAACTTTGCTTGTGAATATCTCTTAAAACATAAAGGTTTGAGAGATAAGACTTATATCATTCTTCATGTTTTTTTAATGCCTACAAAATAAAATAAAGTTAAAAAGAAGTATTACTATCCCTTTAAATAAAAAATAAAGATGTGTTGTATGTCCAAAAACAAAAGATGTGTGTGTTAGTGTTTGTGTGTGTACATGATGTGTGAAATATGTGCCAAAGTGTATTATGTGTACATATTAAATGAAAATATTTCTGCTCCCCACTCCAAGTCAACCTATCTCCAATGTGTGTTCATCTCTCTCTGTCTCTAAGTCTATCCTCTATTCCTGGGCCATGTGCTGTAGCTCTGAGAACCTCCAAACCCAGACATTGTGTGTCAGTTATATTGTGGTATATTTACATTTATTTGAATGTACTTGTTACTTTGGTCTGTTGTGACTGGCTGTGATTTTGAACTTGTTCTTACAGAGTTTAGCACATCTAGATAACGTCGACCATTAGCTTGTTGTGAGGCTATGTGTGTTTGTCTGGGCTACGCTCATTGACCATTCTGGTAGAAGGCTTATGAAATAGCTGTACTAAAAAATATGCTTGCATACTTCTATTTCTGGTGTCCAACCTAAAACTAAAAGTGTGTGTACAAATGAATGACAATAACAACAATGTCATGCAAAAGTATGTAGCTACATTATGTGGCTAATGTTCGGTAATGCCTTTTGCCTTACCGACAGTTTTACAGTGCCTTATTGGATTGAGCCTCGAGTCTCAATAACAACCCTCTAATCTAATTGTTTCTTATGGGGAGGTGTATAAATACAGAATATTATACTCTGCAATGTATATGTTTGTCTGTCCTGTAATTAAGTACCTGAGCAGATGAAATATGGCAAGGAAATTTAATCTGAGCAATATTTGTTTGAATATGGTCTAGAAAAAATGGGGTCAGGATGAAGTGAGGCTGTGACAAAGTGTTTTGGAGGGTAAGGATATGTATGCAGATGGCTGGGCCTAGGGCAGCAAGAAGCCTAAAAACAGGGTTTATGATAGGAACAGAGAGAAACAAGGAAGTGAGATAAAAAGCATAATGAATACACCATCTTAGGAAAAGCAATATAGCTCTACCTTATATAAAGGATAAAGGATTTAATTGAATAATATAAGTAGGAACGTGGAAGAGGTTAATAAATTAAGGGAATGTAAATAATGATTGGGATAGTCATAAGTTGTCCTATCAAAAGCTGGGTATCTAATTGGGTCTGATATTTTACAATAGGTAACTTACAGGCATTTCCAACATTAATATGATCGCATTTATAGTAAGGATGGAGGATTTATGGAATGGCATCCTTATTGTCTTGGATGCTAAAGATAAATTCATTTCATAGCATCCAAAGGGTTAAAGAGTTTGCAGAATTAAGAGCCTTTATTAAATTTAATGCAGCAATTCAATTGTTTTTGTCCTAAAAATTCCATTTCATATTGTGATATTTCTTATTTCTCTCAGGAATTGGACCTCCAAAACTGAGAAAGGGTTATAGAGGACCAACCAAAGGTCTCAGGACAGTGTCATGGAAGAGTTCTTGTAGTTGGTGATAGCTAAGGTCAGGATAGGAGAGCAGGTTCATAAGTGGTAGTACAGGCCAAAAGTAAGAACAGGTTGCTAGGATGTGTGTTCTGGGTCACAATCCAAGGATCAAAGGTCAGGTCACAAGATCAGATTCAAGGTCACTGGCAAGGACCAAGGCAGAAAAAGGCCAAATCCAGTACACATGCAGTTGTAAGAACACAAAGGTCAAGAACACAGTACAGAGCACAATCTCAATAATAGGAATCTTTCTCAGTTAAGGACTATGGCCCAATGGATGCTATTTAAAGTCTGGAGCAGCTGCAGTCAATTTCCTGCTTCCTTTCACATGATCACATTTCCTTCTATCAGTGATATATTTACTGCTTCTCATATTTTCCTCATTTTGCAAGGTCTGGACACCATCTTTCTTAATGGTTCATAATAAAAGCAGCTCCAATTAATTTTCATAGTATCTGGACCATGGAGAGTGTTATTTAAATACTGTCCGAGTTGTAGTTCAAGAGTAATTGAATGATAAAGTATCCCCCGCCTGCCCCTTTTACTGGTGTAACACTGATCACTTCAGAGCAGCAAGACTGTCTGGATGGATCTCAGAGAGAGACAATCTTTAGTGAGCAGTAAAACCTAAAAAACATGTCAAGGGAAGCAAAATTTTCCTTACGCTCACAGTAAGAAGATTGTCCCCTGCTGTGAGCTGTCTGGTTCCAGGACCAAATTCCACATATGAGGGAAGGTGGCTGACACTAGGTAAAGTGGACAGGAGGGAGACACTTTATCATTCAGTTACTCTTGAACTACAGCTCTGACAGTTATGAAATAACACATTCCATGGCCCAAATATGAAGATTAATTTTTATGAAACATTACTATCCCTTTAATTGTAAAAATACCTATCTGACTTTTGACACAATGGCAAGAAGGAGGAACTACACCTGATTCTAATAGCAAACAATGATGGACAAACCAGCATAGAATTGCAGTTATTTAAGTGCTGGGGCCTTATACACATAGATGGTAACATTGTAATATAGTTGATGAGACAGAAAAAAAGACATGAATCCAGCAAGTTTAGTCTTTGCCATAGCACCCTTGTTGATCCAGAAGAAGGGAAAATAACATTTAAAGCATCCATAATCTTTTGTTAGTAAAAAAATATATATTATAGAATGTCTTTTGTTGAGTAAAGTAAGGGTACTACCTCTGCTGAGAGATGCATATTTTAAGACCGTCTGGAGTCCAGGTATTGGTCCGCCAGTACCACGGCTTGATCCACTATTTGAGGTTGCTGGTCACGGACCCAGTCCCAGACAGGCACTGGGGAATGCTTGAAAAATTGTTCCATAAGGATGAGCTGTAAAGCATCAGCTAGGGTAACAGCCTAGCAGCCAGCCATCCAGCTCTTGGTGGCCCTTGTCATCTGATGTGCCCATTTGGTAAAAGGCTGCCTGTCTTTCCCCCTCAGGTTACAGAATTTCAGGTGGTGTGCCTCTGGGGTAATCGCATATCTGCTGGGGAGCCTTTCCTTGACCCGCTCATAGTCATTACAGTCCTCCGTGGGCACCGCCTGGTATGCTTCGGCTACCCTCCCCGACAACTTGCTTACAAGGAGGGTGACCCGATCTGCCTCCTGAATTCCCTGCAGGGCACACTGTCTTTCAAAAATCTGTAGGTAGCCATCAATTTCATCCCCCGCATCATTAAACATTTTAAACACAGAGTACAGCAGCTTCTTCTTGGCCATCCCACCAGGTCTGGGGCTCTCTGGATCCCGCCTTGTCCATTGGAGTTCAGCCATTCTTAGGCTGGTGACATTGTTGAGGATTTGTGTAATCACCTCCTGTGGAGGAGTAGAGCGTTAGAGGGCCTGGCACCACTGGACCTCTCGCTGGACCTCCGACATGTCAGTAGCCGCTGAGAAAGCGTTGCTAACTTGGTCACCTTCCATTAATTTGGCAATCAGGGAGGCTTTGGATTTGTTGCTTGTCACTTGTCCTCTGGATTCCAGAATATCTTTTAGAGTGTTTTTTTAGGCCATCGTAGCAACGCTCCATCGGTTGCAGGCAAAACTATCCCGGTGGTGGTTTGGATGTTCCGTAAGGCTAGGAAGCATCCCACCTCTTGCCACCAATGTGACGGATACCTGTACTCAGACTGAGTAGCTCCACCAAAACTGTGCTTCCTTAACCCAGGACAACACTCACAAACTCCACCAGCCATGAACCAGGATCATAGTTCCATTCACCCAGTCACTTAGTCAAGACTAAGTGTAGGGTGAATGCACTCTGGATACAGCAAACTTTACCCTAAGCATCAGACAACACCAGTGTCTTGGGGTTAGAATAAGAACTGCTGTTTATTGTGAAACATACAGGGTTTAAATACACACATTACAAGTTATCCACCCATATTGGGATCCAATCAGACACAGGCACTGCAATAAACATATATCTGACGACAATGAAGCTGTTGATGGAGGGGCACAGAATGCAAAGAGGCACAATGGTGAAGTAGGAATACACATCTTTACAAAAGGGTCAATGGGTGGAGGGTGGTTTCAGTATAAACATGGAGTACACTGAACACAAGGGGAGTGTAAACATACTGTGTGATGAGATAATGGGTAGGTGACAACAGGATACAATGGGCCAGACCTGAGTGAGTTAACTATACAATGAGACAAAGGAATAGGGCTGGGTACACGTGTTACAGAGGGACCAGAATACACAAAACAAGATGAGGTGTTGAAGAATCTTTTACTTATGAGTCTGATATTCTTTGACAAGGCTGGGAAGAATGTTCACTGGGTTTCTTGGTCATCCGGTACCCACAAAAAGTACAGGGTGACTTAGCCCCAAGAGGGGACTGGGGAGCTGGTAAAGGATCCCCCGCAGCAATAGAATCCATGGTCTGTATGGAGGGAGCTGGCCCCCAGGCTCCTCCAGGAACCAAGGGCTCGGTGGTTCTTGTGACATTTACCTGCACAAATTATATAACATCTTTAAGCATAATTATGTATTTATTTTTGATTTCACATTTATTTGTCTAACCCACCATTTTATTTGATAATGATATGAAAAAAAAACAACAACATTTTTATAGGTTTTCCTGTGATAATTTGTATTCAATAGGTTCATTTTTAACAGCAATTGAACAGTTCCTTGGATGCCTCTTTAGTCTTCAAGAAGTTAAAAGTCCCATCTAAATCAATGCAAATATTCATCTGTCTAATTTGAAACAGTTCATTTACCCCATAGATGATTCTTTTTTTTAAGTACATCAGCCTCATTGCATAGTAAAGATTTTAGCATATGTATAAACAGTAGCTTTCTTTTGATGGGGCCATCTGTTCAGTCAAGTTTATCTAATATGCTCTGTAACCAAATATTTGTATGTTTGGTTTTTTTCATGATGTCAACTGTTAGTAAAGAGTATCAACATGTCATTTCATGTGAATATATTTTCCAAAAATTTTTTGATTATCTTGTTTTCTTTGTCTCAGCTCTTTGTTAGCCCTTCAAAAACCAAACTCTGAATAAAAGCATTATCAGGAGGTTATAATTACCTGTGCAGTTTTCACATTTACAATCATATTTAATGCCAAAATAAAAAAAAATTAAATGATCATAGCAAAAACAAAGGAGCATCTGGTGAGACTAAAGTCAAGGGGTTTTTTTTACAGTAAGGACAATAAGGATGTGGAATAATTTGCCAAGGAGGCAGTGCTGTCAGATATTGTAGATCCTTTAAAGAATATTGGATAACTTTTTTCTGTTAACAATATAGAGAATTATGGAAGCTTGTTTTAATATAGAAAGCGATCCAGAGATAACCCAGTTTTCCCTTTGGAGTATGGAAGGATGTTTCTTTACTCATAATTGGAAAAGGCATTAATTTGGGTTATATTTGCCTTCTTCCAGATCAACATTAGAAATCTGGCAAAGATTTAGCTTGGTGGACTGTTTTTCCTTTTTTTTTATTGTATTTGATCTCTATTGTAGTCTAAGTGCTATTTTTTTCAGTTTACATTCTGGAAGACCATGGGGGAAATTCACTAAGTGGTGATAAAGAGGTGATAAAATTAAGACGACTTTTCCAGTTTATCACTTCTCCAATTCCTATGTCATTCTATGGAGCCTATGCACTATGATTTCTTCAGCTTTGGAGATCTTAGTGAATAGGCTTTATAGAATAACATAGGAACTGGAGAAGTGATATCACTAAGTCTTCTCCACTGTATCACCTCTTTTTATCACCGCTTAGTGAATCTCCCCCCATATATCCTTACAAGTTATCCAGGTCTGTGGAGGCCTGTTGATTATACTGAGCAGATGTAGTCTACAGCAGAGGTTCTCAACCCGTGCCGTCAGTGGCCACTAACAGGCCAGGACTTAGGAATTTCCCTGCTAGAACACAAGTGTGTTGATCAGAGGCTCAATCATATTGATTAACTCACCTGTGCTCTTAAAAGGAAATTCTCAAATCCTGGCCTGTTAATAGCCACTGAGGGCACGGGTTGAGAACCACTGGTCTAGAGACAGACTCCAACCATTATCACTATATACAGGCGACTGAAGATAAAATGGGTACAATAAGATATATTGTAGTACTGAATGAACTGCACTATTTTAGGTAAGTCAAAATGTTAACCCTTTGTAGACCAGATGGTGTGAAACACAGTGCTCAGCAATGATCGCACACTCCTGTTCTCCTTAATGGGTTAAATAAATTAAGAGCCCCTTATTTCTAGAGTATAATTACCCTTTTAAAGTTGTGTTTTAATACAATGCCTTTCTTGTAGCCAGCACTGATGGTATTTATTTACTTAGATATTTTATATCAGGTGGAGATGCACTAAGGTGTGATAAAGAGGTTATAAAGTGGAAGAGACTTCTATGTTGATATCACTTTTCCAATTCCTAAGTTATTCTACAGAGCCAACACATTAAGATTTCTCCAATTTTGGAGCTCTTAGTGCATAAACTGTATAGAATAATATAGGAACTGGAGAAGTCATCTTCACTTTATCACCTCTTATAACAAAATGTTCCCACCTTTTTGAAGCTCTGATACAGCTGTGACCCCTTCATCTGACTCAAGTGAGAATGTAGCCTCATTGGTTTCTGCTGGGAGAATAGGCCTTTCTCCCCTCATGATGTTACATACACCTTAAATGGATAGTAATGTCAGAATAAAAGTATTAACTATATGGCAGATACAATTAAAAGAGAGTACTTTCACTTATTCATACGTCTCAAACTGTTATGGTTTGAGAGATATAGGAAAATGAAGTTCTCCGTCCCCTCCCCTTTGTGCTTGTCGAGCTGTAAAGCTGTCAGAAACAGATTCTGGTTCCTGGATCAGACGGTGGCTCTTCAGCAGCACCAACATAGCGATACCTAAAAATAGATACGTCATCAGAACGGTCTACAACGTGTGCCCTTTAAACCCTTTTAACCCTTTAAATGCCCAATGAGGTACTCAATGAATTGCAAAGCAGCTGGTATGCAGAAGATATTGTTTTTTATTCCCCTCTATATGAAAGTTTGAGTATTATTAGGGGTGTATGCTTTAAAGGGATAGTAATACTTCATTTTAACTTTATTTTATTTTGTAGGCATTAAAAAAACATGAAGAATGATATGGTTTAAGAGATATTCACAAACAAAGTATTCCCCCCTGTTCAACCAGATCAGAAGGGAGATGCCCAGGTAGATTGCAGAGAGGGACAATCTTCAATTAAGATAATGGAAAAAGCTGAAAAACTTGTCAAGGGGGGAAGGGCTTTCATTGTTTTCATACAAAGAAAATTGTCCCCTTCTGTTATCTGTCCTGTCATACAACCAGACTCACATCTGAGAAGAGATGGCTTACACTAGGTAAAAGGGGCGGGAGGGGAACTTTGCTTGTGAATATCTCATAAACCATAAAGGTTTGAGAGATAAGACTTATATCATTCTTCATGTTTTTTTAATGCCTACAAAATAAAATAAAGTTAAAACGAAGTATTACTATCCCTTTAAAGAAAAATGGCAACCTCTCTAGTGTTCAAAGGGTTAAAATCCCAATTTAAATCAATGTGAATTTTTAGTTCTCCCCTATAGTGCAAATGGCTTACTAAAGAACTCATCTATGTTTCTTTTGAAAATACATTCCTAAGACTAGAGCTCTCAAAAGAATGTTAAATAGAAACTTTAAGTTAAAAAAAAACAATTTTGAGCTGTGTTAACGTTTGCCAGACACATACTTCTTTTATAAAGGAGCAGTAAAAGTTTGCTTTGAAAAAAAAAAAAAACATTTTAGGGCTTTTCCTGCTGAGTAAAATAAGACTATTCACACTGCTGAGAGATGCATATTTCCAGAGTTATTACAATTTAAACCTGTTTCTTTACATTAATTGTGCCCTCTAGTGGTCAAATTCCAGTTAGTTATTCTGTTACATTCTATTTTCAAAGAAAGTTAAAGACAAACAGTTCTTATAGAATGTGATAGAAACTGCTGACTCATGCTGTCACTTAGAACTATCAGGAAGTAATCTCACAGAAAATTAATTTCCTGACTATTTGAATGGTTATAACATTTGAATAAAACTTTTGACAACAGTGGGAGTTCCCTATTTTACTCAGCAGGAAAAGATCTGCAACATATAGGTTTTCATAAAAAAGTTTACTGCTCCTTTAATACTATGTAGTGTGAAGAGGGAGCAGGTAAGTGCCAATTTAAAGGGAGCCTATTTCACCTTCCCTGGGGAAGGCCATTCTTCCAGGGCCTCTAGCATTTCGGGGATGCCTCCTCTGTATGCGAGATGTGACGTCCAGGAAACCAGGACTCCTTGTTGAAACACAGATTTACGTTCTAAGAACACAGACATGCTGGGCGGGCATAAAAAAGGCCAGCATTCTGCCACAAAAGCTGCAGTGGACCTGGGGGTCCTCATAGCGCTCCCAGGTAAGGCTCTTTTTTTGTATGAATAAGGCTATTTTGTGTTTGGACCATTCAAGTTTGCTGTGCAGTTTGCCTTAGAACCTTGTGTTCTTTCTCTGGACCTAGCCGAGTTCCTCAGGTTCCTCTGCTGGCCCTTTCACCACTGCCCTATGTAAGTACCTAATTCTTTGTAAGCCTAAGTTGGCTTACTTCAATTTTTTATAGTTTAGAGGTCTAGCATTCAGTATATTCTATGCTCTCTCTGTTTAAAGTATATCTGACCCTGAAACTGGAAGCAATTGCTATCTATAAGAAGCCTACCTCCAAATCCAATCATATTAAATGTTCCTCTTAAAAACAGCTGTCACCTGGTGCACACCAAGGGAAGTTCAGTGTTTCCTGTATCCGGTAAGCTGTGTCAAAGGATAATCCAACTCCTATGCAGGATTTTATCTCCTGGTTCCACTTACAATTACAGAAGACATTTGATCAGGTCAGAAGATCCTGGTCTTAGTAACCTGACCCTGCATCCTGGCACCCAGTCACTGACTTCTCAGGTTCAGAGGTGGAGGATAGGCTTCCCGGTGAAGAGTAACCCTCTGAAAAGGAAGATGGCGAGGAATCTGATGACATGTACCTCTTTTCACTGGAGGAAGTAGACAAGTTGATCTCAGCAGTGAAAACTGTCATGGATTTAGAAGATGGCAAGGAATCAGCACACAAGAAGGACCAGCTGTTTAAAGGATTCTCCTGCCAATCTAAAGCTTTCCTACTCCATGAAGACCTGGCATCTTTGATTTCAGAAGAATGGGGGGTACAGACCAAAAATTAGCTATATCAAGGAGAGTCAGTAGATTATTTCCCTTTGACTCCTCGGATGTAAAGAAATGGGTAATTCCAAAAGTAGACACTGCTGTTTCCAGAGTTATCTGTCATTCTGCTATTCCATTAGAAGATGGTTACAGTTTTGAGGACCCTATGGATAGAAAAGTGGAGGCAGCAATGAAGAAAGCTTTTGAAGCTTCCATATCAAGATTCAGGCTGGGACTTGCACAGGGCCGGCGCTAACATGGGTCCCGGTGGGGCCATGGCCCCAGGCGGCACGTTGACAGGGGCAGCAATTTGCCGCCCAAGGTATGTTTTTTTTTTTTTTTCGCCAGCCAGCCACCAGGTCTGTGTCCACACATCGGGACAAAGATTTGAAAGAGTTTTGACTCCCTACTGTGCGCCTGCTGTAAGTCAGGGCTGGGCTGCCTGTACACAGTGACAAGTGTGACACTGATTGTCATGTCACACTGTCAGCGGCCGCCCCTGACACATAGTCAGACAGAGTCACTCAGATGTCTGATTATATTAACACCTCACTCAGACATGCAGGCACCAGAGTGTGTTGCCTGAGCGGCGCAGCCAATCCACAGGCTCACTCACAGACTGGCATCCTCATTGGCTGGGTGGCTGGGGTGCTCGAGAGCTTACAGTGCAGTGTGTGAGACAACGGGGAGTCGAACTGCACTGTATATATGTGTTCCAGACCGGTAGATGCCTAGTGCATCTGTGGCTGGCCTGGCTGTGTGACTGACCCCAGTGACCCGGACGAGGCAATGACGGACGACCGGAACTTCTGACTGAGCTGGAGCCTGAGACTGTGAGTAGACTTTAAGTCTATGCACCAAGTTCTTCAGTATAAAAAGTTTAAGCAAATGACCTATAGGCACCATCACAGAACTAACGTTGTATACTCTGTTAATATAAGGGGTTAATTGTTGGTGGCACCAAGAATTAACCCCTTATATTAACTGAGTATACAACACCAGTTTTGTGATGGTGCCTATAGGTAATTTGCTTAAACTTTTTATTCTAAAGAAAAAAAAAGAGAGAACTTCAGAGAAAGAGAACCTATTTGGTGGCACTCATCAGGGTATCTGAAATCATATAATCTTTATTAGAAGTCATCAAATAAAAGACAAAAAACAAAACACATGTGGAGAACAAAGTATCAAAATTTAAAATTAGCTAATTTCTAGGGTTGTAGTTTCTAGGTTGAGAATAAATATATCAATCTAGGCGGGCTTATGAATTGTTTTGAATAGTTCCAAAAGGTCTGTGATGTTGATCAATATCCCTTTATAGTGTTAGTACTGTTGCACTAAGGATATACTTTAACTGTCACGGATATACTTTCAAATATAGTTTTCAACTGTTCAATTTATATGTTTATAAGCAACTGCCAATGCTGTGATTATTTCTATATTTTATATACATATATAGGCACGCTTAATTATGTATATCTTCACAGAATATAATTTCAGTGTTGGTTATATGGTATGGTAACTTGGTTTTCATTAATTACACCCTGTGGTATTAACCTTTCATAGGATGTAATTAATGAAAACCAAGTTACCATACCATATGACCAACACTGAAATTATATTCTGTGAAGATATACATAATTAAGCGTGCCTATATATGTATATAAAATAGAGAAATATAATCACTGCATTGACAGTTGCTTACAAACATATAAATTGAACATTTGAAAACTATATTTGAGTGTATATCCATGACAGTTAAAGTATATTCTTAGTTCAACAGTACTAACACTATAAAGAGATATTGAACAACATCACAGACCTTTTGGAACTATTCAAAACAATTCATAAACCCACCTAGATTGATATATTTATTCTCAACCTAGAAACTACAACCCTAGAAATTAGCTAATTTTAAATTTTGATACTTTGTTCTCCACATGTGTTTTGTTTTTTGTCTTTTATTTTATGACTTCTAATAAAGATTATATGATTTCAGATACCCTGATGAGTGCCACCAATAGGTTCTCTTGTGGATGTGGGCGTGGATGTGGGCGTGTTTTGGTGGGCGTGGTTGGAGGGCAGCATTTCATTGTTGGACCCAGGCAGCACAATGTCTTGGGCCGGCACTGGACTTGCAGCTGTTTCTGTATCAAGCTTGCTGAGAGTTTGGCCATCAGGTCTTCAGAATAGTCACTCCTCTAAGTTTTCCAGAGAAGACTTCCTGAGCAAACTTTCAGCTGTAAGCATGGTGGTAGATTTTGTATGTGATGCTTCATGTGAGTCAGTTCACATGAATGCAAGGGCCTTTGCTTTGGCTATAACCACAAGAAGAGCCATTTGGCTGTAGTCCTGAATGGCAGATGCAGCATCAAAAACCTGCCTATGTGCAATGCTGTCGGTCTCTGAGATGGACAAACACAGAAGTTGTTAGAGATAGGACAGGATGGCGTAGTCAACAAACACTGAAGAAGTTCGAGACAGGGCAGGATGGCCTAGTCGAAGGCTTTAGTGACAGTTCAATATTAAAGGGAAATTGCGAGTCAAGCCAGGGAGGTTCGAAGACTCAGAAGTCCTAGTGGGATGATGATGTCGTAGCTTAGAGTTGAAAGTCATCAACTTCGAGTCGCAAGTCGAGGAGACAGGCCTTCACTGGATAGGGTTGTCAACTTGCCAGGATGGTCGACAGACAACAACTACCACTGCTCTCAACTAGTCAGAGGTTTAGGAGGGGTCGACCAGATGTCGGGTTTGACCCCGTCGACTAGTTGGACAGTGGGGAGGCAGGGAATGTCAACTGCCCTCAACTAGTTGGAGATATTAGGAGGGGTCGACCAGATGTTGGGGACAACCTTGTCGACTAGTTAGACAGGCGGAAGGCAGGAAGATGTCGAGTCCCTACACCCTCAACTGGCCATGGCAGTCACCGGAGCAACCAGTGATGGAAGAAGACTGTGATATTTTATTCCTGCTTGGGGAAATTTCACTTCTAACGCCTGGGTCCTCCATCTTCTTCAAGATGGATACAGTGGGGCAAAAAAGTATTTCGTCAGCCACCAATTGTGCAAGTTCTCCCACTTAAAAAATTGAGAGAGGCCTGTAATTTTCATCATAGGTACACTTCAACTATGAGAGACAGAATGAGACAAAAAAATCCATAAAATCACATTGTCTGATTTTTAAAGAATTTATTTGCAAATTATGGTTGAAAATAAGTATTTGGTCAATAACAAAAGTTCATATCAATACTTTGTTTTATACCCTTTGTTGGCAATGACAGAGGTCAAACGTTTTCTGTAAGTCTTCACAAGGTTTTCACACACTGTTGCTGGTATTTTGGACCATTCCTCCATGCAGATCTCCTCTAGAGCAGTGATGTTGTGGGCTGTCGCTGGGCAACACGGACTTTCAACTCCCTCCAAAGATTTTCTATGGGGTTGAGATCTGGAGACTGGCTAGGCCACTCCAGGACCTTGAAATGCTTCTTACGAAGCCACTCCTTCGTTGCCCGGGCGGTGTGTTTGGGATCATTGTCATGCTGAAAGACCCAGCCACGTTTCATCTTCAATGCCCTTGCTGATGGAAGGAGGTTTTCACTCAAACTCTCACGATACATGGCCCCATTCATTCTTTCCTTTACACGGATCAGTCGTCCTGGTCCCTTTGCAGAAAAACAGCCCCAAAGCATGATGTTTCCACCCCCATGCTTCACCGTAGGTATGGTGTTCTTTGGATGCAATTCAGCATTCTTTCTCCTCCAAACACAACGAGTTGTGTTTTTACCAAAAAGTTCTACTTTGGTTTCATCTGACCATATGCCAGTCACCCAATCCTCTTCTGGATCATCCAAATGCTCTCTAGCAAACTTCAGATGGGCCCGGACATGTACTGGCTTAAGCAGGGGGACACATCTGGCACTGCATGATTTGAGTCCCTGGTGGCGTAGTGTGTTACTGATGGTAGCCTTTGTTACTCTGGTCCCAGCTCTCTGCAGGTCATTCACTAGATCCCCCTGTGTAGTTCTGGGATTTTTGCTCACCGTTCTTTCATCATTTTGACACCACGGGGTGAGATCTTGCGTGGAGCCCCAGATCGAGGGAGATTATCAGTGGTCTTGTATGTCTTCCATTTTCGAATAATTGCCCCCACAGTTGATTTCTTCACACCAAGCTGCTTGCCTATTGCAGATTCAGTCTTCCCAGCGTGGTGCAGGTCTACAATTTTGTTTCTGGTGTCCTTCGACAGCTCTTTGGTCTTGGCCATAGTGGAGTTTGGAGTGTGACTGTTTGAGGTTGTGGACAGGTGTCTTTTATACTGTTAACAAGTTCAAACAGGTGCCATTAATACAGGTAACGAGCGGAGGACAGAGGAGACTCTTAAAGAAGAAGTTACAAGTCTGTGAGAGCCAGAAATCTTGCTTGTTTGTAGGTGACCAAATACTTATTTTACCGAGGAATTTACCAATGAATTCATTAGAAATCCTACAATGTGATTTCCTGTATTCTTTCCCCCCATTCTGTCTCTCATAGTTGAAGTGTACCTATGTTCTTCCCCAACCATGGAATTTTCATCTGGCTTACATTTTTCCTCCATTTCCTGCTCTTCCGAAAGCTCTAAAGAAACAGACACAAGAAAACACTTGGTTATCCTTATTGCTCCCTTCTGGCCCAAAAGGATGAAGATTGCTGGTCTTCGTCAGCTCTTGGTGAAACCTCCCAGCCACATACAAGTCTGTGAGAGCCAGAAATCTTGCTTGTTTGTAGGTGACCAAATACTTATTTTACCGAGGAATTTACCAATGAATTCATTAGAAATCCTACAATGTGGTTTCCTGTATTCTTTCCCCCCATTCTGTCTCTCATAGTTGAAGTGTACCTATGATGAAAATTACAGGCCTCTCTCATCTTTTTAAGTGGGAGAACTTGCACAATTGGTGGCTGACTAAATACTTTTTTGCCCCCCTGTATTGGATAGAATTTATCTCCCATTCTCCCCACTGTATTTGATAACCTCTTTACCAACCACTTACAGCCGGAGACATGTCTTTCTTCAGGCCCTAGACCACTTTGTCAGCTCCTAAGTTCTTGTTCCAGTTCTTCCTGCACAGGAGGTGAGAGGCACATATTCTCTCTTTTCCTGGTACCAAAGTCTCCAGCCGGATTCCATCTTATCATAGACCTCAGATTCATCAAAGACAGTTTGAATCAAGAAGTATAATTTATAATCAGACATCAATTGCTTTAAGCTGAGTGGTCTCTCAATCAGGAGATCTTCCTCAAAATCTCACATATCTGGTGAATTCCAGAAATCGATTTGATGTCAACCAGAAAAAAACAAACAGCACGTTTTTCCCCTGAACCCAGGAGATCAACCGGAGGCAGTCAACTCCATTTCTTGCTCTTCCGAAAGCTCTAAAGAAACAGACACAAGAAAACACTTGGTTATCCTTATTGCTCCCTTCTGGCCCAAAAGGATGAAGATTGCTGGTCTTCGTCAGCTCTTGGTGAAACCTCCCATCCACATTCACTGCAGACCGGGTCTCCTTCATCAGGAACCACTGCTTCACCCCAATCTGCAATTCCTCTCCCTGATGGCCTGGATGTTAAGAGGCAACTCTTGAAACTCCAGGGCTGTTCGGATGCGGTTATTGAGACCTTACTACACAGTAGGAAGAAGGTTACATCTATTAGCTATCTGAGGATTTAGTGTCTTTTTCTTCATGGTGTGCTTCTAGACATCTTTCAACCATCTCTATCATAAACTTTCTTCATCAGGGATTTGAGCATGGTCTTCAGCTTTCCACGATCAAGCTTCAGATTGCAGCCTTGGGACCCTTGCCCAGTTCACCTTTTGCTGAATATCCTTTGTTGTAAAGATCCCCCAGGGTCATGAAAAAGCTGAGACCTAGAATGTTCCCATACATAGCCCCATGGAACCTTCCTCTGGCATTGAATTGCCTAACAGCTCATCCTTTTGAACTTTTGGACTCTGTACCACTGAAGTTTATGACCCTCAAGCTAGTGTTTCTGGTCACTATAACCTCAGCACGACAAATTGGAGAAAAGCAAGCTCTTTCAGTCTTGGAACCCTATCTTACTTTTCATACTGATAGAGTAGTTCTTAGATTACTCCAGATTTTCATCCCTAGGTATATTCTTTTTTTACCGTTCCCAAGATGTAGTCCTGCCTTCTTTCCTCCTGGATCCAGATTCAGACAACAAGGACCTTCTCATCACCCTAGATGTCAAAAGATGTTTTCAAATATATCTGGAACTCTCACATTCCTGGCAGAAGTCACTCCTTTCATTTTCTGGACCCTCCAAGGGTAAAGCGGCTACTAAACAGTCTATTGCTTACTGGATTAAACAGACCATATTGCTTACCTATGAAGCTGGAGGGGTAGATCTGCTTTTTCCATCTTGGGGCGTAAGGGGGAGAGGCTTCTGTGGACCAGATTTGCAAAACAGCAATTTGGAACAGGGTACATACATTCTGTAAACACTGTTGTCTGGATCTCCTCTCTGTGGAGGAGTCATCATTTGGACGACGGGTTCTCCGAGCTGTGGAATCTTGAAACCCACCCTGTTTTTTTATCCTTTTTACATCTCTATGGTGTGCTGTTTGAGATTACATGGAAAGGCTGAATTCCAACATACCTATGAATTCCTTTTCCTTGTCAGTCCCATAACAGCACACAGATACCCCATCCTATTAAACCATTTAGCATTCTTTTGTCTCCTGTCTTTTTTAATACACTGGGGAGGTAAGAAGGAGGCCCCTTTTTAAGTGGTGGGAAGTTTTACATTCCTGTGCTGGTTTCCTGACCTGTGAGGGGGGAGGTCTCTATGATGTGCCATTATGGGACTGACAAGGAGAGGAATTCACAGGTAAGTTGAAATTCAGCCTTTCCTATACACCCAGTATCATAAGAAATGTATTTGTGCCAGATCCATAAGCCAAAAAATGTCCTAAAGGGATGCAATCAGCTCAAAACAGCTCTGCTAATTTTGAAAAAAAAAAAACACCTGTCAAAGGCATCTCTAGGTTTCATTAGTTATTTTATATTTAGAAAACTATTTTTGAGCTATTCAGATTAATGGATTATGCTAATTGAGGCAAACCATGCAGGAACTTCCTGTTTTAGCTCTATATTAACTTCTACACTCAATGTCACTTAACCATTTTCATTGCTAGGGGAGGTGGAAAATACAATACTGAACAGTGTCCATGAGTGAAAGAGGTAATGTTGGGTTGAGACAGGAAATTCCTACATGGAATGCCTTAATTAGAATAAATCTAGGCATTTTATTAACTCATAAAATAGTTTTCTAAATAGAAAATGGTTAATACAATATTATTATTATTATTCTTTAACCCCTTAAGGACTGGCGGTCATGGGACATTTCCGTCCCATAATCACTGCATATGCCCACTTGGACGCGCCGGTACACGTGACCTGTCATGTGTATCGGCGCGTCATTATGGGGCCTGATAGAGATCGCTCCGATCTTGGAGCGGTCAATTTCAGGCCCTATTTTTACTCACAGTGCTCCCGGTAGAGCACTGTAAGTAAAAAGTACGTGACGTACCATGACCGTCATCGGTCCTTGAGTATTTCAAGGACCGTGACGGTCCTGGTACGTCAAGGGTCCTTAACGGGTTAAAAATTGCTAACTTATTTTGCAGTGCTAAATATTGAAAGCTTTTGGTGAGGAATTAAAGGGATAGTAATGTTTCATAATAAAAGCTGCTCTAATTAATCTTCATAATATTTGGGCCATGGAGAGTGTTATTTCAGTACTGTCAGAGTTGTAGTTCAAGAGTAATTGAATGATAAAGTATCCCCCTCCCGCCTCTTTTACTGATATAACACTGCTCAGCTCAGAGCAGCAGGGTGGTATCCAGGTGGATTGCAGAGAGGGACAATCTTCAATTAGCGTAAGAAAAAACCTGAAAAAACTGTCAAGGGGGGCAGGGTTTTCCTCATACTCACAGTAAGAAGATTGTCCCTTGCTGAGATCTGTCTGGTCAAGTGACCAGATTCCACATCTGAGGGGAGGTGGCTTACACTAGGTAAAAGGGGCGGGAGGGGTAAGCTTTATCATTCAATTACTCTTGAACTACAACTCTGACAGTATTGAAATAACACTCTGTATGGCTCAAATACTATGAAGATTTATTGGAGCTGCTGTTTTTGTGAAACATTAATATCCCTTTAAGTTTAATCACTAATAAGGGGACATCTGTCCTCATCTTAATTTAAAATGTGCTCAGGGAAGGGGGCCAAGGTCCCTCTTCTCAATGGGAGAGGAGTTGTTGAGTTCAGAGACCTCATATTTTAAATTATCTAAAAAGGGGGTCTTCCAGTCCACCCCTCTACTTCCTGAGAAGGGATGTTAAAAATAATGCCTCTCCCAGAAGTGAGGGTAGAGGAAGGGGCTGGAAAGAGTCCTTTATTGGACACTGATTAAATTAATACGTAAACAGTTCCTCTCACTAATAGGAGAGTAGAGGATAGTTTTCAGTGGTGTTCTATGGGTGTTTTAGGATTGAATTCTATGACAACTTGAAATATTTGCCAAATAGCTAGTTTATTTTGGTAAATATTTCCAACTGGTCAGTTCTTCAATCACATTCTGACTGAGGGTCAGAACTGGATTACCAGATTGCTTTTGTAGGTCTGAAAAACATTACAAAATGACCCAAACTGAGGCTGTGAAGCACAAGGGAAATAGCCAGATATAATCCTTTCCTTTTATTCTGGATGAGACGGGCGAAACTGAATGGACCAATAGACTGCCCAGTTCCCTGCCTGATCCCACATGTCCCCCAGGACCCTCCCTACATACTCATAACCTCTCTGTAGTGATCTTGTTAAACACCCCAACCCCCAGTCTAAAACATGATTAACATTCTGTAAAACCTAACGGAGCTGCCCTTCACCCTCCCATGTATGGTGTGTGCTATCTTGGAGGTTCAGAAGTGTCCTTAATGCCCTGGTCCACCACTACAGAAATCTATGGAAATAAGGAAAATAAAAGATCTAAACCCCAAGGTCACTTTTACCAGAACAAAACCATTAAATACTCCTTCTCTCGGTCTTCCCAGGGCTGTTGCATGAGTTCATGTGATCCTTTCCTTTGCTTGCTGCTTGTGAAGTGGAAGGTTTTGTGTTTTGTGCATGTGTGAATCTTTGTTCTAGTTTATGATTTTCTTGGAGGTGAGGTTACTAAAGGGCATGCATGTTTCATATTTTTTTGTATGTAATTTAGGAGGTCTTGGCTCCTCTCTTGGTTGGTAGCTCCCCAAGCAGGGTGATAGCTGGATTAAGGAAGGTATAAATTTCTCCCTCATTTGCAGGGGCGTCGCTAGGGGTGGGCTAAGGGGGCTGAAGCCCCGAGTGTGTCAGTGGACAGCCCTGAATGTCAGGCCATCAGCAATCAACAGACTCACTCCTCCTGCTGTTTATCAGCAGGAGGTGTGCTTGAGGCTGGCTGCTGCCCAGCAACTTTTGGGCATATATAGCATGGAACAGCAGGCTGCTGCCTCACTCTTTTCTCAGCTTCAGCACAAAGCCATCGCCTCCACACTGACTCTTCTAGCACTTCCTGGTGCTTTGGGATGAGGTCATCAACATGCACCCAAAGTAACAGTGGAGGCAGTGTGGAGCCCATGGCTCTACACTGAAACGAAAGCAGAATGGGGCAGAGCAGAAGAGAAGGTATGAGGGACAGTATAGATGGGGGACATATATGGTCACCAGTGGCAGGTAAACAAGGATGGTGGGTGTCACATTGTATATGTGGAGAATTTGTAGGCTGGCTACCAGTGCGCAGGGGAATAAGGCTGGTGGGGGTCACACAGTTTATGCAGGGAATCAGTGGCTACCAGTGGGCATTGGAATCAGGATGGTGGGGGTCATATAGTGTATGTGTAGAATCTATGGCTTCCAGTGGGCAGGGTAATAAGGCTGGTGGGGTCTACAGTGTATGTGGGGAATCAGTGGCTACCAGTGGGCAGATGAACAAGGCTGGGGGGGGGTGTCACATAGTGTATGTAGAGAATCTGTGGCTACCAGTGGTTAGGGGAATAAGGTTGGTGGGGGGAGGTTACATAGTGTATGTATAGAATCTGTGGATACCAGTGGGCAGGGGTAAAATGCAGTTGTGAATCACATAGTGTACGTGAAGAATCTGTGGATACCAGTGGGCAGATGGACACAGTGATGGGGGGGCACATAGTGTATTTGGGGAATCTGTGGCTTCCATTGGGCAGGAGAACAAGGCTGGTGGGGATGCACAATATATGAGGGGAATCTGTGGCCACCAGTAGGCAGTCGCAGAAGGCTGGTGGGGTAACACAGTGCATTTGGGGAATCTGGGCAGAGAAACATGGTTGGTGGGGTCACACAGTGCATGTGTGGAATCTGTGGCTACCAGTGGGCAGGGGAACAAAGCTGGTGGGGGTCACACAGTGTATATGGGGAATCTGTGGCTACCAGACGCCAGTGGACAAGGCTGTTGCATTATAAAGTGTATGTGTCTTGTTCTGTGGCTACCAGTGGCCAATGGAAAAATGCCGGCTATCAGACAGTGTATGATTGGCTACAGGTAACCAGTGGAACAATGATGGGGTAACACACAATGTATATGTGGAACAACACTGGAGTACCAGACAATATATGTGTGGTTCTATGGCTGCCAGTTGCCAGTAGAAGAAGACTGAGATATCAGTCCATGTGTGGGACGGTGCTACCATTGGCAAACCACTGGGGTATCAGACAGTGGATGTGTGGCTACTGTGGGCTAGAAGCGCAAGGTTATCAGGCAGTGTATGAGGGGTTCTATGGCTACCAATGGGCAATGAAACAATGCTGGGTATCAGCATACCTCCCAAGTGTCCCTTTTTAGGAGGGACAGTCCCTCTTTGAGCCCCAAATCCCTCTGTCCCTCTTTCACACCATGGTGTCCCTCTTTTTAGGAGATTAGGCTGTGTGGTTTGTATATAGATGTGTATCACGTTGTTCCACAGTAATACAACTCACATTAAAGTTTGTTTAAACATCATTATATTTGTTAATACATTATCTGTATAAATAAAATATTTTGAATGTGACGGTACCAGGATTTACCTGACCCTTTTGGGGTCGTCGGTTCCTGAACCACCACTTCTGCTGCCTCTCTTCCACGGCTGGCTGGAGCCCTGCTACTTCCTGGTGTCTGGAGGTCCTGGATAGTCAGGCAGGAACAACTGGATGATGCCCCCTGGCAGACTGGCAGACCTAGTGAATTTAGTTGCAGAACCCTAGGTGGGGTTTCCAGAGGCCCTACTCCAGTAGACCGGCGAGGCAAGTGAATTCGGTTTTGCAATGGCTAGGGAGAGAATCCCCAGCCCAAGCCCCCTCCAGAAATACAGCCGAGACTTGTATTAAGGAAGGTAGAACAGAACAGCCTTTATTGATGTAACGGATCCCTGCCGTTACTCCAGGGAAATATACTGGGCAGTAGGCGGCTCTCTGATTGGTCAAAGCTCTGGGTGACGAGTTTAAAGGTCCCCCATAGAGTTAACATGGGGGAAAGTAGGCCACCCAGGGATTGGCTAATCTAAGACCCGCCCCAAGGTACCGATTGGTCGCCTACAGTTAAAGGGACTCCATAGACTTTACATGGGAAAAGTAGGCGGCCATCGGATTGGCTGCACAAATCCAGCTACTCCTCGCTTATTGGTCTAAAGGTTAAAGTGGCCAGATTGAATTACAATGGCTCCAGGGAGTCCGGTGTCCCATTGTACCAGTGTTTACCTTAACCCTAGGGGTCCCATTGTATGTCACCCCAACCTATTGTACTGAGTCAGTAACCTTGTTATGCATTGTTGTTGTTTGTTCTAAACCTTCATAAAAGAGCTGAATTCAGCCACAATAAAGAGAGAGCTCTGTTGATCCTGAACTGCGTGCTGTGTCTGCATTACTGGGTGGTATCAAGGGTCTTCTGTTGACCCCCATCCTGGGAAGCTGTTTGGAGGGACTGACCGGGAAAACCAGCTAAGGAAGCCTTCATCTAGAGAAAGGTAGTCGGCAGAACGAGCAACGTCCATCCAAGGACTTAGGATCTCGTTACACTGGTGGCAAGCGGTGGGATTGAACTGAAACCAGCCCAGCAGGGGGAGATATAGCCGCTGGCTTGACCCCGGTTTCAGCTACACTAAGACCAGCCCAGCGGGGGGAAAAACAGCCATTGGCTTGACCCCGGTCTTAGCAACGACTATCTCACCATGGCTGAGGTTTACCGACAGCGGTCACTTATGGAGCTCCAACAAAAGGCAGAGGAGCGAGGACGGGATGCAAGGGGCATGAAAAAGCAGGAATTGGTCATGATGTTGCAGGACATGGATGAGGAGATGGCGGAGCAGGCCCGGAACACGGACTTACCGGCTGAAGAGACCTACAGTATCCACTCCAATCCCTCGGCATCCCCACCGGCGCCTATGCCTGCTGTATCGTCCACGGATGTGGTGAGCCAAAGAGTGGCGACACGCTTGGCGTTGGCAGGACCAGATCCAACTGCAGAATTCCGAATTAGGACAATCCTGGCAGTGGAAAAAGAATATCTGGAGGAACTGGCCCAGTCCAGACAAGGATCCCCTAGGCAGCCCAGCGAGGCTCGGTCGGATATGATGGAGCATAACCGACGGCTGCCACATCAGTTGTTCAAAGTGTTTGATGACAGTGTGGGTGACATTGATGGATTTCTGAAAGATTTTGAGCGCCAGTGCCAGGTGGTTCAAGTGGACCGACAAGATTGGGTGACCATCCTGGCAGGTAAATTGACGGGGAGGGCCGCAGAAGCTTACCGTGCCATCCCAGATGCATGGATTACGGATTATGCGGAGGTAAAACGGCGGCTACTTCAGCGGTTTGCCATCACCCCGGACACTTACAGGCGGCAGTTTCGGGAAGGACGGCGCCAGCACAAGGAGACTCACATGGAATGGGTATATAAGATGGAGCGGGCTTGCCCCAACTGGCTGCAGGGATGTGGGGCCCGCACGTTGGAAGACTGGAACAGTTCTTTTTCCAGGTTACGCCTGAGGTACGAGACTGGGTCTATGACCATGGGCCCCGCACTGTGGCGGCAGAACTAGCTGACAAATTTGAGGAATCCCGGAGGGTGGGACCCCGGTCGGCTACTATCCATGGTCCCCCTGTATACAGCGGGCATCGAGCAGTTATTTCATCCAACCAAGCTACTCGGACAATAACCACTACTGCACAGCGAGGCCCTATGACCGGATCCTCTCGTCCCCCTCCTGGCCCTGAATGTTACCAGTGCCACCAGCAGGGACACACTCGACCCAATTGTCCCCAGAATCGACCGCCTCATGGCTCACAACATGGTCCAGCTCGCTGGAATACCTCGGACCCGCAAGGCCGGGGGGCACCCAGGACAGCCCATTCCATTGAGGTCCCAAGTCACGAAGAATATGACTGTCCGGAGCCCAGGGAAATTGTGTGACCTTCTACAGTGGAGGCTGCCTGGGGATATTGTCATGAGGTGGCTCTGGCCCAGGATTCTCGTTTGGACAACAGGAATCACCACATTCAGGAGATACAGGTGGATGGACATACAGCCCAGGGGTTACGGGATACTGGGGCTACTCTTACCCTGGTACAGCCACACTGTCTCCAGCGCCATCACCGCATCAATCAGACCGTGGAAGTGCGGGTGGCTGGAGGAAAAATTTATCAGTTACCTATGGCCCGGGTCCACCTGGATTAGGGCACTGGGCAAGGATTTAAGACTGTGGGAGTCATGCTGGGTCTGCCCACCGATGTCTTGTTGGGCAACGATTTGGGTCGATTGGAGAGTCACTTTGAACCAGCATCACCTCCAGAAGGCTGCCAAGTGGTTACTCGCGCTCAAGCCCGACACCCGACGGTAAGCACCACTGACACTGAACCGTCCCCTTATCCCACAGACACTAGTATTACTTGGTCCCCCCCGACTGAATTTAAAGCAGCCCTACGGACTGACCCTTCCTTAGCTGGGTATAAACGCCAGGCCGACAGTGGGACCCTGGGACCCAGTGGGGAGAGCATAGTGTGGAAAGACGGGCTACTCTACCGGCAGACCATGTCCATAGGGAAAGGAAGAACCGAGATAGCCAAAACCCAGCTATTAGTTCCCGCGGTGCACCGAGCTGCCTTGCTAGCCTTGGCTCATGAAGTCCCGCTGGCAGGGCACTTCGGAGTCAGACGCACAGAAGAGCGGCTTACCCGCGCCTTCTTCTGGCCCCAGATTTCTAAAAACGTTCGCACGTTTTGCCGGACCTGTGATGTCTGTCAGCGGGTCGGCAAACGGGGTGACCGTTCGACAGCACCCATGCAACCCCTTCCTATTATAGGGGTCCCATTTCAGAGGGTGGCTGTGGACATTGTGGGTCCCTTGGCCAGATGCAGCCGCTCAGGCAAAAGATTTATCCTTACTGTGGTGGACTTTGCCACCCGGTATCCTGAAGCTGTCGCGCTGGCCAACATAACTGCAGAGTCCATAGCCACTGCGTTGATTACTATTTTTACCCGGGTGGGGATCCCCCAGGAGATCCTCTCGGACCAGGGCACGCAATTCACCTCTGAATTGCTGCAGCAGGTCTGGAAATTGTGTGGGGTCCAATCCTCTCAAACCACTGCCTACCATCCCCAGACAAATGGGCTTTGCGAAAGGTTCAATGGGACCCTGAAACAAATGCTCAGGGCTTTCACTGACTCTCATAGAGACTGGGAACAATACCTACCACATTTGCTCTTCGCATACCGAGAGGTGCCTCAGGAGTCCACGGGCTTCTCCCCCTTCGAACTCCTGTTTGGGAGACGAGTCCGTGGGCCCCTGAACATCCTCCGCAAGTATTGGGAAGGCAAGTGCGAGACGGAACAGTCCCCAGCAGTTACCTATGTCCTGGAACTGAGGGATCGGCTGGAGACGCTGACTGGCTTGGCCCGACAAAATCTCCAGACCGCACAAGCCAAGCAAAAGAAATACTATGATAGGCATGCCACATTCAGGGAATTCATGGTAGGGCAGAAAGTACTCGCTCTACGACCAGTAAGGCAGAACAAGCTCCAGACAGCTTGAGAAGGGCCTTACCAGGTCATAGACCGACAGGGAGAGACAACATACTTGATAGCTCGGGGTCCCCAACTGAAAGATAGGCGAATTTGCCACATCAACGCCCTTAAAAAGTATGCAGAGCGCCCCGAGGACATTTTGGCCATATGCACCTTGGCCAGTCAAGAGGCGGAGGACAAGGAGCTCCCCGATCTCTTGGCCGATGCTCAACCTAACTCGCCCTCTAGCTCAGTTCCCTTAGGTTCTCACCTCACGCCAGAACAGCAGGACCAACTCCGGGGCATCTTGTCCCGGTGGCCCACCCTGTTCTCAACGTTACCCGGCCGCACAACCCTGACCGACCACAAGGTAGATACCCTCGACCAAACCCCCCTGAGACAGCACGCTTACCGGGTGCCAGAGGGGGTTAAGTCCCATATTCAGAAGGAACTCCAGGACATGCAGGAATTAGGGGTAATTGAGGAGTCCGACAGCCCCTGGGCCTCCCCGGTAGTCCTAGTCCCTAAGAAAGACGGGACCATCCGGTTCTGCGTGGACTACCGGCAGCTAAATGAGAAGACTGTAACGGACGCGTATCCTATGCCTAGGGTAGATGACCTCATTGACCGACTCGCTGGGGCTCGCTATGTTACTACCTTGGATCTGAGTAAGGGCTACTGGCAGATTCCCTTGGCCCCGGAGGCAAAGGCAAAATCAGCCTTTATCACCCCGTTCGGCTTATACCAGTTCACAGTTATGCCGTTCGGGATGAAGAATGCCCCCGCCACCTTTCAGAGACTGGTGGACCGCCTGCTCACTGGGGCCCAGGAGTTTGCCTGTGCCTACTTAGATGATATTGCAATCTACAGCGAGTCCTGGGAGAATCACCTACTGCATCTAGAGGCTATTTTAGGCAGAATTGACAAAGCAGGACTGACTGTACGCCCCGACAAATGCCAGATGGGAATGGGGGAGGTTCAGTACCTCGGTCACCGGGTAGGCAGCGGGTGCCAGCGACCCGAGCCGGCTAAAATAGAAGCCATTGTCCAGTGGACCCAGCCTCAGACCAAAAAGCAGGTCCTGGCTTTCTTGGGGACAGCAGGGTACTATCGCAGGTTCGTCCCCCGGTACAGCGACATAGCTAAACCTCTAACCGACCTCACCAAGAAGGCTCTACCCCGACGGATTACCTGGACCCCGGCATGTGCTCAGGCCTTTGAGGCTCTGAAGACTGCTTTAGGACAGGCCCCAGTGCTTGCTGCTCCCAACTTTAACCTTCCTTTCTTGGTCCACACAGATGCCTCTAACGTCGGGTTGGGAGCGGTCCTAAGCCAAGTGGATGCCACGGGAGAGGAACACCCTGTCGCTTTTCAGAGCCGCAAACTGATGGACCAGGGGGATGAACTATGCGGCTGTAACGGGTAGGGACCCGTTACTGGAGTTATACCCAAGAATCTGCCCGGGAAACCGGTCATGAAGGAGTGACATTCACGGGAACACGGGGCAGCCACTGGGCAATGGGATTCTATGCGGCCGGCCAGCGTCCCATTGAGAAAAAGGGAGTTAAAGGGACGCCATAGGATTAACATGGTGAATGGTCGGCCGCCCTCTGATTGGTGGACTGGGGTTTAAAGGGACGCCATAGACTTAACATGGCGAATGGTCGGCCCCGTTCTCATTGGCTCTCGAACATCGAGCCCAGAAGAGGATTTTCCCATTGACTTAGAACGGGGCCGTTGCTCGCTTCCTGATTGGCCGTCGACACTCGAACTGAGTTAAAGGGACTCCATAGACTTAACATGGGAAAATGTCGGCGGCCCAGGGATTGGCTGCGGGGACTCCGCGGCATGACCTCTGATTGGCTAACACCTAAAAGCGGAGGTCGAACGCTGGCGTCCCCAAGTCTACTGCCCTTTGTCCCGGGCAATCACCCCAGCCCATTGTATGTGTCCAAGACCCATTGTGTCCCCAAAGTGTCCACAACCTTCTTTTGTGTGCATGTTAATAAGGTTACCTGTGTGCTATTGTCAGTGAATTCAGCCTTTGTTAAGAAAATATTAGTGATGAGCGAGCACCCCAATGCTCGGATGTTCGGGTGCTCTGACCGAGCACCCCCTGAGGCTCGAGTGCTCGGCCGAGCACCCGAGCCCCATTGAAGTCAATGGGAGGACTCGAGCATTACACCAGGCACCCCCTGCTCTGATGAGGGGAGGGTGCCTGGTCCATAGGAAAAGGGCAGAAAAAGATGGAAACACTACAGAAATGGTTCAGGGACAGCATAGGGAGGATGTCTGGATGCACCTTGGACTCCAACATCGCTGCTGGGAACGATCTTTCGCCCGTAGTACGCCATTTTTACAGACTGACCATAAAACACACAAAAAGGAAAATAAAAACGACTTTAGGCGAAAAATTGTTACCAAACAATATTTGCTGTATATTTACTTGTATATCATCTGCAAATTCTCCCAAAAATTTCCTTGATTTTCAGAACTGAGGCCATGATTAAGAGGGAAACGTGCGCAGAGGCAAATTATCCCAAAAATTTCCTTGATTTTCAGAACTGAGGCCATGATTAAGAGGGAAACGTGCGCAGAGGCAAATTCTCCCAAAAATTTCCTTGATTTTCAGAACTGAGGCCATGATTAAGAGGGAAACGTGCGCAGAGGCAAATTCTCCCAAAAATTTCCTTGATTTTCAGAACTGAGGCCATGATTAAGATGGAAACGTGCGCTGAGCTGACCATCTAAAACATTATGGGTGAGGGTCTGCTGCAGAGCTGACCATCCTAAACATTATATGCGAAGGCCCGCTAGTGAGCTGACGCTATAAAACATTATATGAGAGGGCCCGCTAGAGAGCTGACCCAATAAAACATTATATGAGAAGGCCCGCTGGTGAGCTGACCTATATAAAAATTGTCAAACAGGGCCCGCTGGTGAGCTGGCCCTATATAAAAATTATATCACAGGGCCCGCTGGTGAGCTGGCCCTATATAAAAATTATATCCCAGGGCACGCTGGTGAGCTGGCCCTATATAAAAATTATATCCCAGGGCATATGGAAGAGGAGGAGGAGGATGAGAAGATTAAGAGTCAACCATATACCCGTTTTTTGGGTGGAAGGGGTGAATGGGAATACAGAGTATTCCCATCATTGTAAATAACATATATAAAGTGAGTTTATGTTCCCCCGGGGCTTTCCTCCAGTGGAGTGGAGAAGTCAGGGGAAATCCAGGCCTTGTTCATTTTTATAAGTGTCAACCTATCAGCATTGTCGGTGGAAAGGCGGATACGCTTATCTGTTATGATGCCACCAGCAGCACTAAATACCCGCTCAGACAGAACGCTGGCGGCAGGGCAGGCCAGCACCTCCAAGGCGTAGAGTGCCAGTTCATACCACGTGTCCAGCTTGGACACCCAGTAGTTGTAAGGGACAGAGGGATCATTGAGGACGCTGACACGGTCTGCTACGTACTCCTTCACCATCTTCCAAAACTTTTCCCTCCTTGTGACACTAGGCTGCGCATCAGGGTGAGGGTGCTGGCGGGGTGTCATGAAGGTGTCCCACGCCTTGGAGAGTGTTGCCCTGCCTTTCTCGGAACTGCTGTGTGCTCCCCTTTTCTCCCCTTCTCGGTTGGCCAAGGTAGCACGTACTCTGCCGCCAGCGTTGTCAGATGGAAAATTTTGGAGCAATTTTTCGACAAGAACCTTCTGGTATTGCAACATTTTGCTTGTCCTCTCCACCGGAGGAATGAGAGATGAGAAATTCTCTTTGTAGCGGGGGTCCAGAAGGGTGAACACCCAGTAATCCGTGTTGTCTAAAATGCGTACAACGCGTGGGTCACGGGAAAGGCAGCCTAACATAAAGTCAGCCATGTGTGCCAGAGTACCAACAGTCAAGATTTCGCTGTCCTCACCAGGAGGATGACTCTCAATCTCCTCATCCTCTTCCTCCTCTTCTGCCCACCCACGCTGAAGAGATGGAACTAAAGTTCCATGGCTACCCTCTGTAGCGGAGGCAACCGTGTCTTCCTCCTCCTCCTCCTCCGCCTCCTCCAATTGTCGCTGAGAAGACGAAGTGAGGGTGCTCTGGCTATCACCTTGTGTAAGCTCTTCCTCCCCCATTTCCACCTCTTCCACATGCAAAGCGTCGGTTTTAATTGTGAGCAGCGAGCGTTTCAGTAGACACAGAAGTGGGATGGTTACACTGATAATAGCGTTATCGCCGCTCACCATCTGTGTCGATTCCTCAAAATTGCGTAAAACCTCACAGAGGTCTGACATCCATTCCCACTCCTCACTTCTGATTACAGGAAGTTGAACGGAGAGGCGACGACCGTGTAACAGCTGGTACTCCACTACTGCCCTCTGCTGCTCACAAAGCCGGGCCAACATGTGGAAGGTGGAGTTCCAGCGCGTGCTCACGTCACACAGCAGCCGGTGAGCTGGCAATTGTAAGCGCTGCTGCAGCTTCAACAGGCCGGCTGAAGCTGTTGATGACTTACGGAAATGTGCACACACGCGGCGCACCTTGGTCAAGAGATCATGCACATTGGGGTAGGTTTTTAGAAATCGCTGCACCACTAAATTAAATACATGCGCTAGGCATGGTACGTGTGTGAGCTTGCCGAGCTCCAAAGCCGCCACCAAGTTACGCCCATTATCACACACAACCATGCCTGGTTGCAGGTTGAGTGGCGAGAGCCACTGCTCGGTCTGGTGACTAATCCCCTGCAACAGCTCTGAGGCCGTGTGCTGTTTGTCCCCAAGGCAGATCAGCTTCAGCACGGCCTGTTGACGCTTCCCCACTGCAGTGCTACACTGCTTCCAGCTACTGGCTGATGGGGGAGTGGCGGTGTGTGTAGAGAATTCGGAGGTGGAAACGGAGGAGGAGGAGCCAATAACGTAGGTGCTGGTGGAAACCCTGATGGAGGTAGGGCCCGCAATCCTCGGCGTGGGTAGCACCCGTGCCATCCCAGGGTCCGAGTCGCTCCCAGCCTCCACGACATTCACCCAGTGTGCCGTCAGGGAAATGTAGCGTCCCTGGCCACAAGCACTTGTCCATGTGTCAGTCGTTAAGTGGACCTTCCCAGTAACTGCGTTGGTCAGGGCACGGGTGATGTTACGGGACACATGGTGGTGTAATGCGGGGATGGCACACCGGGAAAAGTAGTGGCGGCTGGGGACCGCGTACCGAGGGACAGCTGCTGCCATCAGGCTGCGGAAGGACTCAGTGTCCACAAGCCTAAATGGCAGCATTTCGATGGCCAGTAATTTTGAAAGGTGTGAGGTTAGTGCTATGGCCTGTGGGTGGGTGGCTGGGTACTTTCTCTTGCGCTCAAATGCCTGGGGTAACGACATTTGGACGCTGTGCTGGGACAGGGAAGTGGATGTGGTCGCTGATGGTGCTTCAGATGCTACAGGTGCAGGGCGGGAGGTATGCGGGCCTGCGCCTTCGACAGGCGATTGGCCGGCACCGAAAACAGGGGAAGAGGAGGCAGTGGTGTGGCCTGCAGACACAGATGGGCTATCCAGGCGTTCCTCCCACTTACTACGGTGCTTGGATGCCATGTGTCGGATCATGCTGGTGGTGGTGAGGTTTCTAGTGTTCATGCCTCGGCTCATTCTGGTGTGGCACAGGTTGCAAACTACAATTCTTTTGTCGTCCGCACTTTCCTTAAAAAAACGCCATACCGCGGAACACCTACCCCTTGGCAAGGTAGATTTACGCAAGGGGGTGCTCCGTGGAACATTTGCGGGCCGGTTTGGTGCGGTCCGCCTTCTTTCTGTAGCCACACCACTGCCTCTTCCAGCCTGTTGCGGTGCTGCAGATGACTCACCCTCAGGACTGCTGTCATCGCTCGGCTCTACACCTTCCCAGGTGGGGTCAGTCACCTCATCGTCCACCAAGTCCTCCTCCACTTCCTCACTCTGATCATCCTCCTCAAGTCTTGATCCCACCACATACTCAGTCATTGACAACTGTATAACATTCTCCTCAACAAGGTCTTGAGACGGAAATAGTGGTTGATTTAATGGCAACTGTGTCTCATCATCATCATCATCATCCACTACTTCCTTTGACCTTAAATGCCGTTCACATCTGTCATCTTCTTGAGATTGGGTAGCCTCTAGAGGTTGTGAATCAGGGCACAAGATGTCATGTTCCTCTGCAAGCGTGCTTGGAGAGAGGGTCAAATGAAGGATTGGTGATGAGACGAGCTCCTCACTATATCCCAGTGTGGGATCACTTCTTTGACCAGACCGTGTATGGTGGGAGGAAGGATGATCAGAGTGAGGATTATGTTGACCAGACTCTTGGCTACTGAGAGTGGACTTGGTGGAAGACAGGGTGGTGCTTAACCGACTGGAAGCAGTATCAGCTGTCATCCAACCGACCACCTGTTCGCAGTGGTCGGACCTCGAGAGTGATGTCCTGCGACGCCCTGTAAAATTACACATGAAGCTAGGTATGGTGGATGTCTTTCTTTCTTGTGCTCTGGCACCAGGCACAGTTTCTCCGCGTCCTGACCCGCGCCCTGAACTTTCAGGATCACGTCCACTTCCCCGTCCCTTTTTACCCGCCTTCTTCATCTTACACAGAATATGTGACTTTAATATTTGAGTTTGAAAACTTAACAGTATTTCTTATTATTCTGCAACTGTACAGAGTACACAGAATAGGCTGTTAAACGGCGGTGAAACACACTGAATGGAATATGTGACTTTAATATTTGAGTTTGAAAACTTAACAGTATTTCTTATTATTCTGCAACTCTGCAGAGTACACAGAATAGGCTGTTAAACGGCGGTGAAACACACTGAATGGAATATGTGACTTTAATATTTGAGTTTGAAAACTTAACAGTATTTCTTATTATTCTGCAACTGTACAGAGTACACAGAATAGGCTGTTAAACGGCGGTGAAACACACTGAATGGAATATGTGACTTTAATATTTGAGTTTGAAAACTTAACAGTATTTCTTATTATTCTGCAACTGTACAGAGTACACAGAATAGGCTGTTAAACGGCGGTGAAACACACTGAATGGAATATGTGACTTTAATATTTGAGTTTGAAAACTTAACAGTATTTCTTATTATTCTGCAACTCTGCAGAGTACACAGAATAGGCTGTTAAACGGCGGTGAAACACACTGAATGGAATATGTGACTTTAATATTTGAGTTTGAAAACTTAACAGTATTTCTTATTATTCTGCAACTCTGCAGAGTACACAGAATAGGCTGTTAAACGGCGGTGAAACACACTGAATGGAATATGTGACTTTAATATTTGAGTTTGAAAACTTAACAGTATTTCTTATTATTCTGCAACTGTACAGAGTACACAGAATAGGCTGTTAAACGGCGGTGAAACACACTGAATGGAATATGTGACTTTAATATTTGAGTTTGAAAACTTAACAGTATTTCTTATTATTCTGCAACTGTACAGAGTACACAGAATAGGCTGTTAAACGGCGGTGAAACACACTGAATGGAATATGTGACTTTAATATTTGAGTTTGAAAACTTAACAGTATTTCTTATTATTCTGCAACTGTACAGAGTACACAGAATAGGCTGTTAAACGGCGGTGAAACACACTGAATGGAATATGTGACTTTAATATTTGAGTTTGAAAACTTAACAGTATTTCTTATTATTCTTCAACTGTACAGAGTACACAGAATAGGCTGTTAAACGGCGGTGAAACACACTGAATGGAATATGTGACTTTAATATTTGAGTTTGAAAACTTAACAGTATTTCTTATTATTCTGCAACTGTACAGAGTACACAGAATAGGCTGTTAAACGGCGGTGAAACACACTGAATGGAATATGTGACTTTAATATTTGAGTTTGAAAACTTAACAGTATTTCTTATTATTCTGCAACTGTACAGAGTACACAGAATAGGCTGTTAAACGGCGGTGAAACACACTGAATGGAATATGTGACTTTAATATTTGAGTTTGAAAACTTAACAGTATTTCTTATTATTCTGCAACTGTACAGAGTACACAGAATAGGCTGTTAAACGGCGGTGAAACACACTGAATGGAATATGTGACTTTAATATTTGAGTTTGAAAACTTAACAGTATTTCTTATTATTCTGCAACTCTGCAGAGTACACAGAATAGGCTGTTAAACGGCGGTGAAACACACTGAATGGAATATGTGACTTTAATATTTGAGTTTGAAAACTTAACAGTATTTCTTATTATTCTGCAACTGTACAGAGTACACAGAATAGGCTGTTAAACGGCGGTGAAACACACTGAATGGAATATGTGACTTTAATATTTGAGTTTGAAAACTTAACAGTATTTCTTATTATTCTGCAACTGTACAGAGTACACAGAATAGGCTGTTAAACGGCGGTGAAACACACTGAATGGAATATGTGACTTTAATATTTGAGTTTGAAAACTTAACAGTATTTCTTATTATTCTGCAACTGTACAGAGTACACAGAATAGGCTGTTAAACGGCGGTGAAACACACTGAATGGAATATGTGACTTTAATATTTGAGTTTGAAAACTTAACAGTATTTCTTATTATTCTGCAACTCTGCAGAGTACACAGAATAGGCTGTTAAACGGCGGTGAAACACACTGAATGGAATATGTGACTTTAATATTTGAGTTTGAAAACTTAACAGTATTTCTTATTATTCTGCAACTCTGCAGAGTACACAGAATAGGCTGTTAAACGGCGGTGAAACACACTGAATGGAATATGTGACTTTAATATTTGAGTTTGAAAACTTAACAGTATTTCTTATTATTCTGCAACTGTACAGAGTACACAGAATAGGCTGTTAAACGGCGGTGAAACACACTGAATGGAATATGTGACTTTAATATTTGAGTTTGAAAACTTAACAGTATTTCTTATTATTCTGCAACTCTGCAGAGTACACAGAAAAGGCTGCTAAACTGCGGTGAAACACACTGAATGGAATATGTGACTTTGATATTTTAGTTTGAAGACTTAACAGTATTTCTTCCTATTCTGCAACTCTGCACAGTACACAGAATGTGCTGCTAAACTGCGGCGAAGCACACTGAATGGAATATGTGACTTTGATATTTTAGTTTGAAGACTTAACAGTATTTCTTCCTATTCTGCAACTCTGCACAGTACACAGAATGTGCTGCTAAACTGCGGCGAAGCACACTGAATGGAATATGTGACTTTGATATTTTAGTTTGAAGACTTAACAGTATTTCTTCCTATTCTGCAACTCTGCACAGTACTCAGAATGTGCTGCTAAACTGCGGCGACGCACACTGAATGGAATACGTGACTTTGATATTTTAGTTTGAAGACTTAACAGTATTTCTTCCTATTCTGCAACTCTGCACAGTACACAGAATGTGCTGCTAAACTGCGGCGAAGCACACTGAATGGAATATGTGACTTTGATATTTTAGTTTGAAGACTTAACAGTATTTCTTCCTATTCTGCAACTCTGCACAGTACACAGAATGTGCTGCTAAACTGCGGCGAAGCACACTGAATGGAATATGTGACTTTGATATTTTAGTTTGAAGACTTAACAGTATTTCTTCCTATTCTGCAACTCTGCACAGTACTCAGAATGTGCTGCTAAACTGCGGCGACGCACACTGAATGGAATACGTGACTTTGATATTTTAGTTTGAAGACTTAACAGTATTTCTTCCTATTCTGCAACTCTGCACAGTCCACAGAATGTGCTGCTAAACTGCGGCGAAGCACACTGAATGGAATATGTGACTTTGATATTTTAGTTTGAAGACTTAACAGTATTTCTTCCTATTCTGCAACTCTGCACAGTACTCAGAATGTGCTGCTAAACTGCGGCGACGCACACTGAATGGAATACGTGACTTTGATATTTTAGTTTGAAGACTTAACAGAATGTGCTCTAATCTGCAACTTTGCACACTAAACAGAATGTGCTCTAATCTGCAACTTTGCACACTAAACAGAATGTGCTCTAATCTGCAACTTTGCACACTAAACAGAATGTGCTCTAATCTGCAACTGTGCACACTAAACAGAATGTGCTCTAATCTGCAACTTTTCACACTAAACAGAATATTTTTTTTTTTTTTTTTTTTTTTTTTTCCCCCCACACAAAATAACCTGCTGCCCCCACACACAGTAGTCCTAAAAAGGACTTTTGGTTCTTTTTTGTCACAATTTTTTTTTTTCCTCCCTACACTGCCTTTCCCTTCCTATCCTCAGCTCTCCCTGGCTCAGACTGAGCCGAACTCGATGGTCAGGTGCTATACAGCACCCGACCACGGGTTCTGGCCAGCCAATCAGTGTAATGCCAGCAGCCAACATGGCTGCTGGCATTACACCGATGTCAGAGCCTCCCTGCACGTTTATTGGCTGCGCAGCAGCCGCAAAACGTGTGGGGAGGAGACCCGAACATGGCGGGCGAGCACATGCGGTACTCGTACGAGTACCGCCATGTGCCGAGCAGAGCGATGCTCGAGCCGATCCGAGCATCGGCCGAGCATGCTCGCTCAACACTAGAAAATATGATTGATTTATCCTAAACTCAGTTAACTGTGCATAAAAGTACTGTTTTCACGTAAATAAACTGTTCTTCTGGTTGACTAAGAAGCGTGTCTTGTGTCTTCATTGAGAGGTGGTATCAAGGGTCTTCTTGCGACCCCACCTCTGGCGGAGAAGCGATACGGGGGACCGAGGGTTTGGCCAAACTTAGGCGGCTTCAGGGACTCACTAGTCCGGTGCGAGAGCACAGAGCATCCCGGGGAGGTACGAACCCCATTACATAAGGTGATTGTTTTTATACTGCAGTTATATTGTGTTTGGGGTAACCTAAAACGCTCAGATATAAAGTCTTGATGGGGGCAGCAAATTATAGTTCTGGGATGGTAGTGCAGGAGGGATTTCAGGGGTTATTTTGGTGGTTGCTGGGAATAGTAATAGGTAACCAGGGATCTGGTGTTGTTTACCCTTTCAATCCCACACTCTCCCCACTGTCTCAGCCGGGTCTCGCACGGTCTGGCTTGTGACATCTTGATTCAAGGATCTGATCACCTGACAGTAGCCAAGCCATGTCATCTCCCCCTTCTTTCAGACCTTCTCTCTCAGGGTCCACTTTGTTATCCAGACATAGCAATGTTTATCTTGATGGCAGAACTCTTGAAGCCTCTATCTCGAGAAAGAAGGGCTTCTCTGAGACAGTCATTGCAACTATGCTTAACCCCTTAAGGACCCACGACGTACATATATGTCATGGGAGAATTCACATGAAGGACCCATGACTTATATGTATGTCATGGAATTCAGGGGTCTATGCATGGCTTCACACGACTCGGGGACCACTGATTCCATTTTTGGAAAAAAAATGCCCCATGGCCCTTAAGTGCTGGCCTGCACAGATGTGCAGCTGGTCCTTAAGGGGTTAAAGAATGTAAGTTGTTTTCATCCAAAAATTACTACATTGTATAGTATTTATTCTTCAAGTGCTGTGAAACATGTTCTGTGTCCATGTCCTTTTCTCTTTCAGATGGTTTTGGCCTTTCTCCAAGATGGTCTCTACGAGGGTCTTGTGTTGCAAATCTCAGCCTTATCAGAAGTGCAAAGCTCTGTTGCTGGATGTTCAGACTTTTATTTAGGTGATAGTGCCTACCCCATTTTTAGGGATTCCACACCTTCAAGGGATCTGAATCTGGACCTCAGATGGATCTTTTTGAACCATTAGTTTCTATGTATCTTCATTTTGTGACCCTTAAGTGTTCCTTCAAATGATTGTTTCAGTTCAGCAAGTGGCCAAACTGAAGGCTTTGTTTTGTAAGGATTCTTTTCTGATTTTTTATGCACATAGGGTGGTGCTGTGTACTCGCTTTGAGTTTCTTCCCAAGGTGCTTTCTGATTTCCATATTAATCAGAATATTGTACTTCCTGATCTTTGTCCTGCTCTGTCAAATAGGCAAGAATGGGATTTTCATTGTTTGGTCAAAATTAGGTATCTTAAATACTACATTCATTGTACTTGAATCTTTTCGCAGAGCGGATACGCTGTTCATTATTCCCAAAGGCCCAATTACGGGATAAGTGACTTCTAAAGTGCCAGCGGCCTCCTGGGTAAAGGCAAATATTAGGCAGGGTTATGTCATCATAACCCTGCACGGTGCAGCACGGTGGCTCAGTGGTTAGCACTGTTGTCTTGCAGCGCTGGGGCCCTGGGTTCAAATCCCACCAAGAACAACATCTGCAATGAGTTTGTATGTTCTCACTGTGTTTGCGTGGGTTTCCTCCCACACTCCAAAAAACATACTGATAGGTGAATTTAGATTGTGAGCCCCAATGGGGACAGGAACCAATATGAGTGTAAAGCGCTGCGTAATCTGTGTGCGCTATATAAAAATAAAGAATTATTATAAGAGTCCAATACTTTATAGATAACAGCACATTCCACCATGCACCATAGTGCATTTTGGGTTTACAAGAACTTTACTCTAGAGGAACGACGTCAATACATATGAGAGGTCAATACAAGGATCACTCTGGTGAGCTATTTATTCCAAGGCTGATCAAATAACCAGGGTTCACCCCTTGAGATTAGAGGAATGGAGGTTTTGACTTAGCAAATGAAGGATTTTTTTTACAGTAGTCTGTTAAATTATGGAATTCCTTGCCCAAAGATGTGGTTATGGCAGATACAAAGGATACATTTAAAAGAAAATTAGATACATTTATGTGAAAAGGAAACATACAGGGTTACACTGTGTTTTAGTAGGCAAAACAAAAAGGTCTGATAAAGATGAAATTATTTGGTAGCAGGAAAGCTATATAATTCTCATGTCACAGGGTTATGAGACAAAGGTTGAACTTGATGAACTTGTGTCTTTTTTCAACCTTATTTACCAGGTTACTATGTATGTTACTATATTTTCCTTTCTGGTAACTTTCTTTTGTTGCATAGTGCTGTGTGGTCCATTGATGCCTGAGGCTAATAGTTTTATTTAGCTTTGACTCTGTTGAGAATGGATTTGCTTTTAGGAGTTTTTCTCCCACTCCCTGGAAGTCTGGTTGAGACAAGTTTGGTATGTCCCCATGGAGCGGTGTCATTGGCTAGATATCGATCTCTGCCAATGAGACTACTCCAGCTTACAGACAGAAGCCTCCGTCATTGGAAGAGTCTGGGTAGAGGGAGGGAAGCAGAGGAAGAGCAACGAGTGCGGTGACAGAGTGGGTAACCGCTGCAGCCCAGACTTTATAACTTAAACGGATAGTAATACGTAAAATGTAAAAAAAAAAATATGTTGTAGGGTTTATCCCCCTGAGTAAAACAAGGGTACTCCCACTGCTGAAAGGTGTTTTATTCAAAACTTATTACAGCTCAAATTTGAATTTTTTAGGTGCAATATCACAGTGGCCTGAAATTGTACAGTGGTGCTGTTACTACACCATCCTATGGACAGCTCTGGTCCCGGGACCATAAATTTCCATAGGATGGTGTAGCAGCAGCGCCACTGCACAATTTCAGGCCACTGTGATATTGCACCTAAAAAAATTCAACTTTGAGCTGTAATAGCTTTTGAATAAAACAACTTTTAGCAGTAGGAGTACCCTTGTTTTACTCAGGGGGATAAACCCTACAACATATTCTTTTTACATTTTAAGTATTACTATCCCTTTAAATGCTGACAAAATAAAGCTTTAAAAAAAAACACAATTTTAGTTAGATTCGCTATATAACCTAACTATTTAGCCTAAGTTCTGTAGAGGTGATACATCCCCTTTAAGGCAAGTCCCTATCTGCTTCTAATTTGGGAACATGTATTTTGCATGATGCAGTTAAAACAGTGATTCCTCCTTACCTCTACTGTGAACAAAACCCTTGTAAGGCAAATGAGCAGGGGCGTTTCTAGGTTCCAAAAAGATCTGGGTCGAGAGCCCACAGCAAAATTCAACAGAGTGCCTGCCACCAGTGATAGTGATGATAACGCTGTTGTGAGGAGTGGGTTATCCTTATACAACTTATATGTTTATTTTACTAATCTAATTATAATGCAATGCAAACAGTTAAGAAGTAAGCCATTTTATGTTCAACTCTTGCAATTGTTTTTTTGTTCTAACTAACTGAAGATATTGTGGGGTAAACCAACTATACCACAGGGAACAAATCAAAATTCCTGTTAAATTAAATAGGGATTTTAACTCCTTGAATGATACAGCGGTCTTTAATACATTGCAAAGCATTGGAGACCTTTGTAGCATTCAAGAGGTCAAAAAGCTCTATTCAAGTGCAGTGGATTTTAAGAATTTTTATTTGTCCCCTATTGTGCAGTTGGTTTACTCCAGAATAAAACCAGGTAGCTTTAACACATATAGGCCATTGATGTAACTGAATAAATTATCAAGAGCAACACCAAAGTGTGACCAGATGGAATAATTTAGAACTATAACATAACATTTGAAATATTGATCACTGTTTTGTACATTGTGTGACATTTGGTAATAGTGTGTGTGTGGGGTTATACTGTAAGTCCTGCAAAGGGGATGGCAGTGGGGGACCAGAGTGCAGAGTGGGCTCTTAAGTCCAGCACTCTGGCTTGTTTAAAGAATACTCCATGTGCTAAGGAATGTGAATTGAATCCTGCTGTGCTTCATTGACAAGTCAGGGGAGGTTACTATGGACCAGTTAAAATGTCCCTTTTTCAAGGACTAATTTGTATTCTTATCTTGATAAGAGTTTCTGGAACTGTTTATAAGCAGTGTGCTTTATCAATTGTAACGAGATCCTAAGTCCTTGGATGGACGTTGCTCGTTCTGCCAACTACCTTTCTCTAGATGAAGGCTTCCTTAGCTGGTTTTCCCGGTCAGTCCCTCCAAACAGCTTCCCAGGATGGGGGTCAACAGAAGACCCTTGATACCACCCAGTAATGCAGACACAGCACGCAGTTCAGGATCAACAGAGCTCTCTCTTTATTGTGGCTGAATTCAGCTCTTTTATGAAGGTTTAGAACAAAGAACAACAATGCATAACAAGGTTACTGACTCAGTACAATAGGTTGGGGTGACATACAATGGGACCCCTAGGGTTAAGGTAAACACTGGTACAATGGGACACCAGACTCCCTGGAGCCATTGTAATTCAATCTGGCCACTTTAACCTTTAGACCAATAAGCGAGGAGTAGCTGGATTTGAGCAGCCAATCCGATGGCCGCCTACTTTTCCCATGTAAAGTCTATGGAGTCCCTTTAACTGTAGGCGACCAATCGGTACCTTGGGGCGGGTCTTAGATTAGCCAATCCCTGGGTGGCCTACTTTCCCCCATGTTAACTCTATGGGGGACCTTTAAACTCGGCACCCAGAGCTTTGACCAATCAGAGAGCCGCATACTGCCCAGCATATTTCCCTGGAGTAACGGCAGGGATCCGTTACATCACCCCCCCCTTCGAGCGTCCAAGTCTACTGGCGTGGTAAAACAGGAAACTTGGGACGGAAACAAAGACTAGTGGGTCCAAAGGTTAGGCATCCTCTTGGCAGGACAATCCATCTGCATTCTGGTTATGTTTGCCTGACCGGTATTTAACTGAGAAAGTGTATGGTTGCAGAGCCAGGCTCCACCGCAGTAAGCGGCCGTTATCCCCTGAGGTTTGGTTGAGCCACACAAGCGGGTTGTGGTCAGTTATTACTGTAAATTCCCTCCCATAAAGGTAGGGTTGAAACCTTTTGATGGCCCAAACTAATGCCAGGCATTCTTTCTCTATGGCCGCTGTAACGGGGTTCGTACCTCCCCGGGATGATCTGTGCTCTCGCACCGGACTAGTGAGCCCCTGAAGCTGCCTAAGTTTGGCCGAACCCTCGGTCCCCCGTATCGCTTCTCCGCCAGAGGTGGGGGTCGCAAGAAGACCCTTGATACCACCTCTCAATGAAGACACAAGACACGCTTCTTAGTCAACCAGAAGAACAGTTTATTTACGTGAAAACAGTACTTTTATGCACAGTTAACTGAGTTTAGGATAAATCAATCATATTTTCTTAACAAAGGCTGAATTCACTGACAATAGCACACAGGTAACCTTATTAACATGCACACAAAAGAAGGTTGTGGACACTTTGGGGACACAATGGGTCTTGGACACATACAATGGGCTGGGGTGATTGCCCGGGACAAAGGGCAGTAGACTTGGGGACGCCAGCGTTCGACCTCCGCTTTTAGGTGTTAGCCAATCAGAGGTCATGCCGCGGAGTCCCCGCAGCCAATCCCTGGGCCGCCGACATTTTCCCATGTTAAGTCTATGGAGTCCCTTTAACTCAGTTCGAGTGTCGACGGCCAATCAGGAAGCGAGCAACGGCCCCGTTCTAAGTCAATGGGAAAATCCTCTTCTGGGCTCGATGTTCGAGAGCCAATGAGAACGGGGCCGACCATTCGCCATGTTAAGTCTATGGCGTCCCTTTAAACCCCAGTCCACCAATCAGAGGGCGGCCGACCATTCACCATGTTAATCCTATGGCGTCCCTTTAACTCCCTTTTTCTCAATGGGACGCTGGCCGGCCGCATAGAATCCCATTGCCCAGTGGCTGCCCCGTGTTCCCGTGAATGTCACTCCTTCATGACCGGTTTCCCGGGCAGATTCTTGGGTATAACTCCAGTAACGGGTCCCTACCCGTTACACCCCCCCCCCTTTCAGCGCCCAAGACCTCCATAATCCCTGGAGGAGGTCTTGGGAACCAGCCAGGTAGTGCACCCCCCCCCCCCCCCGGCTGCCCCTACACGTCCTCTTGCCGGGATAGACTATCCGCATTCCGGTTGTTCTTCCCAGAGCGGTATTGAACAGAGAAGGTGTACGGTTGTAAGGCCAGGCTCCACCGTAATAAGCGTCCGTTATCCCCCGCAGTCTTGTTCAGCCAGACCAGGGGGTTATGATCCGTAATCACCGTGAATTCCCGTCCGTACAAATAAGGCTGCAGCCGCTTGATAGCCCATACCAAAGCCAAACATTCCTTCTCAATGGCTGCATAGCCCTTCTCTCGGTCCAGCAGCTTACGGCTCTGGTAGGCAATGGGATGTTCTTCTCCGGACTCGTCCACTTGGCTTAATACTGCTCCCAAGCCGACGTTGGAGGCGTCTGTGTGGAGCAGAAACGGGCGGTTAAAGTCCAGAGCAGCAAGCACAGGAGTTTTCCCTAACGCTGCCTTAAGGGCATCAAAAGCCTGGGTACAGGCTGGGGTCCAGGACACCACTCGGGGTAGAGCTTTCTTGGTCAGGTCCGTCAGGGGCTTGGACAGATCGTTGTAGCGGGGTACAAACCGGCGGTAATACCCAGAGGTTCCCAGGAAGGCTAAAACCTGTTTTTTAGTCTGGGGCTGGGGCCAGGCCACTATGGCCTCTATCTTAGCTGGATCCGGTCTCTGGCACCCACTACCTACCCTGTGACCCAAATACTGTACCTCTCCTTTCCCTACCTGACACTTGTCAGGGCGGATGGTTAAGCCCGCCTTGTGTATTCTCCCTAACACTGCGGCTAAGTGGAGCAGATGATCCTCCCAGGACTCGCTGTAAATCGCTATATCATCCAAGTAAGCGCAGGCAAACTCCTAGGCTCCATTGAGCAGGCGGTCAACCAACCTTTGAAAGGTAGCTGGGGCATTCTTCATCCCGAATGGCATGACCGTGAATTGGTACAGGCCATACGGGGTGATGAAGGCTGACTTGCGCCTGGCCTCTGGAGCCAGAGGAATCTGCCAATAGCCCTTGCTTAAGTCTAGCGTGGTGACATAGCGAGCCCCTGCCAGCCTATCTAGAAGATCATCCACCCGAGGCATGGGGTAGGCATCGGTAACTGTTTTCTCATTTAGCCGCCTATAGTCTACACAAAATCGGGTAGTGCCATCTTTCTTGGGCACTAACACCACCGGGGAAGCCCAGGGACTGTCTGACTCCTCAATGACCCCCAGCTCCTGCATCTCCCTAAGATCCCTCTGGATGTGGGACTTAACAGCCTCAGGTACCCGGTAGGCGGGTTGTCGAAGCGGGGCTGTGTCTCCCGTCTCTACTCGGTGGTCAGTCAGGGACGTTCGACCGGGTAAAGGGGAGAACAACCCGGGCCAGCGGCCCACTATTTCCCGCAGCTGCTCCTGTCGATCTGCGGGAAGGTGACTACCTAGGGGCAGGGACCCCCCTTCCACCTCCTCCTGCACAGCGGACAGAAAATCGGGAATCTCCCGTTCCTCTGCCTCCTGAGCCGGGGGAGTGCATATCGCCATAATCTCTTCAGGTCTCTGCTCGTACGCCTTAAGGGCATTTATGTGGCAGACCCGCCTATCCTTTAGCTGGGGTCCCCTGGCTATAAGGTACGTGGTCTCCCCCTGCTGACCCACCACCTGATAGGGGCCCTCCCAAGCAGTCTGCAGTTTTTTCTGGCGGACCGGCCGCAGAGCTAGCACCTGCTGTCCTACTATAAACTCTCTGACCCTGGCCTGCTGGTCATAGTAGGCTTTCTGGCGGCCCTGAGCCCGCTGAAGATTCTGGCGGGCCATGCCCATCAGGGTCTCCAGACGGTCCCTTAGCTCCAGCACATAGGTAACCGCTGGGGTTTCCTCCGTTTCACATTTCTCCTCCCAGTATTCCCGAAGGATGTTCAGGGGTCCCCGGACTCTCCGCCCATATAATAGCTCAAAGGGCGAGAATCCCGTGGACTCCTGAGGCACCTCTCGGTATGCGAAGAGGAGATGGGGCAAATACTTTTCCCAGTCCCTACAGGAGTCGGTAAATGCTCTCAGCATCTGCTTGAGGGTCCCATTGAACCTCTCACATAAGCCATTCGTCTGGGGGTGATAAGCGGTGGTGTGAGCCGCCTTCACCCCACAGAGCTTCCACACCTGTTGTAATAGTTCAGAAGTGAACTGTGTCCCTCTGTCTGACAATATCTCCTGGGGGAACCCTACTCTCGTGAAAATGCCCACCAGAGCGTCAGCTATGGACTCTGCGGTTACATTGGCTAGGGCAACAGCTTCAGGGTAACGGGTGGCAAAATCCACCACCGTGAGAATGAATTTCTTCCCTGAGCGGCTGCACCTAGCCAAGGGACCCACGATGTCCACCGCCACCCGCTGGAAGGGAACCCCTACAATAGGTAAAGGCTGCAGTGGAGCCTTAGGGTGGTCTCCCCGTTTGCCCACCCGCTGACAGGTGTCACAGGTCCGGCAAAACGTGTGTACACTCCGGGAGACTTGGGGCCAGAAAAAGGTCCTGGTAAGTCGCTCTTCGGTGCGCCTGGCCCCAAGGTGCCCAGCCAAAGGGACCTCGTGAGCCAGAGCCAGAAAGGCAGATCTATATCGGGAGGGTACTACCAGCTGTTTTTTGGCTACTTCTACCCCATCCCGACCCGTGGAAATAGTTTCTCTATACAGCAGCCCCTGCTCCCAGTATACCTTCTCCCCACCTGGGCTAACCTCCCCACTGTCGGCCCTGCGCCTGTACCCTAATAGCGAGGGATCTACCTGTAGCGCATCCCTAAACTCGGTCGGGGGCGCCCACTGAGTAGCCCCAGGATCGGAAGGGGAAGACGGGGCTGGGTCGTTCGAACTTACCGCTGCTGCTGTTCTGGCTTGTGCCCGGGTGACAGCCTGGCAATCTTCGATGTGACCTGAGATGAACTGGCTCTCGAGTCGTCCCAGGTCATTCCCCAGCAGCACGTCGGTCGGGAGTCCTGGCATGACCCCGACAATTCGATGTCCTTGCCCGGTGCCCGAGTCCAAATGTACCCTGGCTGTAGGGAGCTGGTAGACTTTCCCCCCTGCCACTCGCACTTCCACAGCTTGGTTGGTCCGGTGCTGGCGCAGTAAGCACCGGGGTTGCACCAGGGTCAGTGTTGCTCCGGAGTCCCGCAGCCCCTCTGCTGGGTAGCCGTCCACCTGGATTTTCTGCAAGTGATGGCTTCTGTTGTCCAGACCCGCCGCTTGAGCCAGAGCCACCTCATGGTAATGTCCCCAGGGTGCAAAATCATCCTGCCCCCGTATGATTTCCCTGGGAGCGGGCCAGTCATACCCTTCCTCCTCCGGGGTGCTAACACAATTGACAGACCGGGGTGGCACCCGTGGCTGAGGTGGTGGGGGCCCCCACCGGGCTGGTCCTGCTGAGGGCCGGTTACCAGCCCTGTTCAAGGGGCAGTTAGGGCGCAGATGCCCTCGTTGATGACACAGGTAGCATTCTGGCCCCGGATTGTTCCTAGCCGGGGGACCTGAGGGCCCTCTAGATGGACCGGCCTGTGGAGGACGGGAGGGACCCGTGGATCCTCCCAACATCCTAGTCCCTGCGGGCCCATGGACCGTAGCCGCCCGCTGCCCCATCCGCCGTGACTCCTCAAATCGATCTGCCAGTTCAGCTGCCTCTGTGACCGTGTGGGGGCTATGGTCGTGAACCCAGTCTCTCACTTCAGGGGCAACATGATGAAAGAATTGCTCCAACAAGATCTGCTGATAGCAGTCCTCCACAGACCTTACCCCACAGCCTTGCATCCAGTTTCGGCAAGCTCTTTCTAGGGTATATACCCATTCTGTGTGGGTGTCCTTCTGCTGCCGCCTGCTCTCCCTGAATTGTCTCCTGTACGTGTCCGGAGTAATAGCATAGCGCTGCAGCAGTCTTCTCTTGATCTCTGGGTAATCTGAGCTCCATTCCTCTGGGATTGCCCGGTAGGCATCCGCCGCCCGTCCGGTCAGTTTCCCCGCTAGTATGGGTACCCAGTCCTGTGGGTCCACCCGGACCTGGAGGCATTGCCTCTCAAAGTCCCGTAGAAACCCGTCAATATCCCCCACAGTGTCATCAAAAGTTTTAAACAGCTGGTGCGGCAACTTATATGAATACTCTGAAGAGTTACTGCGAGTCTCCGTGGCCGGGCTATGCAAACTGGACCGTGCTTGTTCCAGCTCTCTCAAGTATTCTTGTTCCACAGCCAAGATAGTTCTGGTTACAAAGTCCTGTGGTGGGTTTGGCCCCAGGAAAGCCAGGCGGCTTGCCACCCTCTCTGCCACCACATCCCCACGGGTAGGAGGGTTCACCAACCCTCGGGGCGACTGGGACTGCTGCGAGCCCCTGCTGTATCCATCCTCCGGTGGCAGATCAGTGTTCCTGGCCCGCTCCACCATGTCCTCATCCAAGGACTGCAGTAAGTTGACCAGCTCAGTCTTTTTGAGGCCCCGTGCCTCCTGTCCTCTCTCCTCTACCATCTGTTGTAGCTCAGCCACCGATTTTTGTCTGTATAAGTCGGCCATATCCCGGCTGGCACCCTGATGTCTCCGCAAACTGGTACTTTCCTCACGAATGTTGCTGGAGCCTGGGGTCAAGCCAATGGCTATTTTTCCCCCTGCTGGGCTGGCTCCAGGCGATCCTCCGGTCCTGCCGCGTTGCTGGAACCTGGGGTCAAGCCAAAGGCTGTTTTTCCCCCTGCTGGGCTGGTTCCAGGAGATCCCACCGTCCCGATGCGTTGCTGGAACCTGGGGTCAAGCCAATGGCTATTTTTCCCCCTGCTGAGCTGGTTCCAGGAGATCCCGCCGCTTGCCACCAGTGTAACGGGGTTCGTACCTCCCCGGGATGCTCTGTGCTCTCGCACCGGACTAGTGAGCCCCTGAAGCCGCCTAAGTTTGGCCAAACCCTCGGTCCCCCGTATCGCTTCTCCGCCAGAGGTGGGGGTCGCAAGAAGACCCTTGATACCACCTCTCAATGAAGACACAAGACACGCTTCTTAGTCAACCAGAAGAACAGTTTATTTACGTGAAAACAGTACTTTTATGCACAGTTAACTGAGTTTAGGATAAATCAATCATATTTTCTTAACAAAGGCTGAATTCACTGACAATAGCACACAGGTAACCTTATTAACATGCACACAAAAGAAGGTTGTGGACACTTTGGGGACACAATGGGTCTTGGGACACATACAATGGGCTGGGGTGATTGCCCGGGACAAAGGGCAGTAGACTTGGGGACGCCAGCGTTCGACCTCCGCTTTTAGGTGTTAGCCAATCAGAGGTCATGCCGCGGAGTCCCCGCAGCCAATCCCTGGGCCGCCGACATTTTCCCATGTTAAGTCTATGGAGTCCCTTTAACTCAGTTCGAGTGTCGACGGCCAATCAGGAAGCGAGCAACGGCCCCGTTCTAAGTCAATGGGAAAATCCTCTTCTGGGCTCGATGTTCGAGAGCCAATGAGAACGGGGCCGACCATTCGCCATGTTAAGTCTATGGCGTCCCTTTAAACCCCAGTCCACCAATCAGAGGGCGGCCGACCATTCACCATGTTAATCCTATGGCGTCCCTTTAACTCCCTTTTTCTCAATGGGACGCTGGCCGGCCGCATAGAATCCCATTGCCCAGTGGCTGCCCCGTGTTCCCGTGAATGTCACTCCTTCATGACCGGTTTCCCGGGCAGATTCTTGGGTATAACTCCAGTAACGGGTCCCTACCCGTTACACCTTAATAATCAGACATATAGAATTAACCCTTTAGTACTGTGTTCTACCTTTGCTTCCATCAGAGTAGTGAGTTCATATTAGAGTACAAAGACTACAGCTTATTAATTGAAAATTTAATCTGAAAAAAGTTTTCAAAGTGCTGTGTACAAAAATACAGAAATAAATGACATAGAAATAAAGATTACAAATTGGCGAAACAGTCCATAAAATAAAATGGGAAAAACACAAGAAAACCCCTACATACAATTAATCATATGTAAGTCCTTGTGGGAACTTCAGATGATAAATGTTCTCCTTCCAGTTATTAAAAAGAAATTCCCTGGATACCCTCCTTAGAGCAGATGTCCCAATACATTTTATGACACCCTAAGTCCAGCTCTGGTGATGTTATCTACTCATTCAATTTATGGCCTAAGTCTGGTATACTGCTAACACCTTGAAAGGCTACAATAAAATACACATACAAAAGACACATACAAATTACACATACCAGAGGCCTAGACAGGCTAACTCATGCCTTTCCATGGCACAAGACCTGAAAGGCCAGAGAGGTGCTAACAAAATAACATGCACTTGGTCCATCTTGAACTTTCTCAACACCCTGGGGATCAATTGAAGAGGAGAAAACATGTAGGCTAGGGGGAAATTATATGGAGTCACCTTCACATCCACCACTAGGGTCTGTGGGTCCAGGTACCTGGAGCAAACTGGGAGACATTGCTAGTCACGTAATATGCTATAAGTTCCACAACCAGAATAATCCTGTTTTGAATTATGTAATCGAAAATAGACTGCTTTTGTTCCTACTCTCCGGGATTCAGGTGCTGTTGACTGAGAAAGTCCATTGCTACATTGTCCATTCTGGTGATATGAATTGCCGATATTGACAGAACATGAACTTTCGCCCAGGAGAGTAATAACAAAACTTCAGACCACGTAGCTGTATTTCTGGTCCCTCCTTAATGATTGACATATACCACCACTATTGTGTTGTCAGACTGGATCCAATTCAGATGTCCACTAAAAAACCAAATGGATTGCCCAAAGTTCTAGCACATTGATGGAAAAAGTTTACACTCATGGCTGAATCAAAGACCTTGAGCCATCTGTTGGTGAAGTTTGCCCCCAACCTGACAGGCTGGCATCCATTGTCTTCGGATTGTCAGGTGTCTTACCTGAACACCATTGCAGATCCTAATGTAAAGAAAATATTAGCCTCAATCAAGCCAACAAAGGTACCAGACCACTTTAGTGTAGACCACAGAACACCCAACACAAATAATAATAATAATAACCACCAAAACAATATACAGCAACAGTTCTATATACATTGGACATATAGTGGAAATGACTGAATACAAGAATTCCATCTTGGTACTTGGAGCAGGCATGAAATGACTGAGACATTTCAGGTCTAGCAGCAGGCAACAGCCTCCATCCTTCTTGGGAACTATAAAGATGTTGATGTTAGACCCCAGAAAAATCTGCTGATGGGGGACTGAAACTAAAACCTCCATGTACACCAAACCATGGATCACTTCCTGGAACTGGAGAGACCATAGTAGGTCTGGGTGAACCGCTGACATAAAGAACCAGCACAAAGGAACATCCTTGAAGTCTATCTAATAACCCTCTGAAAGTATCCACAAAACTGATAGGTCTGCCATTGAGATGGTGTATGTGGCCTCCTATCACCTGGGGCAGCCTGGATAGGAATCATCTACTGGAGGGGTATAGTTGACTTGGCTTACCTTTAGAGAGACTGGACTGTCGAGACAAACAGGTAACCACAGCTGAAGAAGCTGCCACAGTTCTGTTTTTCCTAGGTTTTCCTGTGTTCCCTTTGGGCTTTGACATGGCTACTAACCCCCAAGAAATGGCCCTAGAGAACAAGTGAGGTACGAAGAAGTAAAAGAAAAGGCTTATTTGCACCAATGATGGAAATTAGTAACCTAGAAGTAGGGATGGGTGAACATTTTCACCTAAAACCAAAATAGGCAAAAAAATGGCACTTAACCTCCCTCAGCAAGAAATTTCCTGTGAAAGGTGAGGTTTTTTGCCTAGCTAATAGCATTGGAATCATTGGGAAGCCTGAATTTAAACAAAACACATAGCAAATTTAATTTTATTTCCCACAGGCATGGTATAAAAGGGGTCTAAGGGTGCCTGTGTTGGTAGAGTCTGGGGAAAGAATCAGTTGAACAGGAATTGTTTTTGGGGGTTGTTGACTGGAATTAGAGATACAGTTAATTATAATAAAAAAAATAACATTTAAAAAAAAATAAAATAAAAAATTGGTATGTAACGTGACAGAGAAAAAGGGATCCACCTAAGTAAACTGTGACTGGGGCAGACTGATACTTGAGGGGATAGAATATTTTGTAGAGGATGATTTGTAGGCCTTAGATTTGTCTTAGGCACAGGCCCCGAGGAAACATTGATTTGTACATCTTAGACTTGTTGTTAGAGGCCCAAGCCCTAAAGAAACATTGATTTACAGGACTTTGTCTTGTTAGAGGCACAAGCCCTGAGGAATCAGTCATGATTCGTTGGACTCAGGATAGTTAAAGGCACAAGCCCTGAGGAATCAGTTATTTCTTTGGAGTCAGGGTTGTTAAAGGCACAAGCCCTGAGGAATCAGTGATGTTTTTTTTGGACTGTTAGAGGCGCAAATCCTGAAGAAGCAGTGATTTTTTTGAACTCAGAATTGTTAGTGGCACAAGCCCTGGGGAATCTGCAATTTTTTTGGACTCAGGTTTGTTAGAGGCACAAGACCTGAGGAATCAGTGATGATTTTGTGGACTCAGGATTGCAGTCTTAACAATAATGATGAATCCTCCCTGCCATCGGCTTAGCGTAATCTGTGGGATGGAATCTTCTCCTATGCTGCTTGATTCCATGCCTGTGATTATACTCCACCACAATACGATGTGTGGTTGGCGCACCACACAGCCATCGGCTTAGCGTAATCTGTGGGATGGAATCTTCTCCTATGCTGCTTGATTCCATGCCTGTGATTATACTCCACCACAATACCATGTGTGGTTGGCGCACCACACAGTGTGCAATGGGTGGACAGGAATGCCACATCCTTGCATCTACAGAATCGCTATCAGCATAAAAACAGAAATAAGGGGGGAGATTCACTAGGGATCGAAGAGGGCTCAAAATGTTGATGTCCTGTCTGTGTAGTTTAGAAGGAACATCGACAGTATGTACTAAATTGTCTTCAACATCACATCTCTATTAGTCCGACAAAAATCTGCCCACATTGACAGCTATTTTTTTTCATTCATCACACTGACATGGCCTATTTCCATATAGAAATTAAGCATAATGACTCATTTTCATATGGAAATGTAGGCTAATGAGTCATTATTGTATTCATGGGGGTGTGTTTATATGTTAATGTGGCATTTCACCACATTCACTAAACTCTGATAGCAGCCTCTACTGTCAGAGTTCACAGTCTCAACTTTACCTACCTGAGGTTGACGATATTGGAATCTTCTTGTACTTTCCTATGCAGTAAAAACCCTCAATCAATCATAAGCAGGGAGGGTTGTGAACTGCTGTCCATGTGGAAGGGATGCTCTCCCTTACACATCACCAGCAGTAGACAACATTCTCTCTGCTTCCCCACTTGGTAACTAGGGGAATGGAGAGAACCCTTTCAGTACCATGGACAGCATCGCTCCCTTATCACTTTGAGTGCCTTAAGGATGTGACCCTCAAAGGGTTAAAAAAAAGTACACCAAGCAGTAAACAATTATCCCTTCAGCTCCGTATCATATATTATACATATGTACTCCCAAGGGAACAAAGGTGGGGGCAGGAAGTGCCCATGGGTATTTGTGGCTACCACTTGGCTCCAGCCTTGTTCCCTTATCCACTGCTAGCCAAAGTTCCCCATGTACACTCTCTGACCCTCTCCAGCCTTTTCCCCTTTCCTACTACTGGGGCACTGCCTGGACAAGGGGGGGGGGGTGTCAGGCAGTGTATTAGGGGTAACACACAATGGTGATGTCCCCCCACAATACTTAAATCCAAATGTTGCCCCACAGTTCAGATTTGACATATGCTGCCTCCCTCCATTCCAGTATGACATATGATTCCCTTATGTTCAACATATGCTGGCTCCTTATGCTCCTTATGTTCGAAATATGATGTCTCCCCAATCCAGTCTGACATATGATGCCCCTTATGTTCCACATATGCTGGCTCCTCATTCCAATCCAACATATGATGCCTCACACTCTTAACACTTTGGGTACGCATTGCAAATTGTTAATTTCCACGTTTTAATGTGTAAATATTTGCTTAAAAAATGTAGTGCAGTTTTTAAATTTGTAACATAAAATAAGATCTCACTGAGGCATAGGGACCCCTCTTGATGCCCTCCCAATTGGATAGGTGATCAATGCAGCAACCAGGAAGGCTATTTCTGCTTTTCTCTCCTTCCTACTCGAGCCAGTTGCTTTCTTTTAACAATGACAGGCTCAAATAGAACTCCTACTGAACCTTGTCATAGCAAAGAACAAACTGTTCTTAAACGCAGACAAAACGGTCATAATGATATTTGGCACAAAGCACAAACTGAGTAATCTTGACAAAATCCACCTATACCTTGTAACAGAGTCTAATCATAAATTGGCCCCAGTAGACTCCTACAAATATCTTAGTATGTGGCTTGACCCCAAACTCACTTTTGGTCTTCATATTGACAAATGATCCTCTAACCCTTTGAGTGCCAGAGGGGTACGCAACGCATTGCAAAGCAATGCGTTGCGTACCCCTCTGGCACTCAAAGGGCTAAACTTTATCCCAAAATAAGTACTCTTTTTAGAAACAAATCATGTTTAAGTACCCTGGTGAGAAAAGATATTGTGCAACAGATGTTGCTGCCAGTCATAGACTATGGTGACGTAGTATATGCTCCAGAGCCAGAAATCCATCTTAGTAAATTTGACACTGTATAATTCATTATGCCACTTTATTCTCCAAGTAATTAGACTACCCATCACTGTAATATGCTTAAAGAACTAAATTGGCTAACACTCAAATCTAGACGTATCCTTCACCTTTCTTGTTTAGTACACAACTGCTTCTCTGGAAAACTACCAGACTACCTGAGCAGTGTGCGCACTCCTCCTCTCCATACTAACTATAACTTACGCTCCACTGCTAACAACTCACTGCGTATACCACAATACAAGTGTAACTGAGACCCATAAGTCCTTGGGTTGGACTCAGATCGTCGTTCCGGGTTCCTCTCTCCTGAGGTGGGCTACAAGCAGGTAACCTTGCCGGTCATTCTTCCAGAGCTGCTTCCTAGGATGGGGGTCAAAAGGAGACCCTTGATACCACCCAGTGAAAAAGAGACAGGACACAGATGAAGGTCCAAACTGACTCACTTTATTTGACTGAACTCAGCTCTTTTATACATAGTGAGCCACATCAAGATACAATACCAGACAAAGGACAGTGACATATGGTGTAAACATAATACAAAGGGCCAGACATGATTACATCATCTACACAAAGGGAGTGAGTAAGGGTAAACACTGATACAAAAGGCTGAGGGACTCGAATACACATTTCACACAATGGCAAGGGGATTGAAGCATCTTTGAATATTCCGTTTCAACCTCTGGCCAATCAGAAGCCTGGGATCCGATGGCCAATCCTGGCTAAGATCATCATGGCCATCTCAGCCAATCAGAACCGGTAGGCGGGCAAACAACTGACCAATCCGAGGGGCGCCTACTTTTCCCATGCAAAGTCAATGGAGGCCCTTTAACTTGGACTGGCCAATCAGGAAGCCGCCTACTTTCCCATGTAAAGTCTATGGGGCTTGTTGAATAGGTTGGCCCGCACAGCAGCCAGCCTGCGGCCGGTTTATAGTCTGTGTATTTCAGTCTTTTTGGAGGAGCTGTTCTTCATGTAACCCCCAACCAAACTGCCAGACACTGATCCACGGGCCTCCACAATGACCCTTAGGCGGACGGGCTGCCATAGTTTTGCCAATTGCTGCCAAGTAACGGCCTAGGGTCCATTACAACAAGAAAGAAGCAGGATGATCTGCCTTCTACTTCAGAGCTCCAAAGGCCTGGAACAATCTGCCTGAAATAATCAGATCTGCTCCCAGTCTAAAATCCTGAAAAGCAAAGGCTTCTTTATATCTAAAAACAGTGGGTAACTGTATATAACTTTTAATATTTTATATGTATGTATGTTTATATGTGTATGTATGTATGTATATATAATGTTTCACAATTCATCTAAATACGTACCCTTTACTGAAAACTATCCAAGACATACGTGAAAACAAGAGAAATCTCAATGTATTCTTCCTGGTAAAACATTTTCTAAATAAATAAATACATTTACAACAAGCTGGGTGATTGATCCATTCATGAAAAGCAGAGTTAAAATCTTCACTATTTTTACCAACAGATGAGCTTGATTGACCCATATCATATGGTGATATTACATTTTAATCACATCCCAATCAACCAGTCAAAATCAGAAGGTAACAAGTACACCTCCATGCCATGATATCTACATCTGGCTCAAATTCAAACCCATCGGCTAGATGAGACAGGAGAGAATTTGTGCAGTATCACTATATAAGTCTATTGGAGGAATTTAAATCCTTTGAGAATAACTAAAAATTGAGCAGTATTTTTATAGATATATTTCTCCAGTCAACATGAGATCTCAGCTCCCTCATGGGAGATAAATTCTTTATATATAAACTCTCACTGAAAGTGAGCATGGCATCACAAAACAACACGTATCTCCCAGAAGTGTGATCTAGAGAGAAAAAGAGTCCTATGACAAATCCACTCAGGTTGTATTGGACACACCTCCAGTCTTTGTACAAGTAATACTACTGAACCTATTTGTCTATCTTTAGAATCCATTCACTGCACTGATGGGTCAATGCAACCTACCTCCACTTCCACAAGGACAGAGTATAGACAAGCAATGGAAAGGTGGCACTACCGGCCCTGCCAATATACCAGACAAGGCTGCCAAACGACAGTCAGGAGTATACAGGCTCTACCGGCTCTGCCAATATACCGGACAAGGCAGCCTAACGGATAACCAGCTGAAACAGACTCTACCGGCCCTGCCAATATACCGGGCAAGGCAGCCTGAAGGAACACTATTGGCCTTGCCAATACCGGGTAAGGCAACCTTAAGGTGGAATGATGGAAGGTTCTACTGGCCTTACCAATATACCGGGCAGGGCAGCCTAAGGAGGGGGTGACATTCGGAGTGGCCACAATAACTGTCAGATGATAATGACAGTCTAAGATGTTAAGTAATGATACGCAGCCCAAATATACCAGTTAGTTATGTACCCCAATACCTGGGTATTGATGGAATACTAGCTGTCTAGGCCTGGACAGCACACTGAGGACCATCCGTATAACTGAGTAGTAAGCCAAGAGGCAAAGGAGCGAACCAGCGCCTGCGCGCTGGGAACCAACAGACTGAGTAGCAATGAGCGAACCAGCGTCCGCACGCTGGTAACCAACAGACAAATAAAGTATAGCCACAAGACAATGGAGTGAACCAGTGTCCGCATGCTGGGAGCCAACAGATATCAATTTGTAATGGCGTGAGGCAAAGGAGCGAACCAGCTCCTGCGCGATGGGAACCAACAGACTAGTACAGTATAGCCGCAAGGCTTGAGAGCGAACCAGCGTCCGCACGCTGGGAGCCAACAGATATCAATTTGTAATGCCGTGAGGCAAAGGAACGAACCAGCGCCTGCGCGCTGGGAACCAACAGACTTGTATAGTATAGCCGCAAGGCTTGAGAGCGAACCAGCGTCCGCACGCTGGGAGCCAACAAATGTCAATGTGTAATGCTGTGAGGCAATGGAGCGAACCAGCGCCCGCACACTGGGAACCAACAGGCTTGTATGTCTCCAAGCGACCGGGGAACAATGTCGCCATCGCTGCAGGAACCAGGCTCAGGAAATGACAGGAACCAGCAAGGATGTCCAACCGGATCAGGAACGACAACAGAGACCGGCAGCAGGAAACAGCAACTCCAGGAGACTCAACCGGAACAGGTCCTGGAACCAGCACAGCAGACAGCAGACTCTGGAACAGCACGAACTCAGGAACACAGGAACACAGCAGAGAGGCCAAATAAGCTTCTGTAGCATGGTGGTAATGGAAGAGTCAGAGACACCACGAAAGGGAAACCAAAGGGTGCCCAAGCTTAGTTTAAATAGGCAATATGAGGCGGGCTAAAGGCAAGCAGCCAATGGGAGCCCCCTTTAGGTGATAGACATAGTAATGCAGCAATCACGGGCACCGTGATAGCATGTGGTAATTGCACATACTATGGTGGAAGGTGGATCATACTGACTCCCGGGATGTGAGTGTGAGTGAATGTGTGAGAGTGAGCGGTATTCATTCATGTAGTTGAAATGCATGTGGTAATTGCACATACTATGGTGGAAGGTGGATCGTGCTGGTTCCCAGGGTGTGAGTGAGTATGAGTGAGTGGCATTCATTCATGTAGTTGAAATGTATGTGGTAATTGCACATACTATGGTAGAAGGTGGATTGTGCTGGATTCCGGGGTGTGAGTGAGTGTGAGTGAGACAGTGGTGGAAGGTGGATCGTGCTGGCTCCTGGGGTGTGAGTGAGTGTGAGTGTGTGTTAGTGTGAGTGAGTGGCATTCGTTCATGTAGTAGACATGCATGTGGTAATTGCACATACTATGGTAGGAGGTGGATCGTGCTGGCTCCCAGGGTGTGAGTGAGTGCGTGTGAGTGCGAGAGTGAGTGATTGCATGTGTGTGATTGCGTGTGAGTGATTGCGTGAGTGTGTTAGTGAGTGTGTGTGATTGATTGAGTGTGTGAGTGTGAGAGTGTGAGTGTGAGAGTGTGTGAGTGAGAGGGTGTATGAGAGTGAGTGAGTGTGAGAGACAGTGAGAGTGTGATTGATTGAGTGTGTGAGTGATTGAGTGTGTGTCTGATTGAGTGTGTGTCTGGAAAACAAGAGAAGAGAAGAGCGCAAAATCTGAGAGCACGTCTGTATAGGAAAGTATTCCAACTGTTGTGTTGTAATGTACTTACAAGATGTATTCTTGTAAGCAGCCACATACGATCAGTTATAGAAATCGCCTCAGGGTCTATCTTCGCATTGTTCACAAGACTTCAGAGACTGTCAGATTTACTTGATGAACCAATATGCACACAAACCCTCCAACAAGACAAAATGAGACACAAAAACGAAAATCCTCTAAGTGTAGTATGATATAAACAGCATATAATAATGCCCCCCAAAAATTGTCCTACTCACCAAAAGTAGGAAGCAATAAGCATACACATAAAGGAATACGTCTGATAGATAACGTCCAAATACTTTATTTGCACTTCGTCAGGGAACAGTATATAGCCCAGTAGGAGCGCACCAGCTATTACTATTTTTTCTTTGAGTGTGTGTCTGATTGATTGTGTGTCTGTTTGAGTGTGTGTGTGTGTGTGTGTGAATTATTCTGAGTGTGTATGATTGAGAGTGTGAGTGAGAATGTGTGAGTGTGAGAGTGCGAGTGTGTGAATTATTGTGAGTGTGTATGATTGAGTGTGTATGATTGAGTGTGAGTCAGAGTGTGTGTGAGTGTGTGTGTGTTTTTTGTCTGATGTGTTTGTGTCTGTGGTGTAGGAGCGAGTGGCAGCCATTTTGTTTTTTTAGTTACGTAGATAGTGGTGGGCGGGCTGGATAGTGGGGGCAGGTCAACTACCTGCGTGATATAAATCACTCCCTCATTGAATCACCCAATGGGAGCAGTAACTCCTCTTTACTTAACCCTTTGAGTGCCAGAGGGGTACACAATGACTCTGGCACTCAAACGGTTAAGTTGAGGTAACATAGCAATATAACACACGGTGGCTCTTCAGTTGAGGCAGCTTAGCAATATGCTGAGGGAACAAATAGAAAGTGGTGTTTGAGGCTTGCCCTCTGTAACATACAGCAAAGCATCTCTCTCCCTTTAAGGAGAAAGGGCGGGAAACAGGAAGCAGGAAGTGGAGGAGTGACAGTTGAAAACAGACAGTTAGTGAGGTGACTGAAGAGATGAAAAGCATTAAATAAGAGAGTTGCTATTAAGTCTATCCCTGAGTTTGTATTTTATGGAAACATTACACCCTCGTACTGAAACAGAGTGTATGGAGGGTTACAGTTATCTGTGGGAGGTGAAACAGTGTGTTTGTGGGGTCATGATCCTGAGTGAGAGTGTGAGTGGACCAGGAGAAGTTATTGATATCCCCTACTTCAGGAGAGAGTGGCAGCTATATTTTTTTTGTTAGTTGGGTAATGGTGGGTGGGCTGGAGGGGGCGGGCCAACTCCCTGTATGATAAACATGCCACCACTGAATCACCCAAAGGGAGCAGTAAAGTCCCCATTGAATCACCCAATAGGAGTTGTGTCTCCTAATGAGACACAAATTATGTAATGAGGCATTCTGTTCAATGTGTGTTTGTTTTCTGAGGAGACATAGATTATATTCTGTGTGTGAGGTACCATAAATTATGCAATGAGGCTTATTCTTTTATGTATCTATATATATATATAAAAAAAACAAGAAAGCAGGCTGGCATGCCTAATAAATCCCGCTGTCACCTGGGTGCCCTTCAATGTATGCAAAATCTGGAAAAATGGACAGGCCCTCAATCAGGCACATTTTCATATAAAGATTAAAAACTCAAATTCAATCAAAAAGTCAAATAAAGAAGAATAAAAAATAAAAATAAACATCCATCTAAACTGGGAGACCAGAGCCAAATCTTCATTCTTTATCACCAAATGTCCTCAGTTTGGTAAAAAGTTATTGATCAATTGATCAATAAAAAGTTATTGTCCAATCAATCTTGGACAAAAGGAATCTTTCCCAATCTTGGATCCATAGCCTTCAGTTAAACGAATAAGCACACAATATAAAAGAAAAACAAATGTTAACTATCAAATAAAAAAAAATAACAGCTAACAAAATCGTCCTCAGTTAGCTGTTAAAAGGTATCACCTTTTTTTCACTCTTGTGAGTTTTTTGCTGCAAAAGTACACTGAATCCCATCTACTCTACTGGCTAATATGGTACCACATTTTTTTATTAAGTTCTTTATTCATATGTGCTTGCAATGCATATATCAATGACCTTCCCTTCTGCAAGAGTCTATTAACATATCCCCCTATCTAAGCCAATAACGCTCATCCTTTTAGTAAAGCAGTCATTAACTTTGATAAAAATGTTGGCCGCTGAAGTTAGTGTTTCCCTTTTATCATAATCTCTGTGTGCCAAAGTAATAAGTGACTTATGTTTCTGGATGCGTTTACTTAGCTGTTGGCTGATTTAACTCACATATGTTAATCCACATGTACAGTGTATTGCATAAACTTTGTTTACAATTGATGCAAATGCACTATCTCATTTTTAATTCCTTTTCCAAGAAAAGACTATAAATAGTTGTTTTATGTGTCATTTCACAGATAGGTATCTATGCTTGCAGAGATTGTTCTATTATCGTTTTTTTCTTGTGACGTCTTCCCAAAGGATGGAAAGTAACTTCTTGCCATCATTTCTGCATGATTTTGACTTATTTTAACAGTTATAGCTGGATGTGGAATAAGTACTGCTTTCAAGTTGTCATCTATAAAAAAAAGTGCCCATGTATTTCCCTATACACTTGAGGATATCAGACCATTTAGAATTAAAAAGTAATTGGTCACACTTTGTCATTAGAAGTTTTTTTTTTATTTACTATCAATACATTTGCTCTATTTATTGCAAAGGGCCTTTAAAGATCCCTCTCAATACTTTTATTTGTATAGCCCCTTTCTTGAAATAACCTTTTTAAATGAAAACTATTGTACAAATCTATTGTGCAATTTCTGACAAATAGATACATTTGTCTGTTTAAAAAGGCAGGACAAAGGTCACCTTTTAGGGGTTGAAGTCGACTGCTCTATGTGTATAGAGTCTATGTGTTTTGACTGTCCAGCAAAAAGGAACTAGAGTTGGGTAAATACTGTTGATCAGCGGGATATGATTTAAGCTGATATTTCTCCCAGCATGAGGATTATTGTCCTTTTTCACAATGTACTGATATAATTGCATTTATATTCATCAATGGGATGGACTTGGGACTCTCTGTGGTAAGGGGAAGGATTTTGAAGAGAGAATACAGTGGTATATAGGAGACTAATGACATTCGAAGTCTGTTTCTATTGCGGCCGGGTTATCAGTGTTTCCACACCACAGCATGTGGATCTCTGGGGATTGCCCATATCACCAGTAGTGAAGGAAAGGGGCTGTCTGGCCCTTGGAGAAAGTGAGTCTTGTCAGGGTGCAGGGGTTTGTCTAAGTAGAGCAGATTTAGTAGGTGTCTGCTGACCTGTATGCCCAGTAGTCTTGCACACCTGGCGATGGGCCACAGGGTCATACCAGTTTTTATCCAGGAACTGCTGCACATTAGTGTGAAGCGTCTTGGGGACCATTCACACCTCTACTGGGCAGCCATACCAAAACAAACAACCAATACTTGGGAGATAATTACCCATAAGGAAATAGGGAGACTACCCAAGGATGTTCAATTAACAGTCTATTCTAGAACCCCTATGGTTTTTGTATGTCTATGCATTTTTGTGGCATTAACATATATTCTGCTTCAAGTTTTTTTTTCTTTCATTTTAAAAAATCTTTATTAAGAAATAGATATTTCAGCAATTGAAGTCATTGAGGTAAAGAGATAATGGCAATATAAGGGCAATACAGCCTATTTACATGCTAATAACAAGAGGTTTCAGGCAAAAGACAGTTAAATACTTAAACAAGGAAAAGCATACCTCTGAGAACTGCCAGTATTTTGTAGAGAAAGAGAGAGAAGAGAAAAGAAGAAAGAGAAAAAAAGGGGGAGAGAAAAAAAATAATAGGGAAGGTAAAAAGGTAAAATAGGGAGGTAGTAAGTAAAAAAGAAAGGCAAGTAGTTATGTGAGAGATGGGAAGGGAGAAAGGAAAGAAGGCCAACGACCCCCTGTCCAACCCTGGATACCAAATCAAAGCATCCTTAATTACAAAAAAGCTTGAGAAAAAAAAACTTGTATCTGATCTGGGTTTAAAGCGGAACTACCACCTATGAACAAATCTGGCCCAAATAAATACCAATCTGGAGACTAGCTGCACAATAGCACTAGTCTCCAGAAATATTACCTGGTATTTGAGAAATGTACAGTGTTCCCGGACCGACAGGCAGGAAACAGGCAGAAATCATTCCATAATGATGTCTGCGCTTCTGCACTGTCAGTCCCTTTTAGAGCCGAACGGCTCCTAGCAACGCCTCCTAGAACTGGCTGGGACTAACAGCACAGGCGCACAGACGTCACTATGGAAAGATGTCTGCGCTGTTTCCTGCCTGTCGGTCTGGGACCAGTATTCATTTCTCAAACACCAGGTAATATTTCTGGCGACTAGCGTTATTGAGCAGCTAGTCACCAGATGGGTATTTATTTGGGCCAGATTTGTTCATAGGTGGTAGTTCCACTTTAAACCTTTCCGCAAAACTGTCACTCTAAATAAAATGCAATGAGATCGGATAGCCTCGGACCATTTCTAAACTGTGGTGGATCTTGAGCCCTCCAATGTCAGAGGATAAGAGATTTGGCTGCATGAAGCATAGCAAAGAGTGTTTATTCAGGGGTGGAAGAGGTGGGAGATTAAAAAAAAGCGAGTGCCAGAAATCCCTTGGATAAAGTAGTGCATAGGCAGCACTCTATGGTGTCCAATGATTCAGACCAAAAAGATTGTATTTTAGGACAGAACCATCATATATGGGGTGAGTACCTCTGTTGCCTGAACATCTCCAGCACACAGAACTCAAGGATGAAGACATTTTATGCATTCTGGAGGATGTATAGTACCATCTCATCAAAAATTTATAATGGTTCTCCAAAAAATAAGCTGAAATAAAAGAGGAAAAGGCCACCCTCCATATGCTTGACCAATCCCCCGAAGCCAAAGTAAGAGGAATGTGAAGAGAGGAAGTGGAGGAAAGTCTTACTATGTGCGCATCTCCCACACCCCACTCTAACAAATCAGACTTAGGCAATCATAATCCATGCCTCAAGTGACCCCCCTCACCCATAAAACATTATCAGGGGACAACAATCATGAAGAGCGGCAATCTGTATTTCACCAATCAAGACCTGCCAAAACAGGTGATGCAACAATCCCCTACAGTGTGCCTCTCAGCACAGGCAGGCATAACTCAGATGAACGACAGAATGCCAAAATACCATAAGAAGTAGTTTAATTAGATATTAATTTTCACATAGAGAAAACAATCACAATGACACAGCATGTCAAAACAGTACTCTATACAACCAAGGTCACCTCTTCCAAGAGCTGCCAATTCCAACCCCCTTCGCCAGAAAGAGATGTCCCCCCTGGCAAAGAGGTCTACTCTTGGGCTCCCAAGACCCACTCCACCCCACCCTCTTCTAAAAACAATTTTGGCCTACCTATACTCCACCTGTCAGTTGGCACCCGGACACCACCTGGAAGGCAAACCCCGAAAAGCCCAACCAGAGGCCCAAAGACAATTGTAAACAGTAATAGAGAAGGAACCCACCAAAACTGAAGATCCACACCTAGATGACAGTAGGAGTCACCCTGTCAGTTGCAACCCGACCAGGCCCCCAAACTCAAGGGACCCATCCGTGCCCCACCACCTTCCACCTGTCAGGAACTGTAAGCACTGTCAGATACTGCAAGTACACCAGGTACCGCAAGTAAAGTCAGGTACAGTAAGTACAGTAAGTAAATCACACAGAGAGAGATAGACAATAAAACATGTTTATTAAAGGGATAGTAATACTTTGTTTTATCTTTATTTTATTTTGTAGGCATTAAAAAAACATGAAGAACGATATAAGTCATATCTCTCAAACCTTTATGGTTTGAGAGATATTCACAAGCAAAGTTTCCCCTCCTACCCCTTTACCTAGTGTAAGCCATCTCTTCTCAGATGTGGAATCCAGTCCATAGACCAGACAGATAACAGAAGGGGTATCACGGTGCCCGTGATTGCTGCTTTTCTTTGTCAATTACCAGTAGTGGGCTCTCCATTGACTGCCTGCCTTCAGCCCGCCCTGTATTGCCTATTTAGACTGAGCTTGGGCACCCTTTGGTTGCCCTTTCGTGTTGTCTCCATGCTGCCTGTACCTGCATTGGGTTCCTGTACTTCCTGGGCCGTTTCTCTGTTCCTGCTTATCTGTTTTTCCTGAGTTCCTGTCTGCCAGCCTTCAAGGTTCCAGCATCCGTTCCTGAGCCGGTGGAGGTTGCTGTCCCTTCTGCTGTTTCCTGCTGCCGTTCCTGATCCGGTTGACTGCCTGAAGATCAGTTTCCTGTCCATCACCGGCTGGGTTCCTGCTCCTGGATCGCCTGCAGTGTGTCTCTCTCCTCCAGTCGCCCTGGCGACATTTTCATTCACTTGTGCATTACCTTCCAGTACGCAGGTACTGGTTTGCTCCATGTGTAACTGGCTTCTCATTGCACCGGTAGAGGTTCTGACACTCCAGTACGTGGGTACTGGTTCTCTCCATGTGTAACCGGCTGCTCATTGCACCGGTAGAGGTTCTGTCACCCCAGTACGCGGGTACTGGTTCGCTCCACGTATATACCAATTGCTCTTTGCACCGATAATGATTCTGTCACTCCAGTACGTGGGTACTGGTTCGCTCCATGTATAACCGGCTGCTCATTGCACCGGTAACGATTCTGTCACTCCAGTACGCGGGTACTGGTTCGCTCCACGTATATTCTATTGCTCATTGCACCGGTAAGATTCTGTCCATCCAGTACGCGGGTACTGGTTCGCTCCACCTATAACCAGTTGCTCATTACACCGGTAGAGTTGTTATTCCTCCAGTATGCGGGTACTGGTTTGCTCCAGGTATACGGCTGCTCATTGCACCGGTAGAGGTTTTGTCACTCCAGTACATGGGTACTGGTTCGCTCCATGTATAACTGGCTGCTCATTACACCGGCAGAGGTCCTGTCACTCCAGTACGCTGGTACTGGTTTGCTCCATGCATAACCATTTGCTATTGCACCGGTAGAGTTGTTACTCCCCCAGTACGCAGGTACTGGTTTGCTCCACTGTGACGGATACCCAAGTCCTTGGGTTGGACTCAGGCCGTCGTTCCAGGTTTCTCCCTCCAGAGGTCAGCTACAAGCAGGCAGCTCCACCGGTGACTCAAGCAGCATTTCTTCCTAGGATGGGGGACAACAGAAGTCCCTTGATACCATCCAGCGACAGAGAGACAGGAGCCAGTTGAAGTTAAAACTGCACACACTTTATTGAACAAAAACCACCTCTTTTATACAGTCAAATACAGTGCCACAATAGGGATGGGAAGGGCCAGGTATTCTAATACAGGCTTGGCCCAGGGACCAATCAGACACAACGGGTATATGACACAGAGAACAAAAGACAAATGGTAACTGGAGACAAAGGGCCAATGGCAGAGGGTGACAAAAGGACCAATAGCAGTTAAGGGAAAAGGGCCAATGGCAAGTGACCTCACAACACAATACTGCTAGGGGTAGTACAAACAGATCTGATTACTTCTAGATAATGACAAAGACTTGATTGGAGGGAGTACACATTTAGGAGACTAGGCCAGGGGTCTGACTGCAGTTCACATTGGCTTAATTAACACACAGCAGGGGTCTAGCTACAGTACAAATAGTCAAATGTCTGGAGTTACTATAATATCCATCCTATTGACAAGGGCCCAAGACTGGAGTCTTTGTTTGACTATTTTGAATGACCTGCTCCACCCTTGACCAATCACTGACCTGCCTACCATTCCCCATGTTAGGCTATGGAAAATATTTGCATACCTGGTAGTTGGTGATTGCACAAACCTCTGAATTGGACAAGTACAATTAAGCACATACAATATTTTGACAATACATAAAACCAAACTTAATACACTTTTACATGAATGTAACCCAGGACAGCTCTATGTATTAAGCCATCCATTCACCCAGTGTCTATTTTAGTGTATGACTCTGCAGGCTTTCATAGTTCTGTTATTCACCGCCAAGTAACGGCCCAGGGTCCGTTACACTTCCCCCCCTTTGAGACCCAAGCCAGAGGCAGCTTGGATGAATGCTGGCTTGGGAAGTCCGACACGTTCCTGCATGGAGGAGGGTAGCCCATGGTCTGGGCGCAGGAGGAAAGTATTAGCCCCGGGTCCTGGGTGGCTCAATAAAACTCGAGTTTCTTGCCCTGGTCCTGGAGAAAATGTTAGCCCCTTGTCCAGGCCAGGTAAAGGCTGGAGCCCCTGTTCTAGGCAAGGGAAAATCTGGAGCCCCTTGTCTCGGCCAGGGAGAGAACTGGGCCCCTTGTCCAGGCCAGGGGAAAACATCAGCCCCTTGTCCGGGCCAGGAAACAGCAGGTGCGACCCTTGTCCTGGACCATGAGTTGAACTGGGTCCTTTGGTCCGGGGCCCTGGAAACCGGTGCCTCTTGGTCTGGGCTGGCACCAAATTGGGTGGCCTCTCCTGGGCCACGCTCCATGCAGAGCTGGGGTTCCATGTTCCTGGGTCTGGGGCCAGTGGCTCAGGGTCCAAAGCCAGTCTATAAGGGGGATCTCTTTGCAGTGACTGGATCTTTGGGCTCTCAATGGCCTGGGAAACAAAGTGTGGGGAGAGGGGCACATCTCCCCCTTTTAGTTGGGCCAGGGCCTCAGAGGAACAGGAGAGGATGTTCTTCCCACTCTCCTGGGCTGGGGCAAAGTCCTGAGCACCGTCCACATAACTGGGCACTCGTTTGGGCAGGGCAGGGGTATTCAAAGTTCCAGGGGACCGGGTGGAGACCACATTCCCACCCCCCAGGCAGAACTCAGGGAATCCAGGGGCCCCAGCAACATCCCTGGTGAGGACGGTGGTCCCACTCATCACAGCGGCATTTTCCCAGGGCCTGGTGGGCTCTCTCCCACCCACCGGGCCAAGGGTTTAAGGGGGACTGGAGAGTTCTCTCCCGCTCGCAGGTATGGGGTTTTCAGGGCAAAATGCCGGGTTGCTGGTGAGACATGCCTTTTCCCTCACCAGTTCAGGATTACTAGGGGCCCTAGCAGCACTGCCTTGGGGTGGCCTGCTGGGCTCCTCTTCTGCTAGGCCATCCACTTCTGGGCCTCTTTTCATTCGGATGGGGAACACCTTTCCAATCCTGGCAATTGTGGGCATGCACCGGGATAGTGCACTTCCCTCTTTCTCCAGGGCATCTTCCAGTAAAACAGGGGGCATCACTTTGGGGCTGCTGGTGAGCTCTTCCACACTCACCACAGCAGGGGGTCCACAGGGACTGATGGGCTTTCTCCTACCCACCACAGCAGGGAATTCACAAGGGCTGATGGGGACCGCATTCCCCCCCATCAGTGCACAGTTCATATCTTCAGGAAGGCCAGCAGCACCGCTTTCTCCCAGCCTGCTGAGGTCCTCCTCTTGTAGGCCATTATTAACAGTCCCTTTTTCTGCCTTGAGGGAGACCGCAGTCCCATCCCTCAAGGCGGTAGCATCCATGACCCTGGGGAGCACACACGGCTCCGCTCCCAGGGCCTTCTCCAGTAAACCAGGGAACATCTCTTTAGGGCTGCTGGTGAGCTTGCTCCCACTCACCAGCGTCAGGGCAAAACAAGGGGTGGTGTGCTCACTCCTACACACCACAGCAGGGGATTCACAAGGGCTGATGGGGACTGCACTCCCACCCATCAGTTCACAGTTCATATCTTCAGGAGGGCCAGCGGTACTGCTTTCTCCCAGCCCGCTGGGGTCCTCCTCCTGTAGGCCATTACACACAGGCCCTTCTTCTGCCTTGAGGGAGACCGCAGTTCCATCCCTCAATGCGGCATCACTTATAATCCTGGGGAGCATGCACGATTCCGCTCCCAGCACATCTTCCAACCCCACAGGGGGCAACATCTTGGGGCTGCTGGTGGGCTCTCTCACACCCACTACAGCAGGGGGCTCATTGGGACTAGATGGGCTCGTTCCCACCCATCCGTTGGGGCCCACCATTGCTGCTGGTGGGGACCTGCGCCTCGTCCACCGCAGCTGGGAAAACAGGGGAAGGGGCAACATGCCTATCAGGAGAGACGTCCGTCCCATCTCCTGATGCAGAGGCATCTTCTTCACTGAGGGGGAACGAATTCCCACCCCTCAGCTCAGGCAACGAACAGTCCAGGGGCACAGGGGTAACAGGCAGGGCAACAGGGGCACTGGTGAGGGAAAAGGCAGAACTGCTGGTTAGGCATACCTCCTCCCTCACCAGTTCATGATCCATATTGCCACTGGGAAAGATCTCAGTCCCACTTCCCATGGCAAGGTCATTACTGGAGTGCCGGAGTTCTTGACAGTAGTGCTGCTCTACCGCCATCGTGAGTTGGGCCACTGTTTCTTCTGTTGGGTTGGGTCCTAGGCACGGCAGCAGTTTCTGCACCCTCCACAACACCGGATCGGCGGACTCCTTGACTGGATGTTCAACTGTGGAGACAGAGCCGATATGGCAGGGCAGGTTGGGCAGCATGGGCATCTCTTCCGATGGTGCAGGATACAGGTGGACTGTCCGCAGTCCCTCTCCTGTACCATGCCTTTCTATCTTCCGGAACAGACTCTGGTATGCTCTCTCCAGATGCCACTCCTGCTCCGCAAGGTCACATAGTTCCCCCTCCAGCTCTGGGGCGTCATATAGATTCAGCATCCCCTCACGGGCATTACGGATATCCCAAAACCGGCTGTCCTCCTTGCTGCCAAAGTTGTGGTCGTCCCACAAGAGCGCCCATTCTATTCCAGGGCCGCCATATCCATAGCCATCCAGGACGCCATAGGATGGTGACGAGCTGTAGCCATGCTGCTCCGCTTTCTGGCGAAAGGCTGTGTACCGGTCTTGTAGAAACACCTCCTCTTCCATGTAGAAGGTCAGACTCTCTTCCCACTCCGGGAGCGGATTGTCTCCCAACAATGACCAGCGCAGCGCCAGTAGATCCTCCATCCGCCTCCAGTTGGGTGCACTATAGCTCTGTGGTTGTAGAGCTGCCATAGGTAACTGGCTGGACCCCCTCAGTGGCGTGAGAGAGAAGATCCCATGAACTGTTGCTGAAACCGGGGTCAAGCCAGCGGCTATATCTCCCCCTGCTGGGCTGGTTTCAGTTTGATCCGACCGCTTGCCACCAGTGTAACGGATACCCAAGTCCTTGGGTTGGACTCAGGCCGTCGTTCCAGGTTTCTCCCTCCAGAGGTCAGCTACAAGCAGGCAGCTCCACCGGTGACTCAAGCAGCATTTCTTCCTAGGATGGGGGACAACAGAAGTCCCTTGATACCATCCAGCGACAGAGAGACAGGAGCCAGTTGAAGTTAAAACTGCACACACTTTATTGAACAAAAACCACCTCTTTTATACAGTCAAATACAGTGCCACAATAGGGATGGGAAGGGCCAGGTATTCTAATACAGGCTTGGCCCAGGGACCAATCAGACACAACGGGTATATGACACAGGGAACAAAAGACAAATGGTAACTGGAGACAAAGGGCCAATGGCAGAGGGTGACAAAAGGACCAATAGCAGTTAAGGGAAAAGGGCCAATGGCAAGTGACCTCACAACACAATACTGCTAGGGGTAGTACAAACAGATCTGATTACTTCTAGATAATGACAAAGACTTGATTGGAGGGAGTACACATTTAGGAGACTAGGTCAGGGGTCTAACTGCAGTTCACATTGGCTTAATTAACACACAGCAGGGGTCTAGCTACAGTACAAATAGTCAAATGTCTGGAGTTACTATAATATCCATCCTATTGACAAGGGCCCAAGACTGGAGTCTTTGTTTGACTATTTTGAATGACCTGCTCCACCCTTGACCAATCACTGACCTGCCTACCATTCCCCATGTTAGGCTATGGAAAATATTTGCATACCTGGTAGTTGGTGATTGCACAAACCTCTGAATTGGACAAGTACAATTAAGCACATACAATATTTTGACAATACATAAAACCAAACTTAATACACTTTTACATGAATGTACCACAGGACAGCTCTATGTATTAAGCCATCCATTCACCCAGTGTCTATTTTAGTGTATGACTCTGCAGGCTTTCACAGTTCTGTTATTCACCGCCAAGTAACGGCCCAGGGTCCGTTACATCCACGTATTAACCTGTGGCTTTCTGTGTTTCTCTCTGCACCAGTAGCGATTGTGTACTCCAGTACGCGGGTACTGGTTTGCTCCTGTGTTATAGGGGCCTATATTATCCTGTCGGTTCAGAGGGCCTCAGTCTGTCCATCTTATGTGACTGGTCTATTACAACTTAAGCCAATCACTGAGGTCACCATTGCTACTACCCAGTACTTTCCCGGTACTGGTAAGGCCGTTAGAACCTATCTCACATTGTACTAACTTAGGTTGCCTTACCCGGTACTGGCAAGGCCGGTAGAGCCGTTACTATTCATTGTACCAGTCTCCAGGCTGCCTTGCCCGGTATATTGGCAGGGCCGTTAGAGCCTCTACTATTCGTTATACCAGTCTCCAGGCTGCCCTGCCCGGTATATTGGCAGGGCTGGTAGAGCTTTCACTATTCGTGGTACCAGTCTCCAGGCTGTCTTGCCCGGTATATTGGCAGGACCGGTAGAGCCTTTGCATTTCCTTATACCAGTCTCCTGGCTGCCTTGCCTGGTATATTGGCAGGGCCTTTAGAGCCTTTACTATCCGTTGTACCAGTCTCCAGGCTGCCTTGCCCGGTATATTGGTAAGGCCGGTAGAACCTTTTCCTCCTTGTGCCACCTAAGGTTGCCTTACCCAGTATTGGCAAGGCCGATAGAGCCTGTTCTACATTTTGTATACCTCTACTCAAACTACTATGTATTATTGCAATTTGTTCTATGTGTTTGCTACCCATAAGGGTTTCCTTTAAACTTTTCAATAAAGTTGTGTTTTTATCTTAACTCTGTGTCTGAGAGTCATAACAAACCGTGACAAGGAGACACTCTTCTTCCTATGAGAACAATGAAAGCCCTGCCCCCCTTGACAAGTTTTTCAGGTTTTTCCCTTATCTTAATTGAAGATTGTCCCTCTCTGCAATCTACCTGGGCACCTCCCTTCTGATCTGGCTGAACAGTGTTACATCAGTAAAAGGGGCGGGGGGATACTTTGTCACTGAATTAATCTTGAACTACAACTCTGACAGAATTGAAATAACACTCTCCAATGTCCAAATACTATGATGATTAATTAGAGCTGCTTTTATTATGAAATATTACTATCCCTTTAATATAAACAATAAAATAAAAACAATCTCCAAGGGCAAGGTCAAGACACAGCCAGAAGTCAGGATACCAGCAAACAGCAGAGTCAGGAATCGTAGTGCAGGGTCAGGCACCAGGGATCAACGTTAGCCAAGCCAAGGTCATAACAGCGAATACACTATAAAAAGAGAAGCACACTAAGCAGACACCACTCAAGGGCGAGTGCAAAGATATCTGGGAAGGCAGAAATAGAGCGGCTAAGAGGCGGAGCCTGCAGAAGGCCCGCTGCTACAGGAATAAAAGATAGTTTGCGTGCGTTCAGTAGGAGCCCAGCAGGCACAATCTAGACGCGTGTACACTCTGAGACCCAGCACAGGGAAGGGAGGTATAACGAGAGCCGAGAGACAGACGAACATCTGCAGGATCAGCTGGTCACGGCAGCCCAGATCGGAGGCACCAACCGGATCCCCAAGCCAAGAGGTAAGCAACACTAGGTACCCTGCCAACTCCCCCCGTCCCAAACATAATTTTAAAAGCAACACTAGAGGCCTGGGTGCAGGCCGAATGGGATCAGCTGCAGCCCACAACCTCATCCCACAGAAATGGGACAACTCCGACCCACAGAAGTACCCCCCACTGTGCACAACCCACAGGAGCACCCCCCAAAATAAGTATACTTTGTATACATGGCAAAAACAGCATAATAAACAGATAAATAGATGGTAAATACAACTAAGTATGCATGTCCAAGGTAGTACCCTAAACTAGCCTGGTGCCATATGATAGGTAATGGCAAGGGGTCATGCTGTATAATAATAGTAGAAGACTAACCGTAACAATGGTCAGAAAGGTCTTGTAAACCAAACAAAGTTCCATAGTATCTGAACAATAACAATCGTAGGACATGGATGTGCAACTGCCCTACAGCTAAACTCTACAGAAGAGCAAGTGAGGAGTAGATGTAGGTGAAACAGAAATCGCTCTTACAGCTTTCCTCTTCCTAGAGACTGGGGTCCACAGGACAGGAGATGGGCCACACTCTATATCTTCTGTTACTTCGTCCAGACCCAAAACTGAAGACTCTTGGAGCTTGAGATCAATCGCAGACAAGAAATCTTTACTGTTCCCCTTGTATTTAAAAACATGGGTAGTACCGTACAATCAGAAATAGGGGATACCCACAGTGATAGCGGGTATTTCATTGACATGGTGCCACAGTTATAGGTTTCAGCTCTCTCTGCAACTGTATTGTAAGCAAGGAAAATCTTGAAATCTTGTTATAGCTGCTTGGGTAAGAATGAAAAGAGGCTTATGACATCCCTTGGAGCTTCCGAGGGGGGACAACTCGGTTTAAGTGTATGGTGTGCTCTTCAATGCAGTAGGTCTTAGATTCCTGGTTGTTAATAATGTGCTGAAAGAGACTCTGCAGACGGCCTGTTAGGTCATCTCAGTCCACAGTTTGAGGGATCCCTTTAATGCATAGATTACATCTACAGTTATGGTAGTCCATATCTTCTACCTTCACGATGAGATCTAGGTACTGCTGTGTCAAATTTTTGATACTTATTGTTGAGTCAACATTGTAGGAAGACAACTGCACCATTCCTCCAGTGATCTGAGACATTTCACTGTGCACCTCTGTAAGTTCTTCATAAAGAAAGATTTTGAGGTCAGAAAGCATTTTAGTGATATATCATTTTGTAGAAAGGACCTCAGTGTCCTCCTGAGAAGAGCCACCCACTAAACTGTCAGTTTCCTCTGCACTAGGAGATGATTGAGTGCGCAGTTGTTGATGGACTGCCTCATTTAGATGAGAAAAAACATTGCAGGGTCACGTCTTTCTTTGTATGCTTAGTCAGCAACTACTGCTAGATAATCCCAATAAGTCAGGGACAAATATAAAAATAAATATACTGATTAGAGCCTTTGAATCGATCCTGAGGCCAGGAGTTCAACAATTATGTGGGCTATAAGTCAGGCTGTTAGGCCACAGTCCCAAGCATCAAGTTTTTTTATGATGAATAATAAATATAATAGTTGGGAGAGTTGGAAAAATACGTCCTGGATATAGTTAGAACCACCCATTTTGCTGTTGCAAGCTGATTGTCTGGACTTGGATGGTGGATCTGAGTAGATGTGTTACTTACTTGGACAGGCACAAGTGAAGAATTCAAATTGTTTGTTAATGAATTAAATACCAACAATTTTAATCTCAAAGTCACAGAGATTCATCATGATCAAATTTAATTCTTCGGCATCAAGATCACACGGAGTGAGGATAATGAGATCATTACCACAGTATATCAGAAGGACATTGCCACAAATAGCCTGCTATCAGCTACCAGTGCTCATCCATGCCCTCTGATTAAGGGTATACCCACTCGAGAGTTTATGAGGAGTTATAGAGGAGTTTAAAATACAAGTGAAAGAACTGCAGCAGAGGTTCTTCCAATGTGGATACAGCAAAAAGTGCCTTAAATTTGGATATCATAAATCATTACGTGCACTACTGGCAGAAATTCCTTACTCATTTGTAAGAGTGAAAATAGAGATAAAATAGAGATAAAAATACATCGAAACAGATTTGCTTTATAATCACATATAACAAACAATATTAAGCAATAAGAGGTATTCTACAAAAGCACTGGAATGAATTACAACTTGATCTGGATCTAGCAGAAGTTTTGAATGATAGACCCACCATTATGTTTAGTAGTCACTTTCAATCCACACCATCAGGGACTTGGTTGAAGTCCAATTTGAAAGGTACATTTCCCTGCAATACATGCACTGTGCACCCCTATGTGAACAAAACTACTTGGTTTGAAGTGGGCAATCAGGAATATTACATCAAACAATTAATCAACTGTAAAACAAATGGTGCAAAACAAAGTGCAGCTGTGAAAAATATTATGTAAGGAAAACCAAAAGAGAATTTAGGGTTCTAATTCTCGAACAGCTTGGTGACAATTATAACAAACCAATTATAGATAGTTAGTAAGTCCAATAGAGTAACGTTTCGCAGTTTTAAAACTTCTTTATCAAACTAATTGGCTGTTGACAATATAACAGTTACAATACAAACAAATTTTTAGACATTAAGCAGCCAGTTCTAGTTCTATTTCCACTTTTACCCTGGAGGACCGTATATTTTCCTGTTGTTCCTGTTCATCTCCAAATATTGGATAATCTGAGTGGGGACAGATTATACATTCCCCACAGGCTCTACAGCTGGTTGGGGCATAAGCCAACATAACCAGCATCTACAAAGTGTGAGTACAATATTTCTCCAAATCTAATTTGTGGATTAATACTGCATTTACAGGCACTATTGGGCACCCTCTGTTTTTCTTTTTGTTTCTGTTTATGTGTCTCCTGATTACGGATGAGAAAGAGGTGCAGCCAGAGGATCTAGCACTCTGAGGTGGAGTGGACCAAGTCCCGGTATGAGTTCCCTACAAGCCTGATTCTCAGTGGAGACATATGTCTCTTCCTGAGTGATACACTTGTGAGTAAATTACTAATTGTGAATTGGATACACTAGAAACTCTAACATACTACACTAGAAGCGCCTCCTTTGTGTGTTTTCTTTGATACATCAGTCATACTCAAATACTGACATAGAGATGTGATTGAATCGTTAATTTACGTGACCCACCTTTATTGTACTGGTTGCTGCTTATATGGATCCTGTGGTTGAACTACAAAATTATTTCATGTACATGGAAAAATTAATGATCATTAACTATTGTTGTTTAAGCGGTGTTTGGCTGAATTACAGAACCATACTATCCCACTTTAGTTATTCAGCTATCGCCTAACTTCTGTGTGGTTGAACTAAAAAACTTTATGTATCTCTTGATTTAAGTAGTGGTGAATGTCCAATACAAACCAGTTAATTGGCTTTAAAATCACAGTGAAAAATGATATCTTAGTAGTTGAACAGCCAGTGTACACAGGCCACATATTCGTGTTAATGTGCACTTGCAATACAGGTGTTTCCCTGGAGACTGACTATGAAATAGTGAGGTAACAAGAGTCTTAGCAGAGCAGATGCCTGAACTGAGAGACTGTAGGCAGGGATATAGGGCACTGAGACTTAGAGCAGAACTCTTGGAAGTTATGCTGACCAAGGGACTTGCAGAACAGATATCTAATATAAGGTTGCACTGTGGAATGATTGGGAATGTAAGTGGCAGATGCTTTAGTGATGCTATACAGAGGGAAGGAATAGTACGGCTGGTGAATTTAAATTCCCCCAGTTGTGAAGAAGTGTAACAGACATCACATTCAACAAACTCTGTAATGTAAAACCCAGGATAGAGGTGGTGAGTGCACGTTAACTATAAAGACTGCAATAGAGTTACCTTGTTTAATAACTGGAAGAGGCCTGGCATACTGTTGTAAATTGAAGCAGTGATCCAAGTACAAGACAAAGGTTTTTTTGGATAAACAGCAGGTTAAAATGGTGGTATGAGTATCCTAACTTGGAAGCTCTTGGGACCTAAATGAGCTTCACTGTGAACACAGAGTTGCGAGCCATGTACCATGTATATCATTGTGTGAAATGCGTTCCAACTGAAGTGTGTCTTGTGCTTTTCATTTGCCTAACATGCTGATGTTGGGCAGGTCCTGCATGTACTTATTATTTGCTGAAACTGTGCTATTTGTTAAATGAAAATAAAAGAGTATTTGAAAAAAAATGTTGATAGAAGTATGAGGCAATTGTCAAGGTATGTGCCAGAATTTGGTCAGGTACTAGGCAGAGGCTGTGGACAGCCGGCTGACTAAAGAGGTGATCAGTGATCAAAGGAATTTGCTTTTTAGTCACAATAGGTATTTAAAGGGAAATTATATTCTGATAGATTCCCTATCAACAGATTTCTTCCCCTGAGAGCAGACCTGCTGATTAAACCAGGTTGAACACTCTTGCATGAAAAGGGAAGTAAAACTGGGATATGACAGGAGACCCTGATACTCCCACAGTTTGTCTATGCTGCATTCAACAGGACACTTTCCTATTCTGCTCAATGGCATAGATAAGGCTTGGAGATTATAATTGATATTTCTTGACTCACTTTCACCAGGCATAGTGCCCTGTGATTGGAGGAAAGCTGATGTAGTACCATTGTTCTAAAAGGAGGCACGATACAAACCAGAAAATTATAGACCTGTTGGCGTGACTTCCATAGTGAGTAAGATATTAGAAGGATAACTAACTGACAGTATTCAGAACCATGTGAAGACAAACAATATTATTAGGAGCCAAAATGTTTTTTTGAAGAATAGATCATGTCAGACTAATTTACTTGCATTTTATGAGAGGGTAAATATAAATCTGGACAAAGGAATTGCTGTTGATGTAGTATACTTGGATACTGTATAAACTTTGATACAGTGCCTCACAACAGGCTACTGCAAAAATTAAAAGGCTTCAGTTTGGGAGGTGGTATCTGTTCATGGATTGAGGACTTGTCAAATGATAGATGGCAGAGAGTTGTTGCAAATGGAACCTTTTCAAGTTGGTCTAAAGTTTGTAAGTGGGATGCCACAGGGTTCAGTCCTAGGCCCAATGCTTTTTAGTGTGCAGAGACACTCAGCTGCTGCAAGAGCAAATAGGCTACCATCATGCATAAAACGAGAAATAGATGCACATGATGCAAATATAATTCTACCTCTGTATAAATCCTTGGTAAGGCCTCATCTAGAATATGGAGTACAGTTTTGGGCACCAGTACTTAAAAACATACATTACTGAACTGGAAAACGAGATGAGATGTGCAATAAAACTGATAAAGGGATTGGAGCATCTGAGTTATAAAGAGAGGCTAGCCAAACTGGGTTTGTTTATGTTAGAGTAGAGGTGTATAAGTGGTAATATGATTACCATTTACAAATATATTCGAGGTCAATACAAATAAATCTCCAATGATTTATGTACTGAAAGAGCTGAGCTAAGAAAAAGAGGTCATCCATTAAGACTAGAGGAAAGGAGCTTTCGGCTAAAACAAAGACAGCAATTTTTTTTACAATAAGGGTGATAAAGTTATGGAATTCTTTGCCTCAGGATGTGGTGCTTGCAGATACTGTAACTACTTTCAAAAATGCAATAAATACCTTTGTAGCACAGAACAATATTGAGAATTATAACATTTGGTTTCAAAACAGCAAGATTGTTGATCCAGGGAAGTATCTGACTGCTATTTGAAGTCAGGAAGGAATTTCTTTACCCACTTGGGGCTTAATTGAAAATGGCTTCATTGTTTTTTTTTTTTGCCTTCCTCTGGATCAACAGGGTGGATTTGTATTGGGATGGACTTGATGGATGTATGTCTATTTTCAGCCTCATCAACAAAGTTACTATGTTAGATGCAGGCATTATTTGAGGCTTTATCACAAGAAAAAGATGGCAAAAACATCTTAGTGTATACCCAGAGATGTATTTAGATCAAATTCACATTACCAAACTGGACACAGTTTCTTGTCCAGCATAATGCAGTTCCCCATAGACCCATTATACTGAGTCTAGAAGAAAAGACTCATTATACTGAGTCTGGAAGAATGACACAGTGAATCTATTGGAACACACACTGAAACCTGGGGGGGGGAGATATTGTAGTAAATTTGTTTTGGTAGGAAACTGGTAGAGTAGATATTATGGGCTAGATTTAAAGGCAGCCGTTAAACCATCCGCTAAGTAAAAAAGGCACATCGGCCGCAAAGAACACATGGTTTACGGCAGATTCAAAGGTAAGAGTACAAGAATAGCCATCGGGCGTAGGCACTACAAAAACACATAACACAAAAACCAGCGTCGCACCTGATTTCGCATCACCGTGCGTCCCAAACACCCGTTAAAACACAACGTAAGCAAAAATGTTACATTACGGCTGCCGTTGTCTAGCAACCCTGATAGATGCACAAACAAAATTCAAACCTACAGCCAATCCCAAGGCCCCAAAGTATCAAAAATGTTCAAATACACCTATATATACCTCAAAATAACAGTCACACCCTGTCTGTGTTTCGAGTTTCAGCAAGCTAGAGCACAGGACCCAGGAGTGGAGGATAGTGTTTAGAGAGAGAGAGAGAGAGAGAAGCATACACAGGAGTAAGGTAGAGGGATCTTGGAGAGGAGAGAATTACATTTAAATAGACACATAGCACGCTTTTGCACATAGCACATACATCCATACAAACACAAACACATACATACACATAGTCTTTTTTTTTTCATCACACCTTACACATTTTAAACTTTATTTTTACAGTGTGAATCCGTGAGTGAAAGTGTGTGACAGAGAGTGAGTGGGATCGAGTGTGTCTGTGAGGGCCTGTGAGAGTGCCTGGGTGTGAGTGGGTGAATGATGGCCAGGAGAGGAGGACAGGAGAGAGGGATGGGGAGACTAGTGGAGGAGGAGGAGGAAGGTCAGGAGGGGATCCCTCAGCAGAGCAGGGGTGGGAGAGGGAGATCCGCAGGGTGGAGGGGGACCAGGCCCACAAGAACAGGCACACAAAGAAGAAGAGGGACAGATCCTGCAGTGGGACGAGGGGTAGTGCCTGGGGACCACCACACACAGGCAGGGGCAGAGCAGGCAGGACACTCCGGGTCTGACTCCTCGCATGCTGGAGCTGAGGGGGACAGGGTCAGGGATCCCCGATATACCGAGGAAGAAAACACGGCCCTCGTGGAGGCTGTGCTGGAGAGGGAGAGTGTCCTCTTCCCGGGGGAGAGACTCCCTGGCCTGGCTGTAAGGAGGAGAGCTGCCTGGAGCCAAATCTGCAGCCGAGTTAATGCGGTGGCCACCTGCAGACGGGATGTGGACTCAATAAAGAAGAGATGGGGCGACTGCAAAAGGCAGGTGAAGAAGAAGATGGGGGATGCCGCCCTGCACGACCGAGCCACCGGAGGTGGGCCACCTGTCCCCATCACCTTCAGCGCATGGGAGGAGAGGCTGCGGCAGACACTGTCAACTACCCTCATTGAGGGGGTCCCTGGAGGATCAGACACTGGGGATGAGAGGAGCCTCCACACCACTGGTAAGTGCATCACCCCAAAACCACACACCACCTCAAACCACACACCCATCACAAACAAGCACTCACATCCCAACATCTGCCCTTCATTCATCCACACAACTGCACCAACACAGCACCCTGAGGGTTTAAACAGGACGCAAGACAAGGACAAATGTCAAGGTTCAACAAGCCCAAAACCTGTCCAACTCCCTGGTTAACCCTCATGTTGCTGTGCTAATCACACACAATACACGCAAACCATGCTCAGAAAAGTGTTGTATGTCAAACATCACAATTGTTGTCACACAGTGTTACCCATGTTCCCACAGGGAATCCAGCACATAACCCCATGAGTGCTAGAGGGATCATCAATGCATCGATCAACAATGCTTTGGCAACCCCTCTGGTACTCAAAGGGTTAACCAGACAACAAACACATGTCGATAGGTTAACAATTACATGACGCATAGGGGACATTCACTAAGCGGTGAAAAAGAGCTGATGTAGAGAATTTGACACTTACATACCCTCACTTTACCAATTACAATGTTAGTCTATGGAGAATATCCAATAACAGGATTCAAGCTGCACAGGCCCCATTGTATGGACTCCATAGAAAACATTGCAGATGGGGAAATGAGGTCAGCGGAGAAGTCAGCATCATAATCAGTTCATCAGGTCCACTTAACCGCTTACTGAATCACCAACAGGATGGATCAGGTCACAAATCACAGTGCCACTGAGAATAACTGCTTGCATGTGCAACACACAGGCCAAAAACAATTACACATAACTAAAGGTGAAAAAGTTGGCCTTGGTGTTGTGTATGCAATCATTTACGCTAACTTGAATTTACATATCTCACATTTGATTCACATATAGATCCTCAGGAGTGCTGATGCCATGGATGGATGGTACACCAGACACTATTTGCAGGATACATATGGGAACCAAATATGAACCATTGAGGTTTGGTCAATAACAGGCCATGAATTATGGATATCTATGATCGGGTCTGGCTGCCTCACACAGAAGGATGGATGGGCTGATCCAGGAAAAAAAAGGCCTCAATCAATGATATCCTTCAATACTGGCTTGATTGTTGCCCCTCAGGATTCAACTTGAACAGACCTCATGGACAGAATCCTGTAATGTACATCAATCCCTGATTGCCACAGTGGTATCCCATGCATCACAATGCAATGCATAGGATACCATCATGACAACCAGAGAGGGACATGTCTAATCTGACAAAATCCAGCACTGTACGGGATGAACTGATAACATAGGGATGAATACTACTTGAATCACACTGCAGATCAATTACAAAAAGATATGTACAGAAAGATAAACGACCAGATATGTATGTGGATATGTCCCTTTCAAATGGGTACAAATATGTCCCAACAAGATGTAAACCCAGAGTTCGGTTCAGTACGTGTGATTGTCCTACTGCCCATATATGTGCACCCTCAACAAAATAACTCATATTGATATCATCATCAGAGTACATATACCTAGTATATTACACCTTACTTGGATGGGTATCAGTGGTATCAATGAAAGTTAGTTTGTGATGGCTGTACATATATAGGCAGTAAGACAATCACATGTACTGAACAGATCTCTGTGTTCATATCTATCAATGATATGTTTGTACCCATATGAAAGGTACATATACACACACATATCAGACCATATTCCTCACTGTGTACCTTGGCATGGCAATGGTTAATTTCACTTTGATGTAACATTGCAGGCATCATAAAGAGATGTTTAGAAAGATGTTACTGTATGTGACAGCTGGAGATGTTAGTCATATGACCACACGGAGGCTCTTCAGCGGACCCAAAATTGAACCAATTGGAGATGGATCCATCATTGACATGGTCCACAGAGCGTGCTTACAAACCAGGAACATTTAGTAGACAATGGCAAAGATGTAGTTATCTCCAAATGGGTCAATGTGGAGTCTGCTGAAGAGCCTCCGTGTGGTCAAATGACTGACATCTCCAGCTGTCACATACAGCAACATCTTTCTAAACATCTCTTTATGATGCCTGCAATGTTACATCAAGGTGAAATTAACCATTGCTATCCCGTTAAAGAGATAGTAATACCTAAAATGTGAAAGTAAAAATACATGTCATAGGATTGATCCACCGGGTAATGCAAGGGTATTCCCACTACTGAAAGGTGTTTCATCCCAAGAGTATAACAGCTCAAAGTTGAATATTCCATGGACAATATCACTGTGGCCTGAAAATGTACTATGCCAATGTTGCCAGACCATCCTCTGGCTAGCTTTGGTCCAGGGAGCATAAATCCACAAAGGATGATGTGGCAACAGCGCAAATGTACAATTTCACGCCACTGGGATGTGGCACCAAAGGAATTCAACTCTAAGCTGCAATACATTTAGAATAAAACACTCTTCACCAGTAGGAGTACCGTTGTTTCACACAGGGGGATAAACCATACAACATATATGTTCCTTTACACATTTCAAGTATTAATATCAATTTGACACCATCATGGCTAAGTTTACTGATCACACAATCTCAATCCTCCACACAGGTTATGTGCCTCCACCACTCCAGGAGCCCATGGAGGAGGCCACCTCACCACCCAGTGAGGAGTATATGGAGGAGGGGACCAGCCAGTGGGCACCATACCCAACTACATCCACACCTCTTGGCCAACTGGATGCCCCACCTCTGCCTGCACCACCTCTGGCTACACCACCTCTGCCTGCACCACCTCTGCCTGCACCACCTCTGGCTGCACCACCTCTGCCTGCACCACCTCTGGCTGCACCACCTTATTACAGTGACTGGATGCCCCCCACCACCTCCAGGAGCTATTACCCTCCAGCAGCAGCAGCACCACCACCACCAGGGAGGCAATGGCTGCCCGGTGATGTGGCCGCCACCCAGTACGGGCCATACTCATCCCCGACTGACCTACCCTCCTGGATGGCTCCCCAGCATGGCCCCAGGTATGATCCCAGGTGGGGGCCAAGCACATACCAGTGGCCAAGGTTTGACCCTTGGCCACTCGACTACCAACACCTGGGCCTGCTTGGGGAGCCCCAACACCCTATACGAAGGGACATGTTTACCCCACCACCTCCACCAGCACAGACATCGGTGGGCAGCAGTGGGTCCATTGATGTGGTGGGCACATACCCATCTGCAGCACATACAGCACCAGCTGAGGAGGACACAGCAGCAGCTGAGGAGGACACAGAAGCAGCTGAGGAGGACACAGCAGCAGCTGAGGAGGACACAGCAGCTGAGGAGGACACAGCAGCAGCTGAGGAGGACACAGCACCAGATTCACCAGGCACAAGCATCACCAGCAGTGAACGGCCCACGGGGATGGAAGCAGAGTGTATGGCTCTGCAAAGGAGACTACTCCGGTCAAGCCTCTGCACCAATTACAACATCACCAGGAGCCGTAGGGAATCCCGTAGAAATACTAACAGGATAGAGGCAAGGATCCATGCCCTGGAGTCGGAGGTCATGAGGATCAACACTCAACTCCATCAGCTACACACGGGGTTGATGGACCTGCTTGCACAGGTACTGGTGGAGTTGAGAGAGCTGAACCGCAGGGAGGACTTACGGTTAGAGAGGGAAAACCTGCGCTCCACAGAGGGATCCACTGCCCCCACCACCCCCTCTAATGTGACCCCCGAAGCCACACCTAGGGGGCAAAGGGTGACCAGGAGATCATCCAGGTTATCCACTTCTGCCACACAGTCTAAGCCCCCCCCAAGAAAAAAAATAAAATGCCCCACATGTTACATTTCCCCTGAATAAAGGAACATTGTGCTTTTGAATCCTGTCTGATCTGCTTTGTATTTGGTCATAGATTGGGTGGCAGAGTTGTCTCCAATGCATTGCCAAACAATTCAGTGAACACAACTTCAACCTAGGTAAGATGTTTGTGGGATGTTACAACATGGGTTCACACACACACCGTTGTACAAATTCAACTGTAAATACATCCCTGGAGCCATATTACACAACTGTGTTATATGGCAATGTTGTGTGTTGATTTTGTATAACAAAACATACCCCTTAGCCCAACATTTGGTACAACATTGAACATTCGTCTACATCATATGTTGTGTTTAACCCTTTGATAGCCAGAGTGGTAGGCAACGCATTGCAAAGAAATGCGTTGGGTACCACTCTGGCACTCAGAGGGTTAAGGGGATAGCCAAACAAACGGCTTAGCGGTGAGATAACAAGCAGGACAGATAAATGGGACATGTATCCATATTGTCTTGGATTCACACACTCATTGTGCAACAGACTTACTGGGGAAGCCAATGTTTTTAACCTAGGATTTCAATGTGTAGCACACACATTGATATCCTGAGGTGAGCATTGGGGCCTCCAGTAAGTTGAGTTGTTGTTTTTCCTAAGGGTGTAACAGACTTCACCAGTGAAAACACTTGTCCACTTGGTCATGTACTGTGATATGTCACAGTGGAGCAATATCACAGAACATTGATTATACTGAGCAACACATTAACTGTGGACAGGAATTCACTGTGGAAGTATGTCCCTTTTATCACCTCTTTATCACTCCCACAACACATTAGTGTATCACTGCCACCATCTGTTAGCGTGAATACATCACTGAGTCCACTCACTTGCAAACAAGTAGTGGAGTCCTGTGATATGGGTGATGCCTTTCCATTTATGGGGGATACTCTATCCTGAGTGTGGTTACGCATTAACAAACATATGTGTAATCCAATATATCCTCATACAGACACAGATGATTGACTAGTGGTGGTTCATCTTTATTGTGTCTCAAAGTACATTAGAACGTACATGTGTTTTCTGTGTGTATTGCCTATATGCATTGAACACTTGTATGAGAACACTAAATGTACTTTGAAACTAAATCATACTACTTGAGTAACACTGCTCTCCTGCTCATGTGTTGTCCACAAGGTTTGACAACTCTGTAGATGAGCATCCTAACTGTACAGGTTATTACACTTGTGAAATTGAACCTCTGGTCAAATATTGCATCACTAACAACATCACCAGAAATAGCAAGGGGTGATCTTTATGAAGGTGTTGTCAAGACATCAATCCAGACACATGGAAGATCTTCAGATCAAGGATGGATCATGTTATGGATGCCTGTGGGACAAGAGGACAGGATTTGGAGCTATACACCTGAACTGATCATCAAGCAACAACAATTTCGACTTTATAATCCCCTCAATCTTCTTAATTACAAGTGAGTACACAAACCATTGCTTGACAATGTGTTGTGTACTCATCTGTAACCAATTATGTGGAGAACTAAGGACATGTGCCCCTGCCCTATGAATATGTGACCCTGACATGAATACAAACATCAACAAGTGTTCTGAGAGCTCCATGGAAGTAATGAATTTGGGCTGCCACTGTGAAAGTGACAGTGGCAGCCCAATGTCATTTGTTCCATGGAACTGTTAGGACATATTTGTTGATGTGTGTATTCATGTCGGGGGCATATATGTCTGCACACTCACAGGTCAGCATGGAGTCCCTGGTAATCTGATCTACGTCTCATGACCTCTACATTGTGTGACCATACCACTGTACATCCACCCCTGTGCTGCTCTTCTCAACTGTAGCACAGTACAGGTCCCATATTGAGTCCAATGTGACGGAGTATTATCCAATGCATAGCATTGGATAACACTCTTTCGCTACAAGGCTAGCATGGTTGCTCTGGCTATGCTCATGGCAAATCAAGTTAGCTGTTGTCAATCAAGTCCTGTAAGGCGATGAACATGGGTTATGTGTTGTACCTTGTTTCTCCTGAGGGTGTGCGTGATATCCTTGGGGTCTGTATGTCAACGTGGAGAGTGGAATGGAGGATGGTTTTTGAGTCCACACACACAATTTGCCACGTCCGCTGCCAGTGCAGTGCTGTGTCACTGTTCCTGTGGGGTGAGACAGAACAAAATGTGCAGTGTGGTTAGTGTCACAGGACTGATGGGGGACGTGCATGGATTGTTTGCATGCCTCTGTTATACTCACATGTAAAGTGTTCCGTGATGAGCCTGTCTCTGATCTTTGTCCCTCTCAGGGTCTCCTCAAAATGGCCGATGTCCATGGGCACTTCCTGTATGGGGGGGTCCTGGATGTGCTCCAGCAGCCTGGTGTCCACTGCGATGTTGTGCAGTATTGCGCACGCCACAATTATGTTGCACACCTTTCCAGGTGCATACTGCAGTGCTCCCCCCGAGTGGTCCAGACATCGGAATCTTGACTTGAGGAGGCCAAAGGTCCGCTCAATGGCATTCCTCGTTCTGCCATGAGCCTGGTTGTACCTTTCCTGGGCAGTGTTCGAGGATTGGCCAGAGGGGTCAGTAGCCAGGACTTGCATCCATAGCCAGCATCACCTGTGTAATGTGAGTGACATGGTGAGACAGGGAGCACATGTTGTGTGAATGATGTTTTGTGTGGTGGACGTACTATCTGTGGGTCAGGAGCATGCTAAGCAGCATTGTGTGTACGCCTGTGTATGTGATGTGATTTTGTATTGTGAACTCACCCAAAAGCCATCCCCCTGTAAAAGTTCCATTCTCGAAATCTCTGTGGACTGAGGAGTTTTGGAGAATGTATGAATCATGTGAGCTGCCAGGATACTTTGCACAGACATTCATTATCCTCATATGGCTGTCACACACCATCTGCATGTTGATGGAGTGAAAGTTCTTCCTGTTGATGAATATCTGTGCGTCACGTGCTGGGGCCTTAATCCGGACATGGGTGCAATCTATAGCACCCATGACCCTGGGCATGCCTCCCCTGGCGTAAAAGGCCTGCTTGACGTGTATCCAGTCCATGTCGGTGGTGGGAAAATGTATATAGGTACTGGCCTTGCTTTTGAGGGCTGGCAGGACCTGGGCCAGCACCCTGTAGAATGTGGCCTGTGATATGCCAGATGCGTAACCCTCAGTGGACTGGAAGGCCCCGCTTGCCATGAAGTGTATGGCACAGAGTAGTTTCTGCAGGCCAGTTAGGGCATGGTTGTGGATGTAGATGGGATCCACCTGCTCCTTGATGACCTCATACAAGGCAATGATGCTGTCAGACCTCAACCTGTAGCGATCAATTACCTCATCATCGGTCATTCCAAAGAGGGTGACCCTTGGGCGGTATACCCTGGGCCTTGGTGGTCGTCTATACATCCTCTGCCCTCCAGGTGGGGATGGACTCCTGTGTGGCTGCTGAGCCGGAGCCTCCTCACTTGCAACAGGTGGAGGCTGTTGATCAGGCGTGCTTGGAGGTTGCTGATGTTCCCCAGCTCTCTCCCTTGCACGCCTTCTCCGCAGCCTTCGCAACAATATGTAACCCAACATACTGTTTGCTCTCTCTATCTGTCTCTATCTATCTGTATCTATCTGTCTGTCTGTCTGTCTCTCTCTCTCTCTCTATCTCTCTATCTCTCTGTCTCCCTCCCTGAGTGGAAAACAAGCCACAAGTGAGTGTGTTGAGTTGTCCCTTTAAGTACTTGCTAGGGCGTTGTGTAGGTGTGGTGATGAGGTGAGTGCTGACCAATGGTGAGTTGTTTTTGTCAGGGTAAGTGTTTGCAGGTGTGTGTGTGTGTGTTATAAGATGTGGTGTGTTGTGCTTGTTCTGTGTGTGCCATTTGCGGGCATGCAGTTGTGGGGTGCAGGTCGCGTGTTGATGTTGCCCAGGTGAGCTTGTATTTGCAGGTGTCCGCTTTGTGTGATAACCCCCATTGTTCCGTGCCATGTTGTGCTGGTGTTTTTTTGTGTGTCGTTGTCCCTGTGGTGCTGGTTGTTGTTGTGTGTGTAGTGATTTGTGTTGTGTGTGCATGTTTTTGTGTTGTTTTGGCATTGCACGGGTTAATTTTCCCATTTACATGGTTGTGCGGTAAGCATTTTGTGTGTTTTCCTATGTAACGGGTGTTTTGTTTTGGCCGTTAAGTGTCTAACGTGTGAGAAAAGTGGGTCTTAACTTTTAGCCGTTAGGTGTGTCTTTTTTTCAGCCGTTATCAGTAACGCAAGCCTTTGAATAGCTCTGGGGTATGGTTTTCCATGCGTCTGAATGCACGTAAGTGTATCGGCCGTAAGGATTATGCAACTGCCGTTAGCTGTTCTTTAAACGGATCTTTGAATTGCAACATGACACTTAACACACCCGTTAGTGATTTTTTTTACTAACGGCTGCCTTTAAATCGAGCCCTATACCTTTAGTGGTTAACTGACTATCTCTACGATGCAAGCTTTGAAGACAATTTAGGTCTCTTCTTCAGGCATAATAAAAATGAAACCTGAATACACAATACATGACAGGTGAATATTCTTGTAACTATTGTCTACAATTCTAGGCTCCAGCAGAGTCTCTTTGAAGTTGGCTAAATAACAGAAATAACATTTATTACCTTTTTTGATGCTCCAGTGAATTTTAGCCTTTAGCCAGAGATGGCTAAGCCTGTAGAATCTATGGATTAAACTGTCCGAGTCCCAGAGATATGATGTTAAATTTTAGAACACAAAATTGATATAATGATAACTAAGTCTAACTTTTGAGTGCCAGAGGAGTATACAAAGCATTACTTTGCAATGCGTTGCGTGCCCTTCTGGCACTCAAAGGGTTAATACTCTTAACTGTGGCCTGAACCACAAAAAGGAAATTATGTCACATTATTCCAAACAATAAATATAGTTTGGGGCCCTTTGGGTGTCAGGTGGCTGATCAGCTCAATGCTAGCAATGGGTTCCGCACCCCTCTGGGAACTGGAGGGTTAACCCGTAGATTCAATAAACTTAGCTATCTCTGGCTAAAGACTAAAATTCACTAGAGCATCAAAAAGTTAATACATTCTATTTGTATCATTACAAAAAGAGTCTACTGGAGCCCAGAGAATGAATTATAGACTTATAAGAATACTCATTGCCAGTATCATTTAAATGTTCAAATAATTTGCATGAGTGGTTAACTTGTCATATATTTTGTATTCAGCCTTCATTCTTTTTATGTGCAAAGAACATACCTATGTTGTCTTGAAAGCTTGCATTCTAGAGCCATCCAGGTAGCTAATAAACATATACTTTTTACTCTACCAGTCTCCTGATTTTTCTGTGGCTACCATGGTACCACCCTTTACCCACAGAACACTTAAGAAGCCCTTTACCATATACACTAAGAATAGGTATGCAAAGGAAGGGTGAGAGACATTAATCATTACCATATGATATTGGCGTAAAACTGCCAAAGTTTTTTAATGGTATGTCACACACAAATCCATTGGATACTGCTCCAGTGAATGTGCTAGGTCATATAACCTATAAAGTACTGGGGTGGGCAATGCATTAATCTGAAATGTGTGGTGCACCTCTCTAGCCCTTAAAGGTTTAAAGGAGCATAATGCCCCCACATTATGTATAGTAAAAGACAATGAGTAAGATCTTTTTCAGTGTGTTGAATTTTCCCTTTCACCCTTAGTTCCTTATAGTGTCTATCTCTCCACCATGTTATTCCTTGGTTTTCAGTCATCTGTCAGTTACAGGGCGGAGCTGAGTTTGTGTACCATGCTGAATCGCATGCTCATTCTCCATTCAGCTCACTGAGTGAAAACCTACTGTATGTCTGTCTGTCTGTCAGCTGGAACTGCATTGTCACTCAGGTATAAACACAGCTGTTCCTGTGCCAGACAGATAGTAACATAGTAAATTAGGTTGAAATAAGACACAGTTTAGATTAGATGCAGATTAGGCAGAAACCAAGGCAGGTGGTGGTAACAGAGGACTCTATTATTAGGAGGGTAGATAGGGTAATCTGCCACCAGGAATGTGAATGCTGAACAGTATGTTGTCTCCCGGGTAATCGGGTTCGCCATATTGTGGACAGGACAGACAGATTATTGGGAGAAGCTGGAAGCAATCCAGCTGTCTTGGTACATATTGGTATCAATGACAAAGTAGGAGGAAGATGGAGGTCCCTAAAGAATGATTTCAGGGATTTAGGGTGCAAGCTCAAGGCAAGGACCTTTAGGGTAGTGTTTTCTGAAACACTACCTGTGCCATGCACCAGTGCAGGTAGGAGAGGGATCTCAGGGAACTGAATGCATGGCTCAAGCATTGGTGTAGGAAGTAGGGTTTGGGGTTTTTAGAGCACTGGGCTGACTTTGCTCTTGGGTAGTACAATCTATATGGAAATGATTGATTTCACCTAAATGGTAGGGGTGCCACCATGCTAGGGAGAGAATGCTAAGAAGTTTGGAGGACTTTTTAAACTAGGAAGGGGGGGGAGGGTATAGATAGCAAAAATTGGGTAGATAGAGTAGATAGGACTGGGTCCAAGTAAATGATCATGGAGGTGGAGAATGAGGGGGATAAATGTAATAAATAGGGAGGAACTCCTATTAAATGAAGATGTAGAAAAAAGGCATTTTGGGGGTCATATATGTAAAGACTTCAAAATTAATTGTATGCTAGCAAACGCAATAAGTATGGTAGATAAAATGGGAGAACTAGAATTGCTGGCGGTTAATGAGCCTTTGGACATAATTGGCATAACTGAAACATGGTAGAATGATACACATGATTGGGCTGTAAATATAGAGGGCTATTCCCTGTGCTAGATCCAATTTTAATGGGTGATATTAGTGAGGAAACTGACCATAATGCGGAGTCCTTATGGGTAGAAACTGAGACTAAATGTGGTGTAAAAGGTAAAAAAAAGGTGTTAGTGGGTATATGCTACAAACCACCAAATATTGATGAGAATGTTGAGGCCCAACTGCTATTGCAAATGGGGAAAGCTACAGCTTGGGCATACTATAATTATGGGAGATTTTAACTATCCAGATATCAACTGGAATAATGAGACCTGTCAGAGTGCTAAGAGATTTTTGGCAAAAAGCCGAAATAAAAATATGACCGAAAATATGGCCGAAAATTTGTGGCACTGGATTAGAGGTTACCGCGGGAATAAGCAATTGAAATAAGCAACTCTAATGGCGAGTCAATCCAGCGCTGCTCTGGGATCTCATTTAACCCTGATGGGATTAATAATAATAATAATAATACTAATATTTTCCTTAACCTGCAATATCAGCATTAAACATCGCTATAAAATACAATAAATTGTGCTCCTCTCACAATCAGATTTGCCTGCTGAGCGCCGCTCCAGACTTTCTCTCTCTCTCCCCCCTCTTCAAGCATGCCCCTTGCTGTTCATTTTAATCATAGACTGGGATAAATTATTTAAAGTCAAAAATACTGAGGAAATGTGTCAGAATTCAAATTTAGGTTGCAGAAATGTACCCAGCAGTATATACCATTGGGGAACAAATGCAAAAGAAGTGGATTACAGCCATTGTGGTTAACTGCAAATGTAAAGAAGGAAATGGCAAGGAAAAAAAGCATTTAAAATATTTAAGTCTGAAGGAACTGAACATTGTTTTTTAAAATACAGGGAGTGCAACAAAGATTGCAAAATGGCAAAAACTCGAATTGCAAGGGACAGAAAGACTAATCCAAAAAAGTTTTTCAAATGCATAAATAGCAAAAAACTTTAAAGTGAGTGCATTGTACCGTTCAATGGGTGAGTTGATTAGAGAGGACAAGGAAAAAGCCGATGTTCTAAACACTTTCTTTGCATCAGTATATATAAGGGAACAATGGATGGTAGAAGAGCCTCATCAAGTAACAAATAAAACCATACCATTATCAGATATTGGGTTAACACAAGAAGGGGTCATGGGAAGACTGAACAAAATTAAAACTGACAAAGCACCTAATGGTATACATCCAAGGGTTCTTCAGGAACTCAGTTCAGGGTTAGCAAGACCCCTATTTTTACATTTTAAAGATTCTCTCACCACAGGCTCAGTGCCACAAGATTGGTGTAGAGCAAATGTAGTGCCTCTATTTAAGAAGGGAGATAAAACAGAACTTGGGAATTAATAGACCTGTGAGTTTGACCTCTGTAATGTGAAAACTGCTAGAAGGGATAATAAAGGACTATATTCAGGATTACACCACCAAAAATAAGATTATTAGCAGGAATCAACATGGTTTTATGAGGAACAGATTGTGTCAAACTAATCTTTTCAGCTTCTATGAAGAAGTACGTAAGAACTTAGATAATGGGAAGGCAGCTGATGTAGTATATCTAGATTTTGCAAAGGCAACTAATACAGTGCCACACAGGTGGCTGGGGTATAAAATAAGGAAATTGGATAAAAAACTAGTTGAAGGATAGTGATCAGTGTGTGGTTGTAAATGGACAAATCTCCATTTCAGTTAAAGTTGAGAGTGGAGTACCTCAGGGTTCAATACTTGGTCCACTGCTTTTTAACATGTTTATAAATGACTTGGAAATAGATATAGAAAGCAAAATATCAATATTTGTAGATGACACTAAATTATGCAGGGTAATTAATTCAGAACAGGATATTTACTCTCTACGGAGGGATTAACATAAAATGTCAGATTGGGCAACCAAATGGAATATGAAGTTTAATGTGTGAAAGTGTAAAAGTCATGCATTTGGGAAGAAAAAATCCCAGTGCTACAGATAAACTTAACGGAATCATGTAAGGGGACTCGTTGGTAGAAAAAGACCTGAGAATCCTTGTAAACTACAAACTTGGAAAAAGTGACCAGTGCCAAATAGCAGTAGCAAAAGCAAACAAAGTCCTGTCTTGCATAAAAAGGGGTATTGAAGCAAGACTGGATAACATCATTTTGCCATTTTAAAAATCATTGGTAAGACCTCACCTCGAATATACAGTATAGTTTTGGGCACCAGTTATGAAAAAGGATATACTAGAACTGGAGAAGGTACAGAGAAGAGCAACAAAATTAATAAAGGGAATGGAGGACTTGACACATGAGTAACGACTAGACAAACTTGGTTTATTTACTCTAGAGAAAACATAACTAAGAGGAGATATTATCACAATGTACAAGTATATGAGAGATCAATATAAGGATCTCTGTCGTGAGCTATTCATTCCAAGGCCTGATCAAATGACCAGGGGACACACCATGAGATTTGAGGAAAGGAGGTTTAGACTTCAGTAGTAGGGTTCCTTACAGTAAGGTCTGTTAAAATGTGGAATTCCTTGCCCAAGGATGTGGTTTTGGCAGATACAATGGATACAGTTAAGAGAAGATTAGATACATTTCTTTCATATCGAAACATACAGTGTTATACTGTGTATTAGTAGGCAAATCAGGAAGGTCTGATAAAGACCAACTTATTTGGTAGCAGGAAATCTATATCATTCTCATTTATCTGGGTTATGAGACAAGGGTTGAACTTGATGGACTTGAGTCCTTTTTGAACCTAATATACTATGTTTCTATGTTACTATGTTACAAGTCCATCAAGTCCAACCTTTGTCTCATAACCCAGAGACATGAGGATTATATAGCTTTTCTGCTCCCATTAAGTTAGTCTTTATCAGACCTTCCTGTTTTGCCTACTAATACAAAGTATAACTCTGTATATTCCCTTTTGAAAGAAATGTACTGATCTTCTCTTAAAAGTATCCATTGTGTCTGCCATAACCACATCCTTGGGCAAGGAATTCCATCATTTAACAGACCATACTGTAAAAAACCCTTTCCTATACTGCAATTGAAACCTCGTTTCCTCTAATCTCAAGGGGTGTCACCTAGTTATTTGATCAGGCCTTCGAATGACTAGCTCACCAGAAAGATCTCTGTATTGACCTCTCATATACTTTTACACAGTGATAAGGTGTCCTCTTAGTTGTCTTTTGTCTAGAGTAAATATACCAAGTTTGTCTAGACGTTTATCATATGTCAAGTCCTCCATTCGCTTAATTAATTTTGTTGCTCTTCTCTGTAATCTCTCCAGTTCTAGAATATCCTTTTTCTTCTGTGTTCTCCCCAGCACTGTGTTAACATTGGGTTTTATCCTCCACCTTCACCTGGTAGGACTGAACAAATTGTGTATATAAGGTTACTCCTCCTCTTCCGCTCCAGTTTTCTTCTGTCCTACTAGCTGGAGGAAGTGAGGTGAGTAGCCTCTCTGTCTTTAAAAGAAAAAAAAAGAAAAGAAAAGAAGAAATAAGAATTGCATGGCTCGGATCATCTGCTCCCAGTCAGCAGATGTATTTACTCCTTCCCCCACAGTGTATGTGGATAGGAGTTTAAAATGAACCCATACCGCTCAGTTTTTTGCTCCCATTGCCTGAAGTATCTGGCTTCCTATGTCGGACAGCAGTTCTAGCATCTTCCTCGTGGTACCGGGCGCATCGGGATGCCGTCAGCAGCGGCGGCGCCATCAACATGGGTAAGCATGAATGGAAGGGGGAAACTGTTGCCGGCATGAAATTTATCTCAGCAAGTCAGAAAAAGGCGCCCAAACGACATGCGCTCCAGCGGTGAAACGCATGGTGAAAGGTAGGAAATGCTGAAATTTAATTTAATAGTTATCTTAATAAAGTATTGTATTTTAACTTTCTAGTCCAGTTAGTCAGGATGTCTACCCCAGCTAAGAGTAATAATTCTAAAGATAAGTCTGATTCTAGTGTCCCTAAGGATAGTGGTGGTTCAGACGTTAAGGCTGCTAAGGTTAAAATTTATATGGGCTGTGATAAGAAAAACCTGTCTGTTGAAGGTTCAAAATTATGCATTGAATGTCTAAAGAAAGCTGGAGTGCAGGAAGTTCCACAGCAGTTTCAAAACTTTTTGGCCTGGATGCGGAACTCAGTGAAGGAAACTTTTGTAGCAATGCAAGAAGCTGTGAACCCAAAAAAGAGAGCAAGTACAGATGATTCAGGTGAAGGTACCTCTGCAGCTAAAGATGTAGATATGGGAGAATCTAACAGCCAGGAACCATCCGACTATACATCAGAGGAAGAAGAAGGTGAAATCATTGAGGGAGTTGGTTGTTTTGCCTTAGAGAAGATCGACGGCTTTGTCAAATATATAAGAAAAACGCTAGGTATGGAAGAAGAGCAGGAAGAGGTCAGCATTGTGGATACATCCTTTTTGGGAAATCAAAAGACATCCCCAGTGTTTCCTGTACATCATTCCATCACAGCTATAGTACAGGAGGAATGGAAGAAGTCTGACAAGAGATCTAGTACAACAAAAAGATTTTCAAGGATGTATCCATTTCAAGAAGAGGATGTTAGCCTATGGTCTACCCCTCTTAAAATCGATGCTGCAATGTCAGGTTTGGCAAAGCACACAACCATTCCTCTGGAAGATGGGTCGGTTCTAAAGGATCCAATGGAAAGGAGAATGGAGGCTGTCTTGAAGAAACAATACACCTTAATAGGTGTGATGGTACCAGCAGACACCCAGCGCTGGTGTCACCGTCAAGGATCACTTCTTCCCAGAATCCACCAGCAAAGGCTCCCGCAGCATACCGCAATGTACTCTGAATCACCAGGCAGAACCAGTGTCAGAGTAACCAGAACCACACTCTGGATACAGCAAGCTTAACCTCACCAGACAACACCAGTGTAGGTAAGACAAGAACACAACACACAATGGTATAAACATTTGGTGTACACATCATACAATGGACCAGACATGATTACATTATTTGGACAAAAGAGAACTGTTGTGAGGTAAACACTGGGACAAAGGGCTGAGGGGCTGGAATACACATTGTACAACAAAGGCCAGGGGGTTGAAGCATCTTTGAATATTCCGCTTCAACCCCTGGCCAATCCAGTGCCTAGAATTGGCTGACCAATCCTGGTGGTTCTAGTCACGGCTAGCTCGGCCAATCAGACTCTGTAGGCGGGCAGCTAACAGACCAATCCCTGGGCTGCCTACTTTCCCCCATGTTAACTCTATGGGGGACCTTTAAACTCGTCACCCAGGGCATTGGCCAATCAGGAAGCCGCCTACTTCCCTATGTAAAGTCAATGGGGCTTTTGAATAGTTCTGCCGGCTGTCCTCGGCCCGTGAATTCCACTCTTTAGCGGGAGAAAGTATAGTTCCAGGGCATGGGACACTTCCCAGTCCTTCTCTCCGGCCCCTGCTTCTGACAGTAGCAACCTGCACCCGTAACAATAGGAAACAATATTAAAATAGCTACAGCTTTTGCATCCATTGGAAGAAAAGATCAACTCATCAGTCTCAAGATCTAGGCTGTTGAAAGAAGTGGCTGTCATCAAAGAGGCAAATAGTTTCTTATGCGATGCATAACTGGATTCTGTCAGATTGGCAGCAAAGGCTTTGGCACTGTCAGTATCCTCAAGGCGGGCACTCTGGCTGAGATTATGGGGAGCAGACATACCTTCTAAAAACAAGCTTATTCCATTACCCTTCAAAGGGGAAAAGTTGTTCAAAGATCATTTAGAAAAAATAATAAAGAAAGTTACAGGAGGCCATAGTACTTTTCTGCCCCAAGCCAGAATAAACAGATCATCTCCAGTTCGCTCCTCTCATTATAGATCTAAGAGTTATTCCTTTCGAGGTCAAGGGAGATACCAGAACAGACAAGCGGAATCCAAGAGACAGTTTAGCCAAAACACAAGAGGTTCCTTTTGAAGAGAATTGCCTAAGAAGACATCATTTAAGAAAGAATTATGAAGATCAGCAGGTCCTGTCTCAGGAGCAGGTAGGGGGTCGCCTGCAGAAGTTTGTAGATTGCTGGGGAACTCAGGACAAGTGGGTTCACTCTATCCTACAGACAGGATATCCGCTGGACTTCAGAATGACGCCTTTAAAACAGGAATTCAAGTCTTCAAGGATCCCAAGGAATTCAAAGATGGCAAAACTTTTCAAGAAAGAAGTCCAACTCCTAGTCAAGAAAAATGTGGTGAAGAAAGTCCCAGAAGAGCAGAAATACACTGGGATCCATTTGCTGTACCAAAGACATCAGGGGCATGCAGGATTATTCTAGACTTGAAATCTCTCAACAAGTACTTGGTACAGAGGCGCTTCAAGATGGAATCAATAAACTCAGTTATAAGATCAATTTGCCCAAACAACTTCTTGACAAAAATAGACCTCCAGGACGCATACCACCATATCCCAGTAAGAAAGGAAGATCAGAAGTTCCTAAAGTTTGCCATAGAAGGGAGACATTTTCAATTCAGATGCCTTCTGTTAGGGCTATCTACTGCCCCAAGAACATTTACAAAGGTGTTAGCGGCAACCTTAAAGTCCATAAGAAAGGAAGGGATTCAGATTATCCCGTATCTGGATGATCTCCTCATTGTAGCAGAGTCCAAAGAAATGGCAGCACATCACACAAAAAGGGTATTAGCACATCTGTCAGACCTAGGATGGTTAGTAAATATCAAAAAGAGCCAGATTATCCTAACACAGAATCTGATATTCCTGGGGATAAGACTGGACACCAAAAACTCTATAGCAACCCTATTGGACGAAAGAGTGCAAAATGTCATCAAGAGGATTCAGGAGTTCAAGAAAAAGAAAGTTCAGACAGCACAAGCTATTATGGAAATCCTAGGAGTAATGACTTCAGTAATCCAGATAGTCCCATGGGCAAGATATCACTCAAGGGCTCTGCAAGTATACTTCCTGAAGCATTGGACTGTTCACAGGGATCCTTCCCAAATGGTCCAGCTTCCTCCAAGAATCAAAACAACCCTTGCTTAGTGGGTAAAAAGAAAAAAATCTAACACAGGGAACACCATTAAGAGACCATCACTGGGAGATCATTCACACAGACGCAAGTTTGTCAGGATGGAGAGGAACCTGGAACTCCAAGATTTTACAAGGAACATGGAGAGCAGAAGAGAGGGATCTATACATAAATGTGTTGGAAGTAAAAGCAGTAAAGATACACTTTACTCCATTTCCAAGATCAGTTAAGAGATACTGCAGTCCATATCAGTTCGGACAACATGACCACTGTCCAATACATAAGGAACCAGGGAGGAACAAGGAGTCTGTCCTTAAACATGGAAATGTTCCCATTATTCCAGTGGGTGGAATTAAATCTAAAGGAGATATCAGCCTCACAGGAACCCAGAACTTAAAGGCAGATGTTTTAAGCGGGGTAAAGCTACAACCAGGGGAATGGTCTTTAAATCAGGAGATATATCTCCAAATAGTCCACAAGTGGGGGAATCCAGATATAGACCTGATGGCAACAAAGGAAAACTCAAAATGCATAAAGTATTTTTCAAGATGGAGAGACAACCAGGCAGTAGCGCAAGATGCCCTGAAGCAACCCTGGATTCACTCATTAGCTTATGTGTTTCCTCCAATACCTTTAATAAGGGAAGTGATCAGAAAAATCAAGATGGACAGAGCAGAGGTCATACTTATAGCTCCAGATTGGCCCAGAAGATCTTGGTACTCAGAGATGGTGAGACTATCATGCCATGAGCTATGCATACTTTCAAAGCAGAAGGATCTTCTACATCAGGGGCCGATATATCATCACAATCCGGAAATTTTCCACCTAACAGCCTGGAGGTTGAGCGGCAATACCTAAGAGCAAAAGGTTGTTCGGATAAAGTCATAAGAACCATCGTCTCAGGAAGAAAAGCCTCTACTAACAGAATTTATGATAGAATTTGGAAAACCTTTAGGTGTTGGTGCATTAAAAATAAGATTTCTAAACACAATGTACCTACAGCTACAGTTCTTGAGCTCCTACAGAACGGATTTGATCTGGGCCTCAGTCCTTCATCATTGAAGGTTCAAATATCAGCCCTATCTGCAGTGTTTGTCAAGCACTGGGCAGAAAAAGACCTGATCAAGAGATTTATCAGAGCAGTAGAGAAGGCTCGCCCTAGGGTTAGGGAAATTGTACCATCATGAGTCCCATATCTTTGAACCTATCCAGCAGATATCCATCAAGCACTTGACTTGGAAGACGGTGTTCCTTATGGCTATCATCTTTGCTAAAAGGGTGAATGAACTACAGGCCTTCTCTTGTCAGAGCCCATAACTAACTTTCCACCAGGATAAGGTAGTTTTTAAGATGAAGCCTACTTTCAGAGGTAAATTGATATCAGAATTTTACTTACATCAGGAAGTGGTTCTTCCCTCGTTTTGTAATAATCCATCAGGAGACAAGGAGAAGAGGTTACACTTTCTGGATTTAGTGAGATGTATTGCTATGTACTTAGAAAAAACTAAGGACTTTAGATCTTCAGATTCCCTATTTGTCCATTTCCAAGGGAAAATAAAAGGGACAGCTGCCTCAAAACCATCTATATCTAGATGGATCAGGCAGTGTATAATGGCCGCATATAAGAAGGCTAACTTAGTCCCTCCTTTGAAGGCGAAAGCTCATTCCACCAGAGCAGTATCCACTTAATGGGCAATGAAGGCGAGTGCCTCTCCAGCTGAGATTTGTAAAGCGGTAACCTGGACTTTGGTGTCTACCTTCATCAGACACTATAAATTGGATGTAGCATCCTCAACGGAAGCCAAGTTTGGACGGCAAGTGCTGCAGGCGGTGATCCCTTCTTGAATCAGGGTAGGAAATAAGTATGCCTTACCTGCTGTTTTTTATCATGATATTGTAATAATTTTTTTCTAAACCTTAGATATGATAAGAGTATGTTAAAATAATTTTCCTTCCCATTACAAGCTTTGGTATATCCCAATGTTAACACAGTGCTAGAGAGTACAAAGAAGAAAGGGTGAAATTTACTTATCAATATTTCCTTTTCTTCTGTGTATCTCCACAGCACACCCACCCTGTAATTAACCTGTTCTAACTTCATATATTGCTTAGGTCCATCAGCTTGGCTAAAAAAGATAACTGGAGCGGAAGGGGAGGAGTAACCTTATATACACAATTTGTTCTGTCCTATCAGCTGAAGGTGGAGGATAAAACCCAGTGTTAACACAGTGCTGTGGAGATACACAGAAGAAAAGGAAATATTGGTAAGTAAATATCACCCTTTCCGAATGGGTGCCCAAAACTGCACTGAATATTCGAGGTGAGGTGTTACCAATGATTTGTACAGTGGCAAAATGATGTTAGCCACTCTTGCTACAATACCCCTTTTCATGCAAGACAGGACTTTGTTTGCTTTTGCTATTACTATTTGACACTGGTCACTGTTTCCAAGTTTGTAGTTTACAAGAATTCCCAGGTGTTTCACTAGCAAAGAGTCCCCTAAAATGATTCCATTAAGTTCATAAGTAGCATTGGGATTTTTTTCTTCCCAAAAGCATGACTTTACACTTTCCCATATTAAACTTCATATTCCATTTGATTGCCCAATCTGCCATTTCATGTAAATCCATCTGTGTAGAACAAATATCCTGTTCTGAATGTAATTTCCTGCATAATTTAGTGTCATCTGCAAATATTGATATTTTGCTTTCTATATCTATTTCCAGGTCATTTATAAACATGTTAAAAAGCATTGGACCACATACTGAACCCTGAAGTACTCCACTCTCAACATGTATTGGAGAATTGTCTATTTTCAACCACACACTTTTCCTTATCCTTCAACCAGTTTTCTCTCTGATTGCAAAGGTTATCCCCAGCCCCAATTTCCTTATTTTATACCCCAGCCACCTGTGTTGCACTGTATCAAATGCCTTTGCAAAATCTAGATATACTACATCAGCTGCCTTACCCTGATCTAGGTTGCTCTTACTTCTTCATAGAAGCTGACTTAAAAGCAAATAAAAAAATTTGTGGGAAAACTACTTCATATGTAGGACAAGAGACATGATGGCAAGAGGGCAGAAGAGTATAGCAAATTGGTAAGCAGGGGAGAAGAGGATAGCAAGGGAAGGAGAGTTCATTCTTTTGCCTACAGGCAATACAGAGAATTTAGCACCATGAACAGCAGCAGCCCAACCTTAAATATTTGAGTATCAGATGGTTGACAACACATTACTCTCCTCTCAGGTACTCAAAGGGTAAAGAAAGACCTGCTGTTCTTGATGATAAATTATTTATGATGTCTGAGGGTGAATGTGGTGCAACTGCCAGTTGTTTACATTGAGTCTGTTGTTGGAGATTCAATCATGCTCCATATCAGTGTTTGGACAACAGGCTCCATGTAAAACCATGGCAGACAACTGTATTGTGGAGTATTGTGACATATGGCAAAACCAATGTCAGATGGATTGTCTCAAGCGAAGGCTATAGGCCCTGCTGAGACAGTGTGGAGAGTGAGGGAGTGAAAGGGTTAACAATACCAGACTCATGGTTACCCTTTACTATTCCTAGCAACCACCAAATTAACCCCTGAAATCCCTCCTGCACTATCAACCCAGTACTACAATTTGCTGCCACCACTAAGACTTTATATCTGTGCGTTCTAGGTTACCCCAAACACAACAGAATTACAGTATAAAATCGCCTTAATAATCAGACATATAGAATTAACCATTTAGTAGCGTGTTCTAACTGAGCTTCTTTCAGAGTAGTGAGTTCATATTAGAGAACAGAGACAAGAGCTGATTAATTGAACATTTAATCTGAAAAAAGGATTCACAGTGCTAGTTACAAGAATACAGAAATAAAGGACATACACAAATACAGATTACACATTAGCAAAACAGTCGATAAAATAAAATGGGAGAAACACAAGAAATCCTTAAATACAATTACCGATAGTTTGAGAGTCCTTGCGGGAACTTCCAATGGTATATCCCCCTTCAGTTGTTACAAAGAAACTCCCTGTTTTTATTCAAAATCCCATATTAAATAGGAGTCCACACTTGCTTCTAAGAGGCCAGACCCTGTGGGCGCTACCTGGGAGGGTCAGGGGTTTGGCCTAACCGTTTACAGCCTACTCAATTAGACCTGTGAGGGATGTTACTGCAAAGTCCTACCTAAAATGTCATAAGTCTTCCCAAAACATACAACCCACAGCACACTTCTATAATGTTATAATAATCATATTCCTCATATCTGTGTGAATATCTGGACACCAAACGTGCCGGGTCTAACTGGTTGCAAAGTGGCTATTCTTTTAACTCATAGCAGGAACACCTCCCCCTGGCATGTTTGGTACCCACCAAAAGGAGAAAACTTGGGCATTTTAAATCTATAGTTTTACTGAACCATTTTACACAATATATACATGTTCTCCCTATTTCAGGTTATTTGGGTGTCCCCTGGATAATACTCTCCCCAGAGCAGATGGTCCCATATCTTTTATGACCCGTACATCCTGCTCAGGTGATGTTATCTATTCAGCTAATTTTATGGCCTAGGACTGGTTCTCTTTGAATAACATACAGGTCAGCAAACAAACAAACAAATTACACAACCCAGAGGGCCAACTCATGCCTTGGAATGACATGTATAATATGAGACTTCATAGAAAGATATGACAAGATCCACAATTCACCAGCATGAAGGCAAATTTGTTTCTGTGAGTTCTGAAAGCATCATAAGCTATTTTATATAGAAAATTCCCTCAATTAATCAGAATTCAATATGCAAATTAGACTTTGCTGAAGAGACAATGAAACACTGTAAATGTGGTGAAGGAATAGAACACTCATGGCAATGTAGGCATATTTGAGGCATAATTACAAGATGACAAAGACAGCTTAGTACATACCACGAGATGGATTTGTGTCAAATTCACCACAATATCACCAAACATGGCATGCCAAGACTGTCACACAATTCCATCCTTTGCTGACTAATGATGGTCCAGTGTAACGGACCCTCGGCCGTTACTTGGAGGTTATTTGTGAAGTTATGGAAGATCGCCACCTAGAAAGACTTGTAACAGGCCGTGGACCATTACTTGTCAGCGTAGCTGGGGTTACATGAAGAACAGCTCCTCCAAAAGACTGGATTCACCTATATAACGGGCCGTAGACCATAACATGGAACTTTATGGAGTTGTAGAGAATCAACTCTTTCCAAAAGACTGAGATCCACAAACGATAAACAGGTGGTAGGCTGGCTGCCATGCAGGCAACATGTTCAAAAAGCCCCATAGACTTTACATAGGAGAGTAGGCAGCTTCCTGATTGGCCAAATCTCTGGGTGACAAGTTTAAAGGTCCCCCATAGAGTTAACATGGGGGAAAGTCGGTGGCTCAGGGATTGGTCAGTTAGCTGCCCGCCCAAAGGTTCTGATTGGCTGAGATGGCCATGATGATCTTGGCCAGGATTGGCCATCTGATTCCGGACTCATGATTGGCCAGGGGTTGAAGCGGAATATTCAAAGATGCTTCCAGCTCCTGGCCCATTGTCTCAAATGTGTATTCGAGTCCCTCAGCCTTTTGTCCCAGTGTTTACCCTTCCTCAGTCCCTTTGTATAAATAATGTAATCATGTCTGGCCCTTTGTATTATGTTTGCACCAAATGTCACTGTCCTTTGTCTGGTATTATATCTTAATGTGGCTCACTATGTATAAAAGAACTGAAGTTTTGGGCAATAAAGTGTGTTACTTTGGAACCTGAACTGCATCCTTTGTCTCTGTCACTGGGTGGTATTAAGTGTCTCCTTTTGACCCCAATCCTAGGAAGGAACGTTGGGAGAATGACCAGCAAGGCTACCTGCTCGTAGCCCCTTCAGGAGAGAGAAAACCTGGCACAACGCTCTAAGTCCATCTCGTGGACTTAGGTATCTGTTACATCCTGGCATGTGATTGGGAAGCAGACTGTATCATAGCACTGCACTGCAAATGTCCAAAGAGAGGACACTTTTGTTTTAGGTGGTGGTGCAGGACTCAGAACTTATGGGTAGAGCATTAAACATATTTGAAGGTTAATTCATGACCTACTGACACCTCTTTGTGTAGCTGAACAAACAATTTAGAGCAAGATAAAAGTTTTATGTACATAGACTAATTTTTATTAAGGGGAAAATATGGTTAAACAAAGGCATACTAAAGAGGTCAAAATTGCTCTTGTGCTCTAGTGTAAAAAAGCCATTGTCACCAAGGGGTTAAATTACTATGATAACATTTATTTACATCTTTCCCTTCTCCCATGTGATGTTTTTATCCATTCTTTATTTGTATTTTATAATCTTCCTATTTAAATGTTCCCATACTCCTGTTCTCTTTCAAATCTATGATTAAGTGCTGGTATATGGTAAAATGTGTTAGGTAGCTGGGGAGTACACCTGTTCCTTTCTTACATGTGGCCTATATTTGGTTGCTGAATGATTTTAACAGGAAGAAATAAAACCTATATTGATTTTATATTGAGCAGTTTTATAATGATGTGCTTTGAGTGCAGACCAACCTCCTTCCTGTCAGAAGTCAAAGTGCAGAATTGTCTATAAAGTGTCAGGGACAAGATAATAACCTTTCTGATTAAAAGAGGGGCAAGCCCTTACCTCGTGGCATTAAATGCTTTAGCACTTGTCACTTGTTACAAACCTGAACAGACAAATTACTCAGAGGCTTTATAAAAAAGTCTACACGTGCTTTAGAAAAACATGTTGCGTTTTAAAAAGATTTACAGATGCTAGTTTGGAGTACATATTTCAGTTTTTATAACTGCATTACATTTTAGGTGTTAGTGTCTCTTAAAGTAATTGAAAGCAGCTTTGAGACCAGTACCCCCCCAAGCTAAGCAACCCAGCACTGAACAAGCTAAAGAGGACTGTTTATGCAGATCTGCCTTGGAATAAAAATCACAATGCAGCCTTGACCAGTTTTAAACTCATTCAGTGAAGGGTTGCTCAGTTTTGCTCAACTTAGAAGCAACTGTCAAGGTTTTGCTGAGCTGCTCCCATTCTGCCTATTGATTCTGCTGTCTGAGCTAATCTAGTGTTCTGCTATCCACAGCTGCTGTCTTCTGAGTTTCTGGCTCTGGCTGTATCAGCTGATCTCTCTGATTACTCACCTGACTGTTATCAGCCAACCCTCTCAGGGTATTTATAGCAGCTTGGATCACTTCCTCATTGTCCTTGTGTTTGTTTGCTGACCTCTTGCTGCTGGCTGCTGTGGACTTTGATGCGTTCCTGTTTGCTGTGTTCCAGACCATCGGCTTGTTCCAGACTTTGCTGACTTCTGTGCTTCTGACCCTTGACTTGTTCCTGACATTGCAGACTTCTGGTTTCCTGACTCTGGCTCGGCTGAATACCTGTCTTGATTCCTGGCCTTGGCGTGTCTTTTGGTTTATGCTCTTGGATCATGCTTTTGTTTTTGTTGCACTAATAAAGGTGTATTGCATTTTACCTTTTTGTGTCCTGTCTAGTTCCTGGTCCATAACAGCAACATTGCTTGATGTATGGGCGATGCACTAAGATGTGATAAAGTGATGATAAAGTGGATATGACTTCTACAGTATTCTAAACTCTCCAAGTCCTATTTTATTTTACGGAGTCAATGAGCTAAGAGATCTCTAACTTGAGAGATCATAGTGCATAGGCTCCATAGAATAAGATATAACTTGGAGAATTTTGAACACTGGTGAAGTCATGTCCCGTTTATCGCCACATTATCACCTCTTTATCACACCTTAGTGCATATCCCTCCAGGTGACAGAGAGTATATTAGTATCTTAGTAAGGGTAGACACAAAACAGAAGATCAAACAAAAAACTATAGGGACCAGGTATCAAGATTTGGTCTCCAAGCCCTAACAGTTAAGAGATCAGTTCAGCTCACTGATGATGCCCATTAATCAAATGTGGGTAAAGTCCTATTAAAATCGGAGTTTTTATTGTTTATATATTAAAATTGTACAACAACACACACAAACATATACTGAGTAGATCATCTCATTATCACTAATTTGTTGTGACACGAGATCCCTTTAAAAACTAAAATAAATGAATTGTTAACGTGGGGTGAATACGGGGTTAATTTGTGGGATGTGTCTTCACATCAAGAGTGACTAGGTTACACTTAGATCGTATAAGGAATACTTATTAGTGTTTCAGACAAGATTTATACTAATAGCTCAACCAACCACTGGGTTGGTGGGAGGATCAAATTGTATTCACAGATTCTATGATGGAATTTACAGATAAAATCGCTTTATGGCTTCGATATATCGATGATGTCATTATAGTGTGGACAGGCAGTATATTGGATTTTGAAAAATTTGTTAATATATTAAATACCAATGATATAAATTTGAAAGTTACCACTTCTATCAGTCATGAAGAAGTTCCATTTTTGGATATTAAGATCAAAAGAGATCAATTCAATCAGATAGCCACCACATTATATAGAAAAGAAACATCTACAAATAGTTTATTAAGAGCTGACAGTGGACATCCACGCAACTTAAAGAATGGAATACCGTTTGTACAGTATCTTAGAATTAGGAGGATCTGCAGTAGTCTTGAAGATTTTAAAAGGGAGGCAGCTGATTTGCGTATAAGATTTAAAAAAAGAGGATATAGTAATAAAGTGCTTAAAAAAGCATATCAAAGAGCTCTGGCATTGGACAGAGACAATTTACTAGTGTCCTCCAAGAAATCACATAAATCAAACACAGATGAGAAAACCATTCGTATGATAGGGACGTTTTGTCATGAACACAAACAGATTCAAAACATCCTCAAACAACATTGGATGATTCTTATGGAGGACCCGGATATAAAAGAAGTGGTTGGAACCTACCCACATATCACATATCGTAGAAACAAAAATTTAAAGGACATGTTGGTTAATAGTCATTATACACGTCCTAAATCGACTACTTGGTTAAAATCTGACATTAAAGGTTTCTACAGATGTGGGGGCTGCTCTGCCTGCAAATATATGGAACAATCAAAGATTTTTGTCAGTAATGCAACCAAAAAGGAATTCTCTATACGTGACTTCATCAATTGTAAAACCTCAGATGTAATTTATTTGATGTCTTGTCAATGTGGTAAACAATATGTGGGCAAGACAAAAAGAGAATTGAGATGTAGAATTTTGGAGCACTTGGGAGATATTCGTCATGGTAGAGATAAACCAATTTCAAGGCATATTAACAACTGTCATAATGGAGATACCTCCTTGATAAGCTTTAAAGGAATAGTAAAAATACCATCTAATCCCAGGAAAGGAGACATCAATCATAAACTGTTACGTTGTGAGGCGGAATGGATTTATACCTTAAAAACAAGGACCCCATGGGGCTTAAATGAAGGTTTTACCTTCACTCCGTTTGTAAAAGAATAAGATTACAGGACTTTCCCGTGCAAAATGATTATATTATATATATTTTTCAAAAACCTATAAAGTTAGAGTCCAAAACATAGATGTGATAAATTTGGTGACTATACCATGAGATAGCCAATAAGTAGAAACATATTATTTTACTAATATTAATAGACATCAAGTCACAAAATGAGAGAAATGATTAATATGAGAGATATAATCGATATTGATGGAGACCTATATAATAAATAATAAAACATTTTTTAGTCTCTCTAAGATAATATCTTACATGTTTCTTCTATCTTGTGGATTTTTTATGGTATATTTATGTCAAGCATCTTCACTCTATACACATAATATTTGGGTTAAAAATATCTTTATGTTTCTTCAAATCTTGGGAGTGACATAGAAATATATATAATGCACATGTCTATCTAATATGTATTTCATTAAAGGTCTTCTTTATAAGATACAAAACCAGTCAATTTATTAGTGATTCTGAACTAAAGCAAATATTTTTGTCATTCATCGCAACAGAAAGTGGCCCGCCCACTGACGTCATGAGTACAAGCCCCGGACGTAGGGTATTTAAATCCGGTTTGAACACACAATCGGTAATGCTTGCCCCTGACGAAGCCGTGTGTGCAACGGCGAAACGCGTTGGGCTATGCACAGTGTTGTTGGGGGGGGGTTGTTCAATATAGAAAAATATGAGATGATAAGCATTCGCATAGATTAGGATACACAGCGATATTAGTAGACAGAGTGTCTTGCAATTCTATATTGAGCGCACACATAGGAGGTGTCTTTACAGGCACGGCTCACATATTATGAGTGTTGATTCTGGCAGTTATTACATTGAATATAAGATTAGAGTTACGTTTGACGAATCGCTAGATTTCAAATATAGACGGCACCTCTAGGGTTAAATTTGTAGTTTGTGGACACTTTATAGAAACACATATGCTATGTGCCCGCTTTGAGGATTATTAGGTCTCATAGAAGGATTTAAATACCTTTGATTGATCACCTTGTTTAAAATATACATAGTGGTCTAGTGTACAAACAAACTCATGATCTAGGGGGTATTTTCTATCGTAGTGAGAAAGATCCTCGTACACCGGTTTCTGATACAAGTAGCTCAGAAAAAACTGATAGCTCTTACACAGGATACTAGATACAGACTGCTATGGGTGGAACTTGTGACACAGCTGCAGTCTAACTGCACGAAGAATGTTACAAATTGCATCCTTACGATTGCAATAGATTTATTATGTTACAAACTGCTACTTGGATGTTGCAAGTTTACTGAAGTAGCGGTTTGTATTAGGTTGAGCTATTAGTATAAATCTTGTCTGAAACACTAATAAGTATTCCTTATACGATCTAAGTGTAACCTAGTCACTCTTGATGTGAAGACACATCCCACAAATTAACCCCGTATTCACCCCACGTTAACAATTCATTTATTTTAGTTTTTAAAGGGATCTCGTGTCACAACAAATTAGTGATAATGAGATGATCTACTCAGTATATGTTTGTGTGTGTTGTTGTACAATTTTAATATATAAACAATAAAAACTCCGATTTTAATAGGACTTTACCCACATTTGATTAATGGCCATCATCAGTGAGCTGAACTGATCTCTTAACTGTTAGGGCTTGGAGACCAAATCTTGATACCTGGTCCCTACAGTTTTTTGTTTGATCTTCTGTTTTGTGACTATATTTGAATATAAGATCTGCAGCTCCATTACATTGTTTATTCACCTATTTTGTCATTATAAGGGTAGAGAAACCAGTAGAGTGTGTATATAGAATGGAGAATAGGCAATGACTGGATACTGGCAGAGAAGTCTGTAGTATGTGTGTGAGGAAGAAAGATGGCCAGAGATGCCAGTCCTAAACCAGATGTGACCTATAGCATGGACAGAGAGAAATTATTTCACAGTTGGAGTTTGGTGAGAAATGTAATGTCTGTAGGTGTTTGTCATGAGGATGGCAAGAGCTTGGGCTTTTGAGTGTGATCATATAGTAAACTAGAGTTATTAGGAAAAAGAGTTCAGGAAACACAAATCACAGAATATAAATCCAGGTAAGATAAAAGTGGCTAGAGGGGAAAAAAATCTAAGTACTGGAAGCAATTGGAAAGGGGGAGTAGACCAAGGAATAAGAGGATAAGATTGACCAGTTAGAAGAAAAAATATCTAAAATATGTCTGTACTGCTATGAATCATATTAGACAAGAATGTGATAGAAACTGACCTATAAAACAGCATCAATTCTTCTAGGTACACTTGCACACAGTTTTTTTAAGGAACTCAGCAGGTAGGTTGTTCCAAACATCTTAGAGAACTAGCCACAGTTCTTCTGTGGATGTAGACAGCATCAGTTGCTTCTCTCTCTGCATGTAATCCCAGACAGACTCGATGATGTTGAGGTCTGGGTTCTGTGTGGGCTATACCATCACTTCCAGTACTCCTTGTTCTTCTTTACATTGAAGATAGTTCTTAATGACTTTGGCTGTATGTTTGGGGTCATTGTCATGCTGCATAATAAATTTTGGGCCAATTAGATGCCTGCCTGATGGTATTGCATGATGAATAAGTATCTGCCTGTACTTCTCAGCACTGAGGAGACCATTAATTCTGACCAAATCCCCAACTCCATTTGCAGAAATGCAGCCCAAAACTTGCAAGGATCCTTCAAAGTGCTTCACTGTTGCCTGCAGACACTCATTCTTGAACAGCTCTCCAGCCATTCGGCGAACAAACTGCCTTCTAGTACAGCTGCATATTTAAAATTTTGACTTATCAGTCCAGAGTACCTGCTGCCACTTTTCCTGTGTTTTCATGCATAGTTGAGTCACTTGGCCTTGTTTCTACCTGGTGTCACTTTTCCTGTGTTTTCATGATTAGTTGAGTCACTTGGCCTTGTTTCCATGCCAGAGGTATGGCTTCTTGGCCCCAAATCTTCCAGAAGTGGTCTTTCTGACCAGACTTCTTCAGACAGTAGATGGGTTTACCACGGTCCCATCGTTTTCTGCCAATTCTGAGCTGATGGCACTGCTGGACATCTTTAGATTGCGAAGTGAAGTAACAATGATGTATTCCCAAACAATAAGAAATGTATATGGGTTTCAGTATTATTTTTTTCACATTCCTTGGGGACAAAATAAAATTATTGTTTTAAGAATTAATTTATGCTTGGCCAGTGGGCTTAATTATTTTTGCTTTAAATTGGCAAACATTAATATGGCATCTGTGCTAATTTGTTTACAATGGACTACTGACACAGGATGGTGCTCCAGCTAGCACACACAAGGGACTGTGATCCTTATAATGACTCACTCTGCCTTTACTATTGCTCTCTGCTAGATTTACAAAGGCTTCCAAACCAGAACACACTTGTGTCTACTCACCTGAAGGGGTCTGTCATTTAGGAAATATATACTAACTCAAAAGTAGGAAAATTGATATATATATAAGGCTGGGCTAAAGGAGGCTAAATGCATTATCAGACACACCCGAGCACATGCAAAGGTGAATATTGCCCATTCAATAAAATGGGGGACAAAACATTTTTTAGATATATAACTGCAAGGAGAAAAAAATGAAACAAGGGATATTTAGACTGAAGACAAAATACTGGAGATATGTAAATAAGAATAAAGGTCTATCTGACTGACTCAATTAATATTTCTGTTCAGTTTTTACAGAGGAAGGTGAAGAGAAGGAACCTTTGAAACACGCATGTTTATAGAGGAAGACATTCTATTTCAACTCTAAAAAGTAAAAACAGATGAATCAATGGGACCAGAAGGGATACACTCAAAGTTATTGAAAGAGACTAGGATGAAGGCTGGAATGTAGCAGGGAAGAGTCTAGAAACTTCAGAGCAGTAAGCCTTATGTGCATTTCCCATATGCCCTTGACAAAGCAGACAGCCTATGAAAACATTCTGGCCAATATTGACGTCAGGTGATACCCAGTCTCCTCGGGTCTAGTTCATGCCCCCTGCAAGGTTCCCCGCTCCACTCCATCTCTCCTTCTCCCATCGGACAAAGACGTCTGAACTCGCCTCTTCTCGAGGCTGAGTACTGGTCTCCAGGAAACACCATCTTGTCTCCATAGCATCAGCACAAAAGTAACATCCTTATCAAACTTTGCACCACAGTGACTGAACTACAAGTCGGAACATCAGGAGACTCAGGAATGTTTTGGTCAGCAGGAGGACTGAGAGGACGCAGTTCGTTAGACTATCAGGAACATAAGACCCGAGTTACACTCTTAAAGCCAAAGAAGGGCTCTTAAAAGTGCATTATTATCCTTTTTAAGTTTTAATATATTTAATAAATACTACACTTAGATATCTTTTATCTTTCTTGATATGTGTGCTTTTTTTGAGTTCATCTAGATGAAGTTTACCTGCAGTGGACAAGGTATCACGGTGCCCGTGATTCACTTGTGACATTCCTACTTCCGGGATTGTCTTGGCTGCCTCTTATTGGTTCTGGCTGGCTAGCCCCTCCCAGGGCTTGCCTTTATATACTCCCTCCTGTCACTAGGCCGGTGCCCTTTCGTGGTGTTCCTGACCTGACGTTTGTATCTGTGTTCCAGTTCTGTGTATGATCCGGTTTCGGCTGACCTTGCTCCTGTCTCCGAGCTCAGTATACTGATCCAGGCTTTGGCTGACTACCGCTTTGGCTGACTACCGCTCTCTGTGTACCAATCCAGGCTTTGGCTGACTACCGCTCTCTGTGTACCGATTCTGGCATTGGCTATTCGGCCTAGCGTCCTGTTGTCACTAGTGCTTCCTTTGCCCCGTTGTGCCCTACGCCTTGCCTCTATGGTAGCTGACAGTCTGCTCCTACTGTGGCCTCCGGTTGCGTTACTCCAAGCCTGTGCCTCTTTGCAGCCTCTGTTACGTACTCACAGCCTGTGCCCTCTGGTCAATAGTGGTGCTACCACATGTCAGTCTGCTCCTAACTGTTGCCTCTGGTTGCGCTACTCACACCCTGTGCCCACCGGTCACTAGCGGTGTTACCACTTATCAGTCTGCTTTTACTGTTGCCTCTGGTTGCGCTACTCTAAGCCTGTGCCTCATAGCAGCCTCCGTTACGTGCTATACAGCCTGTGCCCTCCGGTCACTAGCGGTGTTACCACTTGTCAGTCTGCTCCTACTGTTGTCTCCGGTTGCGCTACTCTAAGCCTGTGCCTTATAGCTGCCTCCGTTATGTGCTATACAGCCTGTGCCCTCTGGTTGCGTTATTCCAAGCCTGGGCCTCTATTCCGTTGACACCAGTTACTAGGCTGCCTTACCTGGTTATAGGTAAGGCCGGTAGAGACTCCTCTATTCCATTGACACCAGTTACTAGGCTGCCTTACCCGGTTATAGGTAAGGCCGGTAGAGCCTCCTCTATTCCGTTGACACTAGTTACTAGGTATCACAGTGCCTGTGATTCCTGTCACTCTCTGTTGTGGATGCCACTGATTTGCTGACTGAGTTTGACCCGCCTCCTGATGACCTTTTTATACCTGGCTATCTCTTATGTCAGTTGCCCTTTCGTGGTGTTCCTGAGCCAGTGTTCTTTTGCTGTGTTCCTGTATTCTGAGTTCCTGTGTACCGATTTGGCTTGTCCTGACCATTCTCCAGTGTTCCTGCCTGTGTATGACCCGGCTCGTCTACGGACCACCCTTGGATCCTGACCCGGCTAGTTTGACGTTCCTGCCTGTGTATGACCCGGCTCGTCTGCGGTCGACCCTTGGATCCTGACCCGGCTAGTTTGACGTTCCTGCCCGTGTATGACCCGGTCCGGCTGACTTCCTGCTCCGAAGATCGACTTCCAGCTTGTTCCAGTGACCTGCGTTCCAGTTGTCGCCGTCGCAACATTTTCCAGTCTCTGCTGCCCACGAGTGTGCCATTGCCTAGCCTGGTGATTCCTTCGATAGTGCTGTGCCTCGTTCTAGTGCAGAGCTGTGTGTATTCTGTGGGCCTTCCTCTCCTTGCAGAGCCTGTTAGTAGCGTTGAACCCTCGAGTAACGTTACAGAGCCTTGCAGTAGCGCTGAAGCCTCAAGTAAACGTGCATTTTAACTCTTGCAGTGCTGCCTCTTATTCACTCTCTCTATCTCCAGTAAGAGCCTTGTTACAAGTGATACTGCTGCTGAGTTGGCCGCTCTCCGTCGGCAACTCTAGTCTAACGTTGCAGAGTGTTCACAAAGCTTGGGCCGTTTGGGCGCTTACAGGCTCTCCGGTGTTGGTTACCGACGAGATCATATACCCAGAGTGTTGGCAGAAAGGCTTCAGTGTTGGCTATCCGGTACTACGCCCGCGGGGGCTAGTGGCTCTGGCTCTAGTATTACTGCATTCGATTACACCTGAGGAGGCTATTAGCTCTTGCATTGCAGGCCGGTTTCCATATTGCCCTAAGGGGCTATTCGCACTTGCACAGTTCCTGTAGCTACGCCCGTGGGGGCTAAGTTGTTACCCAGTCTGCTTATCATCTACCACCTTGGCAAGGCAGCTCGTTCCTCAGCACCTGATGAACTTCGTCTGTACAGCACAGTCTATTTAACATCAAGGGCGTGTCAAACTTCCACATCTGAGACTGAGTATAATTTGGACTTTAACCCCTTTGGGGGCCCATATCATTAATTTGGACTTTAACCCCTTTGGGGGTCCATGTCATCCTAGTGCATTCTGATTTGCATTTATGTCCTTATATCTATTTTCCTTGTCTTATCTCAGTTTACATTATCTGTGTATTACCTACCGCCTCTAGAGGGCGTAAGGGTCATCATTCACTTTAATAAAGTGTGTTTTATTTTCACTTATTGGTCTGAGTGTCTTAAAAACCGTAACACTAGGCTACCTTACCCGGTTATAGGTAAGGTCGGTAGAGACTCCTTTATTCCGTTGACACCAGTTACTAGGCTGCCTTACCCGGTTATAGGTAAGGCCGGTAGAGCCTATTCACCTCCCTATACTGAGGTGCCTGCCCTGCAGTATAGTTCCCTCCTAGGGCCTATCTGGGTCTGTACTGCTGAGGTTTCGTTCCTGTCTACCTTCCAGTCACATTTGCATATTGTGTCAACTGTATTGCCCTGCCCTGTGTCAGATCATCACATTTGCATATTGTGTCTACTGTATTGCCCTGACCTGTGTCAGACCATATATCTGTTCTCTGTGTATAGTCTGGACCCGTATAGGGCCTTGTTGTGCTTTATACTGTTTTAATAAAGCTTCATTGTTTTATCTTACCAAATTGTCTGAGTGTTCAGTAAAACCGTGACACAAGGCCACTGACCACTTAATTCTGCAGCACTCTCAAGCAAAGTATAAGAACATCATATCATCAGTCCACCATTCCATTTGATTTCATGAACGTCTTTATTTATTCTATCTTTATTTTCTTAATTTCCTTATAAATAACTGGTATCATTTATAATCTTATTGACTGTGGACTTTAGACTGTATTATCTCTGCTAATTTTTCTATTTAGCAGTGTGAGACTAGGAGCTCTCAACTTATGAGGGAATATTTCTAAAGCCTTATGTCAGCAGTGGAAACAATAATGCAAGCAATGATAAAAGGAAATAATTGTTAAATATCTAAATTGAAATGGCTTGCAACATCCTAAAAATTGACTACATGATGATCTTGTCAAAATAATGTCATAGATTTTTCTGACTGGGTAACTAAAATAATAGACTGGGGGCAGCAATATGTAAAGCTAGATTCAGTGAGGCATTTGAAACTGTGCCTTATAGAAGACTCATTATTAATAAATTGCAGTACTTTTGTTTGGATGCAAAAATAGTTGAATGGATAAGACAATGACTGATTGATATGAGACATGGTTGTAGCTAATGGAGGTGAGTATATTCAGAGGTCATGTTAATAGTGGTGTACCTCAGGGATCTGTACTGAGGCGCTTTCTTTTTCATACATTTCTTAGTGATATTACAAATGGTCTTCAATGTAAGGTATGCCTTTTGCTGATGATACAAAGATCTGCAACAGATTAGACATTCATGGGGGAATAAGCAAAATGGTATATGATTTGATAAATTAGAGGAATTGACAAGACTGTTTAAGCAGCAGTTTAATGTTGATTAATCTAAAATAATACACTTAGGACTTAAAAGTTCAAAGGCAGAATATAGTATTAAAGGCACTGTGTTATCGGAAACAATAGAGGAAACAGAAGTGGTGGTCATTATTTCTGATGACTTAAAGGTAGGCAGCCAATGTAATAAAGTGTCAGGGAATTCAAGCAAGGTGCTGGGTTGTATATTATACCTAGAGGCATTAGTAGCAGAAATAGGGATATGGTCATGCCACAGGATAAATATGATCAGGAAAGACTAAATAATCTGAGCACATATAGCTTGGAGGAGGGAAAAGAAAGGGGATTTGATAGAAACATTTAACTACATAAAAGGCTTAAACAAAGTACAGGAGAGTAGTACATTTCAAAGGATTAGAAATATTAAGACAAGAGGTCATAGTCTAGAGCTGAAGGGACAGAGGCTTACATCACTGAGAGGGTGGTAGATAAGTGTAATTGTTTAGCAGCAGAAGTGATATATGTTAATAGGGAGAGTGAATTTAAGCATGCATGGGATAGGCATAAGACTATTCTGAAACTACAATAAGGCCAAGAACCAAATATGTTTTGAGGTTTTACAGTGGGTAAAATGGGCATACTAGACAGACCAAATGGTTCTTATCTGCCTTCAAATTCTATTTTTCTGTTTCTATTTTATCATCTGGCCCCATTCAATCTTATGGACACCAAACTTAATGGTGTATTGGAATGTTAGTGCCACTAAGATAATTACTGTTCTCTCTTCTTTCACCCTATCTTAAAGTCATGAGTCTCTTCAGTGGGGTCATTGCTATCTTATGTCAGGTCTCTCTGGTATTTCCTGCACTCTGGATCTTTTCAAAAGACAGTTCTGGGGGTCTACCATTGTGCAGGATGTTGATGATTTTGTCCGAGCCTGCCTACTTTGTGATGGAAACAAGGCTTCTCACCCTAAGCCCTGTGGTCTCTTCCAACCATTACCTATCCCAAAAATGCCATGGACTCATAATGCCATGGACTTTATCATAGATCTTCTACCATCCAGGAAGAATACAGTGATTTTGATCATGCTGAATAGATTTTCATGGCAGGCTCACTTCATTCCTTTGCCCAAGCTCTGCACGTCCCACGCCTTCTTGAAAAAGATCTTCCGCATCCATGGTCTGCCCTTACAGATTGTCTCAGATTGAGGTAATCAGTTCATCTACAAGTTCTGGAAAGTCTTCAGCACCCACTTCACCTTCACCTTACCCTGCTCTCTGCTCTTGTCCGCCCTCTAGTGGTCCGCCACTACTGTTCAATTAACCTTATTTTACTCTAGTCTCCTCTCAGGTCCATCTAGGCTAATTACCTCTTCCTTCTCCACTTTGCCTTCTCCTTGCCCTTGCCTCTAGTTCTCCTCGGGAATTTGACAATGTGTCTCTGGGTTATCAACTTGGCTGGGCTTCCTATTCCCTGCTCAGTCCTTAACAGTAACTGATCCTCCCATTCTGGTTGTTCCTTCCCAGCTGAGCCAGGGAGCAATCTAGTTTCACTACCAACACCTTTATACAGCCTCTTATAAGGTGGCTGCAGCAAGGGAGGTCCAAATGACTGTGTCCCCTTACCATCCCCCAGATGCAGTTTCTGATCAGGGGAATGTGACAGTTAACCAGCAAGGATTCAGCATCTCCTTCTGCAATCCAATCTGGTGCTCAAAACATTAATCCATACATGGTCATTACTTCCTGTGGACCGTTTCTTTGCCTGGTGTCTCCCTGTCTCAGGAGTGATGGAGGTCAAAAGGTATGGAAAGAAGACTGTTCAGCTGCAAGCTCTACCAGATCCCCCTGGTCAAGAGTTCTGCTTAGTTAAAGTACAAGGCCAGTTGGTAAGAAAACAGACATAGAGGCACCCGTTGATGATGTTAGGGAAACAGTGGTACATAGCCAGCTAATGAAGTATCTAATATTAATAATCAAACATACAATAGTAGAAACATAAGACTGGAAATTGATTATTGTTATTATCCTTTATTTATATAGTGCAAAATTGATTCCACAGTGTTGTACAATAGGGAATAGACATTCGTAGACATAAAACAGTACAGAAAAAACTTAAATAACAAAAATATCAGTGGGCTCTGCTCATGAGACTTATAATGAAGAAGAAGTTAGGTTGGGACACAGAAGGTCTAAGTACTATGGGTTGTAAATGCCTCCTGTCACTTGAACTGCTGATTAGTGTGTGATAGATACAAGTGCTCTTAAGTACAGGGGTTCAAACAAGTGGTGGGCCTATTTGGTAGAAAAAAGCTTTGCGTGAAAAGAGAGGTTGTGGTGGAGTTTTAAGTGGGAGAGTAATGGGGAAAAGAAGCAAGCAGTATTACCGGTTGGACAGGCTGTTGATCTGGCCATACTCATAATGGTTATGAGGTAGTTTATAGGCTTCACTGAATGTGTGATTTTTTTAGGTAGCATTTGAAAATCTGAAATCTGAGGTATAGTCAGGTGGTATGAAGAAGGGAATTCTGAAGCACAGATGAAGCACGGCATAAGTCCTGTATGTGGGAACGAGATAATATAATAAGAGCTGCAGAGACAATTAGGACACACAACTGTCACCCTATCTAATAAACAGAGATAATGAAATACATCTCACTCTCTCCCCATATAATACAACAAAATAAGAACACTAACTTCTTACATCTCCCAATAAACAAAGATAAGGGCATAAACATATCTCCCTTTCTAACATGCAGTGAAAATAGCACATATCTCTAACGTCACTGAATACACAGAGAAAAGGACAAACACACACAACTTAATAATTTGTACTATGAAAGTGTGCACATTTTTAAAATTAGGAACCATTACATTAATAATTTAAAGGAATAGTAATATTTCACAAAAACAGCTGCTCTAATTAATTGAGTGATTAAATTTCCCCCTCCTGCCCCTTTTACCTAGTGTAAGCCACCTCCCCTCATATGTGGAATCTGGTCCCTTGACCAGACAGATCACAGCAAGGGACAATCTTCTTACTGTGAGTGTAACGGATCCTACGCATTACTTGAGCCCTTGTCTGGCCCCAAGACTGTTTAACCAAAAACTCTGGACATTTTTCCCTGGTTGTGCACTAAAAATACTTTGTATACACTTTATGTGAATGAGGCAATGGACTGTATTACTGCCCTGTGGTAGACTGGTGGCTTGCTTCCAAGGGAATAGGCAGTGAGGGGTTAATTATTCCAATGTGTATTGCAGTCCCTCAAACCAGTGACTATGTGTACTGTAGCAAGACCTCCTGCTGGGTGTTAATTAAGCCATTGTGAACTGCAGTCAGACCCCCTGCCATGTGGTAATTAGTTCAAGCCCTCATGTCTTTGTATCTTATGTCTGTATTAATCAACCCCTTTTGTATTTTAAATGTAATCACGTCTGGCTCATTGTATTTCTTAGGCCATCTGCTTTTGGCCTTTTGTCTCCTGTAACATGATTGGATTAAGCCCTATTGTATCTGGTTTTTCCATCAGTTTCAATGTAAGAGTTCTGTATAAATATCTGTGGTCTTTGTCAATAAAGTGAGTTATGTTTGGAGTGAACAGCGGAGTTCTGGTGTCTTATGTTCTTATGGTAAAAGCGGCCACTCTGACGCCCATCTGAGCTGAGTATCCTGTGTCATCGACTGTCTGCTGTCAGCTTCCTGTAACCAGACTTTCTATGCTGTCAGGCGGTGACATGGACTCCATCTTCTCATCCTTGTGTTCATGCGACATCTTCCATCGATCCTTTGACCGAGAGTAGAGGCCTCACTCTCTACTGCCCATGCCTCCCTGCTTCCAGCAATCCTTTGACCGGGAATAGAGGCCTCACTCTCTACTGCCCATGCTTCCCTGCTTCCAGCGATCCTGCGACTGTTTCAGTGGCCATCCATACTTCAACCGGTGCATCCGACGGCGCCAGTCCGGCGTCAAGAAGGAGAGACCCGGGAATGACGGCGGAAGGCGACGCGGTCCCTTCTTAGCTTCCGTTACAGTGACCATAAGGAAAACCCTGTATCACGGTCCCCGTGATCCTGTGTGTCACTCTTTGCTGTGCTGCTCCCTGATTGGCTGAGATGTGTTGGCCCGCCCCTGGTTACCTGTCTTATACTGGCCACTGGCACCTGTCAGGTGCCCTTTCGTGGTGTTCCTGAACCTTGCTGCTGTTCTCTGCGTTCCTGATTTCCGGTGTACCGACTTGGCCTGCTTGACACTCTCCTGTGTTCCTGCTTGTTGCTGATCCGGCTTGTCTACGAACCCGCTCTGGTATCCGACCCGGCCTGGCTGACGTTCCTGCTTGTTGCTGATCCGGCTTGTCTACGAACCCGCTCTGGTATCCGACCCGGCCTGGCTGACATTCCTGCCTGTTGCTGATCCGGCTTGTCTACGATTCTCCACAGTTCCCGGTTCCAGTCTGACTACGTTCCTGCTGCTGTACTACTGGGCGACATTCTTACTTGTGTAGTCGCACTTGTGCTCGAGACTGACCTTAACCCTTGGGTCACTGTGTTGCTGTTAACGCTTCTGAGCTCTACTACTAGCTGAGTCTCCTTAAGCTTGCAGAGCTGTACCATCAGGGCGATACCGTTTGCTGAGCTGATTCCTTGCTGTGCCTCACCTCCTACCAGGTGCAGTGGTTAACCCTTGCAGTGCTATGCTACTACTGCTGAGCTGGCCGCTTGGGCCTGAGAGACGGCGGCTCATACTTTCATCCGTGCAGGGTAGTTGTTCTGGTACCGTACCGGTGGTCTCCTGGCCCACGCCCTTGCACTGGTGGAGTCGTTATACGCTCGTGGGGGCTACCTGGTGTGACGGCCCTCCGCCTGCGGCAGGCACCCGCCCCTGTAGCGTTAGGGGGGCGCCCACCAGGTCATTTACACCAGACAGACCTGGGCCGTTTGCCACTGGATCTAGCTGCACCACCCAGAGGACGAGCGGTCAACCGGATTGGAAGACCTCCAGGTGCAGCCAGCCCAATGGGGAGCAGTGACCTGGGTAGGGACTCGCACTTCTACCCACAGGAACAGGTCACTGCGAGCAGGTGTCGTCCCCTCTGCTGCAAAGTCTCTGCTTTGCAGGTACTGACCCCTCTGCCTTGCCCTGGAAAACAGGCTCAGATCCCTCTGCAACGATGGCGCCTCCACCTGGTAGAAACTCACCCCTCTGCCCAGACAAAACGACAGCACCTTTATAAACGCGCTTTTGGCTACAAGGGCCTGGAGTCATATATTCCCCCACCTCCCCCCAATAACAGAGCCTAAACATCTGCTTTATGTGTAGAGAAACACATCTAAGTTTATTGAAATGGAATACCAGACCTTCCACAGCCTTCATTCAAATTGAGGTGACATGAATATACCAAAATATCATAATACATAGAAGACAAGACATACAACAAACATAACTGGGTCTAACAATTTTAGGATGTAGGATGGGGGAGTATAATGAAAGCATTGGTGAAAAACTGAAGGTCCCAGAATGCAACACTGCCATATTTGCATACTCACAGCAGTGCTGCAATGTAGGTCACCAACCAACAGATGGCAGTGCATAGTACAATGCTGCAATGCAAGATTCAACCAATAGATGGCAGGGCATAGTACAATGCTGCGATGCAAGGTTCAACCAATAGATGGCGGGGCATAGCACAATGCTGCAATGCAAGATTCAAGCAATAGATGGCAGGGCATAGCACAATGCTGCAATGCAAGATTCAATCCAATAGATGGCGAGGTTGAGGTCGAAGGACTTGAGACAGGAAAAGTCCATAGCAGATGTATTGCTGGAATGTCCATGTAATCCCACAGTCCTCATACATCACAGGGACATGAAAGTTGAACCTCCTGTTTCTTCACACTCCTCCCCCCTCCCAAATAAGTGAGTGGCGGGGCGGTCTCCCACAGGCCCCCCGCAAACTCACTTGATTTACAGGAGGAATTAAAACACAGTTGTCTCTGAGTCCTGACTAGCATCAAGTTGGGAGGCTTCTCCTGGGCCATGCTCCATGCAGGGCTGGGGCCAAGCTTTCCTGGATCTGGGGCCAGCGGCTCAGGGTCCAGAGCCAGTCTATAGGGGGGATCCGTTTGTGGTAACTGGATTTTTGGGTTCTCAATGGCCTGGGGCTCAAAGTGTGGGGAAAGGGGCACATCTCCCCCTTTTTGTGGGGCAAGCAGCCACCAGGAGCAGGAGAGAATGTTGCTCCCACTCTCCTGAATTGCAGCAACACTCAGAGAACTGTTAGAACCACTGGGAATTTGTTTGGCAGGGGCATCCAAAGGGCTATTGATAACAATGTGGACGCTTTTGCTCAGGGTAGGGGCATCTAGAGGACCAGTGAGGAGCGCACTCCCACTCACCAATCCAGGATGAACAGGCATTGGGCTGCTGGCAAAACTGGGGCAACTCCCAACTTCCTTAGGGAGGACAGTGGTCCCACTCCCTTTGGCTGGATCAACAGTTGGCCTGGTGGGGAACGACTTCCCACCCACCAGGCTGGGGTCAAAAGATTCAGGGGCAACAAGGGCATCCCTGGTGAGGACCGTGGTCCCACTCACCAAGGCTGGGGTATCAGAAAAAGGGGCAACAGGCTTTGGACTGCTGTTGAGGCTGGTTGTCCCACTCATCACAGCCGGGGTTTCACAGGGCATGGTGAGCTCGCTCCCACTCACCAGGCCAGGGGTCACAAGGGGACTGGGGAGCTCTCCCCTACTCACCAGTATGGGGTTTGCAGGAAAAGTTGCAGGGTTGCTGGTGAGGCATGTCTCCTCCCTCACCAGTTCAAGGTCCACATGGCCAGTGGGAAGGACTGTGGTCCCACTTCCCATGGCAGACATATCTGTGGCCCTGGAAAGCACACATTCCTCTTTCTCCAGGGCGACATCCACAAGGAACGGACAGGAGCTGCTAGTTGGAACCTGCAAAAATAAGAGAGGATAGGGAAACAGCGCACCAGAGATCTAAGTGTAGATGTAATGTTGTAAAACAATATTATCAGGAAGATGCTGGTTAAATAAATATAAGTATGAAAATAAATATAAAAGTATCGATTAAAAATGAAATCTTTTATTTCTTCACTGTCATATAATAAAATGAAACAATGTTTCTTGTGTAAAAACTCTATAAAATACTATTAAAATCGTATCATAAATAGTGAACAGGATCTTGTCGATGGAGAAAAATATTCTCCTTCAATGTTGCTGACATGCAATATGCACACTGTAGCGTTCAATGTAAATGAGTGTGCAGTAGTAAAATATGTGTAGCAGCTCTTATATTGAGTAAATGCTATTCAATGTGTAGGCAGCGTGCTACTTATTCCTGGCAAATCGGGCCAGCTGGTATGCAAGAATGTGTCCCACTATAATAGTCTCACAGATGTTTCACTTTGCGAGGAATACCATTAACCATATGGACAACAAATCGACCCGACTTTTAAAACTGCTTACCAGATGTTTTCTTGTAATGGATGCATGTCGGGTGATTTTTGCTTCAGTAGTCCCCGGTATTCTGGTAGTCTTTTTGGAGTGTATATCGCCTCTTCTCGCTCGTGTCCGTTGAGCTCTGCAATGCAGTGGAGACTTGCGCTGGCGTAGATGTTAGTGTGTATGGGAGTATTCTTCCTCCGTGTATCTCATCTATTAAAAGTGTTCAAATCTCCGAAGTATTCATTCATAAATCCAAATGTTGCTTTTGGTATTAAGTCTAATATTCTAGGTTCAACGCGTTTCGGGGCAGTCCAGCCCCTTCCTCAGGAACTTTTTAAATGTATAAATGTGGCGCCAACTTTGCGCCGGTGCTATTTAAAAAAATAGTCAGCCAATCAGAGGAAGGGATGATCGTCCTTGTTAAAGTTCACTGATCATCCACATTTGTTATATGTTTTCCTTCCTTTTCCTTAGATGGTATATGTGTATAGTCTAATATGAATACATCGCTTGACATTCAATACATGTGTTGGAGTTATCCTAATAAATTATAATGATCTAGATGAACTAGCTGGGTCTGTTCTTCTATTTTTATATTTGTTGTTTTATATTTCTCCACTGATATAATAATTTGCCTGAAATGGAGATGAATAAACTGTATATGAAGATAGTTGTTATTCTCCATTAGTCTAGTTGGGTATAATATATATGTCTATGATGTAGTAATATGATTGTCACTAGAATTGAATAGTTTAATGTGTGTGACAAGTGTAAACATGGGATTATATTGATCGTCACGTGTATTAATATTGGTATTGTTATAGATGGATATATTAGATGTAAGAGCTATTATCAGCTAAATAGAATTAGGGGATACTAGAATTTCCATATCTGGCATTGTGGTGCGTTTATATGGAGATTATAAGCTTTACTAAATTTATTGGGAGTTATTATACTGAGTCTCCCTGTACATGTCCAAACAGTGGTCAGATATTATTCTTGATTACGCTATATTAGTTATTTTAAAAGTTACAAACACCATAAATCGAGTTCTTCATTAATTCCTTCTGGGTGTATTGTATGTAATTTGAAGATCCAGAAACTTTCTCTTTTTGCCAGCAATTGAAATCGGTCTCCTCCCCTGGTGGTAGGGGAGATATGTTCTATCCCCATTATCGTTACATCTTCTATTTTTCTGTATTGAGGGCAACTGTTACAGTGTCTGGATACAGTATGTTTTCTGTTGTTTTTGTTTATATTATTCCTGTGTTCTAGGAATCTTCTTTTTAGAGATCTGGTGGTTCTTCCTACATATTGCATTCCACATTTACATTCCAGCAGATATATTGTATATTGTGTGTTGCAGTTAATGTATTGTTTTATAGGATATATGTCGCCAGTTTTGTGCGATGTAAATGTTTTGTTCTTGTTTTTCATGTGGGTACAGGTAATGCAAGTGTTGGCTCCGCATCTGTAATTTCCTGTCACTGGTTTTCCATCAGTGGGATCTATAATTCCTTGTTTTTTCTTTTTGTGGTTTTTGATCACCGACGGAGCTAGTTTTGATTTTAGGTCTGCAGCTTTTCTGTAGATGAATCTTGGTCTCTGCGGTATAATGTCTTTCAATTGTTTGTCCCCTTTTAAGATATTCCAATTTTTTCTGATTATGTGTTCTATTTTCCCTGATGATGAGGTGTATCTTGTTATAAACGGTACATTAGAGAGCTCACTTGTTTCTGTATTTGACCTTGAGTTATTTCTGGAGGGTTTTTTCTTTGTCTCAAGTAGTTGGATCCTTGGTTTAAGTTTTGCTTTTTCTAGTGCCATTTTGGTGATTTGTGGCTTATATCCTTTTTCCAGGAATCTTTTTTCGAGATTTTTAGCCTGTTCTATGTGGTCTGTGTCGTCAGTATAATTTCTCCTAATTCTTAGGAATTGTCCGTATGGCACATTTTCTAGCCATTTGTGATGGTGTCCGCTTGAAGCCTCTATGTACCCGTTTACATCAACTGATTTGTGATGGGTTTTCGTCCTAATTGTTCCATCTGGTGTGGACATGATTTCTAAATCTAAAAAGATGACAGAACTGATACTTTGGGTATGTGTAAACCTTAGACCCAGGTTATTTCGATTGATGTCTTGTAGAAATTCGTTCAATTTAGTTTGGCCGCTTTTCCATATTATCAGCATATCATCGATGAATCTAGCGTAAAAGGATATATCATGACTGTATTTGTCCCATATGTTGTTTTCCTCCCATATCCCCATAAATATATTTGCGTATGAGGGCGCAAAGCTAGTTCCCATAGCGGTCCCTCTTGTTTGTCTATAGTGGACGTTTCCAAAAGTGAAATGGTTATGGTGGAGAATAAAGGAAATGCTATCCACTATGAATTGAATTTGTTCCGCTTTGAGATTGTTGTCTCTTTTCAGGGTGGTGTCAATTGCCTTGATGCCTTCTGAATGTTGGATGATGGTATACAGAGCTGTAACATCGCAGCTTACCCAGATGTATTCGGGCTGCCAGATGATTCTAGATAATTTCCTCAGGATATCAGTTGTATCTCTCGTATATGAAGGAAATAGTTGAACATATGGTTGTAAGAAGTAGTCTATATACTGTGAGAGATTACTGGTTAGAGAATTAATACCTGATATGATTGGTCTTCCTGGTGGATTGGTGATATTTTTGTGAATCTTGGGTGTAAAATAGAAGATGGGGATAACTGGATGTTCTACGGAGAGAAAGAGGAATTCTTTTTTGGTGAGTATGCCTGTCTCGAATGCTTGCTTGATGAGGTTATCGTATTTATTTTTGTACATGGATATAGGGTTCTGTTTGAGGACTTCATAGAAGGACTTGTCTCCCAGTATTCTGTTGGCTTCTTTTATGTAGTCTTCTGTGTACATAATAACCAGTCCTCCTCCTTTGTCTGCTTCCCGAAAGACTAACGAGTCATCTTTCATTAGTTTAGTCAGAGCCAGCCTTTCTTTTCTTGTTAGATTGTGTTGGACTTTAAAAGGTTTGTTGAATATTTTTCTAATTTCTCTAATGGTTGTATCCATAAATGCTTCAATGAAAGGTCCCCTAGATTGAATGGGATTGAATCTAGATGGAGGTTGGAACTCTGTGTGGATATAAGTAGGTGTCTCTTCTTCTATCGTTCCTTGTGTTGGTGGTAGATTGTTCTCCATTCCTAATGCTACCAGTGTTTCTAGAGTAGTTTCATCTTCTTTAGTTAATTTAGGGTTTTCATCTTTTACATTATTAAAATGTTTCTTAAGTGTGAGTTTCCTAATAAATTTGTGAATATCCACAAATAATTCAAATTCATTGGGCTGGTTATTTGGAGCAAATTTTAACCCTTTTTTAAGTAGAGAAATTTCTTCTCTTGATAACTCATGTGTTGATAAATTGAATATGCCTTCTATTCGGATTCCGTCTGTTGTTGATTCCTTCGTTTTCTCTCTCTTTCTTCTTTTTCCTCTTCTAATTCTGCGGTTCTCTTTCGCCTGTTTGGTGTGTGGGGTATTGGTTCCCTTGCTCTGTTCCATTCTTTCCGTAACCATACCTGTATCGGTGTTTTGGGATCCTGGGACAAAAAATGAATAGGTGTAGTGTTGTTGGCGGTTTTGGGTTTTGCTCCTAATGTATTGTAAAATTTGTTGGTGTTGGATGTCTTCTTCCGTGGAGGAGGTATAGGTACCGGGTTCTGATTTGTAGGTGTCTTTGATGTTTTCTCTTCTTTTCTTGGTGTTTTGTTCCTTTTTTGATTGCGGGGTTTTGGAATAGGTTTCTGAGTTATTGTTGTTTGAGTCGTTGAGGTGTTCTCTGATGTTGTCTCTATTTTGTGATGAAGATTATCAGTGTGAGTATAGTTGTCTGAATTATTGCAGGTGTCTCGTTGTATCTTGGTAGATTCTGTTGTACAGTCATTCTCATTAGTACTCTGTTTTTCAGTGGCTGGTATTGGTCTGTTGTGTAAGTTATGATTAGTATTTGTTTGTTGGTATGATTTCCTTGGTCGGTGGTTGCCGTTTTGTTGAGGGTATTGATATTTATAATGTTGATTATTTGATTGATTACTGTTGCGTTCATAATGTTTATTTCCCTGATATTGTAGGTGGTAGTGATTTGGTTCTTTGTTTGTTTCATGTTTTCCGGATTTCCATTTTCTTATGTTTCCAGATGTATAGTCTTTGTTGTCTCTTAGTAATTTCTTTTGTTTCCGTTCGATAAGGGTTTTCTCAAATAGTTGTACTTTATTATTTGTGGTTTTGTCCATTATTCCAAATTCTGCACTACCCGTATATTGATTTAGGTGTCCTTTAATGGTTTCAATTCGGTCAATTGTTTCGTTCAATTTATGTTCTTTATTGTCTATAATGAGTGCCATGAGTTCAAATGAGCATTTGTCTAAGATGGTATTCCATTTGTTATAGAAACCGTTTTCATTTTTCCCAAAGGAGAGTTCTTTGAACATGTACAGGGAGACTCAGTATAATAACTCCCAATAAATTTAGTAAAGCTTATAATCTCCATACAAACGCACCACAATGCCAGATATGGAAATTCTAGTATCCCCTAATTCTATTTAGCTGATAATAGCTCTTACATCTAATATATCCATCTATAAAAATACCAATATTAATACACGTGACGATCAATATAATCCCATGTTTACACTTATCACACACATTAAACTATTCAATTCTAGTGACAATCATATTACTACATCATAGACATATATATTATACCCAACTAGACTAATGGAGAATAACAACTATCTTCATATACAGTTTATTCATCTCCATTTCAGGCAAATTATTATATCAGTGGAGAAATATAAAACAACAAATATAAAAATAGAAGAACAGACCCAGCTAGTTCATCTAGATCATTATAATTTATTAGGATAACTCCAACACATGTATTGAATGTCAAGCGATATATTCATATTAGACTATACACATATACCATCTAAGGAAAAGGAAGGAAAACATATAACAAATGTGGATGATCAGTGAACTTTAACAAGGACGATCATCCCTTCCTCTGATTGGCTGACTATTTTTTAAATAGCACCGGCGCAAAGTTGGCGCCACATTTATACATTTAAAAAGTTCCTGAGGAAGGGGCTGGACTGCCCCGAAACGCGTTGAACCTAGAATATTAGACTTAATACCAAAAGCAACATTTGGATTTATGAATGAATACTTCGGAGATTTGAACACTTTTAATAGATGAGATACACGGAGGAAGAATACTCCCATACACACTAACATCTACGCCAGCGCAAGTCTCCACTGCATTGCAGAGCTCAACGGACATGAGGGAGAAGAGGCGATATACACTCCAAAAAGACTACCAGAATACCGGGGACTACTGAAGCAAAAATTACCCGACATGCATCCATTACAAGAAAACATCTGGTAAGCAGTTTTAAAAGTCGGGTCGATTTGTTGTCCATATGGTTAATGGTATTCCTCGCAAAGTGAAACATCTGTGAGACTATTATAGTGGGACACATTCTTGCATACCAGCTGGCCCGATTTGCCAGGAATAAGTAGCACGCTGCCTACACATTGAATAGCATTTACTCAATATAAGAGCTGCTACACATATTTTACTACTGCACACTCATTTACATTGAACGCTACAGTGTGCATATTGCATGTCAGCAACATTGACGGAGAATATTTTTCTCCATCGACAAGATCCTGTTCACTATTTATGATACGATTTTAATAGTATTTTATAGAGTTTTTACACAAGAAACATTGTTTCATTTTATTATATGACAGTGAAGAAATAAAAGATTTCATTTTTAATCGATACTTTTATATTTATTTTCATACTTATATTTATTTAACCAGCATCTTCCTGATAATATTGTTTTACAACATTACATCTACACTTAGATCTCTGGTGCGCTGTTTCCCTATCCTCTCTTATTTTTTCATGTTATGCTCGAGTTGACTCCGGGCGTCAAGCGGCAGCACAGAGGTCTTAACAATCAAGAAATCATCACATCAAATCATCACCTCCATTATCATTGTCTTTTCAACTATATTATCTTTATCATACTTCATATATTTATAACGAACTACTATAGTGACTACTCCATTTTTTATGAACTACGAATAGACAGCCACATCAGCAATATCCATAATAAGAAGTAAAGTACTAGGGTCCGGGGTATATTATCTAGCAACTATATAACACCAGAGACTATTAACAATCTAGCAGCCTGTAGGACTCATACATATAGGAAGAATAGAGCAATATATAGTATAGACCCTTATCGGCACAACCTATATCTAGCCCAGTGAGCGCTTCCAATACACATACACAAAAAAGTAGTTGGAACCTGCGTCTCATCCACAGCAGCAGGGGTTTTCCAGGCCCTGGTGAGCTTGCTTCTACTCACCAGGCCAGGGTTCACAGGGGGGCTGTTGGGGAACGCATTCCCACCCACCAGTTCACAGTCCATAGTGTCAACAAGAGGGTAAGCAGCACTAATCTCCTCAATTCGGCTGGGGTCCTCTTCTTTCAGGCCACAAACCGCAGGACCATCCTCTGCCTTGAGGAAGACCGAAGTCCCATTCCTCAGGGCCGTATCATCTGTGCCCCTGGAAAGCACACATTGCTCCTTATCCAGGGCAGTGTCCATTGACAAAGGGGCCATCTTCATGGGGCTGCTGGTGAGCTCACTCCCACTCACCAGTTCAGGTTTCACAACACAGGGGAGCTGGTGGGTTACTTTAAAATCCATTATTGTTCCATTGTTTCTCCAGGACCCAACATCTAGAAGGGATCTACTATTGTGTCTCCTGCACGGGCTAGCTCTGCCCGAACCTGCCGCATTATCTCTCTGATGGCGCCCTCAGAGACAGGTGGGGTTAAGTAAGCCAGTCTCTCCCTCATCCTCTGCTGAAAGGGGGTTTCTGTTCTTTGCTGTGGAGCTGGGGCCTTAGCTATGCCAGCCTCCACATCCATCCTGATCAGCTGAACAACAAGCTCTGGCTTACTGCGTTGACCATGATCAGACCCTCGGGCGATGATCAACTCCTTCAGCGATGCGATGCTCAGCTGCTTGTAAATGGCTTCCATCTCGGGGTCTGGCTGTGCTCTCCTCTGAACCTCCCGATGGAGGTTAATCCTGGGGGTGGTTTGGACTCTGTAGTGCAGAGATCCCACCGCTGCCACCAATGTGACGGCCCGCCGCCCGCGGCAGGCACCCGCCCCTGTAGCGTTAGGGGGGCGCCCACCAGGTCATTTACACCGGACCGGCCTCAGAGGACCACCGGACAGACCTGGGCCGTTTGCCACTGAATCTAGCTGCACCACCCAGAGGAGGAGCGGTCAACCGGATTGGAAGACCTCCAGGTGCAGCCAGCCCAATGGGGAGCAGTGACCTGGGTAGGGACTCGCACTTCTACCCACTGGAACAGGTCACTGCGAGCAGGTATCGTCCCCTCTGCTGCAAAGTCTCTGCTTGGCAGGTACTGACCCCTCTGCCTTGCCCTGGAAAACAGGCTCAGATCCCTCTACAACGATGGTGCCTCCTCCTGGTAGAAACTCGCCCCTCTGCCCAGGCAAAACGACAGCACCTTTATAAAGGCGCTTTTGACTACAAGGGCCTGGGGTCATACTTATACAAGCCTCAGGTACACCTTGGGCATGCCAACACCACAACAGAGACTGATGAGGACTGTGTGAACTATTGAGTGCTCATCTCAGGGTTATCTGCCCTTGTATATCTTATTACATATATTCTACTCTGTCTGTATCCAGTTTACTGGCCTGTAAGGGTCTATACACTTATTCCTTGTTTCCACTGTGTGCCTGTAGAGGGCGATATTGTTCACTATTTCTGTCAATAAAACTGTGTTTTATCATACCCTCTGTCTGAAGTGTCTGAAAAACTGTAACACCCTGCCCCCCTTGACAGGTTTTTCAGGTTTTTCCTTTTGCTTACTGAAGATTGTCCCTCTCTGCGATCCTTCCAGACAGTCTTGCTGCTCTGAGGTGAGTAGTGTTACATCAATTAAAGGAGCGGGAGTGGGATACTTTGTCTTTCATTTGCTCTTGAACTACAACTCTGACAGTACTGAAATAACAATCTCCATGGTCCAAATACTATAAAGATTAATTGGAGCTGCTTTTATTGTGAAACATTACTATGCCTTTAATGAATGCTGCTCCAGTTTGGATCATAATCACCCAAGACAAGAAATGCTTGGACAATGGTAAGAATATTTATATATACAATTAAGTGATATTTCATAGTGGACTGACTGAGATTTAGAGGACAGGCCCTCTCAGTTCTGGCATCAAGGGTGAGATCCAAATATAGCTGTGTGCTTGCATGGCAGATTTGCAAATACACTGGTTATAAAAAACACATTTGGCTGTGTCCGTGTTATCGTGTTCTGCCACCTGGCCTCTCTGATCTTTTTCCATGACGTTTTCCCAGTTTTGTGAAGAGATAGTTGATAGTCCATCCTGAAATACAGTCTTTATGGACAGAGGTTTCCCGGTGGCTCTAATACAGGCTGTAATAGGATTAAAAATTCCTCTCTTACATACAGTACATATTGACTTGCCACTATAATCATTTAATACAAATTGTTTATCAAATATGCATACTGCAGGGCTGCTTTGGAACCACTTCGGCCCTAGAACCGAGGTGGGCAGCCTCTGACATTACAGCTGTTGTTCAACTACTGTCATCCTCAAATAGCTTCCAGCTGTTGACTACAATTCTCATGATGATTAGGGAGTTTGAGGGGTAGAGTCACTAAGCGGTGATAAAGAGGTGGTAAAGTGGAGGTGACTTTTCCAGTGATGTCAGTTCTACAGTTCCTATGTTATTGTATGGAGTCAATGCACTATTATCTCCAAAGTTAAAGACATCTTAGTGCATAGGCTCCATAGAATAACATAGGAAGTGGAGAAGTGACGAAATGGAGAATTCATCTCCATTTTATCACCTATTTATCACCACTTAGTGAATCTCCCCCCCTAGTATGACAACAGCTGGAGAGCCAAGGGTTCACCATCCCTGAACTAGGGTTAGGGCTGGAATATTATATTATGCATATTTCATAATGCACAGTATTATCAAGAATATGTGCTAACCATAAGTACTCTAATTACATTCCCTTCAACTAGTGGCAAACAGTTGCTGGGCTTCCATCTGTTGGAGACTGCAACTTCAACAGCTAGTTGTGGGTGACCAAGAGATGGAGGTCTTACAGTTGATTACCTTAACTTTAAAACTTCTATAGGATTCTTTTCTTGAACACAAGTTATCAGTGAAGAGTTTAGTGACACTCCATCTTATAGAAGCCAGTTACCTATAAAAATACACAGAAGACAGGAAAAATGTTCTCACCCTTTCTGATATAGAACGATCAGGAAATACCCGTCTCATGTCTCCTAATATTGTGCAAAGAGGTCAGCAATGCAAGATTCCTTTTTACATAGATACATTAGCCTCTTTGGTTTCAAAGGGATCTTACAATAATATGCAAAATAATTTTCAATAGTATCCTTCTACTTACACTCATCCGTTGCCACAATATTTTGGTATTATGTTAGTGCCTGCACAGTTACACTTTGAATAGCAGTTTTAACCCTTTGAGTGCAATGCATTGCCTACCCCTCTGGCACTCAAAGGGTTAAGTTAATGCTTGTTTTCAAATGTTTATAACCTTTATATGGATTGCCGAACTTGGCAGAAATGCTGGATATAAGTTCACATTACTAGTCCCTGCAAATTTCACACACACATCTGTTTAGAAATTTTTGTGAATGAAAAAATTTAGTTTCTCATGGTAATTTATGTTGTCACAGTTTATTTTCTTAAAAGGAACATAAAAATGGAACAGCTCAAAAGAAAAAAATGCAGTACTGTAAGTTAGGGCATGTAATGTGTTAACACAAAAGCCTCTCTATAAATAAATATGCTCAGAATACCAGAATACTAACCAATTCTACAAGCATATATATGGCAAAAATATTAAGGTTGATATTGGGGAATTAATTAGTGAGGAGAAGACTATGGCTGATACCTTAAAGGGATAGTAATAGTTTGTTTGAAGTTCATCCCATATTGTAGACATTAAAAAAATATAAAAAACGATGTAAGGCTTATCTCTCAAAACTTTATGGTTTGAGTGATATATCTTTCTAAAGTTACCTCTTCCTGGCAGATTCACTGAAGTCAGCTGATAGCTGACAGCTGCAGAATCCAGTCGCCTGACCGGACGGAGGCTCTTCAGCAGAGATGAAATCACGCTCTTAAGAACTAAATACTTCATTGGAACGGTCTACAAAGTGTGCTTGCAAGCCAGTGGGTATTTAAAGTAGTGCCTCAATCTTTGCGGATGAAAGTAAGCTGTATAAGGAAATACATACAGAGCAGGATATTTTTATCTGTAGAAAGATTTGGATAAACTGAGTGAATTGGTAGAAAAGTGACAGATGAGGTTTAATATAGATAAATGCAAGGTTATTTACAATTGGGCTATAAAAACAAACATGCTACATATACACTAAATGGGAAACTACTTAAGGAATCCTCCTTAAGGAAAGATTTAGGAGTACTGATAGACAGAAGTGTGCAGTATCACTCAGCTGCTGCAAGGACCAACAGTTTACTATCTTGCATTAAAAGTGGTGTGAATATAATTATGCCCCTATATAAATCTTTCGTTAGGCTTATCTGGAATATGGAGTACAGTTATCAGCATCATTTCTTAAAGGGATAGTAATACTTCGTTTTAACTTTATTTTATTTTGTAGGCATTAAAAAAACATGAAGAATTATATAAGTCTTATCTCTGAAACCTTTATGGTTTAAAAGATATTCACAAACAAAGTATCCCTTCCCTGTTCAACCAGATCAGAAGGGAGATGCCCAGGTAGACTGCAGAGAGGGACAATCTTCAATTAAGATAAGGGAAAAAGCTCAAGGGGGAAGGGCTTTCATTGTTTTCATACAAAGAAAATTGTCCCCTTCTGTTATCTGTCCTGTCATACAACCAGACTCACATCTGAGAAGAGATGGCTTACACTAGGTAAAAGGGGCGGGGAGGGGAACTTTGCTTGTGAATATCTCATAAACCATAAAGGTTTGAGAGATAAGACTTATATCATTCTTCATGTTTTTTTAATGCCTACAAAATAAAATAAAGTTAAAACGAAGTATTACTATCCCTTTAAGAAAAACATTACTGAATTAGAATAAGTCCAGAGCTGTGCAGAAAAAACTGACAAAGGAACTGGAAGATCTGTGTCATGAAGCGAGACTAGCCATACTGACTGTTTACATTAGAGAAAAGACGTCTAAGTGGTGATATAATTACTATTTACAAATATATTCAAGGTTAATACAAAGAACGCTTTACGGAACTATTTACTCAAAGGGCTGAGCAAAAAACAAGAGCAATAAAGTTCTGGAATTCTTCGCCTCTGTGTGCTGTTCTTGTAGATACTGTAGTGGCTTTCAAAAAAGTAATGGCTAACTTTCTACATTTCTAGCTTAGAAAAATATATCTTTTTTAAACTGTTTATTTTAAGATTTTTGAAACTTTAAGGATAGAGATACAAAAAAAGAGGATGGGGGAGGGAACGCGAGCAGAGTTATAGTCTATAACAATGGTGTCACAATGGCAGCATACCTAAGTCCGTACATATGCAAATCTCTGATAATTAGGGAGAACTTTGGAGCTATACATATATCTGCTGGGGGGATTGAGGGCTAAGGGGCACAAATCTGACTAACATAACCCCCAGGGCAGCCAGGCAAGAAGGTGTGTTATGGATGTGTAAACAGCTTCAGATAAAACAGAGTCTTAAGTTAAAATGTGGTGACCAGTGGTTAGCCCCCCTCGACCCTCCACCATCACAACCCAACCCAAGACCACCCCAAGCAAGAGAATGAGGGGCCACCCACAAATCCCCAGTCATGGCCAGCAGGTGAGCCAGAGAAAGCCAAACACCCTTAATTGGCATGGAATCAAGACAGCCTGCAAGAGAAAGGTACAGGCCCGTTGGAGCTAGACCATGACAATACAAGTATAATCCCCCTGGCCCAGGAGCCCCATGCTCCTGTAACTCATCTAGATGTCTGAGGTGGTCCCACATCAATACAGAGAGAGAGGATCCCAGGGAAAGCTGGGATGTGAAGCTATTAGCTGATAGATTTCTAACTGAGAACAATATTTTAACTGTTTATTTTAAGATTTTTTTAAACTTTAAGGATATGGAAATAGAAAAAGAAAGGGGGTGGAGGGGAGCAGCTTTACAGACTATAACAATGGTAATACAATGTCAGCATACATAATTTTGTTTTAGTATGGACTCCTCTAGAATAAATTTAGTCATACTTAGGGTTTGCTTCAGTGCGGGTTGCTTCACTGGTGGTGAAATCAGCACCTTTATTCCAAGCACACCTTTTTCTATGTACTTTGAGAGTTGCATAGTAGAGTTAGACAGGAGAGCTGGACAGGATAAAAAGGCAGCTGCTGTAGCACAGCTACCTAAAGACAACAGGCAAGTAAACAATAAGGGATGCAGTGGAATATGAGGGAAAAGATAAAATAAATGTTACAAATATAAGAAGTTGTCTTTCTAAACTATCTCAGTTAGATGTGATATTTCACATGTTTTCTGACTTCCTGTTTATCCCCTTGCTATCTTTTTGACATGTATACCAAAATGAACATATTGCTATTACCTGTTCTATCCTTTCCACTTTAATACAGTTTTCTTTTTATCCCTGCAATCATGCTCCTCACTTTCAACATAACATATTAACCACCATGGACTTCTGCATACATACTCTCTACCATCTGAGTGCTGGTGGAGAGTACTAAAATAAGCTAACACAGCCCCAGTAATCATAGCAACCAATACACCCTTTCACTATATGCTTACAGCAAACAACATTACATTTTTATGCATTTTATTACTTGCTTTGGCAAATGACATAGTATCCAATCCTGGCCCTCAAACAGCAACAAAAGGCAACTTCACCTTTAAAATTGGTCTCTCTTTTATGCACTGCAACATATGCATTTATGGGGTAGATTTAAAGGTTCATGTTAAAACAGCCGCTAAGTAAAAAAGGCCTATCGGCTGTAAATTACATGATTTACAGCGGATTCGATAGGTAGTCTACAAGAATAGCTAACGAGCGTAGGCACAACAAAAACATGTAACACAAAAACCTGTGTTGCACCTTTTCTTGCATCACCGTGCGTACCAATCACCCGTTAAAACACAGCTTAAGACAAAATGTAACATAATGGCTGGCATTGTCTAGCAACCCTGATAGATGCACAAACAAAATTCAAACCTACAGCCAATCCAAAGACCCCAAAGTATCAAAAATGTTCAAATACACCTATATATACCCACAAATAACGGTCACACCTTGTCTGTGTTTCAAGTTTGGTGAGCTAGATCACAGGACACAGGAGCTGAGGATAGCGTTTACAGAGAGGGAGAGAGAGAAGCATACAGAGAAGTAAGGTAGAAGGATTTTGGAGAGGAGAGATTTACATTTAAATATACACATAGCGTCCTTTAGCACATAGCACATACACCCATACAAACACAAACACATACATATACATAGTCTTTTTTTTTTTTTATAACACTTTACACATTTTTTAAACATTATTTTTAGAGTGTGAATCTGTGAGTGAAAGAGTGTGACAGAGAGTGAGTGGGATTGAGTGTGTCTGTGAGGGCCTGTGGGAGTGCCTGGGTGTGAGTGGGTGAATGATGGCCAGGAGAGGAGGACAGGAGAGAGGGATGGGGAGAGTAGTGGAGGAGGAAGGTTAGGAGGGCATTCCTGAGCAGAGTAGGGGTAGGAGAGGGCGACCCAGTCCAAAAGAGCAGGCACACGGAGGCCAGGCACAGAACCTGCAGTGGGACGAGGGGTACCTGCTGGGGACCACCACACACAGGCAGGAGCAGATCAGGCAGGACACTCTGGTTCTGACTCCTTGCAGGCTGGAGCTGTTGAAGACAGGATCAGGGATCCTCGTTACACAGAAGATGAGAACAGGGCTCTCGTGGAGGCTGTTTTGGAGAGGGAGAGTGTCCTCTTTCTGAGGGAGAGGGTCCCTGGCCTGGCTGCGAGGAGGAAGGCTGTCTGGAACCAGATCTGCAGCTGGGTGAATGCGGTGGCCAGCTGAAAATGGGATGTGGACTCCGTCAAAAAGAGGTGTGGTGACTGCAAGAGGCAGGTGAAAAAGAAGATGGGGATGCCGCCCTGTACGCCAGAGGCACCGGAGGTGGTCCACCGGTAGACATCACCTACAACCCCTGGGAGGAGATGCTGCGGCAGACCATGTCCTCCACACTAATTGAGGGGGTCCCTGGAGGATTGGACACTGGGGAAGAGAGGAGCCTCCACACTACCGATAAGTGCATCATCACATAACCACACACCACATCAACCCACACAACCATTACACACAAACACAGTCACACCCCAACATATGTTCATCATTCATCCACACAACTGCACCAACACAGCACCCTGAGGGTTAAAACAGGACACAATACAAGGACAAATGTCAAGGTTCAAGCAGGCCCAAACCTGTCCAAGTCCCAGGTTAACACTCATGTTGCTGTAATGATCACACACAATCCACACAAACCATGCTCATAAAAGTGTTGTATGTTAAACATCATAACTGCTTCTACACAATGTCACCCATGTACCCACAGGGAAACTAGCACATAACCCCATGAGTGCTAGAGGGATTACCAATGCATAGCTCAACAATGCTTTGGCAACCCCTCTGGTACTCAAAGGGTTAACCAGAAAACAAACAAAAGTAAATTGGGTAACGATTACATGCTACACAGGGGACATTCACTAAGCGGTGAAAAAGAGATGATGGAGAGAAATTAACCCTTACATACCCTCATTTCACCAATCCCAGTGTTAGTCTATGGAGCCTATTCAATAACATGAATCAAGTTGCTAAGGTCCCTTTGTACAGACTCCATAGAAAACACTGGAAATGGGGAAATGAGATCACTGGAGAAGTCAGCATTATGTTCAATTCATCAGGTCTTCATCACCACTTACTGAATCACAAAAAGGATGGATCAGGTCACACATCACAGTGTCACTGAGAATAACTGGTTGTACGTGCAACACACAGTTCTAAAATAATTCCCTGGAATTGAAGGAAAAAAATGTAGGCCTTGGTGTTGTGTATGCAATCATTTACTCTAGCTTGAAATGACATATCTGACATTTGATTCCCACATGGATCCTCAGGAGTTGCGATGCCAAGGGTGGATGTTACATCAGCCACTATTTGCAGGATACACATGGGAAACAATTATGAACCATTGTAGTTTGTTCACCAACAGGCCATGAATGATGGATATCTCTGACTGAGTAAGGCTGCCTCACTCAGAAGGATGGATGGGCTTATATATCCACATAGGCCTCAATCAAAGATATCCTTCACTACTGGCTTGATTGTTGCCCTTCAGGACTGAACTGGAACAGACCTAATGGACAGGATCCTGTCAAGTTCATCAATCTGTAATTGCCATGGTGGTATGCCATGCATTGCAATGCAATGCATAGATACCATCATGACAAACAGAGAGTCACATGTCAACTACTTAGAAATCTTGCATTGTATGGGATAAAACTAAAAAGATAGGGATTAGTGTTGAGCGAGCATGCTCGGACGATGCTCGGATCGGCTCGAGCATCGCTCTGCTCGGCACATGGCGGTACTCGTACGAGTACCGCATGTGCTCGCCCGCCATGTTCGGGTCTCCTCCCCGCACGTTTTGCGGCTGCTGCGCAGCCAATAAACGTGCAGGGAGGCTCTGACATCGGTGTAATGCCAGCAGCCATGTTGGCTGCTGGCATTACACTGATTGGCTGGCCAGAACCCGTGGTCGGGTGCTGTATAGCACCTGACCATCGAGTTCGGCTCAGTCTTAGCCAGGGAGAGCTGAGGATAGGAAGGGAAAGGCAGTGTAGGGAGGAAAACAAGCAAAATTGTGAAAAAAAAGAACCAAAAGTCCTTTTTAGGACTACTGTGTGTGGGGGCAGCAGGTTATTTTGTGTGGGGGGGGGGAAAAAAAAATATATATATTCTGTTTAGTGTGCAAAGTTGCAGATTAGAGCACATTCTGTTTAGTGTGCACAGTTGCAGATTAGAGCACATTCTGTTTAGTGTGCAAAGTTGCAGATTAGAGCACATTCTGTTTAGTGTGCAAAGTTGCAGATTAGAGCACATTCTGTTTAGTGTGCAAAGTTGCAGATTAGAGCACATTCTGTTAAGTCTTCAAACTAAAATATCAAAGTCACATATTCCATTCACTGTGCGTCGCCGCAGTTTAGCAGCACATTCTGTGTACTGTGCAGAGTTGCAGAATAGGAAGAAATACTGTTAAGTCTTCAAACTAAAATATCAAAGTCACATATTCCATTCAGTGTGCTTCGCCGCAGTTTAGCAGCACATTCTGTGTACTGTGCAGAGTTGCAGAATAGGAAGAAATACTGTTAAGTCTTCAAACTAAAATATCAAAGTCACATATTCCATTCAGTGTGCTTCGCCGCAGTGTAGCAGCACATTCTGTGTACTGTGCAGAGTTGCAGAATAGGAAGAAATACTGTTAAGTCTTCAAACTAAAATATCAAAGTCACATATTCCATTCAGTGTGCTTCGCCGCAGTTTAGCAGCACATTCTGTGTACTGTGCAGAGTTGCAGAATAGGAAGAAATACTGTTAAGTCTTCAAACTAAAATATCAAAGTCACATATTCCATTCAGTGTGCTTCGCCGCAGTGTAGCAGCACATTCTGTGTACTGTGCAGAGTTGCAGAATAGGAAGAAATACTGTTAAGTCTTCAAACTAAAATATCAAAGTCACATATTCCATTCAGTGTGCTTCGCCGCAGTGTAGCAGCACATTCTGTGTACTGTGCAGAGTTGCAGAATAGGAAGAAATACTGTTAAGTCTTCAAACTAAAATATCAAAGTCACATATTCCATTCAGTGTGCTTCGCCGCAGTGTAGCAGCACATTCTGTGTACTGTGCAGAGTTGCAGAATAGGAAGAAATACTGTTAAGTCTTCAAACTAAAATATCAAAGTCACATATTCCATTCAGTGTGCTTCGCCGCAGTGTAGCAGCACATTCTGTGTACTGTGCAGAGTTGCAGAATAGGAAGAAATACTGTTAAGTCTTCAAACTAAAATATTAAAGTCACATATTCCATTCAGTGTGTGTCACCGCCGTTTAGCAGCACATTCTGTGTACTCTGCACCGTTGCAGACTAGGAAGAAATACTGTTAAGTTTTCAAACTCAAATATTAAAGTCACATATTCCATTCAGTGTGTGTCACCGCCGTTTAGCAGCCTATTCTGTGTACTCTGCACAGTTGCAGACTAGGAAGAAATACTGTTAAGTTTTCAAACTCAAATATTAAAGTCACATATTCCATTCTGTGTTCGTCACCGCAGTTAGCAGCCTATTCTGTGTACTCTGCACAGTTGCAGACTAGGAAGAAATACTGTTAAGTTTTCAAACTCAAATATTAAAGTCACATATTCCATTCTGTGTTCGTCACCGCAGTTTAGCAGCCTATTCTGTGTACTCTGCACAGTTGCAGACTAGGAAGAAATACTGTTAAGTTTTCAAACTCAAATATTAAAGTCACATATTCCATTCAGTGTGTGTCACCGCCGTTTAGCAGCCTATTCTGTGTACTCTGCACAGTTGCAGACTAGGAAGAAATACTGTTAAGTTTTCAAACTCAAATATTAAAGTCACATATTCCATTCAGTGTGTGTCACCGCCGTTTAGCAGCCTATTCTGTGTACTCTGCACCGTTGCAGACTAGGAAGAAATACTGTTAAGTTTTCAAACTCAAATATTAAAGTCACATATTCCATTCAGTGTGTGTCACCGCCGTTTAGCAGCCTATTCTGTGTACTCTGCACCGTTGCAGAATAGGAAGAAATACTGTTAAGTTTTCAAACTCAAATATTAAAGTCACATATTCCATTCAGTGTGTGTCACCGCCGTTTAGCAGCCTATTCTGTGTACTCTGCACCGTTGCAGACTAGGAAGAAATACTGTTAAGTTTTCAAACTCAAATATTAAAGTCACATATTCCATTCAGTGTGTGTCACCGCCTTTTAGCAGCCTATTCTGTGTACTCTGCACAGTTGCAGACTAGGAAGAAATACTGTTAAGTTTTCAAACTCAAATATTAAAGTCACATATTCCATTCAGTGTGTGTCACCGCAGTTTAGCAGCCTATTCTGTGTACTCTGCACCGTTGCAGAATAGGAAGAAATACTGTTAAGTTTTCAAACTCAAATATTAAAGTCACATATTCCATTCTGTGTTCGTCACCGCAGTTTAGCAGCCTATTCTGTGTACTCTGCACAGTTGCAGACTAGGAAGAAATACTGTTAAGTTTTCAAACTCAAATATTAAAGTCACATATTCCATTCTGTGTTCGTCACCGCAGTTTAGCAGCCTATTCTGTGTACTCTGCACAGTTGCAGACTAGGAAGAAATACTGTTAAGTTTTCAAACTCAAATATTAAAGTCACATATTCCATTCAGTGTGTGTCACCGCCGTTTAACAGCCTATTCTGTGTACTCTGCACAGTTGCAGACTAGGAAGAAATACTGTTAAGTTTTCAAACTCAAATATTAAAGTCACATATTCCATTCAGTGTGTGTCACCGCCGTTTAGCAGCCTATTCTGTGTACTCTGCACCGTTGCAGACTAGGAAGAAATACTGTTAAGTTTTCAAACTCAAATATTAAAGTCACATATTCCATTCAGTGTGTGTCACCGCCGTTTAGCAGCCTATTCTGTGTACTCTGCACCGTTGCAGAATAGGAAGAAATACTGTTAAGTTTTCAAACTCAAATATTAAAGTCACATATTCCATTCAGTGTGTGTCACCGCCGTTTAGCAGCCTATTCTGTGTACTCTGCACCGTTGCAGACTAGGAAGAAATACTGTTAAGTTTTCAAACTCAAATATTAAAGTCACATATTCCATTCAGTGTGTGTCACCGCCGTTTAGCAGCCTATTCTGTGTACTCTGCACCGTTGCAGAATAGGAAGAAATACTGTTAAGTTTTCAAACTCAAATATTAAAGTCACATATTCCATTCAGTGTGTGTCACCGCCGTTTAGCAGCCTATTCTGTGTACTCTGCACCGTTGCAGACTAGGAAGAAATACTGTTAAGTTTTCAAACTCAAATATTAAAGTCACATATTCCATTCAGTGTGTGTCACCGCCTTTTAGCAGCCTATTCTGTGTACTCTGCACAGTTGCAGACTATGAAGAAATACTGTTAAGTTTTCAAACTCAAATATTAAAGTCACATATTCCATTCAGTGTGTGTCACCGCAGTTTAGCAGCCTATTCTGTGTACTCTGCACCGTTGCAGAATAGGAAGAAATACTGTTAAGTTTTCAAACTCAAATATTAAAGTCACATATTCCATTCTGTGTTCGTCACCGCAGTTTAGCAGCCTATTCTGTGTACTCTGCACAGTTGCAGACTAGGAAGAAATACTGTTAAGTTTTCAAACTCAAATATTAAAGTCACATATTCCATTCTGTGTTCGTCACCGCAGTTTAGCAGCCTATTCTGTGTACTCTGCACAGTTGCAGACTAGGAAGAAATACTGTTAAGTTTTCAAACTCAAATATTAAAGTCACATATTCCATTCAGTGTGTGTCACCGCCTTTTAGCAGCCTATTCTGTGTACTCTGCACAGTTGCAGACTAGGAAGAAATACTGTTAAGTTTTCAAACTCAAATATTAAAGTCACATATTCCATTCAGTGTGTGTCACCGCAGTTTAGCAGCCTATTCTGTGTACTCTGCACCGTTGCAGAATAGGAAGAAATACTGTTAAGTTTTCAAACTCAAATATTAAAGTCACATATTCCATTCTGTGTTCGTCACCGCAGTTTAGCAGCCTATTCTGTGTACTCTGCACAGTTGCAGACTAGGAAGAAATACTGTTAAGTTTTCAAACTCAAATATTAAAGTCACATATTCCATTCTGTGTTCGTCACCGCAGTTTAGCAGCCTATTCTGTGTACTCTGCACAGTTGCAGACTAGGAAGAAATACTGTTAAGTTTTCAAACTCAAATATTAAAGTCACATATTCCATTCAGTGTGTGTCACCGCCGTTTAGCAGCCTATTCTGTGTACTCTGCACAGTTGCAGACTAGGAAGAAATACTGTTAAGTTTTCAAACTCAAATATTAAAGTCACATATTCCATTCAGTGTGTGTCACCGCCGTTTAGCAGCCTATTCTGTGTACTCTGCACCGTTGCAGACTAGGAAGAAATACTGTTAAGTTTTCAAACTCAAATATTAAAGTCACATATTCCATTCAGTGTGTGTCACCGCCGTTTAGCAGCCTATTCTGTGTACTCTGCACCATTGCAGAATAGGAAGAAATACTGTTAAGTTTTCAAACTCAAATATTAAAGTCACATATTCCATTCAGTGTGTGTCACCGCCGTTTAGCAGCCTATTCTGTGTACTCTGCACCGTTGCAGACTAGGAAGAAATACTGTTAAGTTTTCAAACTCAAATATTAAAGTCACATATTCCATTCAGTGTGTGTCACCGCCGTTTAGCAGCCTATTCTGTGTACTCTGCACAGTTGCAGAATAGTAAGAAATACTGTTAAGTTTTCAAACTCAAATATTAAAGTCACATATTCCATTCAGTGTGTGTCACCGCCGTTTAGCAGCCTATTCTGTGTACTCTGCACAGTTGCAGACTAGGAAGAAATACTGTTAAGTTTTCAAACTCAAATATTAAAGTCACATATTCCATTCAGTGTGTGTCACCGCCGTTTAGCAGCCTATTCTGTGTACTCTGCACCGTTGCAGACTAGGAAGAAATACTGTTAAGTTTTCAAACTCAAATATTAAAGTCACATATTCCATTCAGTGTGTGTCACCGCCGTTTAGCAGCCTATTCTGTGTACTCTGCACCGTTGCAGACTAGGAAGAAATACTGTTAAGTTTTCAAACTCAAATATTAAAGTCACATTTTCCATTCAGTGTGTGTCACCGCAGTTTAGCAGCCTATTCTGTGTACTCTGCACAGTTGCAGAATAGTAAGAAATACTGTTAAGTTTTCAAACTCAAATATTAAAGTCACATATTCCGTGTAAGATGAAGAAGGCGGGTAAAAAGGGACGGGGAAGTGGACGTGATCCTGATAGTTCAGGGCGCGGGTCAGGACGCGGAGAAACTGTGCCTGGTGCCAGAGCACAAGAAAGAAAGACATCCACCATACCTAGCTTAATGTCTAATTTTACAGGGCGTCGCAGGACATCACTCTCGAGGTCCGACCACTGCGAACAGGTAGTCGGTTGGATGACAGCTGATACTGCTTCCAGTCGGTTAAGCACCACCCTGTCTTCCACCAAGTCCACTCTCAGTAGCCAAGAGTCTGGTCAACATAATCCTCACTCTGATCATCCTTCCTCCCACCATACACGGTCTGGTCAAAGAAGTGATCCCACACTGGGATATAGTGAGGAGCTCGTCTCATCACCAATCCTTCATTTGACCCTCTCTCCAAGCACGCTTGCAGAGGAACATGACATCTTGTGCCCTGATTCACAACCTCTAGAGGCTACCCAATCACAAGAAGATGACAGATGTGAACGGCATTTAAGGTCAAAGGAAGTAGTGGATGATGATGATGATGATGAGACACAGTTGCCATTAAATCAACCACTATTTCCGTCTCAAGACCTTGTTGAGGAGAATGTTATACAGTTGTCAATGACTGAGTATGTGGTGGGATCAAGACTTGAGGAGGATGATCAGAGTGAGGAAGTGGAGGAGGACTTGGTGGACGATGAGGTGACTGACCCCACCTGGGAACGTGTAGAGCCGAGCGATGACAGCAGTCCTGAGGGTGAGCCATCTGCAGCACCGCAACAGGCTGGAAGAGGCAGTGGTGTGGCTACAGAAAGAAGGCGGACCGCACCAAACCGGCCCGCAAATGTTCCACGGAGCACCCCCTTGCGTAAATCTACCTTGCCAAAGGGTAGGTGTTCCGCGGTATGGCGTTTTTTTAAGGAAAGTGCGGACGACAAAAGAATTGTAGTTTGCAACCTGTGCCACACCAGAATGAGCCGAGGCATGAACACTAGAAACCTCACCACCACCAGCATGATCCGACACATGGCATCCAAGCACCGTAGTAAGTGGGAGGAACGCCTGGATCGCCCATCTGTGTCTGCAGGCCACACCACTGCCTCCTCTTCCCCTGTTTTCGGTGCCGGCCAATCGCCTGTTGAAGGCGCAGGCCCGCATACCTCCCGCCCTGCACCTGTAGCATCTGAAGCACCATCAGCGACCACATCCACTTCCCTGTCCCAGCGCAGCGTCCAAATGTCGTTACCCCAGGCATTTGAGCGCAAGAGAAAGTACCCAGCCACCCACCCACAGGCCATAGCACTAACCTCACACCTTTCCAAATTACTGGCCATCGAAATGCTGCCATTTAGGCTTGTGGACACTGAGTCCTTCCGCAGCCTGATGGCAGCAGCTGTCCCTCGGTACGCGGTCCCCAGCCGCCACTACTTTTCCCGGTGTGCCATCCCCGCATTACACCACCATGTGTCCCGTAACATCACCCGTGCCCTGACCAACGCAGTTACTGGGAAGGTCCACTTAACGACTGACACATGGACAAGTGCTTGTGGCCAGGGACGCTACATTTCCCTGACGGCACACTGGGTGAATGTCGTGGAGGCTGGGAGCGACTCGGACCCTGGGATGGCACGGGTGCTACCCACGCCGAGGATTGCGGGCCCTACCTCCATCAGGGTTTCCGCCAGCACCTACGTTATTGGCTCCTCCTCCTCCGTTTCCACCTCCGAATTCTCTACACGCAGCGCCACTCCCCCATCAGCCAGTAGCTGGAAGCAGTGTAGCACTGCAGTGGGGAAGCGTCAACAGGCCGTGCTGAAGCTGATCTGCCTTGGGGACAAACAGCACACGGCCTCAGAGCTGTTGCAGGGGATTAGTCACCAGACCGAGCAGTGGCTCTCGCCACTCAACCTGCAACCAGGCATGGTTGTGTGTGATAATGGGCGTAACTTGGTGGCGGCTTTGGAGCTCGGCAAGCTCACACACGTACCATGCCTAGCGCATGTATTTAATTTAGTGGTGCAGCGATTTCTAAAAACCTACCCCAATGTGCATGATCTCTTGACCAAGGTGCGCCGCGTGTGTGCACATTTCCGTAAGTCATCTACAGCTTCGGCCGGCCTGTTGAAGCTGCAGCAGCGCTTACAATTGCCAGCTCACCGGCTGCTGTGTGACGTGAGCACGCGCTGGAACTCCACCTTCCACATGTTGGCCCGGCTTTGTGAGCAGCAGAGGGCAGTAGTGGAGTACCAGCTGTTACACGGTCGTCGTCTCTCCGTTCAACTTCCTGTAATCAGAAGTGAGGAGTGGGAATGGATGTCAGACCTCTGCGAGGTTTTACGCAATTTTGAGGAATCGACACAGATGGTGAGCGGCGATAACGCTATTATCAGTGTCACCATCCCACTTCTGTGTCTACTGAAACGCTCGCTGCTCACAATTAAAACCGACGCTTTGCATGTGGAAGAGGTGGAAATGGGGGAGGAAGAGCTTACACAAGGTGATAGCCAGAGCACCCTCACTTCGTCTTCTCAGCGACAATTGGAGGAGGCGGAGGAGGAGGAGGAGGAGGAGGAGGAGGAAGACACGGTTGCCTCCGCTACAGGGGGTAGCCATGGAACTTTAGTTCCATCTCTTCAGCGTGGGTGGGCAGAAGAGGAGGAAGAGGATGAGGATATTGAGAGTCATCCTCCTGGTGAGGACAGCGAAATCTTGACTGTTGGTACTCTGGCACACATGGCTGACTTTATGTTAGGCTGCCTTTCCCGTGACCCACGCGTTATACGCATTTTAAACAACACGGATTACTGGGTGTTCACCCTTCTGGACCCCCGCTACAAAGAGAATTTCTCATCTCTCATTCCTCCGGTGGAGAGGACAAGCAAAATGGTGCAATACCAGAAGGTTCTTGTTGAAAAATTGCTCCAAAATTTTCCATCTGACAACGCTGGCGGCAGAGTACGTGCTACCTTGGCCAACAGAGAAGGGGAGAAAAGGGGAGCACACAGCAGTTCCGAGAAAGGCAGGGCAACACTCTCCAAGGCGTGGGACACCTTCATGACACCCCGCCAGCACCCTCACCCTGATGCGCAGCCTAGTGTCACAAGGAGGGAAAAGTTTTGGAAGATGGTGAAGGAGTACGTAGCAGACCGTGTCAGCGTCCTCAATGATCCCTCTGTGCCTTACAACTACTGGGTGTCCAAGCTGGACACGTGGTATGAACTGGCACTCTACGCCTTGGAGGTGCTGGCCTGCCCTGCCGCCAGCGTTCTGTCTGAGCGGGTATTTAGTGCTGCTGGTGGCATCATAACAGATAAGCGTATCCGCCTTTCCACCGACAATGCTGATAGGTTGACACTTATAAAAATGAACAAGGCCTGGATTTCCCCTGACTTCTCCACTCCACTGGAGGAAAGCCCCGGGGGAACATAAACTCACTTTATATATGTTATTTACAATGATGGGAATACTCTGTATTCCCATTCACCCCTTCCACCCAAAAAACGGGTATATGGTTGACTCTTAATCTTCTCATCCTCCTCCTCCTCTTCCATATGCCCTGGGATATAATTTTTATATAGGGCCAGCTCACCAGCGGGCCCTGTGATATAATTTTTATATAGGGCCAGCTCACCAGCGGGCCCTGTGATATAATTTTTATATAGGGCCAGCTCACCAGCGGACCCTGTTTGACAATTTTTATATAGGTCAGCTCACCAGCGGGCCTTCTCATATAATGTTTTATTGGGTCAGCTCTCTAGCGGGCCCTCTCATATAATGTTTTATAGCGTCAGCTCACTAGCGGGCCTTCGCATATAATGTTTAGGATGGTCAGCTCTGCAGCAGACCCTCACCCATAATGTTTTAGATGGTCAGCTCAGCGCACGTTTCCCTCTTAATCATGGCCTCAGTTCTGAAAATCAAGGAAATTTTTGGGAGAATTTGCCTCTGCGCACGTTTCCCTCTTAATCATGGCCTCAGTTCTGAAAATCAAGGAAATTTTTGGGAGAATTTGCCTCTGCGCACGTTTCCCTCTTAATCATGGCCTCACTTCAGAAAATCAAGGAAATTTTTGGGAGAATTTGTGGATGATATACAAGTAAATATACAGCAAATATTGTTTGGTAACAATTTTTCGCCTAAAGTCGTTTTTATTTTCCTTTTTGTGTGTTTTACGGTCAGTCTGTAAAAATGGCGTACTACGGGCGAAAGATCGTTCCCAGCAGCGATGTTGGAGTCCAAGATGCATCCAGACATCCTCCCTATGCTGTCCCTGAACCATTTCTGTGGTGTTTCCATCCTTTTCTGCCATTTTCCTATGGACCAGGCACCCTCCCCTCATCAGAGCAGGGGGTGCCTGGTGTAATGCTCGAGTCCTCCCATTGACTTCAATGGGGCTCGGGTGCTCGGCCGAGCACTCGAGCCTCCGGGGGTGCTCGGTCAGAGCACCCGAACACCCGAGCATTGGGGTGCTCGCTCATCACTAATAGGGATGAATAACAGTTGAATTGTACTGCAGATCTTTTAAAAATATATATGTACACAGAAAAAAATTGTGGATATGTAGCTTTTATATGTGTACAAATATATCATAAATAAAAACATACCTAGTATATCCCATCTAAGTACAGTGGGATATACTAGGTATGTTTTAATCTATGATATCAATAGAACTTAAGTTTTGAAGGGTGCACACATATAGCCCTTAAGGCAAGCAAACGTACTGAACTGATCTCTGGGTTCATATATATCTGTACACATATGAAAGGTACATATCCACATAGATATTAGATCATTTTTCTTTCAGTGTACATTGTATGGGATTGTAATGGTTAATTTCACCTTGATGTAATGTTGTAGGCATTCGAAAAAGCTGCAGATTCCAGTCATTTGACCAGACGGAGGCTCCTCCGCAGAGGCAAAATTGTACTAGTCAAAGATAAATACTACATTGGAATGGTCTTCAAAGTGTGCCTGGTTTGCAAGCACACTTCGTAGACCATTCCAATTAAGTATTTATCGCTTAATAGTCCAATTTTGCCTCTGCTGAAGAGCCTCCGTTTGGTCAAATGCCTGGAATCTGCAGCTTTTTTAGAATGCCTACAATATTACATCAAGGTGAAATTAACCATTACTATCCCGTTAATCCTGTAATTTCTACATTTACTAATCACACCATCTCATTTTCCCACACAGCTTACAGGCCTCCAGCACAGCAGGAGCCCATGGAGGAGGCTGAATAACCACCCAGTGAGGAGTAGACAGAGGAGGGGACCAGCCGGTGGTCACCATACCCACCATCAACACCTGCCCCAACACCTGCTGCTCCACCAGCTGCTCAACCTGCTGCTCCACCAGCTACTCCACATGCAGCACTTGCACTGACACCTGCTGCTCCACCTGCACCAAGACTTGATGCTCCACTAACTGCTCCACCTGCACCAACACCTGCTCCAACCCAGTACAGTGCCTGGATGACACAGGAGGAAAGGTGGATGCATCACACAACCTCCACGAGGTACTACCCTCCAGCAGCAGCAGCAGCACCACCACCACCAGGGAGGCAATAGCTGCCAGGGGCAGTGGCCACCCCTCAATATGGCCCATATTCCCATCAGATGGACCTACCGTCATGGATGGATCCCCAGCATCTGCCTAGGTACAATCCCAGGTGGGGGCCAAGCACCTACCAGTGGCCAAGGTATGACCCTTGCCACTGGATTACTAACACCTGGGCCTGATTGGGGAGCCCCAGCGGCCTGTACCGAGGGAACACTTTACCCCACCACCACCACCACAGACATCATTTGGCAGCTCTGAGTCCGTAGATGTGGTGGGCACACGCCCATCATCTGCAGCAGTCTCTTCACTAGCGGACTCAGCAGCAGCAGACACAGTAACAGCAGACCCAGCAACAGCAGACCCAGCAACAGCAGCAGACACAGCAGCAGCAGAAGACAAAGTAGCAGCAGAAGACACAGCAGCAGCAGACACTCCACCAGCAGCAACCACACCAGCAGACTCACCAGGCACATCCACCTCCAGCAGTACACGCATGAGGGGGATGGAAGCGGTGTGCATGGTGCTACAGAGAAGGCTAATCTGGGAATTCCAGAGGGCCAACAGGAACCTCACAAGGCTCAGAAGGGAATCCCGGAGGAACACCTCAAGAACTGAAGCAAGGATACATGCCCTGGAGGTAGAGCAGCAGTTGACAGAGGGGTACACTGCACCCACCACTCCCTCCGGTGTGACCACTGAAGGTACACCAAGGGTGCAAAGGGTGACCAGGCAGTCAGCCAGGGCATCCACCTCTGGCACCCAGTCGAAGGTCCCCCCCCTCAAAAAAAATAATAAACTGCCCAACTTGTTATTTTCCCCCTTCATGAAAAAAAAAATAGTGCTTTTGAATCCTGTCTGATATGCTTTGTGTTTAGTGATAGACTGAGTGGCAGAGCTGTCTCCAATGCATTGCCAAGCAACACAGTGATCACAGCTTCAGCCTAGGTAACATATTTGTGGGATGCCGCAACATGGGTTCTGACACACACACACTGTTGTACAAATTCAACAGGTAATCCATCCCTGGAGCCAAATAACATGACAGTGTTATATGGCCATGATGTGGGTTGAATTTGAACAAAACATACTCCTTAGCACAACAACTGGTGCAACACTGTGAACATTCGTCTGCATCAATTGTTGTGTTTAAGGGGTTAGCCAAACAAACAGCTATTTGACTTAGCAGAGAACTAACAAGCAGGACAGATGGAACATGCAGGAAAATAGTCTTTGATTCAAACTCTTATTGTGAAACTGACTTACTGGGGAACCCAATGTTCACCCTAGGATTTCAATTTGTGTGCTACATGTTGAAATCCTAGGGTGAGCATTGGGTTTTCCAGTAAGTCAGATTCACAATAAGAGTATGAAAAACAGCCTAACTTACTGGAGAACCCAATATTCACCCTAGGATTTCAATGTGTAGCACACACAATTAAACCTTAGGCTGAGCATTGGATTATCTAGTAAGTTGTGTTGTTGTTTTATTAATGTTGTAATAGACTTCACCAGTGATAACACTTGTCCACTTAGTCTGGTTGTTTGTTGATGTAGCCCATGTACTGAGATATATCAAACTAAAGCAATCCTATAACATTGATTACATTGAGCAACACAGAAACAGTGGACATGAAATCACTGTGGAAGTAGGTCCCCTGTATCACCTGTTTATCACTCACAACACACATTAGTGTATCACTGCCATCATCTCTTTGCATGAATACATCACAGAGTCCACTCATGGCCAAACAAGTAGCGGACTCCTGTGAGCCTTGAGTGTGGTTCCACATTGAGACATGTCTAATCCACCAGTTATTCATACAGACACAGACAGAATAGTGATGGTTCTCCTTTATTGTGTCTCAAACTACAGTAAAACATACATGTGTTTTCTGGGTATATTACCTATATATGCATTGAACACTTGTATGAGCACACAAAAGGTACATTTCAACTAAATATGAATACTTTAGAAACACTACTGAACTGCTCATGTGTTGTCCACAAAGTTTATTAGCTCTGTAGATGAGAATTCTTACTGTACAGGTTTGATACCTGGATGTTAATACACACATGAATTTGTGTCTTGTGTGGATATGTGAATGTTCCAGTAGAGGCTGCTGTGAACATCAGGTCAAACATTGCATCACCAACACAATCACTTGAAACATCAAGAAGTGAGCTTCATGGAAGGCTTGTCAAGGCTTCAGTCCAGTCACATGGAAACTCCTCTGTTCATGGATGGATCATGCTACGGATGCCTGTGGGTCAAGAGGACAGGATTTTGAGCAGCTACCTTGAACTGATCATAATGCAACAGCTTCGACATCATTATCCCCTTAATCTTTTCTGTTACAGGGGAGCACACAAACCATTGCTTTATAATGTGTTGTCTACTCGTCTGTAACCCATTATGGAGAGAACTAAGGGGATGTCAACCAACCTTAGGGATATGTGCCCCTGACATGAATAGACGCATCAACAAATATGTCCTAATAGCTCCATGAAACAAATACATTTGGACTGCCACTGTGAGAGTGACAATGGAAGGCCAAATTTATTTGTTTCATTGAGCTATTAGATTTGTTGATGTGTGTATTTATGTCAGGGACACACATTACTGCACCACACAGATCAGCATAGTGTCCCTTGAGATCTGATCCATATTTCATGACCTCTATGTTGTGTACCAATATCACTGTAGATCCATCCCTCTGCTGCTTTTTTCAGCTGTAGCAAACTACAGGTCCCATGTTGACGCCAATGGCCCTTTAACTCCTGATGTGACAGAGTGTTATCCAATGCATTGCATTGAATAACACTCTTTCACTACAAGGGTACTATGTTTGCTATGGCTATGATCATGGCAAATCACGTTAGTTGCTGTCAATCAAGCCCTGGAAGATGCTGAACATGGGCCATGTGTTGTACCTTGGTTCTCATGGGGTTACGCATGATATCCTTGAGGTAGCAATGTCAACGTGGAGAAGGGACTGGAAGATGGTTTTGGAATCCCCACACATAATATGTCACGTCAATGGTATGGATGATGTTTGGGGCCATACTGCTGCCAGTGTCAGGGCTGTCATTGATCCTGTGGGGGGTGTTGGCACCAATTCACAGGACTGATGATGGACATGCATGGATTTTGTGAATGCCTGTCTCTTACTCAAAGCTAAAGTGATCCCTGATGAGCCTGTCTCTCATCTGCACCCCTGTCAGGGTCTCCTCATCATGGCCAATGTCCACGGGCACTTCAGGTATGGGAGGCCTGGATATCATCCACCAGCTTAGAGTCCACTGTGATGTTGTGCAGTATTGCACATGCCATTATTATGTCACACACTATTTCTGGGGCATACTGCAGTGCCCCCCCCGAATGGTCCACACATCTGAATCGGGACTTGAGGAGCCCGAAGGTCCGCTCACTGGCATTCCTTGTTCACCATGAGCCTCGTTATATCACTCCTGGGCATCTGTTTAGGAGGTGAGCCATGATTTGCAGACATAGCCAGCATCACCTGTGGAAAGTGAGTGACACACTATCTGCATGTTCATGGAGTGGAAGTTTTTGTGGTTAATGAAGATATGTGCCTCACATGCTGGAGCTTTGATACGGACATGCGTGCAATCTATTGCACCTATGACCCTGGACATGCCTCCCCTTGTGTAAAAGCCCTGCTTCAGATGTGTCCACTCCATGTCGGTGGTGGGAAAATGTATATATGTACTGGCCTTGCTTTTGAGGGCTGGCAAGACCTGGTCAGCACCCTGGAGAATTTGGCCTGTGACATGCCAGTTGCTAACCTTCAGTCGACTGGAAGGCGCCACTTGCCATGAAGTGTATGGCACACAGGAGTTTTTTCAAGTCAGATAGGGCATGGTTGTGGATGTAAATCGGATCCACCTTATCCTTGATGATCTCATACAGGGCAATGATGCTGGACGGCCTCAACCTAACATAACATAGTAGATAAGCCTGAAAAAAGACATGCGTCCATCAAGTCCAGCCCATGCCAATAACACCCCTGTTGATCCAGAGGAAGGCAACAAAAAAGCCCTCTGGAGCAATTTCCAATGTAGGTGTGTAGATGTGTGTGTGTGTGTGTCAAATAGTTCCCCGGATCAATATCCTATTTGCTTTGAAGCCATCTGTCATAATTGCTAGATAGGCATCCATTGTTTTTTTGAATGCAGTTACATTATCTGCAAGCACAACATCCCGAGGCAAAGAATTCCATAGCCTTACCGCCCTTACTGTAAAGAATCCCTGCCTGTGTTTTAGTCGAAAGCATCTTTCCTCAAGTCTTAATGGATGAACTCTTGTTCTTAGCTCAGCTCTTTGCATAAATAATTCATTGGATAGTTCTTTGTATTGACCTTGAATGTATTTGTAAATGGTAATCATATCACCCCTTAGACGTCTCTTTTCTAATGTAAACAAACCCAGTTTGGCTAGTCTCTCTTTATAACTCAGATCCTCCAATCCCTTTATCAGTTTTGTTGCACGTCTCTGCACCTTTTCCAGTTCAGTAATGCCTTTTATTAGAACAGGCGCCCAAAATTGTACTCCATATTCTAGATGAGGCCTAACCAAGGATTTATACAGAGGTAGGATAATATTAGCATCCCTTGCTTCTACACCTCTTTTTATGCAGGCTAGTACTCTATTTGCTCTTGCAGCAGCTGAGTGACTATGTACACTGCTGTGAAGTCTATTGTCTATCAGTACGCCTAAATCTTTCTCTAATGAGGATTTCCCAAGTTGTTTCCCATTTAGAGTATATGTAGCAAGTTTGTTTATACAACCCAAATGCATAACCTTACATTTATCTACATTAAATGTCATCTGCCACTTTTCTTCCCATTCACTTAGTTTAACTAAATCCTTCTGTAGGGAAAAAACATCCAGCTCTGTATGTATTTCCTTACATAGCTTAGTGTCATCAGCAAAGATTGAGATGCTACTTTCAATTCCCACTTCTAGATCATTAATAAACAAATTAAAAAGCATTGGGCCCAGGACTGAACCCTGTGGCACCCCACTTATTACCCTAGACCAATCTGAAAAAGTTCCATTTACAACAACTCTCTGCCATCTATCATTTAACCAGTTCTCAATCCATGTACAGATAACACCACCCAAACCGAAGCCTTTTAATTTATGCAGTAACCTGTTGTGAGGCACTGTGTCAAAGGCTTTTGCAAAATCCAAGTATACTACATCAACAGCAATTCCCCTGTCCAAATTACTACTCACTCTTTCATAAAATGCAAGTAAATTAGTCTGACATGATCTGTTCTTCATGAAACCATGCTGATTCCTACTAATGATATTGTTTGGCTTCACATAGTTCTGAATAACCCTTCTAGTATCTTACCCACTATGGAAGTCAAGCTCACAGGTCTATAATTTCCTGGTTTGGATCTTGCTCCCTTTTTAAACAATGGAATTACATCAGCTTTCCTCCAGTCACAGGGCACTATGCCTGATGAAAGTGAATCAATAAATATTAAGTATAATGGTTTTGCTATTATTGAACTAAGTTCCTTAAGTACCCTTGGGTGTATACCGTCCGGTCCAGGCGCTTTATTCACTATAACCCTTTCCAGTCTCTTTTGGACCTTGTCCTCAGTAAGCCATGTAGATGTTGGAGGAAATTCCATGGTTTTGTCTGTTTGCCCACAGCTTGTCATTGCTGCTTCCTTTGTATATACTGAAGCAAAGAACATATTTAGGGTGTCAGCCATAGCTTTATCCTCGCTAATCAATTCACCTGTTTCAGTCCTAAGAGGACCAATATCAACCCTAACTTTTTTGTTGTTAATATACCTGTAGTGATCAATAACCTTGTCATCGGTCATTACAAAGACAGTGACCCTTGGGCGGTATACCCTGGACCTTGGTGGTTGTCTATACATCCTACTCTGCTCCAGGGGTCCCTGTAGCAGCTGGGGAGCATTCTGTTGCTGGAGAGCATCCTGTTGCTGCAGCTGTGCATCTGCAGGCAGGTGTCCTCCAGGTGGGGATGGGCTACTGTGTGGCTCTTGAGCCAGAGCCTCCTCACTTGCAACAGGTGAAGGCTGTTGATTAGGTGTGCCTGGGGGTTGTGTGTGTCCCCTAGCTGTCTCCCTTGCATGCCTTCTCCGCAGTCTTTGCATCACTATGTAAGCCAACATACTGATTGTTCTCTCTATCTCTCTTTATCTCTCCCTGAGTGGAAAACAAGCCACAAGTGAATGTGGTGAGCTGCCCCTTTAAGTACGTGGTACGGTGTTGTGTAGGTGTGGTGATGAGATGAGTGGTGACCAATGGGAAGGTGTTTGTTGTCCAGGTAAGTGTTTGCATGTGTGTCTGTGATTAAAAATGTGGTGTGTCTTGATTGCTGTGTATTTGCGGCTGTGACGTTGTTGGGTGCAGGTTGTGTCTGGATAGTCTGGTGATGTTGCACAGGTGAGCTTGTTTTGTATTGGCAGGTGTCCTTGTTGTGTGATAACCCCCAGTTGTTCCGTGCCATGTTGTGTTGGTGTTTTTTTTGGAAGGCATTGTCCCTGTGGTGTTCCTTGGTTATTGTGTTGTGTGTGAGAGTGAATTGTGTTGCATAGGCATGTTTTTTGTGTTATTTTGGCATTACATGGGTTAATTTTTCCATTTGCAAGCTTGTGCAGTATGCGGTTTGTCTGTTTTACTATCTAACAGATTTCTTTTTTGACCGTTATGTGTCTGATGGCTAAGAAAACTGGGTGTTAAATTTTGCCTGTTAACTGTATCTTTTTTTAGCCGTTAGCAGTACAGCACTCCTTTAAATGGCTCTGGAGAATCTTGTTCCATGAGTCTCAATGCATGTAAGTCTATCGGCCATAAGGATTATCAAACTGCTGTTAGCTGTTCTTAAGATGGACCTTTAAATGGCTTAAAACACGCAACAGTATTTTTTTTCTTACGCTTGCCTTTAAATCTACCCCTATGTGTACAAACTGAAAAAACCTTATTCTCATAGAATCCTGGCAAAGTCCTGATACTGCTGTTGCCATTCAAGGATAATCACGCTTTAGGAAAGACAGAGCAAAGTGAGGAGGAGGCATAATCATCCAAACAAAAGAGTCTACAATCTTTATAGTTTTGAATGACTCTTGTTCCTCTTATTCATTTGAATACATTTCTGGCAGAATTGTTCTTCCCTTCTCAAAACAAATCATAATTGTTGGCATCTACTGACCACCTAATAATCCAATACAGTCCCTCTTGGACATAAACCACCACCGCAATGAGATTGCCACTCAAAACAAGAAAAGCGAGTTGTTGGTTCTTGGAGAATTTAATATTAATTGGCAGGACTCCAGAATCAGTTAATTGTTTAAGACATTGAACTCATCACAGCTAATCACCTGCCCTAATCGTATAAATGCTAAAACATCCAACCATACTGTGCTAGGCTGGATCCTTTTCGCCCAAGATTCAGGCGTACTAGCACATGTGTTTAGCAATCATTCCATAGACTACTTTCTTCCCAAAATAAACACCAATCAAACCATATGCCAAAGTCATAGTTACTAGAACATTTAGAAAATGTAATCTCCAGTCTTTCCTAAATGATGTAAGAAATTGTATAGAATACACTTAATAACTGATCTAGACTCAGTAATTTACTTTTTAACTCTGAATTCTTACAGGTCTATAATACCCATGCCCTAGTAAGGGAGATCATGGTAAAGGGGGCCATCTACTCTGGATCACTGCTGACGTGGCACTGCTTATGTTCACACTGCATTCATAATACCTGAGCAAAACAATCAAAAACCACAAAAGCACAATATTTTACTGACAACTTGAACAGTAACATATTAAAACCAACCAACTTTTGGAAGGTTGTTAAAAATATCTACAATCCCACTAACCATTCTCACTAATCAACTCCAAAAATAGCCAATTAAACAATACAATGCCCCATAGCAATAGCTAATGCATTCAACAGCTACTTCGTTGGATGTGCCACAGCCCTGATTACACAAAACTAAGGTAATTAGAAGTAGAAACATGCATGTAACAGTCTTTGACACCTACAACCTGGTCCAACCATACTACTGAATTAAATTTCATGTCAGTAAATGATAGTGAAATATGTGACCACATCCTCAACCATAAAATGAAAATGCAGCCTGGGCCTGACCAACTACCAGCAATGATAAAGCTCAGTGCCTTGGTCACTGCCCATCCTATTGCATCCCTATTTAATGCCTTCCTGTCATCCAGGTATATGCCCAAAGCCTGGAAAGTGGCTAAAGTTGTTCATATCCACAAGTGTGGATACAAATGTAATACTGAATTGCAGGCCAATATCCCTACTCCGCACATTATCCAAAATCCAAGAGATACGTGTTGATGTGTAACTATATAAGTATTACCGACTGTCTAGTTTTTTTACCCTACTTCAATCAGGTTTTCATCCAAATCACTCAGCTGTCACTGCCATCATAAAAGTATGCAATGATATCCAGACTAGCATTTGATACAGTATACCATCATATTCTGATAAGTAAACTCCAAAGTTCAAGATTGGATAATTGTTCTCTAAACTGATTCTGATCTTATTTATCAGATACAAAGCAATATGTGTCTATTGCTGACAATATTTCCTATCCAATCAAAGCAACAAGTGGGGTTCCCAAGACTTAATTCTTGGACTTCTTCTGTTTATAAATGATGTGCCCATGGTTTGCAAAACATCTGTGCACATGTATGCAGATGACACCATAATCTACACTAAAAATTCAAAAGTATTTCAACTTGAGGTTGCATTACAGGATGATTTCACTGAAGTTGAAAGATGGATAGCTAAAAACAAACTGTTCTTAAACACTGACAAAAGGGTCACAATGGTATTTGGCACAAAGAAAAAACTACTTAATTTCTGCAAATACATTTCTATCCATTGTAACAAAGTCTTCTACAACTACCCTACAAATATCTTTGTATGTGGCTTGACCCCAGCCTCACTTTTGTGGTTCATATTGATAAAATAACATCCAAACTTTATCCCAAAATAGAAGTGCTTTATTCAGAAACACATATTAAGTCCCTTGGTAAAAAACGCAAATGTTCAAAAAATGTTAATGGCAGTTACAGACTATGGAAAAGTAGTAAAAGCTCCCGCCCACTAATTCATCTTGGTATACTTGACACTGTATAACTTATGCTGCTTTATCCTACAATGTAATTATAGTACCCATCACTGAGATATGTTGTATGTATACAACCACTTCTCTGGAAGGATACCAGACTACCTAAGAAATATGCTCACTCCAGCTCTCTATACTACTATAACCTCTGGTCCGTTGCTAACAACCCACTGAGCATACCACACTACAAGAAAGAAGCTGATTAAACTACATTCTCCTTTAGCGCTCCGAAAGCCTGGAATAACCTGCCTGAAAAAATTTGATATTTTCCCACTCTAAAATCCCTACAAATAATTGATTTTTATATCTCAAAACAATATGTAACTGTAGATACTTTTTTAGTATTTATGTTTGTTTGTATATATAATGTTTCTCTATTTGTGTAAATATGTCATTCATTACTGTAAACGTTCTGCAGGACATACATTAAAACAAGAGAAATCTCAATGTATTCTTCCTGATAAAATATTTTATCAATAAATAAATATCAAAATCTCTGCTAAAATATATATATATATATATATATATATATATATATATATATATATATATGCTGGGAGGGGAGGGTCTGAGCACCAAAGGACACAAATCTGATTAACATCAAACCCCAGGGCAAGGAGGTGTTCTTTGGGTGTAAAAATTTAAGAGAGGATCTCTCCTGGGAGGGGCCACCCCAAAGCCCCTGTAGTGGCTGGCAGGGGGTCAGAGAAAGTGAAACACCCTAAATTGGCATGGAATCAAGACGGCCTGAGAGAGGAGAGGAAGGCACAGGCTTCAATTTAAAGTCAAAATTCCATTCAAGAAGCTCTTTATTGGGGGAAGGAATGCTAATGTTAAGAGCTTGAGATTTGTTCTTGTTCATTTTAAAGCTTGATAGGCTCTGGTAGAGTTGTAATTCAGACAGAAATTGGAGGGGGATGTTAGAGGTTTTGAGATTGTGAGCAGGCTATCACTGGTGAAGAGAGAATGTTTTTGTAACTGGGAACCTACCTGTATATCCAAGATATTCTCGTTTGCTCATAATAATATTGAGAATCATGACAGTTGGTTTCAAAGCAGATAGGATGTTCATTCAGCGAAATACACGACTGCCATTTGATGTCAGGAAGGAATATTTTTACCAACTTGGGGCTTATTTGGAAATTAAAAAAAGGGGGTACAGGGAGGACAGCACAAAAAATTACTTCTAAATGCAATATTTGAGTAGTACATACTGAGTCAAATATGGAACATAAACATAAGGTGAGTGAGTAAAGGGTGTAAGGATGGAATATGTTGCACAACCAAGTGGGTACCAAGGAAATGGAAGGTATTTAAAATAGTGATTTTATTTGAAGTTCAAAAATTTCAATCGAGTCCCCAGTATAGTATAGTAAACAGAGTGAGTACACATAAAAGGAACTTATTACATATAGTAACAGAGAAAAATGAAGGAAAAAAAACATATATAGAAATAAAATAATAGGGGAAATTGCCTCTTTGTTCAAATAATGGCACTGATAAGTGGAGGGGAACGAGACAATCTATGTAGAGTATGGGAATTATACCCAAGTCAAAGAGACGGACGTGTGGCTGCGTGTGGTAAGGCCAGCAAAGATGATAGCTAAACTTCCAGAGATCTCAATCATAACAAACAGATATAATGTAGGAACCAAATACAAGGTAGCAAACTGCGCAGATGTATGCTTACTAGAGTTCTGAATAATAAGTACAGCATGCACAATCCTTGATTCGTATAGAGGTTTGCTTACTAGAAATCTGTTTGTTACAAGCTCATATGGACAAATATACTTGGTCTCTCAGCTTCCTTAGTAATTCTCAGTTGTGGCAGGACCTCTGTCGGCAGAGAGGATTTGCTTTGAAGCCACTCTCACAATCCAATCCGTCACCAATAGTTCTCAGATGCAAAATGTCTACCTGTCTCATGTTTCCACAGTGAACATGCAAACAGTGTTTTGGTTTAACACCCTTACGTGTTAAATGAAAACACTGTTTGCATGTTCGTTGTGGAAAATAACATGTTTTTGTACAATATTTACAATATACTGTGCAAAAGCTTTAGGCAGGTGTGAAAAAATGCTGTAAAATAAGAATGATTTCAAATATAGACATGTTAATAGTTTATTTTTATCAATTAACAAAATGCATAGTGAGTGAACAGAAGAAAAATCTAAATCGAATCAATATTTGGTGTGACCACCCTTTGCCTTCAAAACAGCGTCAATTCTTCTAGGTACATGTGCACAAAGTCAGGGATTTTGTAGGAATCTAGGGCTTGATCCAAATGTTGGAAATGGCTGTTTTTTCTGCCGACGGCATTTTTTCCAGCACAGTAAGGTATGCAAATGTCTGTGCTGTGAAAAAATATGGGCAAAAAAAAACAATTGCTCGTTAAAGTTAAGAGGTGTTTTCATCCATTGAAAATTATGAAAACACCGTAAATATCAATTCAAATGTCTGTGTTAGCCATGAAATCCTGATAAGGGACTCAAGTTATTGCAGGGAAGTTAAGACCTATTTTTTTTAACTTGAGTCCCTTATCACCTGTTTAAACAGCCGACGCAGAAACCTGAATGAAAAAAAAATAAGTCCTAAGTGGATGTTTTGCTATGGTGCTCTAAGCCCCATATAAATACATCCAAAGTATGAAAAATGTGTCAGACATTAGTAGAATTAACCCTATGAGTGCCAGTTGCGTATAATTACCGCACCAGCATTCATAGGGTTAACCCGACTAAGTAAAAAAACATCACATTACAAGTAACACTTACCATTAATCCTGATGTCCAGTGGAGTACTCAGCTTTCTGGTCCTCTACTTTCCTTCTTTCTTCTTTTCTATCTTCTGTCCTACTTTCTTCTCTTTTATCTTCTGTCTTCTTTATTCTCTTGTATCTTCTGTCTTCTTGCTGTAAAGCACAAAAGACAACTATAAGTCAAAAACATACATATGAGGCACACTAATACATGGTTTAACCCATTGAGTGCCAGAGGGGTATGCAACGTATTGCAAAGCAATGCGTTGCGTACTTCTCTGGGGCTCAAAGGGTTAAATTATGCAGTAGTGTGCTGGGTTGTTAAAATATAAATGCCCCCATGCATATTAAATGTGTCAAAGTTATGCCAAAAAAATTGTATTCCCATAAGTAGAAATGTCAAAATGATACTTAGCGTTAACTTATGTAGTAGCTTTCTCTGCCACTGTGTTAGTCCGCTGAGGGGGTGGTAGAGACAGAATAATGCTCCACACTTCACCTCCTCATGTCCACGGGCAGATGCCAGCTCTGCTCTGAGGGAATTAGAATTGAGACTGCCCTTAAATATAGGCAGTTTTACTTCTAATTCTCTCACAGTCATTGGCTGGGATATGCTTAGACCCCTCCCAGACAATCAGCTTTGAGTGGCTGTGCTTTAAACTGATTGGCTGGGAGGTGCATAAGCATATCCCAACCAATGACTGTGAAAGAATTAGAAGTAAGACTGCCCAGTTCTAATTCCCTCACAGTGGAGCGCGCATCAGCCCGTGGACATAAGGAGGGAGGGGGTGTGTGGCGCATTATTCTGTCTCCACCGCCTCATCGGACTCACACAGAGGCGGAGACAGCTACTACTTATGTTAATGCTAAGTATCATTTTGGCATTTCTACTTATGGGAGTATGATTTTCTTGGCATAACATCAATCCTATAATAATTCGCTAAGTTGTGTGTAACGCCGGACATGCGCAGTAGACACTGCTGCGCGTGCGGCAGTTATGGCAGTGCAGACTGCCCGCGCCGCGGCCGATACAGAGCTGGGCGCTCCGAAGGAGCGTCTAGCTCTGTATCAGCAGTGGCGCGGGCAGTCTCTGCTGTGCGTGAGTGTCCCGCGATCGGCTGCCACAGGCACTGTGGCCTGTGTAACGGGCTGTTCAACTAGTACATTTATATTTTAACAACCCGGCACACTACTGCATAATTTAACCCTTTGAGCCCCAGAGATACTTGTTTTTTTGTGTTTTACAGCAAGAAGACAGAAGATACAAGAGAAGAAAGAAGAACAGAAGGGAGAAAAGAAGAAAGAAGGACATAAGAGGACCAGGAAGCTGAGTACTCCGCTGGACATCAGGATTAATGGTAAGCGTTACTTGTAATGTGATGTTTTTTTACTTAGTCGGGTTAACCCTATGAATTCCGGCGGGGTAATTATACCCCACTGGCATTCATAGTGTTAATTTTACTAACGTCTGACACATTTTTCATACTTTGGATGTATTGATATGGGGCTTAGAGCCGCTTATCAAAACATCCACTGAGGACTTAGGTTTTTTTTTTCATTCAGGTTTCTGTGTCGGCTGTTTAAACAGACGATAAAGGACTCAAGTTAAAAAAATATGTCTTAACTTTCCTACGATAACTTGAGTCCCTTATCACTTCATGGCTAACGCAGACATTTGAATTGATATTTATGGTGTTTTCATCATTTTCTATGGATGAAAACACCTCTTAACCCCTTCGCGTCCTGTGACATACCCAGACCGTCACGCTGGTCCAGCACTTAAGGACCAGTGACGGTCCTGGTACGTCAAGTACTTTTACTCACCACGCTCCTGCAGGAGCGAGGTGAGTAATACCGTGGACTGAAATTGATCGCTCCAAGACCGGAGCGATCTCTTTCAGTCCTCCTTTCGATGTGCCGCCCCACATGATCAGTCACGTGGGACGGCACGTCGAATGCGTCTATCTGGTCCTTAAAGGACCAGACACCGCGGGATCGTCGGACCCTAAGGGATTAACCTTATCACACGACGGCTCTTGTTTTTGCTGGTATTTTTTCACAGCACAGACATTTGCGTAGCTTACTGTGCTGGAAAAAATGCCGTTGGCCTAAAAAACAGCCGTTTCCAACATTTGGATCAAGCCCTAGATTCCTACAAAATCCCTGACTTTGTGCACATGTACCTAGAAGAATTTATGCTGTTTTGAAGGCAAAGTGTGGTCACACCAAATATTGATTCGATTTAGATTTTTCTTCTGTTTACTCAGTATGCATTTTGTTAATTGATAAAAATAAACTAACATGTCTATTTTTGAAATCACACCTGCCTAAAGCTTTTGCACAGTATATTGTAAATATTGCACAAAAACATGTTATTTTCCACACTGAACATGCAAACAGTGTTTTCATTTAACAGGTAAGGGTGTTAAACCAAAACACTGTTTGCATGTTCCGTGTGGAAACATGAGACAGGTAGACATTTTGCATCTGAGAACTACTGGTGACGGATCGGATTGTGAGAGTGGCTTCAAAGCAAATCCTCACTGCCGACGGAGGTCCTGCCACAACTGAGAATTACTAAGGAAGCTGAGAGGCCAAGTATATTTATCCATATGAGCTTGTAACAAACATATTTCTAGTAAACAGACCTCTATACTAATCAAGGATTGTGCGTGCTGTACTTGTTATTCAGAAGAAAGAATGGAGATAAAAGGAGACAGACAGTGGATGACAGGTAAATGTATCACAGACTAGGTAACGATCAGTGCTTGACAGTATGTCAGTCACCGATCGTTAGTTTTTTCCTTTGAAGTTCCCAAAACTGACGGTATTTAGCAGTGTTTTGGGAACTTAGCGCACAAAACGGACATTTGGCCACACAACCAGTTTTGTGGCTTAACGTCCATTGAATTTAATGCCGGTAGGACATTTGATTACTGACCAAGACATTTTATTTTGTTGGTCGGTATCCATTTTTTACTCCAACATTTCGATCGAGTCTATAGTCAGGTGTATGATTAAACAATTATATCAAACAGGTGCTAATGATCATCAATTTAATATGTAGGTTGGAATCATTTACCAAAACCAAAACAGCTGTGTAGGAGGAAGAAAACTGGGTGAGAAACAGCAGAACTCAAGACAAAAGGTAGTTACACTGCATCAGCAAGGTCTTTCCCAGGCAGAAATTTCAAGGTGTTTCCAGATATGCTATCCAAGCTCTTTTGAAGAAGTACAAAGAAACAGACAATGCTGAGGACTGTAGACGCAGTGGTCGGTCAATGAAACTTAGTGGAGCAGAAGATGTCCAGCAGTGCCATCAGCTCAAAATTGGCTGAAAACCATGGGACCCTGGTAGACCCATCTACTGTCCGGGGAAGTCTGGTCAGAAGTGATCTTCATGGAAGACTTGAGGCCAAAAAGCCATACCCCAGATGTGGAAACAAGGCCAAGCGACTCAACTATGTACTAAAACACAGGAATTGGGGTGCAGAAAGATGGCAGCAGGTGCTCTGGACTAATGATTCAAAATGCAAAACATTTGGCTGTAGCAGAAGGAAGTTTGTTTGTTGGAGAGCGTTACAAGAATGCGTTTCTGCGTGTAACAATGAAGCATGGTGGAGGTTCCTTACAAGTTTGGGGCTGCATTTCTGTAAATGGAGTTGGGGATTTGGTTAGAATGAATGGTCTAAATGCAGAAAATACAGGCAGATATTTATCCATCATGCAATATTATCAGGGAAGCATCTGTCTGGCCCCAAATTTATTCTGCAGCATGACAACGACCAGCCAAGGTTATTAAAAACTATCCTCAGAGTAAAGAAGTATAAGTAGTCCTGGGAGTGACGGTATGGCTATCACGGTGCCAGTGATCTCTCTCTGTCACTCTCGCTTGTGTTGCGCTCCGATTGGCTGAGTCTATTTGGCCCGCCCCTGGTGACCTTTTAATGCCTGGCCATTGACACCTGTGAGGTGCCCTTTCGTGGTGTTCCAGAGCCAGTGTTGCTGTTGCTGTGTTCCAGTGTTCCTGATTCCTGTGTACCGATTTGGCCTGTTTTGACTACGCTCCTGAGTTCCTGCTTCGTGATCTGACCCGGCTTGGCTGACGTTCCTGCTCGTGATTGATCTGGCTTGTCTGAGAACCTCCTCCGTTACCTGACCCGGCTTGGCTGACGTTCCTGCTTGTGACTGATCTGGCTTTTCTGAGAACCACCTCCGTGATCTGACCCGGCCTGGCTGACTTCCTGCTCCGTGACCTGAACCGGCTTGCTTCAGTACCTGCCTTTGTTCCTGCTTCCTGCTGCCAGGTGTCGCCGTGGCAACATTCTGACTTCCGCTCAGCTCGTGACCAGGCTGATCGTATTTGCTGCATTAACACTTGCAGAGCCGTGTCTCCAGTGCTGAGTCTCAATTACACTTGCAGAGCTGTGCTTCCGTTGCTGAGCCTTCCTTTCACTTGCAGAGAGATACTCACTATTGCTGAGCCTCCGATCCTTGAGCTGCTATTAACCCTTGCAGTGCTGCTGTCTCCTTATCTGAGCCTTCATTTACACTTGCAGAGCCGATGCTGTTTATCCACTATATCTGCTGAGCCGGCCACGTTGTAAACCTTGTCTGGACGGCAGCTCACCTTGTCAACTAGCAGAGTAGTCGGTGTCCATTACCGTGCCCGCAGGAGGAGCTATTGGCTCTTGCTCTAGCTGTGTTATCTCTGCTCACGTCCGGTGGGGCTATAGGCTCTAGCACTTGCAGGGCAGGGTGGTCTCCGTTATTACGCCCGTGGGGGCTATTGGCTCAAGCACTTGCAGCGCAGGGTGGTCTCCGTTGTTATGCCCGTGGAGGCTATTGGCTCAAGCTCTTGCAGTGCAGGTTGTCTCCGGTATACGCCCGTGGGGGTATTGGCTTAAGCTATCCTGCGCAGTTGGTCTCCGTTATTACACCCGTGGGGGCTATTGGCAAGCTCTTGCAGTGTAGCTATCTCCGTTGTTACGCCCGTGGGGGCTATTGACTCAAGCACCTGCAGTTTAAGTTGTCTCCGTTACTATGCCCTTGGGGGCTATTGATTGCAACTTCTCTGCAGACTCTACCACTATTCCGGTACTGCCTAGCAGCTTTCTAGCCTAAAGAACTTTAGGTGTTGCTTCATCTAACACCAATTGCTGCCTCATCACCACCTTGGGCGTGCCAAACACCACAACAGAGACTGACTGATTATTGTTTTTAACCATCAAGTATCCTCGCTTCTGTGTGCCTGTCCTGAGACAATATATATGATACTTTTGCTTCTGTATACTGGGCCTGTGAAGGCATATCTGTCAATATATCACTATTATTTTGTGTTGCCTGTAGAGGGCGAACTTTCCTCTTTATTTCTTTTTAATAAAACTGTGTTTTATTCTAACCTGCTGGTCTGAGTGTCTAAAAAATCGTTACAATGGCACTCAAAGAGCCCTGATCTCAACATCAACTTTTTGTTTGTTTTGTTACCACAAGCCTGAGGAAGCAGCATGTAGCTGCGTAATGCATAGCAGTACTCAGTGGTATATTTTATTTGTTTTATTTCATTATTAAAATATCTTGAATGAAGATCAAGCTTGCCATTGTTGGAGATTTTTGTTCCTGGATTGATAAGTGACTTCATCTATATTAAACTGAACAGAGACGGTAGGAATTTCTCTGTATGCTGGTATAGCTGTGTGTATGAATATGTTTATTACACCACCATTCTCAAATGTGAGTGTAATTGCCATTTTAACTTCATTGTATATATAATGTTATAAGACACTGTTGGCGCCCCCTGTTCTTTTTCTTTTCTGGCTATGTAATAAGTTGCTTTCATGTGTACTCACTCTGTTTACTATACTGTACTGGAGACTCAACTGACTTTTATGTACTTCAAATAAAATCACTATTTTAAATACATTCCATGTCCTTGGTACCCACCTGGTTGTGCAATACATTCCATCCTTGCACCCTTTACTCACTCTCCTTATGTTTATGTTCAATGTTTGACTCAGTTGTGTACTGCTCAAGTACTACACTTTGAGGACATTTTTCATGCTGTCCTCCCTGACCCCTTTTTTCTTGATTTGTTTTGCATGTGTTACGATGAACCATTGGTGGAACTTGTACTCATGAAACTATTTTGAGGACATGCAGCAGGAAAGAGGGGATACAAACATTTAAATACTCACTGTTAGGCACAGTTTCATTCTTTCATTCTATTAAGAGAAACTGCTGTTGACTTGGTATTATATTTGAACTATATCCTCTAGGTATTGTTCCCACATATAAGGGGTGAAATTGATTGCTGTTTTCTCACCAAACAACCCCCATTCTTCCGCCCTTTCTACATCCCACTGACTGTGTTATCCTAGTTATCTCAAGTGCTGTGCCCATATTTTCTTCTGTACTAATTGGAAATTGTTTCAATGATTCTTTTTTTTGACTTCCTCTGGTTCAACAGGGTTGATATCGCATGAACGAAACTTGATGGTTGCATGTCTTTTTTTCAGCCTCATAAACTATTTTACCATCCAGGAAGAGAAGGGCAAATTATATAAGTACAATAACTTTCTGGGTTTTGTTTTTACATACTAATGGTTTACTGCCCTCTTAAAGTTATCCCTTGGGTACACATAGGATGTCCCTTGCTTTTTTTACCCATCATGTAATGAAGTGCAAGGTCAAGAAGCCAACAGAGTGATTCCAGAATAATTAGCCAAATTATCTGGGCTGTACTGATGACATATCTCAAATATTCAACTGTCCTGTGATGGACCTTTACTCAAATCACAAGCAAGTTTTTTGTTTAAATAACCTTCTGCCTTTAAATACTACAATTGTTGAAAGGTCTACAATGCACTCAGGACCGCCACCACCTATAGGCGAGGTAGCCTAGGGCGCACATTCTCTAGGGGTGCAGTGGGGCCCGGGCTCGGCCCCCCCGTACTCACCACTTACTGCCCAAGTCAGTGGCATGGGGGGGGGGGCCAGAAAATGTTAGCCTGCCCAACTTTGACAGCAGCCATTACCATGTGACAGGCAGCTAGGAAGACACGGTGCATACTTGGCGTTTCTTCATCGGTCTGGATGCCACTTTTAAACCTGCACTGTCCTCAGAACAAGTTTGATAGTAGCACCCAGAAAGATGAAGAAACCACCAGCATGAACCAAGCCTGCGTTACTGTATATCACATGGTCCCGGCTGCTCTCAATGTGAGCAGTAGGGGGAAAGAGACTGGAAACATCATGGAGGAATCAAGAGGTAAGAGGAGGAAAATGAGGAAAGGGGGGGCGTCAAGTGGAGGGGAAAGAGGCAAAAGAGGGTCAGTCTAGAGGGGGATAAAATCAAAAGGGGTGAGAGAGTCAAAATGGGTGGTAAAGAGGGGATAAAGATTCAAACGGGGGAAGAAAGAGTCAAAAAGGGGAATCAACAGTCAAGGGGGGGATCAAGAGTTTCATGGGTGAGAGAGTCAAAGGGGGAATCAACAGTCAAGAGGGGGATCAAGAGTCAAATGGGGGAGAGAGAGAGTCAAAGGGGGACCAACAGTGAAGAGGGGGAGAAAGAGTCAAAGGGTGGGGAGAGTCAAACACACTAACACATTGATACACAGACATAAGCACACACTGATACACATACAGACAAGCATCCACATTTGCACACATATAGAGAACATAGACGATGACACACTGATACACATATAGAGAAGCACACACATAGTTACACACTGATATCCTTACAGAGACTCACACACACTGACACACTTATATACATACAGGGAACACACACTGACGCACACATATACAAAGAGAACACACACAAATAGACACTTATACACATATAGGGAACACACAAACACACTGACACTTAAACACATACGGGGAGGGGCATAAAGGGGTAGGACACAAGGGGCGGAGCCAAGGGGCAGCAAAATTAGGTTTTCCCTAGGGTGGCAAAAATCCTTGCACCAGCCCTGAATGCACTGCTTTACAATGAGTTGAAGATCTCTCAAGCATCCAGGTGTATTAAACATTTGGAAAATATCTTGTATTCTATATACTGTAAAACTAATGCCTCCTGATTGTAAGCTTCCTGTATTAAAATGTAATGCTGTCGGTATAACTCAGCCTGTAGCAGGGTTTCAACCTCACCAATTTAACACCATTAAAGGGGATGCATACTGTAACCTTACTATTGAAATGTAGCTCTGGTAGTAGTACACGTAAAAACGGCAACTCTAAAATGTTGCTGGTGTGAAAGGGATCATTTAAAATATTGCCTTAAAAGTATCACAACCTAAGTACCCTAAACTATGTAACCCCAAAACCACCCCGAACCTCTCCTAATACCCTAACCTAACAACTAATCTTAACCACTCCCTATACCTAACAGAGACTGATGTAACCTAACCAAATACTAACGTAACCTAACAAATGCTAACCTGGTGACATTCTAGATACTGACTGTAATGAGATCCTAAGTCCTTGGATGGACGTTGCTCGTTCTGCCGACTACCTTTCTCTAGATGACGGCTTCCTGTAGCTGGTTTTCCCGGTCAGTCCCTCCAAACAGCTTTCCAGGATGGGGGTCAACAGAAGACCCTTGATACCACCCAATAATGCAGACACAGCACGCAGTTCAGGATCAAAATAACTCTCTCTTTATTTTGGCTGAATTCAGCTCTTTTATGAAGATTTAGAACAAAGAACAACAATGCATAACAAGATTAACTGACCCAGCACAATAGGTTGGGGGGACATACAATGGGACCACTAGGGTTAAGGTAAACTCAGGTACAGTGGGACACCAGACTCCATGGAGCCGTAGTAATTCAATCTGGCCGCTTTAACCCTTAGACCAATAAGAGAGGGAGAGCTGGATTCGAGCAGTCAATCTGATGGCCACCTACTTTTCCCATGTAAAGTCTATGGAGTCCCTTTAACTGTAGGCGGCCAATCGGTACCTTGGGCGGGTCTTAGATTAGCCAATCCCTGGGTGGCCTACTTTCCTCCATGTTAACTCTATGGGGGACCTTTAAACTTGTCACCCAGAGCACCATAATGTTCGACATAGTATCGAGTCTTTGCCTTCGTGCAGATATAATGACACCTACTGGTTGCCGAAGGTATTGCCTTGCAGTCCATTGAAACCTGTGGCCAATCCGAGAGGTGCCTACTTTTCCCCCATGTTAAGTCAATGGCGTCCCTTTAACTTGGATTGGCCAATGGGAATCCGGCCGACCCTAGAAATCCAAACTGCAAGTTCCCCTACCCCTTTCCCGTGAATAGCTGTTCCTTTGAGGGGAAAGGTGTGTGTAGTGAGTTTTAACATATTTTCCTGGAGTAACGGCCAGGATCCGTTACACTGACCCTAGCAACAGATACAGCCCACAAACAGAATCTGACCCTAACCTACCCTAACGGATAGTAACACCCTACAAACCTAACAAAGACTGATCCTAACTTACAGTCCTATCCTGACATAACAGGTACTTGCCTGGTGGTATTCTGACTGGCGACAAAAAAACCGGTGCCATTTTTATGGCCACAGCATTATGAGCGCACTGTAATGATGCTCACCATATAGGTGCCCTCATTTCAATAGGATACCCACTGTAGTGATACATAGGAGCTGTTTCAGTCCCAGACAAAGGGTAGGCAACTTGGGGAATATCAAATGTTGCTGGACTTTAATCCCCATCACCCTCTTATTGCTGTTGGCTGGCTGAGGATGATGGACACTGTAGTCCAAGATAGCTGTGGACATTGGGGAGCAAAAGGTTGCTCACCATTGTTGTACAACTGCAGTATGCATTCCTCATAAACTTTTGGTTGAGGTAGTGGCTTTACCTATAGCTCTATGCAGCAGACAAAGTATTCTTAATGCTTCATACTAAAATGTGCTCCTATGTGCATGGCTGAATGAGCTCAGCTGTTAGTGAGATTGCCATTTGAGACTGCACCTATAAACTAACATTTCTGGATTCTTAAAACACTTACTCACTCTGGTGACGCAAGACTTCTGGTCACGGTTTACACATGCATGGAGTTATTATAAAAAAAAGTCTTATATTGTTGGCCTCCATTCACAAGTCTTAGATAATAAACAGGTGTGGCAGGCAGTTTAGAGTGGCCATAAATCTGTGTCATTCATTCACCTTTAAAGAAAAAGCCATTATCTGTATTTGTTAGTTTACCTTTTGACTGGCCTGGTATTGTCATGTAAATTTGACCTTTCATGTTTTCATGCTGTTTCATTTGCTTACATGTTTCTGGAGTAGTGTACATTATCTAATGATTAATGCTTAATGTCTAATGTTATCTAATGTTTTTTATATATTAATCCCATGGATGCTAGAGAAGAAATCTAAACTATTTGATATTATCTACATAACTAACAACCTACTCACAGCGAAATATAAGGGGCACTTTACCCACACCAATTAACCTCAGCGTTTTTAGTGACAAACGACACAACTGACCCTGACTACCCATTTCTACTAACCCTCCACTCCACTGGCTTCTGTGATACAGCTCTGTTCTGGTTGCCATTCTGCCTTTCAGATGACTTTTCCACTCTCTCATTTAATATCACAACCTCCTCTCCTCTACCTCTTTCTGTTGGCATACCAAAAGGCTCAATCCTTGACCCTCTTCTCTGTATTAACACATATCACCAACTGTCTATCTGCAATTTACTTATGGACATTTCCCTACATTTTAATGCAGAACATTTAAAAAATATAGCTTCATGTGCCACTGCTGCTATACCAGATTTCACTTCTAATGTCACCGTCTCCATCATAATACCAGCATCCCTAGCTCATTACCTGGGTGTCACCTTTGACATTGCTTCCTCATTCATTCCTCATATCCAGTCTCACAAAACATCCTATCACTTTCATCTATGGAACATCTCCAAAATAGAACCTTGCCTCACAAAATAATCCACCAAGGAATTATTATACCTCTTCATTACATCATACCTCAACAACTGTAACACCTTACTAATTGGTTTTCCCTCCCAGAGATTTGCACCACTCCAGTCTATCCTGAATATTGCTGCCAGGCTTGTTCACTTCATAACCATGCTTCTGCTCTCCCACTCTGCAAAGCCCTACACTTGCCACCTATAACCTTGAGTGTCAAACATCCTATATTATAATTCACTAAGGATGTTTGTCAGAAGCCGTCATGCACAGTAGAGACGGCTATGTGCGCTGCAGTAATGCGCAGTAGAGACGGCTGCGAGCACTGCAGTCATGCACAGTACAGACTGCCTGCACCTGATATGTATCGGGGAGCTCCGAATTCAGACTGGAGTCCTCTCTGCTCACCTTCCAGGGACTGCTTAGTCTCAGGAAGGTGCGCAGAGAGGACTGTGGTCTGAATTCAGAGCTCCCGCTTCATATCAGCTGCGGTGCGGGCAGTCAGTACTGCGCATGACTGCAGCGCCACCAGTGTTGGTCCTTGTACATGGGCTTTAAAACTAGTAAAATATGAACACTTACTTATAAAGCCCTTCACATATCTGTTGCCCCCTACATACCCAGCCTCATTTCTAATTGTTTGCAAAATCACCCTTTGTGCTCTGCCAATTATCTCCTACTCTCCTCCGTCCTCATACCCTCTTCTCATTCACACCTCCCAAGCTTTTCGGGAGCTGCACCATAACAATAAATAACTATAGGGTTTTAAATATGTCTATATTAGCTGGTCTCTGAAAGCAAGCACTTTTTCCACCAGATCTTGCTACTCTTTATCACCAACGATATGAAAACTCTAGCCCTTGAGACATCTATGTTGTCCTTCCATCCTCTTTAAAAGAGGCGGATGTGAGTGTGGAAACTTCATTTCTATCTCTATAGCAAGTAGTACACATAGATACTTTGTTTAAGCAAGCTGAATGGACAAAATGAATGCCAACGGTACTGAAGCTTTCATAAATTCTCGTAGTGATAAATAAAAATGCATTTTCTGGAGAAGAGGTTACATAATATAGGCCGGTAAATAACCATACCTGGGAATTTTCAGTGCTTGACCCTCTGAATATGTTTTTACCTAAATCTCAGTGTCTTGGTGAGAAGGGCCACAATGACAGAGTTGCAGAGTCCAGGATTATCCACTATATGATCTGCACCAACTAGAGGTTTATGACTCCTCTAGGTTGATGCCATTACTACTGGGAAAGCATTGAGGGAAGTCATGATAGTCTCCTCTTTGCTCATGAAGGGATATATTGTCTTTAGGTTTTATGATGTTAAAGGATCCTTGAAGATCTACTGGGGCAATGCTGGTCTAGAAAAAGTAGTCTTGACATTAATTGATAATATTTCAAAGATCTCTGAGCCGGCTCATTTTTAAAGTGACCAGTTATGTTATAATATTACTTTATGATATGAGGGTATATGTTTTAATCTTGGGCTCCTGTAACCTTTGTAGTGGGATCAGGATTTACATTTTTATGTGAATTAGACTATAAAGTTTGCATTATTTTACAGCTTTATTGAAATAAAATGCATGCTTACAATAATAAAAGAAACTGGAACAATATCACAATGTCAGTGTTACATAAAGTCAATGCTGATCTCTTCCTCAGGTACACAGCCAAAGTTTTTTCCCTGAGGAAGAATTGAGCAGGGATCTCGAAATGCATTGGAGGAACAGAGTCCATGCCTGAGAAGCCAATAAAATAATTCCCCGTCGAGTGGGTGGCCTCTGCTAATATCGGGTTGTAACGTGTTGATGCTACAATGATTGCCTCTCCATGAGAGAGATTGGCGGGAGATCTAACAAAAGGGAAGGATAAGAGATTCTCCAAGAGAACGCCAACTCCTCAGTCTCTTCCATGAATGATTAATGCTGACTTCTTTGTTGCAATATGGTGAAGAAGACACAGATGATCGCGATACAGATAGAAGACACTCAAGTTAATTGTGAGTCTGTGAAAAAAATCTGTATAAACTCGTGAGTGGTTATGAGTTAATGTCAGAATAAATGACATAATTTAATACATATGAAAACCACAGTGTGTTGTCCTAATTGTTGCAAGCCTTAGTAACATAGTAGAAGGCATGATATAGAGGACATTTGAAGCAAGTGGCAGTGTTATATATTCCTGATGATATTGACGGTTGTGGAATAGAATATGGATGGACTCTTATTGAACTTTTTTTGATCAATCACATGGCTTTTTGTCACGAGTCTGCACCTTTTATAGACAGATAGATAGATAGAAATAAATATATATATATATATATATATATATATATATATATATATATTTAAAATATTTTTTTATTTTTTATTATTTTAGGGGGTGTATTATTTGTTCATTTGAGTGGCAAACAGTTGACCTAGTGTTTTTGTATATGAGTATTGTATTTAAGATAGGTGACTCTAACAAGAGTTTCTTTTATTTATCTAATAGGGAACTATAGTTTATTTTATTGTACTCTTTACAAAAGCATTTAGATACATGTCTTTAAACTTAGGGAGGATAGCTGGTGTATTCCTCAGTTGATCCCCAAATACACAGCAGCTCCATATAGGCCAGGGATAAAGGTTTTTGAGATATTTCTCCTGTTGTCACGTGACACAGTGTGTCTGCGGTGGAGGAGATCATGGGAATTTGATATATGGCCCTAGCATTTTTATGTTTGAATGTTGTGTTTAAGATAAGTGACGCTAAGAAGAGTTTCTTTTATTGATCTAATAGAGATCTATAGTGTATTTTATTATACTTTTTACAGTTCGGTGAAGACATTAAAAAAGGGTATGGTATTTTACCAATACAGATCTGTGCTGTAGATTGGAGCCTACACATTATAGTATCTTGTGGGGTGCCTGGATCACATATTCTTATTATTAGGAATAAGTTGTTTTGGTCACTTAATCCCTACATATAGATTTTAATTTGAATGTAGATATTTGTAGGACAGGATATATTTTCTTATACTCAATAAATACATTTCTCATATAATTGTGTTGTAAGTCTCATTTTGTTGCACATGCACTGATGTAGGGATGTTTAATTTCCCTTTAAGATCCAGACTTCAATTGTATTACAGTTGTAAAAATGTTTACCACTGGCTGTTTGGAGACGATGGGCTAAATTTTATTACAGGTGCTAATTCTATCTCTGCTTTTATCTCCAGTTTTCTCCATACACTTCAGTAGGAAAATGTTTGATAGAACAGGTGTTAACATTTAGCACCTGCAATAGAATCTAGTCTGATGGGAGTTGTTTGCACCAGCAGGAGTTCCAGAAGGGTGTGCAACATATAATGTAGTTAAAGGGATAGTAATGTTTCATAATAAAAGCAGCTCTAATTAATCATCATAGTATTTGGACTCTGGGAAGTGTTATTTCAATTCTGTCAGAGTTGTAGTTCATGAGTAATTCAATGACAAAGTATCCCCCCTGCTGCCCCTTTTACTGATGTAACACTGTTCAGCCAGATCAGAAGGGAGGTGCCCAGGTAGACTGCAGAGAGGGGCAATCTTCAATTAAGATATGGGAAAAACCTGAAAAACTTGTCAAGGGGGGCAGGGCTTTCATTGTTCTCATAGGAAGAAGATTGTCCCCTGATGTTATCTGTCTGGTCTATAGCCTGGATTCCACATCTGAGAAGAGATAGCTTACACTAGGTAAAAGGGGCGGGAGGGGAAACTTTGCTTGTGAATATCTCTCAAACCATAAAGGTTTGAGAAATAAGTATTATATCGTTCTTCATGTTTTTTTAATGCCTACAAAATAAAGATAAACAAAGTATTACTATCCCTTTAAGCAAGGCATTCACAACCATCTGGCATGCAAAGTGGTAAATACTATACTAACACAGAGCATGAATACCGATAAGAATCACATTGCTCATTTCCTCGCCGCCGCAAACTCTGACATGAGTAGATTGTCTAACATATAGTAATAGAATTTGAGAGCAGATAAAAAAAAGTTTACTGCTCCTTTAAAACACGGGATGCAGCAAAAATGTTGCTATACTGTAGTACTAAAATTAACCAACATTTTCATTTGCAACAAAAAATTGTGCTGCAAAAAAAAAAGTATTGCTACAAAATTCACCCATGTGAAAGCCCTAACGGTTCTTTCACATCTGCGGCACAACTGTAACTGACTGCTGTAACAGTTCTTTCATGCATTTTCACCTGGGTTCCACCAGTGATCCAGATGCAGGAGTGGCACCATGTGACTGCCAGCCAAGTGGTTCAAATCAAATATTTTAAAAGGGAGCCCAATTAAAACTCTGTGAAGAGGTTCCCACCATGTGTACAAGTAAGAATCATTTAATGAACAGATAAATGTGACTCAAGGAACATCCAATCATTTCATTCATGTATACTAGCTCCTACATCATGGGGGTCCAACTTGCAGCCCATGGGCCAATTGCAGTCCGTCTGATCCCAGGGTGAGGACCACCTGAGATTTTAAAAAATGTATATTTTTTACCTAATCAATTAGCACACATGGACTAATAGGCAGGTAATCCCCAAATGCCTGCCTGGCAGTACCTTAAATCAAGAAGAAATATCTGTTAAATACCAGTATTGTCATTGACTTGATCAATAAATACATAAATTCAGATTTATGAATAGTTGTGAGGCTATATATAACCATTGTTATCAACAACAACAAAAAATTAATAATAATGTAACCCTCACATTTATGGCCAGGACTGGAAAGAGTGGATGTAAGTGAGGGTGGGACCATTTGAGGAATGGGGTTGTGGTCACAGGTGGAGCTAAGGGCACCTAGGGTGCCTTGCTTATGGGGCCTGGGATTTAAATCCAGCCCTTTGTATGGCTCTTTGATCATGTGGCCCATGACTGAAAAACTTGGACTCTCCTGTCCTACATCTACCTTGTATACACAACAGAACAATAGTTCCCAAACAAGGCTGATAAACTCACTTTTGACCTGCCCTGTCCACAGTACTCTTACATTTTTGTTAAAACCATCATTGCAGTTAATTATTACAGTTAATCTAATTAAGTCAAAGCATCAATCATCGCTGTTACACTAATGAACTATACAAAAAGCTGAGGTTGGCACTAATCACACATGCACATTTACACAATATGCTATTCCTGTAATGCTGCTTATTACTGACATTCAAACATCATTCCACTACATGTCTACTGGAGCAATAGCCCATGAAACAGCTGTCAGTGAAGATCAGTTTAGCTTCTACTGTGTATCAACTACCGCTATTTCAGTCTTCCCAAACACATAATTGTTTATATCCAGAATGCTAACACACCCCTTTCTGCCCTAGCACCATTTCTATGTATGTAATTACTCCCAGACACACACACTAAATGCTGCTATTCCAGTACAGCCAATAAACAGTCACCCTCATCTTATCTTATCACACCTCCACCATATTCTCTTGGGTTGAGGCTAGGATGGACACACCCCTCTCTGTGACTCTCCATGAGCACTAAAAATCATTCTCACAATAGGAACTTATCTTTAATTTAGTTTGTAAGCTTTTCTTGTGGCCTTCTCCAGTGTGATGTGCATCTCAATGATCCAATTGCTCTCACGTGAATGTTTTAAAAGCTGCAAGTCACTAACAATCCTCACCAGTTACAAACTGCTTTCACAAAATAATTATAACAAGATAGTAGCCCACCTGGGGGTACAGGGTAGAGAGTCTGCATTTTGATAATCCAATGTGATTATACTGACAAAGCTTTAAAGCAGCTCTAATTAATTTTCACAGCATTTGGGCCATGGAGAGTGTTATTTCAATGCTGTCAGAGTTGTAGTTCAAGAGTAATTGAATGATAAAGTACCCCCCCTCCCATTTTACTGATGTAACACTGCTCACCTCAGAACAGCAAGACTGTGGATTGCAGAGAAGGACAATCTTCAGTGAGCATAAGGAAAAACCTGAAATACCTGTCATGGGGGGCAGGGTTTTCCTTATGCTCACAGTAAGAAGACTGCCCCTTGTTGCAACCTGTTCGCTCAAGAGAACAGATTCCATATCTGAGGAGAGGCAGGTTACACTAGGGAATAAGGGTTGAGAGGGGGATACTTTATCATTCAGTTACTCTTGAACTACAGCTCTGACAGTACTGAAATAACACTCTCCACTGGCCAAATACTATGAAGATTGATTTGAGCTGTTGTTTTTGTGAAACATTACTATCCCTTTATTGAATCTCACCCATGGGGGCCAATATTTATTTATTTAGAAAGTGTTATACCACTGTGACCTTCAGTAATTTTCAAACCAGTGGGATTTGTCTCCATTTGCTTCCAGTGATTTTGTTGATAAATAGTGGAACATAAATATGTGTTTTCTGAAGTAGATTTAAGATAGTTTAAACAAGCTTATGATACTCAGTGTCTAAATTATATATTTAAGTTTAATATCCAGGGAATTAAAGTGAAACATATTGAATAAGTCAAGAGTTTAGTATTCTTGCCAACCAAAATGATAATCAAATTATGCATTATGCCAAACCTGTAGGCAGGACGATTTTTTTTTTTGAGCAGATGTATTATCCAAGGTACGCTGCTCTTCAGACTTTCCAGAATCTTGTGTCTCTATGGCATCAGGGCCATGATAGTTATTTACAGCTTACATAATGACTACCAGCCTGGTTTCAAAGTCAATCAATATTTGTATGACTGCTCTACTGTTGAAACAAATGGCGCGATGCAAGAAACGTTCACATCAGATAAAGGCATTTTGTGCGCAGATAGATTTTGCGCATAACCTAATCCTGGAAACGAAATACTGAACACTTCTTGAATTACGCATGAAAAATTCCATTTTACTACAACAGTACACAGACGTTTTAAATTAATTCGCAATACCAGTTCTTGCATTAGGCGCATTCGCTATTCCATTCACACAGATTTGTTAATCTTAGCCACACCAACAAAAAAAATAAATATACTCAGCCGTTCGCTAATCTTGAATTTTCTTGCGCAATTCAACAAAATCATGCACAAACCTATTCCCTAGTGGTTGTCACACGGGAAATAGCGATTGCGCACGTTTCCTGCATCGCGCCAAAAGTCCTTTTCTCCTTCCCTGAAGAATGTCTTTTGCAGCACGAACATCAAGGTCAGTACCAAGCAGCTTCACTGTGGCCTCTTATATGTCTTCATGGTTTTATCTTTTCCTTTTTGAAGAACATCCTTGTAAACCGAAGCTGAAAACCTAGTTGTTTGTATTGGAATATCCTTTATAAATATTTTGACGAATGCTATTTAAGGCCACACTGTGTCATTTTACTGTGTCCGTTGATTGTGTGACATCTCAGAGCAGAGACTCGGATCCTGGTATTGGAAGAATCAGATTCCCCACGGGCATCCAGACATCTTTATCTCTGAGATATGCAACTTACAAGATGATCTTAACCACTTAATGACAGTGTGCCGTGCTATGACCGTCACCAGGGCTGGTGCAAGGATTTTTGCCACCCTAGGCAAAACCTAATTTTGCCACCCCTTGGCTCCACCCCTTGTGCCCTTCTCATTTATGCTCCGCCTCTGTATGTGTTTACGTGTCAGTGTGTTCCCTATATGTGTCACTTTGTGTGTGTGTTCTCTATATGTGTATGTGTGTATCAGTATGTGTTCCCTGTATGTATATAAGTGTGTCAGTGTGTGTGAGTCTCTGTAAGGATAACGGTGTGTAAGTATGTGTGTGTACTTCTCTATATGTGTATCAGTGTGACAGAGTATATATTCTCTATATGTGACTCTCCCCCTCTTGACTGTTGACCCCCCTTTGACTCTCGATCCCCCTCTTGACTGCTGATCCCCCTTTGGCTCTCTCTCTCCCCTGTCTGACTCTTGATCCCCCTTTTGACTGCTGATCCCCCCTTTCACACTCTCTCTCCCAGTCTGACTCTTGATCCCTTTCCTGACTCTTGATCCCCCCTTTGAATCTCTCTCTCCCCGTCTGACTCTTGATCCCCCTCTTGACTGCTGATCCCCCCTTTGACTGTCTCTCTCCCCTTCTGACTATTTATCCCCTCTTGACCCCCCTTCCACTTACTCTTTCGGTGCACTCTCTCCCCAGTGAGTACGATTGGTGCTCTCCCTTGTCTGGCTTTTATTAACCTTCTCAGTGCCAGAAGTGTATACAACGCATTGCAAAGCTATGCGTTGCGTACCCCTCTGGCACTGAAAGGGTTAATGTAGCACAGCGATGTCCGTTTCTCTCTCCCCCTCCGCTTCTTCAATCCTGGTCCAGGATTGAAGGAGTGGAAGGGAAGAGAGAAGCAGGTATCGGTGTGCTACATTAAAAAAAATAGGCAGCCAAGGGAGGGCACCGAAAGTTACGTTTTTTTTTTACTTCGGCAGTCTGTTGTAAGCGGCGGTGGGGGCAGATGCGCTCTCAGAGAATGTGCGCCCTAGGCCGGCGCCTACCTCGCCTATAGGTGGCGCCGGCCCTGACCGTCACACGGTTTTTGCGTTAAGGACTTGTGACGATCATAGCATGTCACGTACATTTTACTTCAAAGCGGTCCTAATGGGAAGTTACTTCCCAGGACCACGGACGTCAAGGAGTTAAAGTAAGGGTCTGTACCAGATCCCGCTTTTTTTTTTTTTTTTTTTTTTTTTTTTACAATAGCACGCTTATGTTGATTTGCAGCCTTACCACCCATTAGGCTTCTTGAACTATATATGTACTTTTTATTCACATTACATGCCATAGATCCTACTCTAGATATTCCCCAATTATATATTGGTATATCTACTGTTCATGTAATAAATTATCTAGTGTTTATGTTTACATACTACACTTAGAATTTTTTTTCTACCGGTGTGTTCTCTTTATATTGTTGCACTGATTCCCATTCCACTCTTTATGCTTCATCTGGCTTACTCAACGATCTGAGTTTCTGGAGTTTCTAGAAACAGCTGCAGTTATATAACAGGACATTGAACACTTGACACTTGTATTGAGCAGGGTGCCACTCTAGGGCCAGCTTCAGTCTAGACACTCATTGTGTAGTGCTTTGTTCTTATTGCATTGCCTATATGTCTTTCACTTCACCCCATTTGGCTTCATCCCCTTACAATGCTTAAAGCGCTGGTACATTATTTTCATCCATCATTATTATTAAACTGTCTGCAAGTTGTCATGTGTCCATAGCGGGGAGTGTACAAAGGGCATAAGGACAACAGCAGTACTTGGTTTTTGGTGGGAGGATTTCACATTGGGGACCCTAAGCATCATGGTGTTTGGTTACATTTAAGCCAGGTGTTTGATCTGAGTCCAGATGTACCAATTGTTTCCAGTCTTTCCCTTATTTATCACACACAGTGTGCACATTGCATTTGCTGATGAGAGGCACAGTTCCTGCTCTCAAGGGGATAATTTCTATTCTAACAACACACCCATGATTTTGGATGAGGGGCAGGTGGAGAAGCATTATTGACCAGCATCTTATTTTCTTCACATATACCTGAACTGGTGGTAGCTAGTTATGGTGCTGCTACTGCCTCAGACACTTCACTGGAGCTAGTAGTGGCAAGTGGAATCTTCATCATTCATCATCCATGTTATTGCTGTTGTTGATCCATTCCCTTTGAGCTGCCTAATCATCCTGCAGCAGCAGCAAGAACAGCTGGGCACTTGACAATGGCCAGTGGCTAGTGGTGAACACAACATTACCTGCTTGCACTAGACCAGTAGGGCATTTTTTTCCCTCAGGACGTGTTCTTTAAAAAAACAAAAAACAAAAATAGAGCCCTACAAAAAAACCCAAAAACCAACAACAAGAATAAGTTCTACAAAATCAGTGTTTCCTCAGGGCTTGGGTCTAACACAAGTCTAATTTCCTACAACTAATCAATGTTTCCTCGGGGAAACAAATCATCCTCTACAAAATACTCTATCCGGTCAAGTTTCAGTCTGCCACAGTCACAGCTTATGTCATGGGGACCCTGTCTCTGTAACGGTACGTACCAATTTCTTATTTGATTTTTAATTTTATTTATTAAAATGCATTTGTTATTTTTTTATTAACTGTCCCCCAAATACCAGTCAACAACCCCCACCATCAAAATTCCTGTTCAACTAATTATTTCACCAGACTCCACCCACCAACACAGGCACCCCCCTCAGACGCCTTTAATACTAGGTCTTATGGTTTTTTTAAATTGTATTTATTTTTTATTAACTGTCCCCTCAATCCCAGTAAAAAAAACCCACAAAAAAATTCCCCATTCAGCTGATTGTTTCCCCACACTCCACCAACACAGGCACCCTCATACCCCTTTTATATTATGCCTTTGGGAAATAAAATAACATTTACTATGCGTTGTGTGTGAATTCAATTTTCCCATTGATTTCAATGGAATGAACTAGGAGGAAAAAACGTCACTTTTCATTGATAAGACCCATATCAATGAATCCAAAGTACTCACAAAATGTGTGAAATGTTAGAAAAATTAGCCCTATGAGTGCCAGTGGGGTTTGCAATGCATTGCACAGTGTTGAATACCCCACTGGCACTCAGAGAGTTAATCTAACTAAAGCAAATACTACCACATTCTCTGCCATGGAACCTATAGCAGTTCAGGCATGTTATCATCTGTGGGTTTCTTTTGCTAACCTGCACATCTAACCACTATACTATACCTCTTGAGCCGTGTAACCTGTGACATTCCTGTTCGTCACACTTCTCCCCCCCAAAGAAAGTCCTGCTGTCAGGCTGGAACCCTACTTTCTGGGTCACAGGCTGTGGGAGGACAGGGTTATCCCTCAGTTCTCCTGGACAGTCCATCAGCGTTGCCGTGTAACCTACCCTTTCTGTACTCGATCTCAGTAGTCGCCTTTGTCACCTGCCACCCCAGCAGAGGTGATTATGGTTAGTTTCCACAGTGAACTCTCGGCCACAGAGATAGGTTTGTAGTTTCTTGAGTGCCCAGACTACAGCAAGGCACTCTTTCTCTATGGCTGTGTAACTGACCTCGCGATCCAGTAACTTCCAACTGTGAAAAGTTACTGGATGTTCGTCCCCCTGCTTGTTCACCTGACTTAGAATGGAACCAATGCCATTTGTAGAGGCATCTGTTGGCACTATGAATCGTTTTGTGCAAGTGGGGGCGACTAACACCGGTGAGAACTTAGGATTGCTTTTAGTTGTTGGAAGGCAGACCGACACTCTGGAGTCCAAGTGACCAGTCTGGGCTATTTCTTTTTGTCAGGTCTGTCAGGGGCTTGGCAATGGTGCTATTCTGGGGTACAAACTTTCTATAGTATCCCGTGGTACCCAGGAAGGCTAGGACTTACTGCTTAGTCTTGGGAACATGTCACTAACTAATCGCTTCCAGTTTGGAAGGGTGTCTTGTCTCAATTGCCCTCCCCCTACCCAGTGGCCTAGATACTGGACTTCTCCTATATAAAGGCTGCACTTATATGGCTTGATGGTCAGCCCTGCTCTCCCTATGCTGTCAAGCACAACCACCACTTGGCGTACGTGATCCGTCCACGATGCGCTAAAAATAGCGATATCATCCTGATACGCACACGAAAAGTCATGGAAGTAATGGAGGAGCTGGTCAACCAACCACTGGAAGGTGGTAAGTGCATTCCTCATTCCGAACTGCATTACCGAAAACTGGTAGAGGCCGAACTGAGTGATGAAGGCAAACTTCTCCTTTGCTACCTCTTCCAGAGGAATTTGCCAGCAGCCCTGGCCAGATCTAATGTTGTCAAGTACTTAGACCCTGATAATCTGTCTAGTAACTCATCAATATGGGCCATGGGGTAGGCGTCTGTCACCGTCTTATCGTTCAGTCGCCTATAGTGCATGCAAAACCGAGTGCTACCGTCTTTCTTGGGGACAGGTGATGCCCAGGGGCTCTGAGAAGGCTCAATCATGCCCAGGGACAACATCTAGTCTATCTCCTGGCGAACTGATCCTCTCACAGACTTGGGTACTCTATAAGCTGTCTGCCTCATTGGCACCTGCTCTGGGTTTAGCACCTGGTGCAAGGAAAGCGACTTGCGACCCAGCTCTGAGAACAAGTGCCTCCTCAGCAGCAACTCCTGCCTGAGCTGCTGAGCCTGGTCCTCAGTTAAGTCCTTGCTAACAGTGACAGGAGGCACTTGGGGATCTATGTCGGTCTTTGGTAGCAAGTTGGGAACCATGTCCTTCTCTTCAGGGTAGTCCTTGGGCAGACAGATCACTAGGATCTCAGTGTCTCTCTTCTGGTACCCCTTCAGCATATTAACATGGACCACATGTTGGACTCGCCATCCGTGGTCCATGGCGACAGCATAATCGGTGCCACTGAGTTTCCTTACAATCATGTGCAGACCGTACCAGGCAGTCAGCAATTTATTTGCTGGGAAGGGTTCTAGGATAAGGACCTTCTACCCCTGAACAAACACCCTAGTCCAAGCCCCCTGGTCATACCATATCTTCTGTTTGGTCTCAGCGGAGGACAGGTTCTGCTGGACTAGCCTGGAGAGCCTCCAACCTTTCCCTCAGTTATAACACATAGGGGACTACGGGCACCTCCTCGTGGTCCCTGTGGACTCTTGCGGAACCTCGTGGTACGCAAACAGTAGCAAAGAGAGCAACTTCTCCCAATTTGGTTTGCGATCTGCTAAGCTCCGGAGCATGATCTTTAAAATGCAATTTAATCGATCACAGAGTCCACTGGTCTGTGGTTGGTAAGGAGCCGACTTGAGCTGCTTAACACCACAATGTTGCCAGAGCTGATGCACCAGCTCTGACATAAATTGAGTGCCCTGGTTGGATAGAATTTGTCTAGGGAACCAGTCGCGGGTGATAACAGCAACCAAGGCATCCTCCACTGCGGGTCAGTCCAGGAGGTCTCGGTCAGGTCAGGGGGTTTTCGCCTTACCTGGTCCTTGGCCAGAGTGGGAGCGCTACCTTTATGGATGGAGGGTGGAAGGGTAGGTTTAGCTCATATAGAGTCATTGTCCTGGATAGCGGCTGCTGGCACCTGTTGTATACCCACAGGGCTGATGCCGAGGGCTGCCGTGTGAAGGCCCTGGTGGGACGACTGGGGCAGGGTACTTCATGGGCCTCCCTGATCGTCAGCGATGGGGCCAAACAGGGAAAGATTCATTCCCCGGGGTTAAATCCTTGACTTGGGCAGCCTGTGCCCAGGTCACAACCTGAAAGAAGTAGCACTCCATGGGGTCCAGGTCACTCCCCAAAAATACATCCACAGGGAGGGATTTCACTCTCACCTCCCTGTATCCAATGCCTGCTCCCCAATCCAACCAAACATGGGCCATGGGGATTGAAAGTCGTCCTCCTCTGGCGACAGAGATCACCTTTTGTTGGGGCATACAGGAGACACCTTGCAACAAATGAGGCTTAGAAGTTGCCAGGAATGCCCCAGTGTCCCACAGCCCTTCTGTGGGGGTGCCATTGACTAGCACTTGCTGGCAGTAGCGGTGACTTGGGTCATCTCTGGGCCACTCACGGTCATCACCAGCATCACTCCCAGGAACCAGGTAAGCCAGTCCAATCAGTCCTGGTACTGGTCTATCTCGCTTCCCCTTCTGCCCAATATTATCCACCCCATCTTACTCCCCGACAAGCTGGACAGGCCTGGCAGGGGCAATAGGGCCACGGGCCAGGGAGGGACAATCCCTCACAAATTGGCCCAGGTGCTGGCACCTGTGGCAAACAAGTTGGTGCCTCTGTGTGGGCTCAGTGGCCCCGTTGCTCCCTTTCTGAGACGCTGGCCCTGGAATCGGTCTCCAACTGGGAACATTGCTAGGGTACGTTGGTTGGGAGGCAGAGTAGCTGGGATACGCTGTCCAGCCTGGCTGTGGGATGTTCCAGGGGCTTGCAGGTCAGGTTGGAGCAGCTGAGTGAGGTGTTGGCTCCATCCGCAGCACAGGTACAATTGGTGGGACTGTAGGGGTCTTGAGTATCATAGAGATGCCGGGACCCTGTGCCAATATCACGGCTGCTTCGGCTGTGGTGGGGTGACGATCTTGGGTCCACTGTCACATCTCAGAGGGCAGGACGGCATACAGTTGCTCCAACATCACCTCCTGCTTTCAGTCTTCCTGGGAGTGCACCTCACTCCCTGTCCTCCACCCCTCCAGTGCATGCCCAATCTTCCAGACATACTCTGGGATGTGCTGTCTTGGGTGGGTTGTAGCTCTTGGAACTTGAGCCGATATGACTCAGGGGTAACCAAGTACCTGACCAGCACAGCTCACTTCACAACCTGATAATCCCCCCATTCCTCGCAGGGAATCGCTTGACAAGCCTCAAGCATGCATCCCATCAGCCTCCCATCCAGGAGGGGTACCCAGTCCTCGGCGGTAGATGATTCAACATGCACTGATGCCCCAAAGTCCTGCAGGAATCCGTCAATGTCGCCTTTCTCGTCGTCAGACTTGGAGAAGCTATGGAAGGAGACCTTGAGGCGGGAATTCGCTGGTTGGATGGATGGGGAGGCCACAGCAGGGAAGGACTCTGCTTGTTGTTCTCGATCCTCTCGGGCAAGGGCAGTGTCTGCTTTCTCGATCAGATCCAGCTCATTCACTCACAAGCCCTTCGCCTCTCTGTACTCTTGAACCGTGAGGGCCAGCCTGGCCACTTGGGATAGGGGTGTGATGGTGGACCCGCAGGCCTCCTGTTGCGGCTAGGCCATGGTTCATTCCTCAGCAGCGCTCTATGCTCTGGTGTGCATCACAGGGTCTTCTTAGGATCTGGGGGTCAATGTAATGCAGGTTATCCCACCTCTACCACCAGTTTGTGACGATACGGCCCTGGCAGTTCAGGCACATTATCATCCATGAGTTTCTTCAGATAACCTACACAGCTAACCGCTATACTAAGCACTAAGACCCGATACTTTGAGTCGCATATCCACCGGCAATGGATAGCTCCTGTTTGTATAGGATATTCTATCTACCTAGTCTGCTGGCACTTCTCTATGAGTAACTGCTCTACAGTGGATGACAAACCGCAATTTACCTGGATACTTCGGGGAGAGACAAACAAGCTCCTTCTTGGTAAATCACTAACTCCTTTATTTTCAACCAACACAGCATTTTAATACAGTTCAGAGAAAAGGGACAGTCACCACATGGACAGAACATGACACGCTCGGTTTAACAGCAAACAAAGGTTACTAAAAGGGGGGATGGGGGTGGACACAAGACTCTCTTCACCTCCTGTAGATATCTCCATGGGTGTTAGCACAACCAAGGGACAATTCAGCCTAGCAGCAACCCTGTATACATTCCCAATGAATAGCTGTTCACAACATAAGACAATCAAGCTCAGCTGATAGTCATCTGCCTCTCAGAGCCTCTGAGTCTGAGTGGGGGGAAGGTTGGAGCAGGCTTCCATGACAATTCCTACCTATTCTTTCTATAACATTCAGTATTAGTGTCCACATGATCCCACCTAGGGGGAGGAGAGGCTATCAGCTGTCTTCTATTGACATCTTCTATATTCTGTATTCTTCTTTCTCTTCATCTTCATTCTTCTTATCTTCTGTCTTATCTTCTTCTTATGTGTCCCCAAGATCTCTCTGAAAAGAAGAAAAAAACCCTCAAAATTAAACATACTCCCAAAAAGTATGAATCAAAGATATGCTGGAGGGGTACACAATGCATTGCAGAGCAATACATTGAGTAAATCTGGCACTGTAAGGGTTAAATTGTTTCTGGCAGTTCGAATAGAAATATATTCTGGTAGTCCAAACACAAAATATATGCTGACAGTCAAAGGGTTAAAGTACACTGCCACTGTTGCACTTGTAGCACGGGAACCATTTTGAGCAGAGACTAGCTGTATAAAAGTCAGTCTCTGTTCAATTATTCCAGAGAGAGGCTTGGGGGGGATTTTTTGCCTGCATTCCTCTCACCTTTAACCCTTTGACTGCCAGCATATATTTTCTATTTGCACTGCCATCTTCTCCTATTTAGTCCGATGCTTGATTAATGTACAGATGTTCTTCTGTGTCTCCCTCCATTCAAATCAATATTAAGTTCTCTGATGACCCTCTCAGCCGACATATGTATTTCAGGCCAGCTGGGGGGTGTGATGTTATGTACACCACAGAGATGGAAAATGTGGAAAACAGGGAGACACACTGGATCCTATAAACCCTCTGCACGGTGCAATGGAGTGGGATGAAGGCGAATCTCAATGGGGACATGGGGCAGGGACAAGCAATAGAGTGCACAGTGAAAGTAAATACAGGGCCAAATGCGTTTTCACCAGTCTTACTGCTGGCTTCCTGAAGCGCAAAACAAACCTGTTGGTAGGGCAATTGATACCTTCAGTGGCACAGTCGGAAGCCATTTTTCCCTTGGCCATAATGTCCAAGCCTTAAGATGTATAAAAACAGAATATACATTCTTCTCTCTTCCTAATATTCTATCCATTTCCAGTCATGTAAATTCATAGATATACAGTAATGTGCAAAAGTTTTAAGATAATGTCGTGGGGGTAAAGGGACTCCCAGGGTCAGGGGAATGTTGTGGGCTCCCTTGACCGCTAGTCTGCAGTACTTTCCCTACCACCTCAGCATCAGTAAGTGGATCTACTGTGGTAACGCTAGTCCGACAAGCTGCTTCACCATCACCGTTACTACTACTAACACCAACAACATAAATTTCAGTCCCTGAATCTTCCTCCTCACTAGTAGTATGATCACCCCTTCCCTCACTCCTATCACTCTGAGTCTGTAGCTGCTGGACATTTTTAGTATTAGTAGTATTGGTGGGACTGCTTGGGGATGGCAAGCTTAGGGCCCCCTGCAGTCACCTCCTCCTCCCCCTTCCTGAGAATCACAAATCACCCTAGCAGGCGCTGCATTGGTAGCAGGCACAGCAATGGCAGCAGGCACACACAGCTGACCTGCTCTGCTTGCACTACTACCCTCTTCTTCCTCTGCCCTTGACACAAATTTTCCCAAGATCCCTGGGTTTGATGTAGGTGGACTGGCCATCATTGGATCTGGAGAATCATGGTTGGTAGTGGTTACTTCCTCCTCCTCAGACTCACTGGATGCATAACATTCCTTCCAGGAGGGGTGACTAATACAGTCACTATGAGCCTCCTCTGCTCATTTTTGATATTAACTCACAGCACAATGGCTTAGCATCTCTCTCTCTCTCTCTCTGTAGATGCTTGTATTATGTTTCACTTCATGGAAAATGTCAGGTTTTTATGGAGAAAAGGTGAAAAACATGTAATTAAAGGGACAAAAACTTTTTAGCCATTGAAAAAAATATCAGCATTTTTTGGCAATAGGCGAAAACAACGAAGATTTTAATATCTTTTTTTGTAGTCAAATGCCTAGCAACAGATGTATTAGTTTTAGATCTTCTAAAACAAGAAGAAAATACAAAATTAAGAACTTAATTAACTGCAACACTACTTTTGTTTTGTATGTCATCTCATGAAATTGCAACCTCCAATATGTAGGGACTCAGGAGTAGGGGTGGGCAAAAGGTCCCGTTGTATTCCCGTGAAAAAATCTGTGCAAACCACGTGGTTGTCTGCGTTTTTGTGTAAACACAACATGACTTTTCCCCCACCCCTACTCCTGAGTTCCTGCATATTGGAGGTTGCAGTTGCATGAGATGACATACACAGCAAATGTAGTAGTTAATAAAGTTCTTAATTTTATATTCCCTTATTCTTTTAGAATATTTAAAACTAATACAACTGTTGCTGGGCATGCGACCACAAATGCTGCAAACTTTTTTATATAACATTTATACATGCTTGGTATCTCCTGAAGCCAATTTTTTTTGGCCCAGTAACTTGTTAGTGATATCTTTGTGGACCAATAAACTCCCAATGATTTTATTCCTCTTAAAGACCACATTGGGTCTGTAACTCAGTTCTTTCACCAACATCTGTTCCTGCACGTAAGTAGGCCAATATTTTCATAGGATGCAGGAGATATTTAAATATTTATTTAGAAAATGTTTTATCAGGAAGAATACATTGAGATTTCTCTCATTTTCAAGTATGTCCTGCATAGTTTTCAGTAAAGGGTTACATAGATACTCAAATTGAGAAACATTATATATACACGCACACATAAATATTAGTGTTGAGCGAGCATGCTCGGCCGATGCTCGTATCGGCTCGAGCATCGCTCTGCTCGTCACATGGCAGTACTCGTACGAGTACCGCATGTGCTCGCCCGCCATGTTCGGGTCTCCTCCCCGCACGTTTTGTGGCTGCTGCGCAGCCAATAAACCTGCATGGAGCCTCTGACATCGGTGTAATGCCAGCAGCCATGTTGGCTGCTGGCATTACACTGATTGGCTGGCCAGAACCCGTGGTCGGGTGCTGTATAGCACCTGACCAGCGAGTTCGGCTCAGTCTTAGCCAGGGAGAGATGAGGATAGGAAGGGAAAGTCAGTGTAGGGAGAAAAAAAGCAAAATTGTGAAAAAAAAAGAACCAAAAGTCCTTTTTAGGACTACTGTGTGTGGGGGCAGCAGGTTATTTTGTGTGGGGGGAAAAAAACAAAAAAAAAAAAATTTTATATATTCTGCTTAGTGTGCAAAGTTGCAGATTAGAGCACATTCTGTTTAGTGTGCAAAGTTGCAGATTAGAGCACATTCTGTTTAGTGTGCAAAGTTGCAGATTAGAGCACATTCTGTTTAGTGTGCAAAGTTGCAGATTAGAGCACATTCTGTTAAGTCTTCAAACTAAAATATCAAAGTCACATATTCCATTCAGTGTGCGTCGCCGCAGTTTAGCAGCACATTCTGTGTACTGTGCAGAGTTGCAGAATAGGAAGAAATACTGTTAAGTCTTCAAACTAAAATATCAAAGTCACATATTCCATTCAGTGTGCTTCGCCGCAGTTTAGCAGCACATTCTGTGGACTGTGCAGAGTTGCAGAATAGGAAGAAATACTGTTAAGTCTTCAAACTGTAAAATATCAAAGTCACATATTCCATTCAGTGTGCGTCGCCGCAGTTTAGCAGCACATTCTGTGTACTGTGCAGAGTTGCAGAATAGGAAGAAATACTGTTAAGTCTTCAAAGTAAAATATCAAAGTCACATATTCCATTCAGTGTGCGTCACCGCAGTTTAGCAGCACATTCTGTGTACTGTGCACAGTTGCAGAATAGGAAGAAATACTGTTAAGTTTTCAAACTCAAATATTAAAGTCACATATTCCATTCAGTGTGCGTCACCGCAGTTTAGCAGCCTATTCTGTGTACTCTGCACAGTTGCAGAATAGGAAGAAATACTGTTAAGTCTTCAAAGTAAAATATTAAAGTCACATATTCCATTCAGTGTGTGTCACCGCAGTTTAGCAGCCTATTCTGTGTACTCTGCACAGTTGCAGAATAGGAAGAAATACTGTTAAGTTTTCAAACTCAAATATTAAAGTCACATATTCCATTCAGTGTGTGTTACCGCAGTTTAGCAGCCTATTCTGTGTACTCTGCACAGTTGCAGAATAGGAAGAAATACTGTTAAGTTTTCAAACTCAAATATTAAAGTCACATATTCCATTCAGTGTGTGTCACCGCAGTTTAGTAGCCTATTCTGTGTACTCTGCACAGTTGCAGAATAGGAAGAAATACTGTTAAGTTTTCAAACTCAAATATTAAAGTCACATATTCCATTCAGTGTGTGTCACCGCAGTTTAGCAGCCTATTCTGTGTACTCTGCACAGTTGCAGAATAGGAAGAAATACTGTTAAGTCTTCAAAGTAAAATATTAAAGTCACATATTCCATTCAGTGTGTGTCACCGCAGTTTAGCAGCCTATTCTGTGTACTCTGCACAGTTGCAGAATAGGAAGAAATACTGTTCAGTTTTCAAACTCAAATATTAAAGTCACATATTCCATTCAGTGTGTGTCACCGCAGTTTAGCAGCCTATTCTGTGTACTCTGCACAGTTGCAGAATAGGAAGAAATACTGTTAAGTTTTCAAACTCAAATATTAAAGTCACATATTCCATTCAGTGTGTGTCACCGCAGTTTAGCAGCCTATTCTGTGTACTCTGCACAGTTGCAGAATAGGAAGAAATACTGTTAAGTTTTCAAACTCAAATATTAAAGTCACATATTCCGTGTAAGATGAAGAAGGCGGGTAAAAAGGGACGGGGAAGTGGACGTGATCCTGATAGTTCAGGGCGCGGGTCAGGACGCGGAGAAACTGTGCCTGGTGCCAGAGCACAAGAAAGAAAGACATCCACCATACCTAGCTTCATGTCTAATTTTACAGGGCGTCGTAGGACATCACTCTCGAGGTCCGACCACTGCGAACAGGTGGTCGGTTGGATGACAGCTGATACTGCTTCCAGTCGGTTAAGCACCACCCTGTCTTCCACCAAGTCCACTCTCAGTAGCCAAGAGTCTGGTCAACATAATCCTCACTCTGATCATCCTTCCTCCCACCATAGACGGTCTGGTCAAAGAAGTGATCCCACACTGGGATATAGTGAGGAGCTCGTCTCATCACCAATCCTTCATTTGACCCTCTCTCCAAGCACGCTTGCAGAGGAACATGACATCTTGTGCCCTGATTCACAACCTCTAGAGGGTACCCAATCACAAGAAGATGACAGATGTGAAGGGCATTTAAGGTCAAAGGAAGTAGTGGATGATGATGATGATGATGAGACACAGTTGCCATTAAATCAACCACTATTACCGTCTCAAGACCTTGTTGAGGAGAATGTTATACAGTTGTCAATGACTGAGTATGTGGTGGGATCAAGACATGGGGAGGATGATCAGAGTGAGGAAGTGGAGGAGGACTTGGTGGACGATGAGGTGACTGACCCCACCTGGGAAGGTGTAGAGCCGAGCGATGATAGCAGTCCTGAGGGTGAGCCATCTGCAGCACCGCAACAGGCTGGAAGAGGCAGTGGTGTGGCTACAGAAAGAAGGCGGACCGCACCAAACCGGCCCGCAAATGTTCCACGGAGCACCCCTTTGCGTAAATCTCCCTTGCCAAAGGGTAGGTGTTCCGCGGTATGGCGTTTTTTTAAGGAAAGTGCGGACGACAAAAGAATTGTAGTTTGCAACCTGTGCCACACCAGAATGAGCCGAGGCATGAACACTAGAAACCTCACCACCACCAGCATGATCCGACACATGGCATCCAAGCACCGTAGTAAGTGGGAGGAACGCCTGGATCGCCCATCTGTGTCTGCAGGCCACACCACTGCCTCCTCTTCCCCTGTTTTCGGTGCCGGCCAATCGCCTGTCGAAGGCGCAGGCCCGCATACCTCCCGTCCTGCACCTGTACCATCTGAAGCACCATCAGCGACCACATCCACTTCCCTGTCCCAGCACAGCGTCCAAATGTCGTTACCCCAGGCATTTGAGCGCAAGCGAAAATACCCAGCCACCCACCCACAGGCCATAGCACTAACCTCACACCTTTCCAAATTACTGGCCATCGAAATGCTGCCATTTAGGCTTGTGGACACTGAGTCCTTCCGCAGCCTGATGGCAGCAGCTGTCCCTCGGTACGCGGTCCCCAGCCGCCACTACTTTTCCCGGTGTGCCATCCCCGCATTACACCACCATGTGTCCCGTAACATCACCCGTGCCCTGACCAACGCAGTTACTGGGAAGGTCCACTTAACGACTGACACATGGACAAGTGCTTGTGGCCAGGGACGCTACATTTCCCTGACGGCACACTGGGTGAATGTCGTGGAGGCTGGGAGCGACTCGGACCCTGGGATGGCACGGGTGCTACCCACGCCGAGGATTGCGGGCCCTACCTCCATCAGGGTTTCCGCCAGCACCTACGTTATTGGCTCCTCCTCCTCCGTTTCCACCTCCGAATTCTCTACACGCAGCGCCACTCCCCCATCAGCCAGTAGCTGGAAGCAGTGTAGCACTGCAGTGGGGAAGCGTCAACAGGCCGTGCTGAAGCTGATCTGCCTTGGGGACAAACAGCACACGGCCTCAGAGCTGTTGCAGGGGATTAGTCACCAGACCGAGCAGTGGCTCTTGCCACTCAACCTGCAACCAGGCATGGTTGTGTGTGATAATGGGCGTAACTTGGTGGCGGCTTTGGAGCTCGGCAAGCTCACACACGTACCATGCCTAGCGCATGTATTTAATTTAGTGGTTCAGCGATTTCTAAAAACCTACCCCAATGTGCATGATCTCTTGACCAAGGTGCGCCGCGTGTGTGCACATTTCCGTAAGTCATCTACAGCTTCGGCCGGCCTGTTGAAGCTGCAGCAGCGCTTACAATTGCCAGCTCACCGGCTGCTGTGTGACGTGAGCACGCGCTGGAACTCCACCTTCCACATGTTGGCCCGGCTTTGTGAGCAGCAGAGGGCAGTAGTGGAGTACCAGCTGTTACACGGTCGTCGCCTCTCCGTTCAACTTCCTGTAATCAGAAGTGAGGAGTGGGAATGGATGTCAGACCTCTGCGAGGTTTTACGCAATTTTGAGGAATCGACACAGATGGTGAGCGGCAATAACGCTATTATCAGTGTAACCATCCCACTTCTGTGTCTACTGAAACGCTCGCTGCTCACAATTAAAACCGACGCTTTGCATGTGGAAGAGGTGGAAATGGGGGAGGAAGAGCTTACACAAGGTGATAGCCAGAGCACCCTCACTTCGTCTTCTCAGCGACAATTGGAGGAGGCGGAGGAGGAGGAGGAGGAGGAAGACACGGTTGCCTCCGCTACAGAGGGTAGCCATGGAACTTTAGTTCCATCTCTTCAGCGTGGGTGGGCAGAAGAGGAGGAAGAGGATGAGGATATTGAGAGTCATCCTCCTGGTGAGGACAGCGAAATCTTGACTGTTGGTACTCTGGCACACATGGCTGACTTTATGTTAGGCTGCCTTTCCCGTGACCCACGCGTTGTACGCATTTTAGACAACACGGATTACTGGGTGTTCACCCTTCTGGACCCCCGCTACAAAGAGAATTTCTCATCTCTCATTCCTCCGGTGGAGAGGACAAGCAAAATGGTGCAATACCAGAAGGTTCTTGTTGAAAAATTGCTCCAAAACTTTCCATCTGACAACGCTGGCGGCAGAGTACGTGCTACCTTGGCCAACCGAGAAGGGGAGAAAAGGGGAGCACACAGCAGTTCCGAGAAAGGCAGGGCAACACTCTCCAAGGCGTGGGACACCTTCATGACACCCCGCCAGCACCCTCACCCTGATGCGCAGCCTAGTGTCACAAGGAGGGAAAAGTTTTGGAAGATGGTGAAGGAGTACGTAGCAGACCGTGTCAGCGTCCTCAATGATCCCTCTGTGCCTTACAACTACTGGGTGTCCAAGCTGGACACGTGGTATGAACTGGCACTCTACGCCTTGGAGGTGCTGGCCTGCCCTGCCGCCAGCGTTCTGTCTGAGCGGGTATTTAGTGCTGCTGGTGGCATCATAACAGATAAGCGTATCCGCCTTTCCACCGAAAATGCTGATAGGTTGACACTTATAAAAATGAACAAGGCCTGGATTTCCCCTGACTTCTCCACTCCACTGGAGGAAAGCCCCGGGTGAACATAAAGTGACTTTATATATGTTATTTACAATGATGGGAATACTCTGTATTCCCATTCACCCCTTCCACCCAAAAAACGGGTATATGGTTGACTCTTAATCTTCTCATCCTCCTCTTCCTCTTCCATATGCCCTGTGCTATAATTTTTATATAGGGCCAGCTCACCAGCGGGCCCTGTGATATAATTTTTATATAGGGCCAGCTCACCAGCGGGCCCTGTTTGACAATTTTTATATAGGTCAGCTCACCAGCGGGCCTTCTCATATAATGTTTTATTGGGTCAGCTCTCTAGCGGGCCCTCTCATATAATGTTTTATAGCGTCAGCTCACTAGCGGGCCTTCGCATATAATGTTTTATAGCGTCAGCTCACTAGCGGGCCTTCGCATATAATGTTTTATAGCGTCAGCTCACTAGCGGGCCTTCGCATATAATGTTTTATTGGGTCAGCTCTCTAGCGGGCCCTCTCATATAATGTTTTATAGCGTCAGCTCACTAGCGGGCCTTCGCATATAATGTTTTATAGCGTCAGCTCACTAGCGGGCCTTCGCATATAATGTTTTATAGCGTCAGCTCACTAGCGGGCCTTCGCATATAATGTTTAGGATGGTCAGCTCTGCAGCAGACCCTCACCCATAATGTTTTAGATGGTCAGCTCAGCGCACGTTTCCCTCTTAATCATGGCCTCAGTTTAATAAAATCAAGGAAATTTTTGGGATAATTTGCCTCTGCGCACGTTTCCCTCTTAATCATGGCCTCACTTCAGAAAATCAAGGAAATTTTTGGGATAATTTGCCTCTGCGCACGTTTCCCTCTTAATCATGGCCTCACTTCAGAAAATCAAGGAAATTTTTGGGATAATTTGCAGATGATATACAAGTAAATATACAGCAAATATTGTTTGGTAACAATTTTTCGCCTAAAGTCGTTTTTATTTTCCTTTTTGTGTGTTTTATGGTCAGTCTGTAAAAATGGCGTACTACGGGCGAAAGATCGTTCCCAGCAGCGATGTTGGAGTCCAAGATGCATCCAGACATCCTCCCTATGCTGTCCCTGAACCATTTCTGTGGTGTTTCCATCCTTTTCTGCCCTTTTCCTATGGACCAGGCACCCTCCCCTCATCAGAGCAGGGGGTGCCTGGTGTAATGCTCGAGTCCTCCCATTGACTTCAATGGGGCTCGGGTGCTCGGCCGAGCACTCGAGCCTCAGGGGGTGCTCGGTCAGAGCACCCGAACACCCGAGCATTGGGGTGCTCGCTCATCACTAATAAATATACATACATATTAAAAAATAAATAAATAATAATAATTAAAAAAAAAAAAAAAAAATATATATATATATATATACTGTATATATAGATATAAAGAAGCATTTAATGATTTTAGACTGGAAGAAGATCTGATTATTTAACACAGATTATTCCAGACTTTCGGAGCTCTGTAGGAGAAGGCAGATCTGCCTGCATCTTTTTTGTATTGTGGTTGTAACGGACAGTCCAGGGAAAAAGGGGTATCAGGCAGGGCAACAGGGGCACTGGTGAGGAACGTATTCCCACCCACCAGTGTGGAGTGAACAGGGGCAGCTCCATCCAAGTCCTCAGCTTCACTGAGGTCCTCCTCAGATGAGTGGCCCCCCCAATATTCTTCCTCTCTTCCTGTACAAAGTTCACGCATGTACCGGTCATGCACCATATTCATCAGCCTATCAATCTTGGCCACCGATGGCTTGTATCCCAGAAGCGGCATAAGGTTCACCATCCTTCGGTACACGGGGTCCACACTTGGTCCGATCCCAAAAATGGTCCACTTTTCCTTCACTAAAAAGTCAATGTACTTCCAGTCGGGCTCTACAGCTCCGAGGCGCTTGTGGAAATCACTGAGACCCCATGCGGGTCCAACTGATTCAATAAGATCCAAGAAGTCCAGAAAACCCCATTCGGGCAATACTGCTCCGCCGGATCCGCGTGCCGCCATTCCTCATTCAATACACTCGATGAAAGAAGGAGAAATCCCACCGCTATGCCACCAATGTAACGGAAGCTGAGAAGGGACCGCGTCGCCTTCCGCCGTCGTTCCTGGGTCTCTCCTTCTCGACACAGATAAGCGCCGTCGGATACACCAGTTGAAGTATGAGCAGTCACTGGAAACAGCCGCAGGATCGCTGGAAGCAGGGAAGAGTCCACGTCGCCGCCTGACAGTCCACAAAGTTAGGACGCAGGAAACTGGCAGCAGGCGGTCAGCGATTCAGGATACTTGGCGCAGATGGGTATCAGAGTGGATACTTTAGACCATAAGCAATACAAGACTCCAGGACTCCTTGTTCACTCCAAAACAGAACTCACTTTATTGAACAAGACACTCAACTTTTATACAGTTTACAACATGGTACCACAATAGGAAGGGGAAGGGCCAGGCATTCTAATGCAGGCTTGGCACAGGGACCAATACAACACAATGGGCATATACAACAGACCAATGGTGACAGTGAACAATGGACCAATGGCAGGGGGAACAGAGGGACCAATGGTTGCCAAGGGAAACAAGCCAACGGGAGATGGGTTACTGAGCACACTATTGACAATGGTACAATTAACATGATTAATCAACGTCTGGACAAAGACAATGGACTGACTAGAGGGAATACACATCTGAGAACTGGGCCAGGGGTTGAAGCACGTACACACTAGTTTGAATATGCGGCTTGAACCCTGGCCAATCAGTGTGCGCAGTGAGTCGTATGTCAGCCAATCCAGCGTCGACTCACTGCCTCCGGTTTCCCGTGTTCGAGATGGCTTGGATACCTCGAACAAAGGAACCATGGAATCACCGGCTCTGGTGTCTGTGTATCCCTCGTACATTATACCATACAATACATTAAACTTTCGACATTCTACAATATACAAACGTACAATATTCGACATAAATCCTTTAACATAATGATAGGGAAACCCCTATCCAAGTTCAAGTAAGGCCACAGGGCCATAGTCTTTGAGGAAACTTGCTCGTGGTCCAGACAAGGGCCTAAGTAACGGATAACATCCGTTACAGTGGTATACACAGTGAATTGTTAGTAGTGGAGCGGAGGTTATAGTTAGTATGGAGAGCTGGAGTAAGCATGCTGCGCAAGTAGTCTGGTAGTTTTCCAGAGAAGTGGTTGTGTACTAAGCAAGAAAGGTGAAGGGTATGTCTAGATTTTAGTGTTAACCAATTTACTTTTTTAAGCATATCACAGTGATGGGTAGTGTAATTACACTGGAGGATAAAGCGGCATAACAAATTATACAGAGTGTCAAGTTTACTAAGATGGATTTGTGGTGCTGGAGCATATACTATGTCATATACCATGTCACAATAGTCTATGACTATGATATCAACAGAACTTTCATTATAAGTGGTTAGGAAAAAGGGACCTTTCTTCTCTTATGTTATTTTCTTATCTGTTTTGTAAGTTAACAATTCCCCTCTATCTTTTCTTTTAGCTTTATATAAGGTTTCAGCTAGCAGTTGGGAAATATAAACTTTTTCTATTAACTTGTCTACTACTACCTGTGCCTCCATCTGACAATCTTCTTCCCTGGAACATTTCCTCCTTACTCTCTGCAACTGGCCAAACATAATATATAAAATCCAATTTTTGTAATGTCCACGCTTAGCTTGCAGGTAACCATTACTGTCTACCTGCTTGAGATGAGTCCTGGACATCACTCTCCCATTTTCTTCAAAAAGAACTACATCAAGATATTCAATAGAATTTGCTTGGAAGTTCCCAGTGAAACTGAGTCGCTTGTTATTCTGATTAATATAGGATAAAAAGTTGTTAAAGCTATCTTGAATCCTATTAAAGATAAAATCTAATCCTCAATATATCTTTTGTAAATGATTATATTGGATTGAAAACTATGGTCGCTCCATAGGGACCACCTATTCTGATAATCTAGATGTAATAGAATCAATCCCAGAAATAACAAGTCTTCCTGATGGATTGTCCAATCTTTAATGAATGTTGGGCAGATGCAAAAAAAATCGAAATACATGGATGTTCCATATATAAGAAGGCCTTTTCCTCCTTATTGGGAACTCCATCTCAAAATCCTTAGAAAACCACGTCTTCTAGTTTTTTCTTGTTCAGTGTAGCTTGGAACACAAGGATACATATGCGCACGGATCAGTCAGAAGATTATGAGCCTCCTCTAGATACTCCTTTCCTGTGTATACAATATTCAGTCAGATTTCTATTCAGTCTTTTGCAGAACTCACATATGGCCTGTAGACCTTTAGGAACTAGTTGGCCAAAACCTTTATTGTGCTCACCCTGAGAGTGAATAGGGAAGAACAATGATCTTGGTATCTATCGCTGTGTATAGGTTTCTACAAGTCAACTTTTTCTTGCTTTTTTCCTTCCCTTCTTCCATGCCATAGGACTGAGGCTTGTGAGGCTGCTGCTTCGAGGCTATATATGAGGCTATGTATTTTTTTTTTTCATTTTCCTGTTTTTTGTTCTCTGTTCTCTTTGTGTGATCTCCACTTGCCCTTTAAGAAGTGGAAAAGTGCCCACAGATGAATTATTTGCACTTGACACACCCAATTTTTCTGATAGTGTCTGTGAGAAAGATAGCAGTGGTGTTGTAAGGTATCTGTCACGGTTATCCAGAGAAGTTCAAGAGTCAGTACGGTTTAGTTAATGCAGTTTATTAACAAATGACATAAAGAGGATATGTAAAATATAAACAAAGGAATAAGCACAGGGTAATATCTAGCAAGCCTGCTACCAGAAATAATAGGTTGCAATGCTAAACCACTGTGCCGGAGACTAGGCCTTAGCCACTGGAAGTCTCAGCTGGAACCAGGAACAGGAACTGGAACAGGAACCCAGGATCTTGATCTGATGAGGAGTGAGGTCTGACTCAGCCTGCAGTCAGAGGGAAATATCACTGACTCCTGGAGCCAGTAAGGGTGAATACTGATTCATGCCTGCAGTCAGTAGGAGCGAATACTGACTCATACCTGCAGTCAGTAGAAACAAGGTGAAAACTGACTCACGCCTGCAGTCAGCTATGCAAGTCTACCAGAGCCCTAGGCCCGCACTATATTGGGTGTCTGATCACCAGGGAAAAAGACAAAAGAATAGTCAGAGAGAGCCACAAGTCAGCACCAGAGCGGGTAGTCAGACAAACCGGGTCATACACAGTTCAGGTAGTCATCCAGAGCCACAAGTCTGCACCAGACTGGATGTCCACTATTAGGGGTTAGGCAAAAGAATAGTCAGACAGAGCCACAGGTCAGCAATAGAATGGATGGAAGACTAGTCAGGTCATACACGGAGCCCAAGTAAACAGAACTGCTATGAACAACAATGCAAGGGCATCTGAGTCAGGCCTCAGTCTGCCCTTTAAACCCCTCCACAGTAAGTAGGAGGAGCAGCTCAGAGGGAGGAAGTAGGAAGTTGGTAGGAGGAGACTACAGGAAGCAAACAGATAAAACAGAGACCTGCAGCATGCTTGAAGCCTCGCGCTGAAGTCAAGGTAAGCTGTAACAGTATCGCACAGAGAAAATAGGAGCAGATGCATTAAAAGCCTTCTCAGTGTATGTTTAAGGATTGTCGCTAAAACGCACAATGAAGCGTCATGTTTATAAAGAAGTATAGTCAAGATTATAAATATGTCTATATTGTTTCGCATACATAACTATCACTATATAATTCCATTAAGAACAGGTTATATCTGAGATTAAGATTTCATCACTAAAAATACCTTTAATTTTGGAGAAAAAAGGGCAGTGCAAGCAAACAAATCTGATGTTTCAGAGCGCTATTATCATGGTTCCCGTGCTTCCCTGTCAATCTTTGCTGGCTTACCTGTGCATTGGAGGAAGCCGATTGGCCCGCCCAGGATGTTTCTTTATATACTGGGTTTTGGGCACTTGTCAGTTGCCCTTTCGTTGTGTTCCTGAGCCTGCGCCTTGTTGCTGTGTTTCTGCTCTCCGGTTTACCCACTCGGCTAGTCTGACCATCCCATTGTTCCTGCTCCGTGATTGACCCGGCTCTGGCTGACGTTCCTGCTCCGTGATTGACCCGGCTCTGGCTGACGTTCCAGCTCCGAGTACCGATCCGGTTCTGGTTGGGATCCAGTGCTGTGTTTGTTCCTGTGTTCCTGCGTGTTCCTGGTCACCGGCTGGCGACATTCTGAACTGTGTTTGTGTTGCTCTGACTAATCCTCTCTTGGTTACTGGACCGTTGCCTGACCCTGCTCCATAGCACGCTGAGCTAAAGTGCCCTTGTAAAACCAGTATTAACCCTTGCTGTGCCGGTTGCCTCCGATATCTGAGCCTGTTCTCTTTCATTTGCCAAGCCAGTGTATCCCATTCGAGTCTGTTACACTGAGTGAGCCTGTGCCTTCCTGACCGTGCCTACCTATTAGCACTAGCACAGCTGTAGTCTTTCTGGTGCCGTTAGCACCGCAACCGCGCCGGCTGACGTTGGTACCTCTGTTTGCTCTTGCTGTTGTGCTCCGCTGGACACCGGTGAGGTGTTCCAGTCCAGGTCACTTAAGCGCTCACTGTGTTGCTACAGTATCACTATTCTGTTGGCTCATTATCGCTTGTGCAGTGATTCGTCCTCTCTGGCACCCAAGGGGTGCGTACAGCTCTTCTCCTGTTGGCATACGCAGGGTTATATCCGTGACAAGGTTAAGGGCGATTCCGATTCTGATCCATCTACTCTCGCAGTGGCTCTACTCCAGATTATTCCACTAAGGTGGTATAGGCTCGGTCCTGGGCATTTGCTGGTCTATCTGGGCGTTCATTTGCAAAGGTATCTGAGAGTGATTAGTTCAGTCACACAATACACCCTTCTCTTCGCCATCAAGAGACTGATATCTATTTCTGGGCGTTGGTCAATCAGTTTACTAAACAAGTTCATTTTCTCCACATTTAACCCTGTGTAATTGCTTATCTGTGCTGATTATTCTGTTAGACACATTTGGGCCTGTATCTCAGTTACCATTCTTGGCCCCCAGGGGCGCTGTTCATTCATTTTATTAAATAAAACTGTGTTTTTTACTATACCAGTGTCTGAGTGTCAGAAAACCGTAACAGCTATAATCATAGCTTCATAGAAGATCAATGTCAGTACTCCCAGAACTGGTTACACCGGTGTCTTGATTACAGTGGAATTGCGTGCAGGTTGTAATTCGATATTCGAACTATCCAAATGGTAAATGACAAAATTACGTCTCCAAGAAGTGGTTAGAGGATAAAATCTAATAGCGTGCTTAATATATTAAAAAAAAAAAAAATTGAAATTAACTCAGCATTTGTATATTTCACAAAAACAAATGCACATTCTATGCTCATTGATCTTCTATGGATCTATGATTATAGATCTCTGAAACTTCAAATTTGTTTGCTTGCATTGCCCTGTCTTCTCCTTTTTTGGGACCGCTGAGGTTATCATCCTGTTTGATACCTGGTGGTCGATTGGAGCTGCTGAAAGATTCTGGAGGAGCGGACCCAAGTGGAAATGGGTTAAAAATACCTTTCACCTGCCTATTTTGTCTGTTTTACGCATATGTGTGCAATAGACGATTAATTCACATGAGTGCCCTGAAATAGGGATCAGTTGGGGATTAAATTGACACAATATTACCCTATGAGGTGCCCCTTTTCTCTCTCCTTCCCTTTTCTGTCTTTATTGGAGCAATTCACAATTTTTTTTATACATACGTTGAGCACAATTCTTATTTGGATAAGAAAATTTCTACACAGACTTAACTTGATGGATGAATGTCTTTTTTCAACCTCATCAACTAAGTTACTATATTACTCCACTTTCCAAAATAAATTTTACTAACTGGAGTTAGCACTTAACAAAAATCTCGCTAAATGTTTATGCATATACTTATTTTGCTATGAAACAGTTTTACAGACACCTTATTCATTATTCCAGCTTTATAAATCTCCCTCACAGGCAGCAGACAAATCCAGAGGCACATCCATAATTGCTAGAATGCTGGAGTGTGGAGGACGGTAGGCAAGTCATTAATGCAACAGGAATCAATGAGGCCAGCTGAAAGGTTGCTATTGCAAAATGAGATTGGATCCCCACAGGAGGACAGGACTGAAATGCAGGCACAGTGACAGAAAGCATAGCTTAGGAATACAGGCAGGTAGGAATGCAGGGTTTCATGAAGGCACATGAGCAAGCAGATTCTTTAGAGAAAATAAAGATTCATACTGAAGCAGATCTGTACCATCACCAGGTGTAGAATTGAAATACTAATTAATATCAGGTATAATCTGAAGGCTAATCAGAAAGTTCTTAATCTCAATCAGGTGGTTCAGCTTAGTCAGGTTATGAAATACAGCTTAATGGAAACCAAGATGTAGAAAAGAGGAGCAATGTAGCTTATTAATTGCTCAAAACATAATCAGGTTAAAAATGGTAATAAATGTATGTGAAAAGCAATGCCTTGCAGCATGTGTCAAGCAAGTAAAACATAGCAGAAAGATGGCAATCATACCTAGGGTTACAGTCAGCAACTGATCTTAAAGGGATAGTAATACTTTAATATTACCATTCAAAATATTGTAGCTATCTGAAAAAGAATTGAATTGCCCCAGGTTCATCTCTCAAACCTTTATGGTTTGAGAGATAACTGAACGCAAAGTTCCCCCCTCCCTCCCCTTTCCCTGAAGTCAGTGTTGTACTGACTACAGGAGTATCCGGTCTTATTTTCATCAGGCGGCTCTGCAGCAGAGCCGAGATCGCGTTAGTAAAAAATAATTTTTTCACTGAAACGTCTTCTACATGTGCTTGCAAACCAACGTTTCAGTGAAATAATTATTTTTTATTAACACAATCTCGGCTCAGCTGCAGAGCCGCCTGATGAAAGTCAGACCGGATATCCCTGCAGTCAGTACAACGCTGACTTCAGGGAAGGGGGAGGGAGGTGGGAACTTTGCGTTCGGTTATCTCTCAAACCATAAAGGTTTGAGAGATGAACCTGGGGGCAATTCAATTCTTTTTTTAAATAACTACAATATGGAGAATAGTAATATTAAAGTATTACTATCCCTTTAACTTACTGTCCTAGGTGAACACCCAAACAAAATCGGATAATGATCTTCACCTGGATCTGTACCCAGAGAAGCAGTAACTTGTTTATCCTCATGTTGCAATCTTCAAAATCCACTAGATGTATATTCATTATGGATCTCATGGTAGCAAATTGTACCCATAATCACGGTTTTGTTTTAGGTGGTATTGATGGGTGCGTTACTGTTTAGCAAGGCATTATTGCAAATGTTTAGGTTACTTCATGACCTATTGACAACTCTGTATTTAACTGACTACATAATTTATATTTTAGAACAAAATATTATATTTACACAGACATACATATTGAAGTTTTCACAAACCTTAATGTGGGTTTTATTGCTGTGACTCAATGTGATACATTTAAACAAACACCACACAGTCTGAACTTCTAAAAGAGAGGGGCACCAAGGTGGGAAAGAAGGACAGAGGAATTTGGGTCTCAAAGAGGGACTGTCCCTCCTGAAGATATAGTAGGTATTTAACCATACTTGTTTTCCTCCCCATTGACAGTGATCAAAAGCAGACTTTCTTGAAATATACCTCTGAATCCTTCAGATTTAATCTTCAGTACAAACAAGGGTGCTGATTTCATACACTCCTCCCAAGCACCAGCAGGTCTTTCATAAGGTGGTATGGGGAGTAGGCAAACTATGCCTCTTCCCTGTCTAGCTCAACTTCTAGAGGCTTAGAGACTTTAGGGAGTCCTCTCCCTGGCAGGCCGTATATAGACTGCTATATGTTTCATTACAATAAAAACAGGTAATAGAGATAAAGAGAAAGAGAGGTAAGAGACCTCTGTCCCCAAGCTATGAAGAACCAAATGACTGAAGAAGATATGTTGGGAACTCCCTTATAAACAGCTCTGATTGGTCCTATCTAGCCACGAGGTGGAGCCAAAACATGCTTACTGCCATGGATTGGACACATAAGAAACAATATTTTTTCACACCCAGCACTTCAAAGTTCTTTATATATTTGGAGGCCATGTAATTTCCTTTTGTATGAAGCCCTTATTGCAAGTCCAAGAAAAACTGTACCACATTGGTGTGGGTTGACATACCATAGCATAGGAGGTGCTAGGAGCACAAATCTATACCTATCACTTTTATTGGATGTACCTGCAGTGAAAGAAAACACATATGCATGTATTTATACATGTGATCACGTGACCACCTGATAATAGTACGTATTATGTCATGATATGAGAAGAAAAGAAGAGAAGGGCACTTCCTAGTGTAATAATCTTTGTTAAATAGACCTTCACCAGTACACCATGTTACTCATTTTATGACCACTACAAGTGGCCAGTAAAATGGATGAGGGACTCTAGACTGCTTCCACTCAGTCAATCCATTCATGGCTGGGGGATGCAGCTTCCCCCAAAAAAATCTTTGCCAATCTGTAATTGTGCATGCTTTTAATATTCTATATATCATATTCCTATTTAGCTTTTGAAAAAGAAGCTGATTGCTTCGAAACGCGTCATCCAGGCTATATATTGATGAATTTTATTATTGGCATATTTTTAGAATTAAAATTTTGATACTGTATGGGGATTAATATTGTTATTTTTCTTCTTCTTGTGGGAGAGTGGAGTGACTGTAGCAGGGTGGTATCCTTAACCTGTTGGATATTGCCGGTTGTACCCATAACCAGCCATTCATCTTACCAAGTGTGAGCATTGGATTGAACACCCTAATTCACAATTGATATTTGTGAAGATAAGCATCTACTGGTGGCTTGCGCTCCTTCTGGCTTTTCTTTCCAAGATATGAGTAGAGGATTTTTAAATAACTCATAAACTTGTCTGTCACGGGAACCGGACAAATTCCCTGGTTATTGTTTCAAATATACCCCTCCTCCCCCATCCTCCTCCAAAGGACTAAAATTCACGTTCTCGAGACTGCCAGCCGGACTATCACACCAGCCGTCCGGCTGTGGAACGTAGGCTGGCTCCTGATTGGCTAAAGCCCTGGGTGCCATGTTTAAAGGTTCCCCATAGACTTAACATGGGGAAAAGTAGGCGTCCCAGGGATTGGCCAGTCAGCCACCCGCCCATAGCATCTGATAGGCTAAAGGCGGGTGTGACACTAGAGGCCAGGATTGGCCACATCATACTCAGCCCTGGATTGGCTGGGGTTTGAAGGCGGCTAAATCAAATTATGTAAAAGATGCTTTAGCACAAAGGACACTATTGTGAATGTGTATTCTAGCCCATTGTATCCAGCCCCAGCCCTTTGTCTAATGTTTACCCACCGCCCCTCACTATTGTCAGTTAATGCACTCATGTCTGTCCCCATTGTTCCCTGGCCTCACTGTTCTGTATATAAGTCTGTTGGTTTCTTCAATAAAGAGTTCTGGTTTACCCTGACACTAGTTCTGCCTGGTGACTTAGGGTACATTGCTGTATGCTGCGGGAGCCTTTGCTGGTGGATTTTGGGGAAGAAGTTATCTTTGACGGTGACACCAACGCTGGGTGTCTGCTGGTACCGTCACATTGTCTTCTAAATAAAATATGATTAATACAACACATAGACAATTATGAAAACTCTTTAAAAACCACCAAGTTTTTTGTAGGCGATGCGTCCCTTTAAAGACCAAGGATGTATGCAAAGCATTGTGAAGCAATGAGTTGCACAACCCTCTGGACATTAATAGATTAACAAATGCACAACCTAGTCAGTTTTATATTTTCAGTCAAACAATTACAAACAGAAAATTATACATTTGTTCAGTGGGGCATTTTGTGTTTCCAGGTTGACCCATTTTTAGCAAAAATGAAAGGTAAGACCCAGCATATCTGCTACTTTCCTGCTTGCAGAAAAAAACACTCTCTGTTCAATCCTTAGCTTTTTGCAGTTATGGATTAGTCTTATTTCTATCCTAGCTACTTATGATTACCACATAGTAGTGGTCAGTGGTGTAACTAGTCATTGGAGGACCCTGGCACAGAAACATTTTTTTTTTGGTCCCTTAACATAAAGATATTTTCACAGAGGAACCCTAACAATGAAATGCCAAAGCAGTGGCTCTCAACTTTTTTTCATGCCAGGGACTGGTTTGGCTTTTTCCCACCCTGACAAAGCCTGCTTAACATTCGTTGCATGTTTTTGAATATTTATTTATATGTAGGTTTAACCCTTTTATGTACCAGAGAGGTATTTGTTACAATGCATTGGATACCTCTCTGGCAGTCAAAGGGTTAAATATAGAGGCATGTAAAACTACAACATACTTAGGAGTGACACATAATTCAATGGGAGCAGAGACGTAACTAGAAGCCATTGGGCCCTGGTGCAAAAATTGCCATGGCCCCCCGACCACATTACCCCCCCATTGGCCATCTCCACATTGCCTCCACATCACCCCCAATCTCCACATTGCCCCCAATCTCCACCTCCACATTGCCCCTATTGACCCCCCCAGTGTCCATTTCTTACCTCCTGGTGGTCCAACGGCATGGCAGGAGAGGTCTGTGCTTCCTTCTGCACAGACCTATAGCTGCTGGAGCTCCCGTGCGGTCTTCTCTTCAGTAATGCAGAGCATTGGGAGATGATGTAATCTTCCAGAGCTCTGCATTACTAGAGTGCCGAAGATGGAGGTCTGTGCCAAAGAAGGCACAGACCTCAGCTTGTTTCTTGATGCGGGCGCAGGGCGGTGGGGTCACCGTGGAAGGCCGGGAGTGACGGGCCCAGGAGGAGGTGCGACCCCTGTGACCCCTATTGTTACTCCACTTACTGAGAGCTATCCAGTGACAAGATACGAATGCTTATGATGAAGATAAATGAAAATGTATTATTAATTTTAGCTGTGGCCATTACCTCATTAGCTGAGACCATTGTACCATTATCCCATTACATAAAATAATCTGATCATCACCCCCATTTTATTCCTTTTTTCTTATTATTTCTTTTCTTTAACAGCTGAACCATCTGCACATGAAGAATAAATTGGCACTATATAAATAAGGAATAATAACGTGCTCTGAACTGGAGCTTGGGCCGGATTGCACATGACATCAACTGCAGGTCCACATATCAGCATTGAGGAAGTCAACTTCTGCATGCAGCCTTCCATACCATGATGGTATAAGGTACTTTTTCATTTCTAAATAGTGGCTATATTTCATATGTTCCTTTGCCCTGAGGATGGTCCCTGTGGGAATTGAAAACATTTCACGAATAAACCTTAACTTGTTTATTCTAATGCTTCTTGAGTACTGGCCCTTCTCTTCCATCTGTCATGGGATATGCGCCAAAAACAATTTTGCTTTGCGATTTAACATATTTTTATTATGAGTGGTGCAGCTATTTTATTTTCATGTTATATTCTATCTATCTATCTATCTATCTATCTATCTATCTATCTATATCTCTCTCTCTCTCTCTCTATATATATATATATCTATATCTATATATATTTATATATATATATATATATATTAGTTGAAAAGCCCATTACACGGGCCACAGTGACACTGCCAGCCGGTCGCAGGGCAGTCATGTACAGTAGAGACTGGCCATGCCGCAGCTGATACAGTGCCAGCCAGTCGCAGTGCAGTCATGCACAGTGGAGACTGCCCATGCTGCGGCTGATACAGTGCCAGCTGGTCGCGGTGCAGTCATGCTCAGTAGAGACTGCCAGCTCCATGGCTGATACAGAGCTGGATGCTCCTTTGGAGCACCCTGCTCTGTATCACCCTCATCACTGGCAGTCTCTACTGCGCATGACTGCATCACGTGCAGTAGTCTCTACTGCGCATGACTGTGTCGTTACACACGTTTCAGCAAATTATTATATAGGATATACACAGAGAGGGAAAAAAAATATTTGATCCCCTGCTGATTTTGTTCATTTGCCCACTGACAAAGAAATGATCAGTGTATAATTTTAATGGTAGGTTTATTTGAACAGTGAGAGACAGAATAACAACAAAAAAATCCTGAAGAATGCATTTAAAAAAGTTATAAATTGATTAGCATTTTACTGAGTGAAATAAGTATTTGACTCCTGTGCAAAACATGACTTAGCACTTGGTGCAGAAGCGTAACACAAAATGCAGGGGCCCCCCTGCAGACTCGAAGAAGGGGCCCCTTAGCTCTGCCTCTATTAAACTCCACCCCATTTAAGCCCCACCTCTATTAAACCCCACCCATAAAAATAACGAATAGAAATAAGGAGTAACCATTATTCAAACGTTCCTAGCACGCATGAAAAATATGTAGAAATGTACAACTCAATTACTTACATAGTCTCTAAATTGGCAAAATGCCAATGATGAGGAATCCAAACCTTTTCTAAGCAAATATATATAAAAAAAAAAAAAAAAAAAAAAAACAATATAAAATTAATATCCCACACATCCTAAAACAAATTTACACTGACTAAGTTCAGGACAGGTCATATAGATGCTTTTACATGTATATAGACAGCAGTGTGTTGCTCAGCCCTCTGGCAAGCAAAGACTTTAATGCTACTGAGCGCCATACCAAACTCAGAACTACAGTGAGGAAACAGCAGCCATAGTCCCCTGCCACCCTGCCCTTTCAAATGGATGGGCACCATAGCAGCCAAAGGGATTATTCAGATTCCAAACTAAAACAAACCCAAAATAAAACATATTCCACTTGTCTGTATTAACTCTTTGGGTGCTAGAGAGGTTCTCAAATCACCAAGGCGTTAATATAGAAAACATTTATTTTACACATTAACACATTCCTGACACATAACCTATATTACACAAATGCACAGTCTGAATCAGGCTCAATAAAAAAAATACTGGGACCCTAGGACTAGTGGAAGTGGTTTTAAACAATACAATTCATCTGTAGTTCACTAAGGTCAATATAGTAAATTAAAATAGTACTGCAGAGTTACATGCCACCACAAGAGCACTACAGTTATATGCCACCACTAGAGCAATACAGTTCTATGTCACCAGCATATCAATACAGAGAGTTATGTACCACCACCAGAGCAATACAGAGTTATATGCCACCAGCACAGCAATACAGAGTTATGTGTCACCATCAGAGCAATACAGTTACTGTAAAATCTCGGGTATAATACTCACCTGTGTATAATACGCAGTTGAACATTATACCAAAGATTTTTGGGGAAAACAAGAGTGCCTATGTACACACAAACACAAAAAATGTCACTGCTGCACTGCTTTCCTCCCTCCCCGCTTACCCATGGCCTCCTCTCCTCCCTCTGTAGTCCAATTTAGTTATCCTGACAGGGTCCCAGCGGGCAGCATGCTTGCATCTCCCGCCTGCTTCCAGCATTGCTGTCAGGACCTCTTCTGCCTCACCAATGGTAATGTCTTGCGAGGACCTCAAGGTCCTCACAGGGCAATACAAAGATCCAAAGCATATAGCATATGTATATGGTATTGCCCTGAGAGGACCTTGAGGTCCTCGCAGGGTGGAAGATGCAAACATGCCGTCCGCAGGGACCCTGTCAGGATAACAAAATTGAACTACGGAGAGGGAGAGAAGGCAAGCAGTACAGCAGTGGCATTTTTTAATGTATAATACACCCCCCCCACGTCACATAAAATGAAGGGGGCAAAATTGTGCGTATTATACACAAGATTTTATGGTATGTGCCAGCACCAGAGCAATACAGTTATATGCCACCAGTACATCAATACAGTTATATGTCACCATCAAAGCAATACAGAGTTATATGCCACCACTAGAGCAATAGCTTTTTATGCCACCACCAGAGAAATAGAGTTTTATGCCACCACCAGTGTCATACTCCATTATATGCCACAAGTAGCAAAATCCTGGTGTTACTAGGTGAGAACCGCAAATAAGATATCCATTGGATTTAGGTGGCCAACAGCCCCCAATAATATTTATTTTTACAAAGTAGTACATTTAAAATATTTTGACTTGTTAATAAGCCAAACCTTTGAGTGTGAGAGAGGTAAGTAATTGGAAAGCAATATCTTGCTCAGTCCCCTGGCATTCAAAGGGTTTGATGTTAACCCAATTTCACCTTTATTTATTTATTTATTTTTTGCAGTTTTCCCTATAAAGCAAACCTGGGCAACCTGAGGGCCTCCAGCTGTTGTTGGACTACAGATGACATTGGTACTTGTTGTTCAACAGCTGCTGGTGGGCCTCACAATGTCCACCCCTGCTCCAAGTTGTTGAGCAGTAACAGGAAGAGGTAAATGGGAGATGTAAGGGGGAGAGAGAGGAGTGAGAGGCAAGAGGGGAGAGAGGAGCAAGTTGTAAAGTGGTGGGGGAGAGGGGTAAGTGAGAGGCAAGGGGGGAGGGGTAAGCGAGAGGTAAGGGGGTGAGAGAAGAGCAAGTGGTATAAGTAAGGGGAAAGAGAGGCAAGTGACAAAGGCTACAAATAAAAGGAATAAGTGAGAGAAACAAGGGTGAATGTGGGCACGAGGACATGAAGAGGCACATATATTTGCTTGTAACAGATGTGAAGGGAAAATAGTGAGTGATTTTACTTGTTCTACAAACATGTTACATGGAAGTATTAAATCAAGGCAGTGGCAGGGATTGCGGTTGCTAAAATAATTTATAACAATGTTCTGAATCACACATTTTTGTAGAGCAGTGTCTAGAATTCAAGGGGTTAAATATCAACAAGGTATCCAATGGACTGGACATCCGTCTGGAACTCGGGGTTAAAGAACAGCAAACAGCCAGCAGTTCACCCCTTAGAGTCCAGTTTGGTGTGAGCAGCATGGAGGGCAGGCAGACAGGGCTGATAAGGATCATCTCCCTAGTACTCCCTTTACCATTCTCCATCATAAGGAAACATACAGTCCTTGCTTTCCATAAGACAGCTGTACTGACAGACTTGCACTGCTTTTAGTGCCGATATAGTGGGGATCAGATTGCACCTCTGCTGTTACAGTACATAATATTGTGTGTATAGGGATCATCACTAGAAGCAGTGCAATGTGTGTCAATAGAGATGACATGTACATAGCAATGGCTGTGTGTTTTTCTTATAACGGGGAGTTCTAAAGGGAGCCTGGGACAGAATCCTTATCAACCTTTTCTGTTGCTCACTCCAGTGTGACCTAGGATCCACAAAAACAAATAAAAAACATTTCTCTGCAGAAGTGAATTGCAGGCTTGCTGCATTTTAACCCTTTATGTACTGTTACTTTACCACCCTCCTGGAAAGCCAGGTGCTTTTGCAGTGGTCCCCTGTTCACATGTACCCAGTCCCAGAAGCAGGGAACTGCAATGAGAACCTCTGGGGTGCATCCTTTTTATTTTTTCAGCTGTCTGAGGAAGTTACAAACCAGTGCTCTGTCAGCTGGAAATAAAAAAGGATGCATCGTGTACAGTTGCAGTCAGGCAGCATTTAACCCTTTGATAGATGCACCTGAGTGCTGTATGATGGACTTCTACCTAGGTAAGTGCTTCTGTTACACACAGTAATTATATAGATACGCCTGACTGCTGTATGATGGACTCCTACCTAGGTAAGTGCTTCTGTCACACACAGTATTTATATAGATACACCTGACTGCTGTGTGATGGACTCCTACCTAGGTAAGTCCTTCTGTTACACGCTGTAATTATATAGATACACCTGACTGCTATATGATGGACTCCTACCTAGGTAAGTACTTCTGTTAAACGCTGTAATTATATAGATATACCTGACTGCTGTGTGATGGACTCCTACCTAGGTAAGTGCTTCTGTTACACACAGTAATTATATAGATACACATGACTGCTGTGTGATGGACTCCTACCTAGGTAAGTGCTTCTGTTACACACAGTAATGATATAGATACACCTGACTGCTGTGTGATGGACTCCTATCTAGGTAAGTGTTTCTGTTACACACAGTAATGATATAGATACACCTGACTGCTGTATGATGGACTCCTATCTAGGTAAGTGCTTCTGTTACACACAGTAATTATATAGATACACCTGACTGCTGTGTGATGGACTCCTACCTAGGTAAGTGCTTCTGTTACACACAGTAATTATATAGATACACATGACTGCTGTATGATGGACTCCTACCTAGGTAAGTACTTCTGTTACACACAGTAATTATATAGATACACCTGACTGCTGTGTGATGGACTCCTAAGTAGGTATTAACGACACATTCCTAGGTAAGTCCTTTTAAACAAGTTAAGGGTGTATTATGCACTATTTATAATATATTCCCCAGCTTATAAGGGGATAATTATGCCCTGCTGTATCTGAGAAAATGGAAAAATGGACAGAAGAGGGGCGTAATGACCCCCTACAGATGCAATGGTGGCAGAAGCTTTGGTATGGAAAGGAGAGGAATATACATGATGGAGAAATACAAGAGGAAAGGTTTGAGAAATATGGAGGTCATCAATATTCTGGAATAACCCCTTGAATGCTAGCATTTTCATGTTGTAGACCTCTCTGGCATCCAAGGGGTTAATCATTAAACTTTGTATGTAAGAGAGGCACTCTAACACTAAGGGTTAAGGAATTGAACTTCTACTGATGATTTTTCATTTTGTGACGATGAATTGTTGAGGGCTGACAGACAAGCCTGATAAGGATTCCCTTTCCCTGGCTGAGCCCCGTGTAACACTGTCTGGAATAAGAAAAACACAGCCCTTGCTTAGTAACAAACACCTCTACTAACAGACCTTGCACTGATTCTAGGACTAATTTCTATCCTCCTCTGTGTATTGTAACTGCATTAGTGCAGTCTGGTCATATCTGGAGGCAGAAACAGGCACAAAGAGGTGATCAGACTGCACCTAAGCAGTTAGAATACACAGACAGGAGTAGTACAGGAATCTGCACTAAAGCACAATGTGTGTCAATAGAGGTGCATTGTACAACGAAAGGACCGTGTTTCACTTGAGACTGGGAGTATTGAAGTGAGTCTGGGGGAGAGAATCATTATCAGTTCTCCCTGTCACTCCAGTCTAAGCTCAGATCGGAACAAAATAGTTTTCTCCGTAGGACTGTCAATCTCTAAAATGTTAACCATGTGAGTGCTTTCTGAGCAACTAACCTTTTGAATGCCATGGGAGATAAAAGAGTAGGAAAGCCAGGTGCAGTCTCAGTGGTCCCCTGCTTGCATTTAGCCAGTGACAGGAACAGGGGACTGGAATGGGAACCTCCACTGTTGCTTGGTGTACTCCGTACTGTCTAAGGCCCAGTTTCACACTTGCACTTCGCCTGAATCTGGTGCTCTGGCTGGTATATAACAAAGCAATCACCGCAGAGGTTCCAATGCCAGTCCCCTGCTCCTGCCACTGCCTAAATGCGAGCAGGGGACTGGTATAGAAGCAATAGATATATATTGAAGAAACCTAAAAGAAAACAAAATGAAGGGAGGAGACTTACTGGATCTGAGGAGACTATGCCCATGCCTGCTCTGACCTTCTCTTGATAATCCCGATTTTCCACACAAGCATTAACATATGCGCCTATACTACAGTCTCAAGGCACCCATGTATAAGTAAGACTGGCCTACCCAAAACCCGTTTGTGTGTCACAGTAGTCATTAAGGGGCCCTATCCTCCCCCTTCTTTCCATTAGGCGCTCAGTTTATTTAACCCTTGGTGTGATCAGAGGTGGATTGGTATCCCTCTGGCACTCAAAGGGTTAATCAATAAAGCTAGAGAAAGACAGGGGGCCTCCGCTATGCCTATGCTTCCAAATGTTCGGGAACTCGTTTAATTAATCACTTGCCTTGCTGCCAGTCAGTGGAAGATGTATACACGTCCTTGAAGAAACGACAGCACTCACAGGACTTGGCTGATGATTAGTTTGTGCTCTTTAATAACCAAAGATCCCAATGAGGGCTGAAACGCTGGTTATTATAGAGCACAAGTTGTGATAATCTACTAAGTACTGTGAGTGCTGGTGTGACTTCAAAGAACTTTTATAAACGATTTACCTCTCCAGTCCGGTACACACTTGGGCATGTAGTCAGCAACAACACCCACTGAGCCAGGGTCTGAAAAACCTCCCAAAGCAGCAGGAGAACTGTGCGGTATCTTCAAATTTTAAGCAGCCCGCGCAGCTCCTTGATGACAAAGCGCGCTACTGGGTCTGTCACTGCTCTGCATTACATCACCGCTGATCCGCCTCCATTTACCAGAGGATGAGCGGATGTGAGGTAAGCTCATCCTCTGCTGCATTTACTGTAGAGCTGGCACGGTAGCTGCCAGGTGTAATGTTTGTAAGAAACTTCTCACTCGCTAAATACATCTATGGGGAAATTGGGGGCCTCTTAATTAAAAACGTATGTGCTATTGGGGGCCCCAAGTCTAGAAGGGTGTCCAATAGAGGTATATTAGGGCAAATTTTCAGGGGGCCCCTGATACTGTTGGGGCCCCCCCGCACTGCGGGGTTTGCGGGGGCCTCCGCTACGCCTCTGACTTGGTGGCAAAACCCTAGTTGGCAATTACAAAGTTCAGATGTTTCTTTTGTTGGCCACCAGGTTTGCAGGAGGGATTTTGTTCCACTCCTCTTTGCAGATCCTCTCCAAGTTATTAAGGTTTCGAGGCTGACGTTTGGTAACTCGAACCTTCAGCTCCCTCCACAGACTTTCTATGGGATTAAGGTCTGGAGGCTGACTAGGCCACTTCAGTACCTTAATGTGCTTCTTTTTGAGCCACTCCTTTGTTACCTTGGTCGTGTGTTTTGGGTCATTGTCATGCTGGAATACCCATCCATGACCCATTTTGAATGCCCTGGCTGAGGGAAGGAGGTTCTCACCCAAGATTTGACGATACATGGCCCCGTCCATCGTCCTTTTGATGCGATTAAGTTGTCCTGTCTCTTTAACAGAAAAACACCCCAAAGCATAATGTTTCCACCTCCATGTTTGATGGTGTGGATAGTGTTCTTGAGGTCATAGGCAGCATTCCTCCTCCTCAAAACACGGCGAGTTGAGTTGATGCCAAAGAGCTTGATTTTGGTCTCATCTGACCACAACACTTTCACCCAATTCTCCTCGGAATTATTCAGATGTTCATTGGCAAACTTCAGATGGGCCTGTACATGTGCTTTCTTGAGCAGGGGAACCTTGCGGGCACTGCAGGATTTCAGTCCTTCACGGCATACTGTGTTACCAATTGTTTTCTTGGCGACTATGGTTCCAGCTGCCTTGAGATCATTGACAAGATCCTCCCATGTAGTTCTGGGCTGATTCCTCACCGTATTATATATATATATATATATATATATAATAGCAATAGTGGCACAGCGTTGCCCGTGAATGTTAACCACAGGGGCATCCAATGCATTTATTAGCAATGCATTTGGTACAACTGTGGTCCTTCAAGGTTTAAATGTTGAGTGGGAAAGACGAATACAATACAACACAATGCGTTGGATACCCCTGTAGCATTGAAAGATGAAAGGCAATTTATTTGGTACCCCTCTCGCTTGCATGCAAATGTTGCAGACAAAGTGTTCTACACACACACAGAAGATGATATAGTAAGAACATGGAGAAAGGAAAAAAGAAATGTGGGGGAGAAAGTGAGAGGCATGGGACAGAAGGGGGCAGGTGTTAGAGAAGGGGAGAGAGTGTGGGAGAAAAGGGTGAGAAACATGGGTGATAAGGGGGCAGAGACACTGGAGAGAAGGGACATATCAAAATGGGGACAATATAAGAAAGGAAACAGAGAGCCCCCCTACTTGCCTGCTCTGACAGTGTTGAGCTCTATCCAAAGTGTGATATACCTATATGGAGGGCAACAGTGTTGAAACTCCTAATTAGGTTGGAGGATTGTGAGAAACATGGGCAATAAGGAGACAGACACATTGGGGAGATGCATGAAAATAGATACATTAGAGGGAAGGGAAAGAACACAGAGTAGGGGGTACTTGCCTGCCCCAACACTGTTGTGCTCCATGTAAAATAGTGGACACATATAGTACTAAAAAGGATAAAAGCCATGTTTAAATCAAATAGAATTTTCAGTTCTCTTGTATGGTGCAGTTGGTGTGATTAAATCTGCACACCTCTTTAGTTTACTGATTCATACCTATTAATTAAAACAAATAGTGTCATTAAGTGATGATACATGTGGCATCATGAGTAACTGGCCATAAAAGAAAGGAAAAAAACAATGGTTCGCTACTTTAGACCTGCTGATGGATAGTGGTTCTCAGACCAGTCATTCTCTAGCAGGACGTAACCCAGCAGGGCTTATGCAGAAATCAAAAAAGGAGTAATTGTGGATCAAACCAACTCCACTATAAGGAGCACTAAAAGCTCCCACTAATTTATTACCTCTTGAAAGCCAGACTGGTATCCAATGCATGAGAGCCATCTAGAATTTAATGTGTTAAAGCCCCATTTAACCGTTTGCTTTGCAATGCATTGGATACCCCTCTGGCACTCAAATGGTTAAACCAACTTGAATTTCAATAATGTTTGTTTGTCCCCTCCGAAGCAGTTGAATTACTCTTCAGCTCTTTTTAAGCACGAGATCCTTTGGGTGACAGTAGTACTCATCTTTTCTGAAAAGAGGACTGAGTGGTATGGCAGCTACAGAGTCAGCGGGCACAATCTCTGACAGTCATAGTGTAGTGGCCTCCTCTCCACTATGACTGTCAGACACTGCACCTGCTTATTCCGCTGCTGTTCTTATCATCTTGCAATATAACACAGACACGCACAATGCTGTCACATGGAACTGTCTTATGGTAGCAGCTGGTCCTGTTTTTAGTCACTACTGGCGCTTTCTCTTGCGTACACTTACCCTGCTGTGGCCCTGCATGCACGTACAGTTTGGTGGTACTCAGGGTTGGACTGTACGTGCATGCAGGGCCACAGCAGGGTAAAGGAATGAAAGATGAGAGTCCAGCAGTGACGAAGAATAGAAGCAGTTGCTGCTTGTAGGAGATGTCTGGGTGACTGCATTGAGTTTTTTTGTGTGTTATGGCAGTCCAAAGCGAAAGTCTGATACACCGCCCATGGATGTGTGTAGCAGACATGCAGACTTCTTTATATATGTATATGAGGAAGGCCAGCTAAGTCTGGTCGAAATGTTGACTTGACATTTAATATAATATCCCTGTATTAAGTCCTGTGAGTCCTGCAGTCCATTTTTCTATTATATAATAATTAATTTGCTTGTTTAGAGGATATTTTTGTGAAGTGAAATTGGGACAAAACAAAGGACTTAAGCTCAATGTAGACTACATATATATATATATATATATATATATATATATATATATATATATATATATATATATTAGCAATATGTGACGGCGTTGCCCGTCATTGTAGTAGGGTATGTGTTATGTAGAATTTTTTGTTTGAAATGTTGTAGGTGTCATGTTGAAGGTATTTTGTAAGAATTTTTTGTGTTTGTTTGTATTGTACATTTCATTTAGCTGTATTGACTGATGATGTTTTTTTGTGTACTGTGTGAAGCAGAAAGAATCATATTGCACACATACATAGACACACACAGATACAGTGACATATACAGACATTGATCATACATACACACGTACATACACGCGTACACACACACATATACAGATATTATTACGATCTTGTAAGTGCCAGAGGGGTAGGCAAAGCATTGCTCATTGTGTTGCTTAATCATCGGGCACTGAAAGGGTTAACCAGCTGTCCCAGTATGTAGCGAGAGTCATGGAGTCCACAGTCCCTGAAGTGGACTCTGTACATGCACACTCAGAGGCTGCCAGACAACCGCCGGCCCGGCTCCCTGGCCAGGAAATCACCTCCTGCCCCAGGCCTCCGCCAAGAGCGTTACTAGGGATACAGCCTGGGCACCAAGAGCGGGAACTGAGGAGGGATGGTGTGTGTTGTTGGAGCAGGGATGGTGTGTGTTGTTGGAGCAGCTATAGTGCAGCATGTATATTTTTTGTGCCAGGGTACTTACACAATGCAGGTGTGTGACAGTGGGCAGAGAGCGGCAGTGAAGAAGCTTGTGTGTAAGAGTGTGTACTACAGAGTGGCCCCAGCATGGTCTGTCTCCAGCCCCTCAGCCACGAGTAATAGCCGCATCCAGCTGCTGCTTGTAGAGAGCTCCTTGAAGAGCCGCATGACCGGGCTGTTGCGGGGTGGAGTGTTGTGCTTCATGAAGGGGGAACATGAAGGATTTGGTACTGGGCCTGCCTGCCTCCGAGTTACATGAAGCAGCTGGGCTTCCTGCAGCAGAAGCACATTGTACACCAGGAGCCGAAAGCATTGTTGTGTTGTGGATACCAGAAATGAAGGTACACTGGAGCCGATCCCGCCCTCTCTTTGTTGGATCAGCTCATTGTGTGCCTCAGGTTAGTGGAGGGACCCCTGGGGACTCTGGCTTTTGTGTGTGTGTGGCTTTTGTGTGTGTGTGTGTGTGTGTGTGTGTGTGGCTTGTGTGTGAATGATTTAAATTACTCCTCCATTGAATCAACCAATGGGAACAGTAACTCCTTACTTAAGATGAGGTAACATAGCAATATAACATACAGTGGCTCTTCAGTTGAGGCAACGTAGCAATATGCTGAGGGATCAAATAGAAAGTGGTGTTTGAGGCTTGCCCTCTGTAACATACAGCAAAGCATCTCTCTTCCTTTAAGGAGAAAGGGCGGGAATCAGGAAGCAGGAAGTGGAGGAGTGACAGCTGAAAACAGACAGTTAGGTGACTGAAGAGATGAAAAGAGTTAACCCTTTGAGTGCCAGAGGGGTATGCAACGCATTGCAAAGCAATGTGTTGCGTACCCCTCTGGCACTGAAAGGGTTAAATAAAAGAGTTGCTATTAAGTTTATCCCTGAGTTTGTATTTTATGGAAACATTACACCCTTGTACTGAAACCGAGTGTATGGAGGGTTACAATTATCTGTGGGAGGTGAAACAGTGTGTATGGAGGGTTACAATTATCTGAGGGAGGTGACACAGAGTGTATGGAGGGTTACAATTATCTGTGGGAGGTGAAACAGTGTGTTTGTGGGGTCATGATCCTGAGTGAGAGTGTGTGTGGACCAGGAGAAGTTATTGATATCCCCTACTTCAGGAGCGAGTGGCAGTTATATTTTTTTTTTGTCAGTTGGATAGTGGTGGGAGGGCTGGAGGGGGCGGGCCAACTCCCTGTATGATAAACACGCCCCCATTGAATCACCCAATGGGAGCAGTAATGTCCCCATTGAATCACCCAATGGGAGTTGTGTCTCTTAATAAGACATAAATTATGTAATGAGGCATTCTGTTCAATGTGTGTTTGTTTTCTGAGGAGACAAATTATGTTCTGTGTGTGAGGTACCATAAATTATGCAATGAGGCTTATTCTTTTATATATATATAGATATAATGTGCAAACGTTTAAGGCAGGTATGAAAAATGCTGTAAGCTTTCAAAAATAGACATGTCAATAGTTTATATTCATCAATTAACAAAATGCACAATGAGTGAACAGAAGAAAGATCTATATCAAATCAATATTTGGTTTGTCCACCCTTTCCCTTCAAAACAGCATCAATTCTTCTAGGTACACTTGCACAGTTAGGGATTTTGTAGGCATATAGTCAGGTGTATGATTAAATAATTATACCAAACAGGTGCTAATGATCATCAATTTAATATGTAGGTTGAAACACACTCATTAACTGAAACAGAAACAGCTGTGTAGGAGGAATAAAACTGGGTGAGGAAAAGTCAAACTCAACTAACAAGGTGATGCTGCTGAAGACAGAGTAATGTTAAAAGTCATATACCATGAAAGACTGAGAATAGCAGCAAGACACAAGATAGTTATGCTTCATCAGGTCTCTCCCAGGCAGACATGGGTTTCCATATGTGCTGCCCTAGTTCTTTTGGAGAAGCACAAAGAAACAGACAACACTGAGGACCACAGATGCAGAGGTGGGCCAAGAAAAGTTAGAGCATCAGATGAAAGACACATCATGCTTACTTCCCTTCACAGTCTGAAGATGATCAGCAGTGCTATCAACTCAGAATTGGGAGAAAACAGTGGGGCCCTGGTACACCCATCTTCTGTCTGGAGATATCTGGTCAGAAGTGGTCTTCATGGAAGACTTGCGGACAAAAAGCCATACCTCTGATGTGGAAACAAGTCCAAGCGACTCAACTATGCACAAAAACACAGGAATCGAGGTGCAGAAAAATGCAACAGGTGCTCCGGACTGATGAGTCAAAATTTTAAACATTTGGCAGTTTGTTCACCGATGGCTGGAGAGTGGTACAAGAATGAGTGTCTGCAGGCAACAATGAAGCATGGTGTACGTTCCTTGCAAGTTTGGGGCTGCATTTCTGCAAATGGAGTTGGGGATTTGATCAGAATGAATGGTCTCCTCAATGCTGAGAAATACAGGCAGATACTTATCCATCATGCAATACCATTAGGGAGGCAAATTTATTCTGCAGCATGACAAGGACCCCAAACATACAGCCAAAATCATTAAGAACTATCTTCAGTGTAAAGAAGAAAGAGGAGTCGTGGAAGAGATTGTATGGCCCCACAGAGCCCTTATCTCAACATTATAGAGTCTGTCTTTGATTCCATGAAGAGAGAGAAGCAACTGAAGCTGCCTAAATCCACAGAACTGTGGTTTGTTCTCCAAGATGTTTGGAACAATCTACCTGCCGAGTTCCTTAAATAACTGTGTGCAAGTATACCTAGAAGAAGTGATGCTGTTTTGAAGGCAGTCACACCAAATACTGATTTGATTTAAAATTCTCTTCTATTCACTCACTATGCATTTTGTTAATTGATAAATATAAGTTTAAGGTGGTAACACCTGTATTTGTGGGAGAGGCTGTAAGCCCATAAATACGGGCAGCAGCCCTTCCCACTGGAGCTCAATTCATGTTGAGTTCCATCCGTACGTGAGACGTCATTTCTGACGCCGTCACTGCACTGGCCTCACTCATCTACCTTACAGCTTATTCGTTTTGGCATGCCATTCAATGTATGTTCCCATGTATCAAGGTTCACGCTTCTCCTTTCCTCGTATCCCCAGCCGCTCACACTTAGCTACCCGGTACCTGCTCTGCTCACTCCATCCTGCTTCAGTAACCGATTTCCAGTCCTTCTCCGGTTCACTCCTCCTTCACTTTTCCCATCTCTGTTACTCCTAATCATTCGCCCCGGCTCCTGCCTTCCGCTCGTATCACTTTCATGCTCCGTTTCCTGTTACCTTCGCTCTCTTTCAGCGCTACCGGTCCTTTCTCTCCTCTCTGCTTCCTCCCGCTCATGCTCCATCACCCGCCAAGCATTCATTTCCCGACAGTAACCCGGTTCCATACATCTCATCACGGGTGCCCATTTCTCCATCATGCTTTCGCTCCCTCCCACCCCTCCCCCGCAACTCCAGTTCCGATTCCAAACGCTGCCCCTTTCGGCATTTCACAACTTCTAATCATCTCCCCCCTCTTCCATCACTGTCCATTCCCATACCTCCCCCCTGCACAGCAGCTCAAGGTAACTGCCAGCATCTACTTTATTCCCAATATAGTTTGATGGTAAAGTTCAAGGGAGCTCAATTCATCTTGAGCTTCAGCCGTACATCATTTCAGTACTCGCACGCATTCCCTCTCACTATCACCCACTTCACATCACTCAGCCACTCATAGCTAGCCTTCCCACTACTTGCTATCGGTGCCACTTTCCACCACACTTCAACCCTCATATTGTATCCGGCATTATCGCTCATTCGGCAGTTTTACACTCTCTTCTACACTCAGTCACCCACAACGACTTCCAGCCCCTTCCCAATCATCATACCGTGCTATCATCCACCTTACCTCGATCAGTCGTCAGCTACTCGGACCCTCAATCCCCTTCAGCTTCTTCCCCCCGCGTTCACTACCTCAACCGCCACAGGCCCCCGCGCCTTCCATGTCCTTTAATCCAGGCCAATCCGTTTGCACTTGCCAACGTTCGAATCAGCCACCTTCTGCGGCGCTCACTGTCACTGCCATCTTAGGCTTCCGGCGTTTTTATACGTCAGTCAATCCCAGGCCATCCTTTCACATGCAACCCTCCTTGCCGCGTTCGTACCGGCTGCCAGGACAACCAGCCTTACCACTAACCCCCCTGTCGCCTCCCCAGCCCTTGGTCCGTACATCACGCTATCTCACTCTGTAATGGTTTTATAGGACACTCAGACCAGCAGGTTAGAATAAAACACAGTTTTATTAAAACAAAGCAAGAAAGACCACCCTCTATAGGCAATACAGAATAATATAGAGATAAGTGGCTTACAGATGCCTTCTCAGGCCCAGTATACAGATGTAATCAATATACATATACTGTCACAGGACAGGCATAGAAACATAAGGGTACTCAATGGTTAAAGTACATGTAAATCAATCAGTCTTTGTTGTGGTGTTTGACACCCAAGGTGGTAATAGAGCAGCAAGTGGTGCTAGATGAAACAACACCGTCAGTCTATAGAACAGAGATTGCTGCTAAGGCTGAGCAGGAACTGAGACCAAAACACTGCAGAGTTGAGCTAGAGCCAATAGCCCCCATGGGCGTAGTAACGGAGGTAACCTCACAGCAAGAGCTTGATCCAATAGCCCCCACAGGCGTAGTAACGGAGACAAACTATACTGCAAGAGCTTGAGCCAATAGTCCCCACGGGCGTAGTAACGGAGACAAACGATACTGCAAGAGCTTGAGCCAATAGCCCTACCGGGCGTGTAACGGAGAGCAAACACTGTACGAGCTAGAGCCAATAGCGCCTCCCACAGACGCGGTAACGGAGACTGACTACACTTCTATGATGAGCCACCGCCTATACAAGGCTCTGAAAATGTAACCGGCTCAGCAAGTGTAGCGGAAGATCTGGGAAACGGCTCTGCAAGTGTTAATGGAGGCTCAGTGAATGGAGACAGCAGCTCTGCAAGTGTACGGGAGGCTCAGTGAACGGAGACAACAGCTCTGCAAGTGTTAATGGAGGCTATGACACGATCAGCCCTGCCACAAGCACAGCGGAAATCAGAATGTTGCCTCGGCAACACTGAGCAGCAGCAGCCGGAGTGGAGGCAGGGTCAGTAGCAAGCCGGTTCAGGTCACAGAGCAGGAAGTCAGCCAGGCCAGGTCAGATCACGGAGCAGGGTTCTCAAACAAGCCAGATCTGGTCACAAGCAGGAACGTCAGCCAGGCCGGGTCAGATCATGGAGCAGGATTCTAAGACAAGCCAGATCAGGTCAGAATCAGGAACGTCAGCCAGGCCTGGTCAGATCACGGAGCAGGAAACCAAGAGTGTCGTCAAAACAGGCCAAATCAGTACACAGGAAGCAGGAACACTGGAACACAGCAACAGCAACACTGGCTCAGGAACACCACGAAAGGGCACCTGACAGGTGCCAAATGCCAGGTGTAAAAAGGCCACAATGGGCGGGTCAACCAGGCTCAGCCAATGGGAGCGCCCACAAATGAGAGTGACAGTAAAGGATCATGGGCACCGTGATACACTCAGCCTTTCTCCTCCTCAGCCATTCACACTCCTTCTTGGCTAATCATCAAACTGCCAAGGTAGGTTGCACTAATTTTGTTTTCCTATCCCTTGCCTCAGTTTTTCAAGTGCCACGTTCCTCCAGGCAGTTTCACCAGCCCAGGAAAGATCAGCCCCCAGCTCGCTAGCCATCACTCAGGTAACACAGCATTTTGTTCACGTCTACCCCATATTACTCCGCTTCCATTACCTCTCACTCCCTTACCTTCTCCTTTCTCTAGGAGTCCTCCCTTTTCTTCAATAGAACTGTCCTCCAGTTCCCCCACCCCATTCTAGGTGGCATTGGGGGCATATCAGTCCCAGTCTTTCCAGGTATTCTAGCCCACCCCCCTTTTTCTTTTAATCTTATTCTAATTTTCCAATCCTCACCATATATTCTTTTTCACACTTGTGCGCAAGTACGCACACTTATACTTCATAAAAAAAAAAAAAAAGCTAATGAACGCAGACACAACAAACACGCCACACATACCTGCGTCGCACCTGTTTTCGTATCACCGTGCGTCCCTCACACCCGTTAAAACACACTTAAGTCAAATGTAACATTAGGGCAGCCGTTGGCTAGCAACCCTGATAGTTGCATCAACAAAATTCAAACCTACAGCCAATCCCAAGGCCCCAAAGTAGCCTGTCGCCTCCACAGCTCACCGTCCGACCATCACTCCATCTCACTCATGCATTTTAAAGTGCTGCTTAGTTACAGACATTGCTCATTTGCGTCAAATCGGTACACATACTACATTTTACATCTCCCCTACGTCCACCCAATTTCACAGTGCCTCTCATTCACTCAGCGGTCTTGGAGCGCATTCTCCATTCATACTGCCACAGTTGGTTCCGCAAACTGAACCCACTCGAGCCCTCACACACTTCAGATACGTTCATACACGTTATCATCTCCCCCCCCACAATTACATTTAATCATAATTAATGGTTCAGGAATGTGTTAAACATAATTGGAGTGATTCCAGTATGTTCACAATTCTTATATACAGTCGCATTACATAATTGGATTTATGTTGCATCGATCCCGCTTGAACCGCCATTTACAACATGCATCACCACATAGCAGGCTTGCTATACCGCCCTCTAGTGCCATCATTTCATCTCATTTGGCTTAGGCCGCAGCACGATGTTGCCCCATGTGGACCGACGTCAGCTGCATCACACTACTAATCCCTGCCACCTGGCTACCTTATCCACTGTCTTGGCCATGTCACATCGACAAGGGATGATCATCCATGTGCATCCCTTCCAGAGAGTAGGCACGATAATTTCCCTGAGCAAGGTATCACTCAATATACCGGTCCCTTTAGTCTAATGCTTTCGGGCGGACACCATGCTCAGCACCAGACTCTTCGGCCAGCACCGGGCTATAACCTTCCCTGCGGTCTACCCACCGCCTCAGACCTCGTCTGCCTTATTAATCCTTATCCAGACATACACCAATTGCACTACATAGTACTTTATTCCTGTTATCCGCATCAATTGCCTCAGGTAAGCATCAGTTCATTAACATCCATTCCTTCACACTCATCCACATCATGAGTCTACAAGGCATGTTTTTAGGCGGTTCAACCTCACGGGACATTTCTCATCCTCAGTCTTTCGGTCACTACACTATCAGGCATTCCACATATCGTGGCTATACCCTACATTACAGTAAGCAGTCTCCTTACGCCCTCAGCTCGCCAACCTTGGGGCAGCCATATCGGCCACCCCATTTTGCATAACCTATCATCCACAGGTCATCGCCACCGCTTTTCACGCCTACACCACCCTGAAGCCGGAGACACATCCGTCATTCGGCCTTCCATTGCTTGACTCGCTTAGTTCTACAGTTTTGGGACATGGCAGTTAGTATTATTCCAGTCATTCTAGTATCCACCGCCACCCAGTTCACGCTTCCGGGGGTCTCTCAGGCTCTTGGTAGGATAGTTATTTTGCTGTCTTTCATTCCTACCAGCAGCCACCTCACCTTGGTAGGCCCTGCCGTCATCACCGTTTTTCATCCAACTACGACCCCTCCATCAGCCCTTCCCCTAGGTTTCGGCGGCCACGGTACTATAACTTCCCTTTCACAGGTAGCCATTCGTTCAGCCAGTTCACCTGACGTCGGAAGCAGGGTATTAGTAGTCAGGAGACCTTGCCAGGCTCCGGGTAGGTACTTGAGGCAGATCAGTCAGTGCTCAACCTCAGTGTCACTCCAGGCAAGTGGTCAGCCCGGGGTTATTCCCAATAATTCACTCACCTTTCATCTTGCTGCATCATTAGCACTCGTACATTAGCACTGGTACATTATTCATACGTACTAGATCACAGCATCGGCTCCAGTACGGTATTAATGTTTTAGCTCAGAGGTCCACTGCCGTCTCCACTACATCCGTCTTGCCCCCCCCCCCGATCCTATCGCATAGGGCGGCTATTATCACGACGACGCCACTGTATGATTAAGGTTTGTTGCAAGTCTAGTTACGCTCCACAACACAACCATCAGTCACCTTGCATTGTCAAATCTATCTTCTGTTTTAGTCATTGCCGTATGTTCCACCCTACATTACAGTTGATCATTTTCACAAGGTTTCTTTTTCATAGTCAGCATCCAGTGGACCCTCTCCCTTAACCACACCTCCACCAACTAGTCATCCCTGTTATCCTTAGCCACCTCACCGGCCTTACCTTCAGTCTGCGCTACCACTTACTCAGCGTGTAAGTTCACAGGTCAGGCACTCCTTCATTCTCAAGCTTCTCTTTCCACTCATCAACGCTATGCTCCGCTCCTCTCCTGACAACACTCATACACAGGTACCCGGTCTCAAGTTATCATATTGACCAGCTTATGTTCACCGCCACTTCTTCCCCATTATGCATTACAACGGGCCGTCCACCTCCCACTTCACCGCCTTCCAAGCAGTCATGCTACTCCTACACGCTCACTCCCCATCGCTCCTTAACATTCGCCAAGCTGCAGGACCACAGTTGCCCCCCATTTCAGTTGTTTGCAGCAGTCTCTTCCCCCCCGCAACCCCCAACCTTTCTTATGCCAGCAGTGCCCCGCCACTCTTCTTTGCCCGAAGGACCCCAGCAGCCAGTCACTTCATACCTCGTCACAAAGTCTGACGGATCCCACTCACTCCATACCTCTTCACAAAGGCCGATGGACCCTAGTCACTCCATACCTCTTCGCAGAGGCCGGTGGACCCCAGTCACTCCATACCTCTTCACAGAGGCCGATGGACCCCAGTCACTCCATAACTCTTCTCAGAGGCCGATGGACCCCAGTCACTCCATACCTCTTCACAGAGGCCGATGGACCCCAGTCACTCCATACCTTTTCGTAGAAGCCAAAGGTCCTGCAGCCATACCTCTTCACAAAGACCGACGGTCCCCAGCCATACCTCTTCGCAGAAGCCGACGGACCCCAGCCATACCTCTTCACAGAGGCTGACGGACCCCAGCCATACCTCTTCGCAGAAGCCGACAGACCCCAGCCATACCTCTTCGCAGAGGCCGACGGACCCCAGCCATACCTCTTCGCAGAGGCCGACGGACACCAGCCATACCTCTTCTCAGAGGCCGACGGACCCCAGCCATACCACTTTGCAGAGGCCGACGAACCCCAGCCATACCTCTTTGCAGAGGTCGACAGACTCCAGCAGCTCCATTGGAGGAAGCTGAAGTTATAAATAACTAGATCAACTAATTGCACGTCTTGTTTTTTCGCACCTTCCCTTCTCTAAACGGATCGATTCAGAAAGGCGACTTACCTTTCTATCCCACCAAGACAGATTATACCCAATGTCAGCCCTGCAAGCACTATTTCTATCCATCTCATCTCACCAGCAGATAGCCACAACTCACTTACATGACGGTCCACTTTCATCCTGCAACTTCAGCAAATACTTACACATCATTACCCTTGGTTAGGTCTCAATCCGATTCTTACACCGGCCACCCATTTAGAATCGACACCGCATCCACGGCATCTGATACGGTGTGCCAGCTCACATCATTCAAATTAGGTCAATCGGCGTTCCTCATGCTATGCAAGTTACATTCCCAAACACGGAAGAATTCATATGCAATAGTATCACTTGCAAATCACAACTGTACGCATTAATATACACATGCTGGTTACCTTTTGCATCTCTTTTTGGTCTCTTACAGGTTAATCACGTTGACTCGACCCTGGGGCCTCAGTAGGCCCAGGGATGGCAACCCCCTAACACCATATGTTATCTCAGTTTCTCGTCCAGCTGAAAACCCTGACCAAAAGTTTAAGGTGTTAACACCTGTATTTGTGGGAGGGGCTGCAAGCCCATAAATACGGGCAGCAGCCCTTCCCACTGGAGCTCAATTCATGTTGAGACCCCCATTATACCCCCCCTTCATTCAGTGGTTATGGTTAGGTTAGCTCTCTTACAGGTTAACCACGTCGACTCGACCCTGGGGCTTCAGTAGGCCCAGGGATGGCAACCCCCTAACACCATACGTCATCTCAGCTTCTCATCCAGTTGAAAGCCCTGACCACAAACTATTAACATGTCTATTTTTGAAAGCATTCTTAGTTTATAGCATTTTTTCACACCTGCCTAAAATTTTTTTTTGCACAGTGTATATATATATATATATATATATATATATATATATATATATATATACATATATATATTAGAACAAGCAGCTGCTTGTGTATGTCTTGGTAAAGGTGGCTGCTGACACCGAAATAAAACTTTTGCACACAATTTGTATGTATTCTTGATTGACATCCTGGCATTCATCTTATTCATCGTGAGTGAGTCCTGTTGTTCTGATATGTATATAAAGGAGACCCTGCAATGCATTAATCTGACCATCGCCATTGGTATCTGCACTCTCACACATTCACTTTCAAAGTCGCAGATTCATTCACACTTGCACCCTCACATGTGCACAGTCACATTTGCACCATTGTATTCACTCGCACAAACACACATACAAACACACTCACAGATATACATGCGCACGTGCTTCCACTTACACATTAACCATTTGAGGAGAAGAGGTATGCACACTGCTTTGTGAATCAATGAGTTGTATACTGTCTGGTCCTCAAAAGGTGAAAATAAATATTCAACTGCACTATGGTTTTTCAATCCAGTATGACAGACCCATAGTTTACTTTGCTCTGTGTAATAATGTCATCACAATGTAGGCCCATAAATGGATCTAATAGCCCTGGAAAATGGGCAGAGAAGCCAGAAAGGCTTTACAGAGACAACACTTTCTTAAGAGGATGCCTGACCCAGATCTAAGATAACTTATTTAGCGGAGGCCAATTGGTAAATAATTTATTTTGGAGAGGATGGATTATTTTAGAGAAGTAGGTTCAAGTTACTTATTTTAGATGGTGTGAAAAAGGTCACAACTATTTGTTTTAGCACAAATCAAATATACAGCATTTGATCTGCGCTAATACCATTGCCCCTACGAGTGGTAGAGTGCTGTGCAATGTATCATATCAATCTAGGTCATAGTAACATAGTAGGTTAGGTTGAAAAAAAAGACTTGTATTCATCAAGTTCAACCCTTTTCCTATTCCTGTTTACAGGAACATATGAAACAAACCTGGTGAAATACTGTATAACCTTTCAAAGATTAGAGTGTGTTAAAATCTTTGAAAAAGTTGGTGGGTTGGTTGTAGTCATATTTATACTGAACAGTTACATTGTTGAAAGGGATACACGCTTTTGCTCAATATTTGAAATACTGTATAATTAATTACATTGTATTTGAGTTCTACCATGAGTGCTCAAATGCACTGCACAGAATTGAGGATTCAGTTGTTTACTGATAACCCACGTACCACAAGTTCAGATGTCATAGGGGGTCTAGGTCTTTTCAGGGGGCTTATCTAGTGGGTTAATACAGCAACACTTGCTAGAGTTAGGCAAATGTGCCCTGAATAAAACCATTCGCTATACATCAAATAGAATGTACAGTTTCTTAGGTTGAAGTGCATGCAATTTTAGACAAGGTTTTCTTTGTGCATTCTCCACCTTCAGCAAATGCCTCATATTTGACACTGACAGCACTCACACACTTAACCCTTTGAGTAACAGTGCTGGCCGCTTGAGTACTAGATCCGTGTCTGCCTCTTGGATACTAGCTCTGTGAAGAGAGAACTACACAGAGGATAGCAAGCGGCAAGTAAATTTACTCTGGAGATGGAACAGACCAGCTGGCACAAGAGAAAGAGTATCGGGCTGGCTGAGTTCATACAAAACAATAAGCAGACCGAGGCCAGGGGCTGGCTGAGTTCAAGGAGGGTCAAAGAATATCCAAGGGTCACAAGACTGAACAGGACACTCAAAAGAATGATAGCAACACTATGCACAGTTTAAGAACTCAACGCAAGAGCACCCGAGCCCGGCTGGCGCGGTCTTATATAGTGGTAGCGTCTGACATCATGCACCGTGACGTCGGTGGCATCCGAGACCCGGAAGACATAAGTATAAGGTCACACGTGCGCAGACGCGACGGCCAGACGTAGGCAACCCGGTGAGATGGGAGGTATGGAATCGGAGCGCAAGAGATTCCGCCCCTTACAGATGCTCTCCTGGTGGTGACAGGACCAGGACGCTCGGGATGAGCCAGGTGGTAGGTTCTAATACATGCAGGAGCATGTAGGTTGGAGCAGGGTTCCCAGGAATGATCTTCGGGACCATAGCCCTTTCAGTGGACTAGGTATTCCAGTCTACCTTGTCTGTACTGGGAGTCCAGGATTTCTTTGACTTCATATTTCCCTGTGTAGTCCACGATGAGCGGAGGTGGTCGTGTGGGTTCTCTGTTCGAAAAAGGACTAGGGGTCCAAGGCTTGAGCTGAGAAACATGAAAAGTTGGGATTATCTTGCGTATTGTAGGTAAGGTGAGACAGATTGATGATACGTTCAATACTGATAGGTCCCAGGAAGCGGGGTCCCAGCTTCCTGGATGGACAGGATAATCGAACATGAACTGAAGATAGCCATACTTTATCGCCAATGGCGTATACCGGATTATCTTGACGGTGTTTATCAGCCTGTCTCTTGTAGGTTGATTGCATGTGCTGCAGTAAGTGGCACAGTTCTTGGTGGCATTACTGCAATTCTTGTATCCATTGGTTGGCTGTAGGAACAGACATGTTTGGTGGCAGGGTGGTAACCATAGGTGACATGGAAAGGGGAAGTATGTAGAGTACGGTGGTAGTGATTATTGTAGGTGAGCTCGGCTTGTGGTAGGAGACGTAACCAGTTGTCCTTTAAATGTGTTGAAAAACAGAGCAAATATTGTTTGAGGGATTGGTTTGTACGTTCTGTCTGTCCGTTCGTCTTGGGGTGATGCCCAGAGGACAGGTTTCTCTTTATATGTAAGCTTGTGCAAAAGGCCTCCCAGAATTTTTAGGTGATTTGGGTTCCTCGATCAGTCATAATGGTATGTGGTTCGCCATGAAGGTGAAAGGTGTTGTAAGTAGAGGTCATCTGTTTGGGCTGCAGATGCTAGACCAGAAACAGGGATGAAGTGCGCTAATTTCATGAATATGGTGTTGTGATGGTTGGATGGGGGAAGATCTATTATAAAGTCCATAGACACCTCATGCCAAGGCCCCTCAGGGATAGGAAGTGGGAGGAGCAGTCCAGATGGTTTATTGTGCAGACTCTTGGACCAGTTGCAGGTTTCACAGGAAGTAACGAAGGACAAAACATCGGTTTTCATGCTAGGCCACCAGAAATGTCTCTGTATGTTCTCTATTGTCTGTTTGACTCCTCCGTGGTTTGCAGCAGGGATATCGTGGTGTATATGAAGCACCTCCTGGTGTAGCGAAGAGGGTACATACACAAGGTGGTTTCTGTACAGAAATCCATTGGAATAGATCAATGCATGTCGTTGTACTAAGTAGGGAGAAGCAGTGGACTCTTGTTGCAGTCTGGTCATCAAGACACTGTTTAACATCAGGAAAGGATGAGGACAGAGGATGGTATCGGTGGTTCAACAGGAATGGTGGAAGGGCTGTGGATTCTTGACAGGGCATCGGCTTTCCAGTTCTTAGTTCTGGGTCTGTAAGTTATATGCATTTGGAACTGGGAGAAAAAGAGAGCTCATCTAGCCTGCCGAGGTCGTAGCCTACGAGCCCCCCGGAGGTATTCCAAATTGCGGTGATCTGTGAATATAGTGACAGGGTTAGGGGACCCGTTCAGCAGGTGGTGCCACTCTTCTAGTGTTCTCTTGATGGCCAATAATTCCTTGTCCCCAATATCATAATTTTGCTCGGCAGTGCTAAGTCTCGAGAAGAAGGCCACAGGGTGGACTCGGTCATTATGTTCTGCCCGTTGCTAGAGTACTGCTCCAGTAGCGTCATTGGAGGCGTTAACTTCAAGAAAAAACGCTTTGGTAATATCAGGTTGTTGGAGGATAGGAGCCTGGGTAAAGGCCATCTTGAGTGCATCGAAGGCTTTCTGTGCCTCTGAAGCCCATAGGAAACGGGTGTTGTTCCGGGTGAGGGCGGTCAAAGAGTTTATGAGACCAGAAAAACCCTGCTGGTCTTTCCACTGCAGAATGACAGAAATAGACAGGTAAGAGGCCGCGGTTGCAGGCATGTGAGGTAGAGTAGGAAGAAGAGGATGTCCCCTACCTTGTGGAAAACGAGGTCTAGAAGGGCAAGATGGTAACAAGTGGCCTGTCTCTCTGCAGTATAGGCAAAGATTCCATTGCCTGCGGCGATCCCTCTCTGCCCTAGTCAGGGGGCCTCTGACCACCCCCTACTTGCATGGGCTCTTCTGGGGGTGCAGGAGTGGTGCCGGATGCGGGTTCAAAGGAAGGGAGGCCCGTAGGGCATCTGGGAGGAAACGGTGCCATGGCAAGTCTATCATGACACCTCTCTCTCAACCTCCTAATGATTTGAGTCGCAAGTTGTATGAGAGCTTCCAGGCTAACAGGTTGGGTGAGTCTAGCCAGCTTATCCTTGAGGGCCTCAGATAGCCCTAGCCAGAACTGGTCATATAGATCACCCTCATTCCACCGTGAGTTGCAGGATAGCCGATGGAAATCAGCAATGTAGTCCTCCACTGGCCTTCTTCCCTGACTACGGGATCGCAATGCCGTCTGGGCTGTAGAAACTCAGAAAGGGTCATCATAGAGGGTGTCCATGGCCTGACGGAAGTTAGTCCAGGTTGCCAGTAAAGGTCTTTTGCTTTGGAGGAGATGATGCCCCCAGGTCTGTGGTTCACCGGTCAATAGTGTGATAGCCGTGCAGACCTTAGTGTAGTCCATAGCATAGGTGTGGGGGTTTATGTCAAACAATACTTCACAGGATGTAATGAAAGATCGGTACTTGCTCCGATCCCCATTAAACCGATCTGGGAGAGGCACCCTGGGCTCCCGATGCAGAAGCTTGCCTGCTATGGCAGGTGGTATTGCTGCTGCAGCAGGGACAGCTGGGAGAGGAATACCAGGCTGCAGGTCAAGAAGTTGCTGTTGTAGATGGGCCTGGTTAGTCTGCAACTCCTGTACAGTCAGGGTCAAGACCAAAATCCAGTTCCCCAGGGAATTTAGGGCATCTATAAGCCCAGCGGGTTCCAGGTGGAGAGTAGTATTGGCTCTTGTGTACTCATGGCCGCTTGAGTACTAGCTCCATGTCTGCCTCTTGGATACTGTGAAGAGAGAACTACACAGAGGATAGCAAGCGGCAAGTAAATTTACTCTGGAGATGGAACAGACCAGCTGGCACAAGAGAAAGAGTATCGAAGAGTAAGACTGAAAAAGGGAGAACCGAAAAACGTAGTGAGGGGTGAGCCGAGGTCGGGTCTGGTTGAGTTCATGCAAAACGAGAAGCAGACCAAGGTCAAGGGCTGGCTGAGTTCATGCAAAACGATAAGCAGACCGAGGCCAGGGCCTGGCTGAGTTCAAGGAGGATCAAAGACTAGTCAAGGGTCTCAAGACTGAATAGGACATTCAAAAGAACGATAGCAATGCTATGCACAGTTTAAGAACTCAATGCAAGAACGCCCGAGCCCGGCTGGTGTGATCTTATATAGTGGTGACATCTGACATCACGCGCCATGATGTCGGCGGTGTCCAAGACCCGGAAGACATAAGTATAAGGTTGTGCATGTGCAGACGCGACATCCAGATGCGGGCAAACCCGCGAGACAGGAGGTAGGGAATCTGAGCTCAACACATAGCCATGAGCATAGTAATGTGCATCCTAGCAGACAGCCATTGACTGTCAGCTAGACAGTATGAGATACATTAACGAGTGAGGCAGAGGACCATTAAGGCTTGAAGGATGAAATATGCCAGGCCACCATAGTCATTCATATTTACTAGTTTATCAGTGGATGCACAGAAGCTGTTACAAGGAAGGGCGCACACACACACACACACACACACACACACATACACACACACACACACACACACACACATATATGAGTCAGGAGCACAGCCCACTGCCAGTATGCAGCTCACGTCCTCCTGCAATATATATGAACTGTGGGAGACCCTGTTTCTGGTAAGCATGGTCACAGTGAATCATTTCTGTGAGGGGAGGGAGCAATTTAAGGCACTGTGGTATTTACAATCTTCCTCACCTTTTTACACCACTTTCAAATATGCTTAATAGCATTGTAGTCACTGAGCATGTTTGAACTTGATGTAAGGATGTCAGTTTGAGTTTCAGTGCATGGTGATTCTAATATCTGATGTGCTGCCTAGTCACTATCAGCCTGAAAATTAGAACAAGCATGGTTTTAAGGGCTGTATCTTCCATGGACCTGCAGGACTAAGCTCACAGACTAGTATTAGCCCATGGACCGTGAGTTTGAACTACTGGACCAGATAACTCCAACACATTTTGTAGTTCTTTGTAGTTCTCTCAAGAATTAAAGGGTTTAAAAGAATCAAGGTAAAAATTATTTGAAGGGTCATTAGTACTTATAAAATTATAAATAATTAAGCTAACATTGACAGTGTAAGTGCTACCAAGTAATTGTATTGGCCACTTGTCTGTCATTACTGAATGTTGCCCCGTGGAACCATTTCAACCTTCAGGAAATCCAAGGGTTTATTGGAACTCAGCCTGAGAACAACTACCTTATAGTAGCAGCTTCTATTCATACTACTGGGTGGCTTTTCCAGGAATCCAAAACCCTTTATTTAAATAATAATTGTTTCCTTCTCCTCAACCTGCCACCTCCAGCCTCATGATATGCCTCTTCTCTCTCTCTCTCTCTTTGAAATATACTTTCCTTTTGTGCTTTGTCATACTGTAATTTCTAACGTACATGCAAAGATTCTGTCATGCCTGGATGGCATACCAATGCATTACAGCAATAGTTATCTTTTGACTTTACATATTCTATGAGTAAACAATATATGAGTAATTTTTCACAAAAAAAAGCAGCTCTGATAAATCTTCATAGTATTTGGGCTATGGAGAGTATTAATTCAATACTGTCAGAGTTCAAGAGTAATTGAATTATAAAGTATCCCCCTTCCGCCCTTTTTACCTAGTGTAATCCGCATCCCCTCAGATGTGGAATCTGTTCTCTTGACCGGACAGGTCGCAGCAAAGGACAATCTTCTTACTATGAGCATAAAGAAAACCCTGCCCCTCTTTCTGGTTTTTCCTTATGCTCATTGAAGACTGGGCCTCACTGCGATCCATCTGGACAGTCTTGCTGCTCTGAGGTGAGCAGTGTTACATCAGTAAAAGGGGCGGACAGTAGTGAAATAATGCTCTCCATGGCCCAAATACTATGAAGGTTAATCAGAGCTGCTTTTTTGTGAAACATTACTATCCCTTAAAGTCTAATTTCCCATAATTAGACTAATAATTTGCCTATTTTTATTATACTTTCACATCCCTGATATTGAGCTCCTGCATATGTTTCCTGAGAACTTTCTGTGAGGTCTGTCATAGCAGGAATAGTGATGCAATGTAAAAAAAAAAGATAACATGTAAAAAAATAGAATAATGCATAAAGAGCATTCTCGGCTGCAGGGCTAATTTTACATTTTGTCATGGTCCTGCATTTATGGTTGACTGACCAGAAACTCACTGGAAACAGCAATACAGGGATCTTAGTAACAGGAACATAGAAGTGTAAAAAAAGGGAGGTCACAATGAAAAAATATATAAGGGATTTAACTTTGCATATAATTAAGTTATAGAAAATGTAAAATCAAAATAAAGGACCACTATCCCTTTAAGTTTATTATGAAAGACCTGGACCTCAAAAATGTGGTTGTACTGCATTTCTTTACTGACCAAGCGTATTATGTTTCATTCACTCAAGAGAATTGTCACAAAAGGATTAGTAGCTTGCGTGCTTCACAACTTCGGCACTAGAAAGGAGGGTATATTTCAAACGTTAGCATTCAAATCACCAAAGTTTGTTTCTCCTCTATTATGTCCACTGTGGAGGATGTACGGAGGTGGAGAGTAGAATTTCTGCTCCACCCAGAAAAAACACGTTTGCAATTTACACAGTGCTTGTTTTTAGTGTTATGCCTGTTTAACACGAACTACTGAATCAAGCCAATTTCCTTGAACTTTATAGCCTTGGTTTTTCTAGCTCTCCAAAAGAATTGCAAAGGGACATTCAGTTTAACCACAAGATCACAGTTCGGCAATCCAGCTCTGACCTATGGTCAGTGTGTGATTGGAGTACTGAGCAGCTTTAAATATTTAAAAACTATAATTTTGCAAATATTCCTTCCCAATGACGATCGAATCCCGACCTATGTTGGCTTGTGATTAATAATATTATTGCCCTTTGTTACTAAACATCTATTTACCTAGTAGTACTAAAGCAAACCACAAATGTTCTATATTTTTGCATTGTATTTTTTTACACTCAATATCATAATATCGCCCATAGGGTACTGCAGGAGAGATACAGTAAATAGTTTTGGCACTGGGTACATTAACTGTTATTATTGCTTTAAAAGAGGATGCTTGTAAACGTTTACAGGATTTCAAAATATTTTTCCATAAGTATAGTATTCAGGTGAAGTCTGATAATCTTACTAATACTACTATGCTTTGTTTCCTCTAGAAACCAGGCACTCACTGTGCATTACTAGTAGCCCGTGACTGTACTATTAAGCTTTGGATGATATAGATGTATCTGGCATCCATGAGGTTACACTTTAGTTTTATTTTGTTTTGCCAAAGTCATAAGCTGAATTAAATCCTTAAAAGTAAATTACCTGATCAAATAGATATTATGATATTGAGTATAAAAAAATACAATGCAAAAATAAAGAACATTTGTGGTTTGCTTTAGTACTAGATATTTAGTAACAAAGGGCAATAGTATAATTTATCACGGGCCAACATAGGTCTGGATTCCATTGCCGCTGGGAAGGAATATTTGCTAAATTATCATTTTTAAATATTTAAAGTTGCTCAGCAACTTTTTGGTTAAACTAAATGTCCCATTCAAATTCTTTTTATAGACCTGTGAGCTTGACTTCCATAGTGGGTAAGATACTAAAAGGGTTATTGTGACCAGATGGAATAATTTAGAACTATAACATTTGAAATATCGATCACTGTTTTGTACATTGTGTGATATTTGGTAAATCTGGGGAACCAGACTGCAGAGTGGGCTGTTAAGTCCAGCACTCTGGCTTGTTTAAAGAATACTTCATGTGCTAAGGAATGTGAATTGACTCCTGCTGTGCTTCATTGACCAGTCAGGGGAGGTTATTATGGACCAATTGAAATGTCCCTTTTTCAAGCAACTAATTTGTATTCTTATCTTGATAAGAGTGTCTGGAAGTGCATATAATATCACGGTGCCCGTGATTGGTGCTATCCAGTGTCTATCACCTGCAGGGGGCTCCCATTGGCTGCCTGTTGTCAGGCCGCCTCACATTGCCTTTTTAAACTCAGTCCGGGCACCCTTTGGTTGCCCTTTCGTGGTGTCTCTGACGGTACCTTTTCTGTCCTGCCTGCCATGCTCATTGGGCCGAGTTCCAGAGTTCCAGAGCTCCAGAGTTCCTGAGTTCCAGTGTTCCAGTGTTTCAGAGTTCCTGAGTCTACTTGTTCCTGTGTACCTGCCTGCTTGCCGTTCCAGTCGGTTCCGGTTGTTCTCTGTGGCTGCTGATGTTCCAGTTGCCTGTCAGTTCAGCGGTGCTCGTCCCGGTTGAATCTCTGCCTGGTTTCAGTAGTACCCTGCTTGCAGTCGCTGAGGCGACATTGCTCTCGTTTCGCTCCGGCGATATTCCTATTGTTGGTTCCAGCGTGCGGATGCTGGTTTACTCCATTCAACCTGGTGGCTCATACTACTGTTGGTCCCAGCGTGCGGATGCTGGTTTACTCCATTAAACCTGGTAGCTCCTAATACTGTTGGTCCCAGCGTGCGGACGCTGGTTTACTCCATTACACCTGGTGGTTCCTAATACTGTTGGTCCCAGCGTACGGACGCTGGTGTACTCCATTACACCTGGTGACTTATACTACCGTTGGTTCCAGCGTGCGGACGCTGGTTACTCCATTTAACTTGGTGACCTATACCACCGCTGGTCCCAGCGTGCGGATGCTGGTTTACTCCATTTAACCTGGTGGGTTATACTATTGTTGGTTCCAGCGTGCGGATGCTGGTTTGCTCCCTGACTGTAGTCAGGTACTGTGAGGTCCGAGTTGCTGTCCAGTCCCTGTGCAGTGGTCTTGTAGTTCTCTGTCATGAGACTTCTGCTTGAGCGAGATGGTTTATCATAGTTGCTACTTCTCCCATCCTACTGTCGTTGTCACCTGACAGTCAGTTGGTTCCTGGAAGGTCTCCTCCCTTGGGCTGCCCTGCCCGGTATTGGTAAGGCCGGTAGAACCTATTTACGTTGCCATCCTTTAGGTTGCCTTACCCGGTATTGGCAGGGCCGGTAGAGCCTACTCACAGTATTCCCTCAGGCTGCCTTGCCTGGTATTGGTAAGGCTGGTAGAACCGGTACATTACCATCTCACGGTTGCCTTACACGGTATTGGCAAGGCCGGTAGAGCCTGCTATTGCTATTTCATCTAGCCGCCTGGGTTGCCTTGCCCGGTATTGGCAAGACCGGTAGAACCTATTCATATGATCATTTGCTTATTTGTATTGTTTGTATGTGTATGATAGCCCTATGGGATTGCCTTAACTTTTCAATAAAGTTATGTTTTTACCTAAACCTTAAGTCTGAGAGTCTTAACTAACTGTGACATATAAGCAGTGTGTTTTATCAATAAAGACTGTTCTGTTCTACCCTCCTTAATACAAGTCTTGGCTGTATTTCTGGAGGGGACTTAGGCTGGGGATTCTCACCTTAGCCACTTGCCTCGCCGGTCTACTGACGTAGGGCCTCTGGAAACCCCACCTAGGAGTCTGCAGCTAAATTCACTAACTCTGCCAGTCTGCCAGGGGGCAGCATCCAGTTGTTCCTGCCTGAGCATCCAAGACCTCCAGGAAGCAGCAGGGCTCCAGCCGTCCGGGGAAGAGGGGCATCAGCAGCAGCGGTTCAGGAACTGACGGCCCCAAAAGGGTCCGGTAACTCCTGGTACTGTCACATCTGGTGTCAGAAGTGGGATGCCCTCTTCCTAAAGGCATCCAAACCACCACCGGGAGAATCTCCATCAGGAGATTTGGCAGGAGCCAGTGGCAGGTGTATGGAGGAGTTCTACAATCAGCTAAAGCGATCCACCTTAAAAGAGATCCTTACTGCCAGAGGCGGAGAAGCAAGGGGACCCAGGAAGACTAATTTGGTTGAGGCTTTGATGCAGATGGACCGCCTATCAGTTGGAACCACTAGCCCTGCAAGCTTGCAGACCAGCATGGGAACTGGGGAGAGCCCTACAGAGCATGAGGATGCCTTCACCCGAGCTGTCAAGATCTGGCTTGCTTTTTATGGCCCCAATCCATCTGCTGAGGTAGTAGATAGAATAATGGCCATGGTGACTAAGGAGAGGACAGCAGAAAGGGAGGAGCGCATGAGGATGGTAGAACTGGAGAGAGGCCCAAGAGATTCAGGATCTCCATGGAGCTGTGGATCCAGGAACAGCAAACTGCCTCATCAAGCCTTCAAGGTGTTTGAGGAGCACACAGGTGACATAGATGGGTACCTGCAAGATTTTGAGAGGCAATGTGCCCTTCATGAGGTTGATTCGAGAGACTGGGTAGCAATTCTGGCAGGCAAGCTGACTGGACGTGCAGCCAGGGCATATCGAGCCCTATCTGACGAAGTGAGCTGCGATTATGCGGAGGTGAAAAGGTGCCTGCTTGCCCGGTATGCAGTTACCCCGGATGCCTACAGGCGGAAGTTCCGGGATACCCGACGGCGGCAACAGGACTCTTATGTGGAATGGGTATACCGCATGGACCATGCTTGTGCCAACTGGCTACTGGGCTGCAATGCAAAGACTATGGAGGATTGTCGGCAGCTTTTACTACTGGAGCAATTCTTTCAACATACGCCTCCTGAAGTTCGGGATTGGGTAAGGGACTGTGATCCAGCTACAGTACAGGAAGCAGCCAAGTTAGCCAACAAATATATGGAAACCCGATGGAGTGGGCCCTGGCCCTCTCCGGTCCCCCCCACAGGATCTAATGCCACCCCTCGATGGATCTAGGTACCAGGGCCCTGCCCCGTTCCTATCACTAGCCGCCATCCCAGTAGAAGGCGTAGTTCTGGCCTGCAGTGCTATAATGGTTTGCAGCTGGGACATGTTCGGAGCAATTGCCCTCAGAGATGGTCCGGACCTAGACCCCTGCCCCAGAGGCCAATATCTCCACCAGTCCCACCCCGGAGTGCACCAGGACAAGCCTACTGTATGGAAAGATATGTGGAGACTCAAGAGTATGGGCCCTGTCACTCTCCTGTACAATCCAAAGGAATTACTACTGACACTCGAATGGGCCAGATACCACATCTCAGCCCCATTCCCATCAGTCACAACCAGCCCAGTAGAGGGCACCACTATGGATTGCAGTGTGATGATTGTTTACAGCCTTGGCATGTACGGAGCAATTACCCACAGAGACAGTCACAGCCTGGGCTCTTGCCCCAGCAGCCGGTATCTCTACCGGTCCCACCCTGGAGTGCACTAAGACAAGCCTACTGTGGAGGAGAGGACCTTGGCACTGAACCTATGGGGTATAATTTATCCATGCCTATGGGAGTGGATTACAATATTGCCCCTTTTGGCAGGGACGAAGTGTGGGGACCGATCCACGAGGTGAGCCTGGTCCAAACCGCCAGCACAGATAAACAAGGACACCATGGTCAGATAGTGCTGGTGAACGGGCAGCCAGCCAAGGAGCTGAGAGACACTGGGGCCACAATCACTATGGTACAACCCCACCGGGTCCCCCACAGGCAGAGAACTGGCCGGACAGTGGCAGTACGAGTTGCTGGAGGAGCCATACACCAGATTCCCTTGGCCTGGATCTCACTGGATTGGGGTGCTGGTGAAAGAGACTGTGAGGTGGGAGTGATGTCTGGCATCCCAGCTGAGGTCTGTACAACCCCAAAGATGGCTGCATTTCTAAATATGGTTGTAGGAAAAATGGACAGTTGTTACACAACTGGAGATTCTCCCTCCACATTTACCATTCAGTACGGACCTAGCAGGTCCAACAAAAAGGCTGATAGACTATCCTGACAAGAAGATGCCTGAAAGACTTTGTGGACAGTGCAGAGGTGGATCTGTTGGGATCACACCTGGTCTGTCCAAGACTTGGGGGGGGGGGAGTAGTGTGACCAGATGGAATAATTTAGAACTATAACATTTGAAATAGTGATCGCTGTTTTGTACATTGTGTGATATTTGGTAAATCTGGGGAACCAGACTGCAGAGTGGGCTGTTAAGTCCAGCATTCTGGCTTGTTTAAAGAATACTCCATGTGCTAAGGAATGTGCTAAGGAATGTGAATTGACTCCTGCTGTGCTTCATTGACCAGTCAGGGAAGGTTATTATGGACCAATTGAAATGTCCCTTTTTCAAGCACTAATTTGTATTCTTATCTTGATAAGAGTGTCTGGAAGTGCATATAAGCAGTGTGTTTTATCAGTAAAGGCTGTTCTGTTCTACCCTACTTAATACAAGTCTCGGCTGTATTTCTGGAGGGGACATAGGCTGGGGATTCTCACCTTAGCCACTGGAGGAGCGAATTCACTTGCCTCGCCAGTCTACTGGCGTAGGGCCTCTGGAAACCCCACCTAGGAGTCTGTAGCTAAATTCACTAACTCTGCCAGTCTGCCAGGGAGCAGCATCCAGTTGTTCCTGCTTGAGTATCCAAGACCTCCAGGAAGCAGCAGGGCTCCAGCCGTCCGGGAAGAGGGGCATCAGCAGCGGCGGTTCAGGAACTGACGGCCCCAAAAGGGTCCGGTAAATCCTGGTACCGTCACAGTTATTAACTGACATTATTCAGAACTATGTGAAGACGAACAAAATCATTAGTAGGAACCAGCATGGTTTCATGAAGAATAGATCATGTCAGACTAATTTACTTGCATTTTATGAAAGAGTAAGTAGTAATTTGGACAAGGGAATTACTGTTGATGTAGTATACATGGATTTTGCAAAGCCTTTGAAACAGTGCCTTACATCAGGTTACTGCATAAGTTAAAAGGCTTTGGTTTGGGCGATGTTAACTGTACATGGATTGAGAACTGGTTTAATGATAGATAGTAGAGAGTTGTTGTAAATTGAACTTTTTCAAATTGGTCTAAGGTTATAAGTGGGGTGCCACAGGGTTCTGTCCTGGGACAAATGATCTAGATGTGGGAATTGAAAGTAGCATCTCAGTCTTTACTGATGACAGTAAGCTGTCATGGTTCCCAGGAATAAACCAGGAGTCAGTACTGTAAAGTAAAACAATCTTTTATTAGAATAATAACAGTAATGCACGTAAACAGAAAACACACAGAGGGTGATCAAAGAGTCAAGCACTGTATCAGAAATAGCAGTCCGCCAATAGATCCACCTCACTGTCCGAGACTAGGCCTCAGCCCACTGGAGCCTTGAGGTAATTCGGAACGCCTAAAGGACTAGCACTGACTCAGCCTGCAGTCAGTCTAGGAGTCTGCCTCAGGACCACTCTAGGATGGGTGTCTGTGGAGCGGGGACCAACACACGTAGGAAACAGACAGAGTCCCCTAGTCAGCACCAGACAGTATAGTCATACAGGCCGGGTCATACACGGAGCGGGTAGTCAGCCAGAGCCACAGGTTTGCACCAGATAGGACATCCACTGAAGCGTTGGTATGCTGGAAGCACAGTGGACACAGCCCCAAGTCAACACCAGAGTGGGTAGTCAGACAAGCCAGGTCATACACGGAGCGGGTAGTCAGCCAGAGCCACAGGTTTGCACCAGAAAGATGTCTAAGCCAAATCGGAATGAACAAAGAAAATAGTCAGACAGAGCCACAGGTCAACACCAGAATGGATGGTCATATTCCTTGTGATCTGCAACTCTCACAGGAGCTGGATGAACAGGAGCAAAGGTATACTGGTTGCAGACCAAGGGCTTCAACAATGACACGTGAAATACGTTGTGGATACGCATATTGGCAGGAAGATCAAGAGCATAAGCCATAGGGTTAATCTTGTGTATCACTCGGAAGGAACCAACAAAACGAGGAGCCAACTTATTGCATGATACCTGGAGGTGCAAGTTTCGGGAAGACAGCCACACTCTATCTCCCACCTGGAAGGAAGATGCCGGCAGTCGCCTACAGTCCCCCTGCTTTTTCCGCCGCTGTGCAGAACCACGTAGGGTATGTTGTACCCGTATCCATGAGAAATGGAGTGCCTTTAAATGCTCATCCAGAGCTGAAATCTCTTGTCCCTGGGAGGCCTCGGGTAGCGCAGAGGGTTGAAAGACATAATTGATCATGAATGGAGAACTCTGTGGGGAAGAATTGACTGCACAATTCCGGGCAAACGCCACCCAGGGCAACAGGGTAGCCGAATTGTCATGGTGGTCAGAGATATAACAGCCAAGGAATTGCTCTAAGGCCTGGTTGCACCTTTCTGCCACACTATTTGACTGAGGGTGGTAGGTGGAAGAGAATGCCAGCTGAACTCCCATCTGAGCACAAAAGCACCTCCAAAATCGGGACACAAATTGGCTTCCTCTAACAGACACAATAACCCTGGGTATGCCGTGTAATCTAAAGACCTCCTTGGCAAATATCATTGCCAATTCCTGAGCGTAAGGCAAGCCCTTGAAAGGTACGAAATGTGCCTTTTTTGAGAATTTGTCCACGATCATAAGTATGACCATAAAGCCCATGGAACTAGGAAGTTCGACCATGAAATCGATAGATAAATGGGACCATGGACGGTCCCCATTAGCCACAGGCTGCAGCAAGATTCAGGAGTCTTACTCTGCGCACAGGTCGTGCAAGCAGCAGTAAAACCCGCACAATCCGATCTGAAACTTGGCCACCAGAAGACTCTAGACAATGACCAAATCAATTGGTCCCGACCAATGTGACCTGCTATTTTGGACGCATGGTACGTCTCCAATAGCTTAATATGTAACTCAGCCAGGACAAAACACTTCCCATTCAGCTTTTCGGCCGGAGCTGAGGCCTGGGCAGCCAGGATCTCCTCTCCCAGGGGAGAAGTGATGCAAGTCCGTATGGTTGCAAGGCTCTAATCAGCCGGAATAATCAGGGTCAGTGGAACCTCCACTCTGGAGAGGCTGCAGAACTGGTGGGACAACGGGTCCACCTTCACAATTTTGGAGCCTGGGAGGTAGGAGATCACGAAACTGAATCGGGACAGGAATAGAGCCCATCTGGCTTGCCTAGCAGACAAGCGTTTTGCCTCTGATAGGTGAATCAAATTTTGGTGATCCGTAAGGATCAGGGTCAGAGAAGTAGTACCTTCTAAGAGATACCACCACTCCTTCAGGGCAAAAATAATGGCCAACAATTCTCTGTCCCTGATTTGGTACACCATCTCAGCTTTGGACTATTTTTTCGAGAAATAGCCACATGGGCGTAGGGCTTCACCAGGAGCTGAGAGTTGAGACAATAAAACATCCACTCTAATCTCGGAAGCGTCCACCTACAGGGTAAAGGGCAGGGAGGGATTCGGGTGTACCAGAATTGGGGCTGAAGCAAATGCTGCCTTCTGGTCGCCTAGGTGACATTTCCACTCTGGTTTATCCAGTACGTGGGTACTGGTTCACTCCACAGCCTCTCGGCTATGCTGCCTCGATACAGATTAGGTTCCCAGTGCGCGGGTACTGGTTCGCTCCACAGCCTTACGGCTATGCTGCCTCGAGACTGATTAGGTTCCCAGTACGCGGGTACTGGTTTGCTCCCCACCTTCACGGCTACTGTTGCCTCGATACTGTGCTGTATCCCAGTACGTGGGTACTGGTTCGCACCCCAGCCTCACGGCTACTGTTGCCTCGATACTGTAGTATCCCAGTACGCGGGTACTGGTTCGCTCCCCAGCCTGACGGCTACTGTTGCATCGATACTGTTTGTATCCCAGTACGTGGGTACTGGTTCGCTCCCCAGCCTCACTCCTACTGTGGCCTTGATACTGTATTGGGTTTCCAGTACACGGGTACTGGTTCACTCCTAAAGACTCACGGCTACTGTTGCCTCGATTCTATTGATTCCCAGTACACGGGTACTGGTTCACTCCACGGCCACCCGGCTGTTGTCATGTCTATGTGATTCACTTCCCAGTACACGGGTACTGGTTCGCTCCACAGCCATCCGGCTGATGTTGCAACATTGTGTTGTACTCCCAGTACACGGGTACTGGTTTGCTCCTTAGCCATCCGGCTCTTGTTGTTACTTGCTTTCTATGCTTCCAGTACACAGTACTGGTTTGCTTACAGTGGTTACCGGTTGCTGTGCACCGGAAGAGAGACGGTTTCTCCAGTACGCGCGTACTGGTTTGCTCCATGCTGGTTAGAGCTGTCAAGTCCTAGGCAGCTATGTTGACTCCCCAGTACGTGGGTACTGGTGGTTCCCTGGTATTCCTTGGCCAACAATGATATATATAAAAACAGTACAGGGAGTACACAGCCCACCACGTCTCTTACCTCCCAAGATACGCAATCCCTGGTGAGGCAAAGGAAATCTCTATCTGATTAACCCCAGGTAATCCGGGAAGAACCCAGAATAAAACTCTAACTAATCCAGGGGAGAGCCAGACAGAGAATAAACCCACACAGCCAGTAAAGAAGAAAATTGAAGCAATCAACAGAGAGACTTCCCATCTGACCAGCCCCCTGACAACCCGAGAAGGTCCCGGCGCAAAATGAATGCCGGTCTAGGGGAAAGGCCAGACAGAGAATGGAAACCCAGAACCTGTATGGAGGAAGGTAATGGTTAGTAAAAACAGAGCAGATGTAAAAATAACCACAATAAAATAGCAACAAAATAGAAATTAGAAAAAGAAGGCAGTCACATGTAATGGGCTAGGTCCATGCTGAGAAATCACATTGCAGCATCGTAGTAATCAATCCCCCGGGTGGCACAGATGGGGGCATTATAGGGTGACCTGGATGCGAAGAACATCAGACCATCCTGAATGTGTCCACAATGCTGTGAAGAAGCTCTCCAACATATAAAAAGGTCAAATGTCCATATAGGTATCCAGAAGAGAGTATCCATGGTAGGAGGCTGAATAATTAAAATATATGGGAAGCCTCAACTTATAGACAAAGTTCCTCAGGAAAGGGATTGTAACAGAAGCTAGGAAGGGACCGCATCGCCTTCCGCCGTCATCCCCTCGTATCTCCTTCTCGACGCCGGACTGGCGCCATTGGATGCACCGGTCAAGCAGATAACGTCCCGGTGGTCGAATCAAAGGTTCTACTGGAACTTGGAAGAAGCAAGGCAGAGTCTACGTTGCTGCCTGACAGGATCCTAAGATGGGTAGCAGGATACTGGCAGCAGACGGACAAACGATGCAGGAACCTGGACTAAGATGGGCGGCAGAGTGGCCACTTTAATACCAGAGGAACACACAAGACTCCAGGACTCTGGTTCACTCCAAAACATAACTCACTTTATTGACAAAGACCACAGATATTTATACACAAATCTTACTTTGGAACTTATGGGGGAACCCGGATACAATAGGGCTTAATCCAATCATATTACATCAGACAAAGGCCAGCAACAGATGGTCTTAACAGATACAATAACTTAGACACGATTACATTTCAGATACAAAAGGTTTTGATTGAACAAAGACTTGAGGGCTTGAGCTAATTACCACACGGCAGGGGGTCTAACTGCAGTTCACAATGGCTTAATTAAAACACAGCAGGGGGTCTAGCTACAGTACACATAGTCAAATGGCTGGAGTGGCTGCAATACACATCTTAGGCTATGGAAGATATTTGCATGCCTACTGCAGGGTTTTGAGTGACCCAGCTTTCACCTCTTGCCCCCACAGCCGAACGTTAAATCCGGTGGCGCTGATCGCACACCGCGTCGGTCCCCGCCAACTGGTAATCAGTGAGTGTGTAAACCCTCGAACATACTACATACAATAACTAAAACGTTCGACATACATTAAACATAGTATATGATCCAAAGTCTATGAATTTAAGTCTTTCTCTTAGGGAATAGCTGGCCACTTTGTACGCTAAGGCACAGCACAGAGTCCAAGCAGTAATAAATGTCCACAGTCTTTGGATAAATAGTTTGAGGTCCAGACAAGGGCTCAAGAAGGATCCGTTACATTTCTCCCCCTTTTTTGTACCAAGCCAGCGGTTGCGGTAGTAAATGCTGGCTTGGGACTCTAGCAGAGCCTTGCTGCTGTGAGCCGCTTGTCTGGACAGTTCGTTAGTCCGGAGGCCTTGGTCCTAGGCCATTCACAAGTGTGGAGCCCCTTGTCCTCGGCCAGGAAAACAACAAGCAAGCCCCTTGACCTGGGTCAGGAGAAAATGTGAGCCCCTTGTCCGGGCCTGGAAATGATGCACAAGCTCTTTGTCCTGGGCCAGGACAAAGAGATGTGAGATGGTAGCAGGGGTCTACCATCAATAGCCTCCACGGCCAGCGAAGAAGAGTGGGACTGCAATGGAACCTCTTTACTGGCCGCAAATTCCGCATCTATAAAGCAACCCGCAACACCCGTATCGAGTAGTGCCTGGACAGAGACCGACTTGTCCCCCCAAGAGATGCACACCCTCAACATGGGCTTATCAGAAAAATTTTCTGGGGACTGCGATATGCCGCCTAAGAGCTGGCCCTGACAGGATCTTGGGTGCGAGCGTTCTCCTGGGCTTACTGGGCAGGACCTCAGCATATGTCCTGGTTTGCCGCACTATAGACATAGTCCTTCCCTCCTCCTAAAGGCCCTCTCCTCTTTTGAAAGTCGGGTAGCACCCACCTGCATAGGTTGTTCCCCCTCAGAGACAAGTCCAGGTGACATAGGAGGTGAGGGAGGATAGGGTGGGCCAGTATTATGAGGAGAAAGTGTGCCCGGAGCCCTCCCCAGGTGCTCCTTAAAGGAGGGTCGTTCTCTGAGTCTGGTATATATAAGCATACAGAACAAAATTAACTCATCCAGTACACTAGGTAAATTACGGGCCGCAATTTCATCCTTCATGGAATCGTTTAGCCCCTGGAAAAAGGCGGCTACCAGGGCCTTGTTATTCCAGCCTACCTCGGCTGCCTGAGTGCAAAACTCAATGGTGTACTCTGCCACAGTAAGAGCTCTCTGGCGAATGGTCAATAGGTTCTTCGAAGCCAAGACCACGCAGCCTGGCATGTCAAACACACTTTTGAAGGATTTCACAAACTCTGTGACGTTATGCACAACTGGTTCATCAGCCTCTCATAAAGGATTGGCCCATGCCAATGCCTTGCCCGTGAGGAGAGAGAAAAGGAAGCTGACCTTACTGCGCTCAGTAGGAAAGGCATGTGGCACCATCTCCAAATATATGCCAATTTGGTTGAGGAACCCACGACATGACTCTGGGTGTCCCCCATACCGTTGTGGGGGTTGAGCGGAACCAGACAACCTCTTGGTCATATCTGCATCATGAGAGGTAGGGACCACCGGTGCCGAGGGTGGAGGGGGAGCCCACCGATTGTGGGTTTAGTTGTTCGAGATGCGCAGTGCGCTGCAACAAGGTCTATAAGGCAAAAGAAAACTGATCAATACATTGATCTTGTGTATCCACCCTATCCAGGATGCTTTGGAAAGCTGAATTACTATTACCTTCCATATTCATGGTCCTTGCGTACTGTCACGGTTCCCAGGAATAAATCAGGAGTCAGTACGGTAAAGTAAAACAATCTTTTATTAGAATAATAACAGTAATGCACGTAAACAGAAAACACACAGAGGGTGATCAAAGAGTCAAGCACTGTATCAGAAATAGCAGTCCGCCAATAGATCCACCTCACTGTCCGAGACTAGGCCTCAGCCCACTGGAGCCTTGAGGTAATTCGGAACGCCTAAAGGACTAGCACTGACTCAGCCTGCAGTCAGTCTAGGAGTCTGCCTCAGGACCACTCTAGGATGGGTGTCTGTGGAGCGGGGACCAACACACGTAGGAAACAGACAGAGTCCCCTAGTCAGCACCAGACAGGATAGTCAGACAGGTCGGGTCATACACGGAGCGGGTAGTCAGCGAGAGCCACAGGTTTGCACCAGATAGGATATCCACTGAAGCGCTGGTATGCTGGAAGCGCAGTGGAAAGAGCCCCAAGTAAACACCAGAGTGGGTAGTCAGACAAGCCAGGTCATACACAGAGCGGGTAGTCAGCCAGAGCCACAGGTTTGCAACAGAAAGGATGTCTAAGCCAAATCAAAACACACAAGGAGAATGGTCAGACAGAACCACAGGTCAACACCAGAATGGATGGACAGACAGGCCGGGTCATACACAGTTCAGGTATTCATCCAGAGCCAGAGGTTCACACCAGATTGGTTGTCCACTACACAATGGGAGCAGGCAAAAGAGTAGTCAGACAGAGCCACAGGTCAGCACCAGAATGGATGGTCAGACAAGCCAGGTCATACACAGAGCCCAAGGGAAACAGAACTGTTTTGTACAACAGAGCAAGGGCAACTGAGTCAGGACTCAGTCTGCCCTTTAAACCCCTCCTCAGGAAGTAGGTAGGAAGAGCAGCTTAGAGGGAGGAAGTAGGTAATAGGAGACTACAGGAAGCAAACACATAAAACAGAGCCCTGCTGCATGCTTGAAGCCTCGCACCTGCAGATGACACTGAAACCAAGATAAGCTGTAACATAGACTATGTAAGGAAATACATACAGAGATGGATGTTTTTTTCTCTGCAGAAGGATTTAGATAAAGTAAGTGAATGGTCAGAAAAGTGGCAGATGTCATTTAATGTAGATAAATGTAAGGTTATGCATTAGGGCTGTAGAAACAAACTTGCAACATGTACTCTAAATGGGAAATAACTTGGGGAATCCTCATTAGAGAAAGATTTAGGAGTACTGATAGACGATAGACTTCACAGCAGTGTGCAGAGTCACTCAGCTGCTGCAAGAGAAAATAGGGTACTAGCCTGCATAAAAAGAGGTGTAGAAGCAAGGGATGCTAATATTATCCTACCTCTGTATAAATCCTTGATTAGGTCTCCTCTAGAATATGGAGTACAATTTTGGGCACCTTTTCTTAAAAAAGACATTACTGAACTGGAAAGGTGCAGAGACGTGCAACAAAACTGATAAAGGGATTGGAGTGAGTGAGTTATAAAGAAAGACTAGTCAAACTGGGTTTTTTACATTAGAGAAGAGACATCTAAGGGGTGATATGATTATTATTTACAAATACATTCAAGGTCAATACAAAGAACTATCCAATTAATTATTTACGCAAAGAGCTGAGCTAAGAACAAGAGGTCATCCTTAAGACTAGAGGAAAGGCACTTTCAACTAAAACAAAGGCAGGAATTCTTTACAGTAAGGGCGGTAAGGCTATGGAATTCTTTGCCTCGGGATATTGTGCTTTCAGATAATGCAACTGCATTAAAAAAAGCAATGGAGCCTATCTAGCACAGAACAATATTGAAAATTATGACAGATGGCTTCAAAGCAGATAGGTTATTGATCTGGGGAACTATTTGACTACCAATTGGAGTCAGGAAGGAATGCATCCCCCCCACACTTGGGGCTAGATTGGAAATGGCTTCAGTGGGCTTTTTTGCCTTCCTCTGGATCAACAAGGGTGTTTTTGCCATGGGCTGGACTTGATGGACTCATGTCTTTTTTCAGCCTCATCTACTATATTACTATGTTACAAATAAATAAGACACTTCCCCACCTTCCCAGGGTCAGGCGTGGGGACAGTGTACAGTCAACTCCCAGGAGCTGACACTGAACCTTAGCCAGACAGTGGCACCAGATAGGAGTGAAACAGAGAGAGAGCAGAACCACTAAGTATCACGGTGCCCGTGATTTGCTGACTTCTGTTGTCAGTCAGGTGTGTGTACTCTCCATTGGCCACCTGTCTTGTGTCCGCCCAGTATTGCCTTTATAGACTGGGCTGAGGCACCCTTTGGTTGCCCTTTCGTGGTGTCTCTATGTCAGCAGTCACCTGCCTTGTACCTATTCCCCGGGCCTGTTTCGCTCTGCTACCAGTATCAGTGTTGCTCCAATAGCCAGGGCCTCTCCTGTGTGGCTGCCTGCCTCTGTTCCTGATCTGGATGAGATGTCGTTCCTGCTTCCGTTCCTGATCTCGTCCTGCTGTTGTTCCTGCTCCGTTCCGGACCTGGTTGGCGGTGCTGTCATTCCTGCGGTACTGGTTTACTTCACGACACACCGGCTGCTGATCCCGCTAGTATAGAGCCGGTTGAGCACTTGTTGTCCAATACGCGGTACTGGTTTACTCCACTTCCACCGGTTGCTAATCCCGTTTGTATAGAACCGGTTGGGCTATACTGTTGTTCCATACATGGTACTGGGTTACTCCACAGTCACCGGTTGTTGCTGTCTCTGTTTCTGCACCGGTTTGGTCTCCCTGGTTGGGGGACTGGTTTGCTCCACTGTTCCATCTTATGCTGTTGCTCCATCTATACAGCATTAGTGGAGCTGTTCCTCTGTCCTCCTGGCTGACTTGCCCGGTAATTTGGTAAGGTCGGTAGAGCCACATTCAGTTTGGCGTGTAACCTCCAGGCTGCCTTGACCGGTATATTGGCAAGGCCAGTAGAGCCATAACCAGCTTGTCCTGTTAACTCTCCAGGCTGCCTTGCCCGGTATATTGACAAGGCCGGTAGAGCCACAACGAGCTTGTCTTGTAAACCTCCAGGCTGCCTTGCCCGGTATATTGGCAAGGCCGGTAGAGCCACATTCAGATTGTCTTGTAACCCTTTAGGCTGCCTTGCCCGGTATATTGGCAAGGCCGGTAGAGCCTCCCTTGTGTATCTTGCAATAAATACTGTTTGTACCCATTGTGTATATGTGATTTACGTGTATGACAAGGACCCGTGAGGGTTCCCATTAAACTTTTCAATAAAGTTTGATTTTTATCTTACTCTGTGTCTGAGAGTCAAAACAAACCGTGCCACTAAGGTAGAGGAAAGTGGTAAGCGTGCTCTAATAACACACCCACAATACCCTAGAACGCTAGGGTTACAGAACACCAGAGCGAGAGCAGAACCACTGAGGTAGAGGAAAGTGGTAAGCGTGCTCAAATAACACAACCACAATACCCTAGAACTCTAGGGTTACAGAATACCATGCACCCTAGAACGCTAGAGGCACAACAACCCCAGAGGACTTAGGTGCTGCTGAACTACAAACAGGACTTTCCCGATCAAGGACTGAGAATGAGAGCCTGCAAGGGCTGCCAGGCCTCAGGAAGCGACAGAGATTATTTAGCCAATGGTCAGGTGGTTCGGGTAGTCAGACAAGCCAAAGTACTTAGCACAGAGCGGGAAGTCAGACAAGCCACAGTACTTTGCACGGAGAGGGTAGTCAGCCAGGCCAGAGGTCATACACGGAGCGGGTAATCGGACAAGCCAATGTCAGCATGGAGCAGTTAGTCAGACAGGCCAAAGGTCATACACAGAGCGGGTAGTCAGACAAGGCCAAGGCGGTACGAAGCAGACAATCATCTAGGTAAAAGGTTCAGGCACAAATCGGTAGTCAGACAGAGCAAGGGTCATACACAAATCAGATTCAGCAGCCAGGAAAAGATCACAACGGAATACTCAGAAACACTCAGGTACACCGCAAATGGGCACTGAGGCAATGATGGAAAGCAGCATATATGGCTTCTCTTGGAGGCGGAGTCACATAGGTCAATTAAGGTGGAAACTATAAAATAGCGAGTGCTCAGAATGATGCATGAGTGACCAGGAAGTAGCCACCCACCATGCTGTCACCAGGCAAACATAGAAAGCGAACTGACTGTAACGGAAGCTGGGAAGGGACCGCGTCTCCTTCCGCCATCGTTTCCGGGTCTCTCCTTCTCCATGCCAGATAAGCGCCGTCGGATGCACCAGTTGAAGTATGGACAGTCATTGGAAACAGCCGCAGGATCGTTGGAAGCAGAGAAGCAGGGAAGAGTCCACGTCGCCGCCTGACAGTCCACGAAGCTAGGTCGCAGGAAACTGGCAGCAGGCGGTCGACGATTAAGGATACTTGGCGCAGATGGGTATCAGAGGGGACACTTTAGACCATAAGCAATACGAGACTCCAGGACTCCTTGTTCACTCCAAACATAACTCACTTTATTGACACAAACCACAGATATTTATACACTGATGGGTGAAACCAGATACAAAAGGGCGTGATCCAATCATAATACTATCACGATGCCCGTGATTGCTGCCTTTTTGTGTCAGTTACCTGTAGGGGGCTCCCCATTGGCTGTCTGCCTTCAGCCCGCCCTGCATTGCCTATTTAGACTGAGCCTGGGCACCCTTTGGTTGTCCTTTCATGTTGTCTCTATGTTGCTTCCATCTTCATCATGTTCCTGAGCTTCCTGGGCCCTTGCTGTGTTCCTGCTAACCTGAGATCGTCTAGTTCCTGAGTTACCAGTTCAGCGGTTCCTGTTTCCGTTCCTGATCCGGTTGGAGTTGCCCTTGTGCCGCTGCTTCCTGCTGCCAGTCCCCACTACCGTTCCTGATCTGGTTGACCTTCAGAGAGTGCTGGTTCCTGTTTCACCTGCTGTGCTCCTTTTCCAGTTCACTTGGGTCAGCTATTGCTCCCTGGTCGCCTAGGCGATATTTCCACTCTTGCTGGTTAATCCAGTAAGCGGGTACTGGTTCGCTCCACAGCCTCATAGCTACTGTTGCCTCGATACTGATTTGTGTTCCCAGTACACGGGTACTGGTTCGCTCCACAGCCTCACGGCTACTGTTGTCTCGATACTGATTTGTGTTCCCAGTACGTGGGTACTGGTTCGCTCCACAGCCTCACGGCTACCGTTGCCTTGATACTGTATTGGGTTCCCAGTACGCAGGTACTGGTTCGCTCCACAGCCTCACGGCTACCGTTGCCTCGATACTGTATTGGGTTCCCAGTACGCGGGTACTGGTTCGCTCCACAGCCACCCGGCTGCTGTTGTATCTATGTGATTTGATTCCCAGTACGTGGGTACTGGTTAGCTCCACAGCCATCCGGCTGATACTGCACTATAGTACTGTGTTCCCAGTATGCGGGTACTGGTTAGCTCCACAGCCACCCGGCTGCTGTCGCAACATTGTGTTTTGTACTCCCAGTACTCGGGTACTGGTTCGTTCCTTAGCCACCCGGCTGTTGTTGCTATTTGAGATTTATGCTTCCAGTACACTGGTACTGGTTTGCTTATATAGGTTACCGGTTGCTGTGCACCGGAAGAGTGATGGTTTCTCCAGTACGCGTGTACTGGTTCGCTCCATGCTGGTTAGAGCTGTCAAGTCCTAGGCAGCTACGTTGGCTCCCCAGTACGCGGGTACTGGTGGTTCCCTGCTATTCCTTGGCTTGCCACTTGTGCTCTTTTAGCCTCTGCATGTCATCCAAGTGACTGTTGTTGCCATCTAGACGGTCACTGAGGTCTCAGTGGTTGCCACCCTCTCCGTATAAGGCTGCCTTGCCCGGTATATTGGTAAGGCCGGTAGAACCTTTCTCTCGTTACCATCTTGGTTTGCCTTACCCGGTATTGGCAGGCCCGGTAGAGCCTGTATCTAGCTGTGTTCCATTAGGCTGCCTTGCCCGGTATATTGGCTGGGCCGGTAGAGCCTGTGTACTTGTTGGGTTCCGTTAGGCTGCCTTGCCCGGTATATTGGCAGGGCCGGTAGAGCCAACTATCCTGTGTGTACCAGTCCTGGCTGCCTTGCCCGGTATATTGGCAGGGCTGGTAGAGCCACCTATTCCTCGTATGCCAGTCCAGGCTGCCTTGCCCGGTATATTGGCAGGGCCGGTAGAGCCTACTAAATTCTCCATGTACTAGTCCTGGCTGCCTTGCCCGGTATATTGGCTGGGCCGGTAGAGCCTGTGTACTTGTTGGGTTCCGTTAGGCTGCCTTGCCCGGTATATTGGCAGGGCCGGTAGAGCCAACTATCCTGTGTGTACCAGTCCTGGCTGCCTTGCCCGATATATTGGCAGGGCTGGTAGAGCCACCTATTCCTCGTATGCCAGTCCAGGCTGCCTTGCCCGGTATATTGGCAGGGCCGGTAGAGCCTACTAAATTCTCCATGTACTAGTCCTGGCTGCCTTGCCCGGTATTTTGGCAGGGCCGGTAGAGCCTAATTCGCTATTATTATTGCTTTTCCTGTCATTTCAATATATATGTATGTACATGTATGATACCCTATGGGGTTGTCTTGAACTTTTCAATAAAGTTGTGTTTTTACCTAACTTTGTGTCTGAGAGTCTTAACAAACCGTGACAATACATCAGACAAAGGCCAACAACAGATGGTCTTAACAGATACAATGACTCAGACATGATTACATTTCAGATACAAAAGGGTTTGATTGAACAAAGACTTGAGGGCTTGAACTAATTACCATATAGCAGGGGGACTGACTGCAGTTCACAAAGGCTTAATTAACAAACAGCAGGGGGACTAGCTACAGTACACATAATCAAATGGCTGGAGTGGCTGCAATACATATTTTAGGCCATGTAAGATATTTGCATGCCTACTGCAGGGTTTTGAGTGACCCAGCTTTGACCTCTTGCCCCCACCGCTGAAAGTTCGATCCAGTGGCGCTGATCGCACACCGCGCCGGTCACCGCCAGCTGGTAATCGGTGAGTGTGTAAACCCTCAAACATACTACATACAATAACTAAAATGTTCGCCATACATTAAACATAGTATGTGATCCAAAGTCTATAAATTTAAGTCTTTCTCTTAGGAAATAGTTGTACAGTTTGTATGCCAAGGCACAGCACAGAGTCCAAACAGTAATAAATGTCCATAGTCTTTGGATAAATAGTTTGAGGTCCAGACAAGGCTCAAGTAATGGATAAGATCCGTTACACCAAGCGGTAAGAGAGCCAGAATCACAGGCACCATGATAGTTACATCTCAAACATCCCAGCACTGCTTGTGTTCTTATTCCCTTCAGTGTGTCACATGTGTCCATTGCAGGTGACATGATCAATGGCCATTTAACAAGAATTGCTTCCAGAGCCTGGGTTGAGATCAGGTAACCTGCATTGATGTGTTTTTTGGGGGAAAACACACACACACACTGTGGTTCAGATTTGTGGGAATATACAACATGGGATTTGTGTAAATCAAATTTCATCTGAACTGACGCTACAACACTTTAGGGGGATTCAATGAGCTGTGATGAAAAGGTGATGAGGTCGAGATGACTTCTCTGGTTCATCACTTCTCCAATTCCTATGTTGTGCTATGGGGCCCAGGCAAAAAGATTTCTTCAACCTTGGAGACGTTTGTCAGTGCATGGGCTCCATAGAATAACCTAGGAAATGGAAAAGTGATATTACTGGAGATGTTATCACCTCTTTTGCACGCATTAGTGAGTCCCTGTCACGGTTTGTTAAGACTCTCAGACGCAAAGTTAGGTAAAATCACAACTTTATTGAAAAGTTTAAGACAACCCCTTAGGGTATCATACACATTCATACATATATCTTTATTGACAGGAAAAGTAGTAATAACAATAATGATACAGGCTCTACCGGCCTTGCCAACATACCGGGCAAGGCAGCTAGGAAGTTGGCACAAATAATGGATAGGCTTTACCGGCCTTGCCAATCTACTGTGCAAGGCAGCCAGGAAGCTGGTACAGGAGTAGACAGGCTCTACCGGCCTTGCCAATGTACCGGGCAAGGCAACCCGTGGATCGATGGTGATATACAGGTTCTACTGGCCCTGCCAATACTGGGTAAGGCAACCCAAGATGAGATGGCATAGGTTCTACCGGCCTTACCAATATACCGGGCAGGGCAGCCTGGTAAGGAGTGCATGGCAACCAGAAAAGCCTCAGTGACTGCAAAGGTGGCGCCGCAGCCACTAGGATGGCATAAGAGGCTAAGTTGACCCAAGTGGCAGGCCAAATAACTCCGAAGTACCACTCGTACCTGAGTACTGGAAAGGCAGTAATGCACAATGTGACAATGGACAAAGATGATGGAGCGAACCAGTACCTAGTACTGGGAGAAAGTCAACAAGGTGCAACTGCAGTCAGGAGCTACGGAGCGAACCAATGTCCATACACAGGAAGCGTAGTAGCGACATGTAATAGCAGCCGGATGGCTATGGAGCGAACCGGTGCCCTCTCACTGGGAACGCTAGATGTAACCTGCGTAACAGCCGGATAGCTTAAGGAGCGAACCAGTACCCTGGACGTGGAACTCTAATCGTGACTAGCATTACAGCCAGATGGCTATAGGCGTGAACCAGTACCCTATACTTGGAACGCTAATCGTAACATGCATAGACAGCCGGATGGCTTAGGAGCGAACCAGTACCCTGTACGTGGAACGCTAATCGTAACTTGCATAGACAGCCGGATGGCTTAGGAGCGAACCAGTACCCTGTACGTGGAACGCTAATCATTACTTGCATAGACAGCCGGATGGCCTATAGAGCGAACCAGTACCCTGTACGTGGAACGCTAATCGTAACCTGCATAACAGCCGAGTGGTCTATGGAGCGAACCAGTACCCTGTACGTGGAACGCTAATCGTAACCTGCATGACAGCCGGATGGCTATGGAGCGAACCAGTACCCTGTATGTGGAACGCTAATCGTAACCTGCATAACAGCCGAGTGACCTATAGAGTGAACCAGTACTCTGTACGTGGAACGCTAATCGTAACCTGCATGACAGCCGGATGGCTATGGAGTGAACCAGTACCCTGTACGTGGAACGCTAATCATAACTTGCATAACAACCGGATGGCTACGGAGCGAACCAGTACCCTGTACGTGGAACGCTAGTTGTAACTTGCATAGACAGCCGGTGGGCTGTGGAGCGAACCAGTACCCGCGTACTGGATATCTGGCAGAGAGTAGAAATGTCGCCAAGGCAACTCAGGAATGACAGGGGCTACAGTGAGACTGGATAGGAACCGGCAGGTGGAGACAGGAACCAGCACTCAATCGGTCAACCGGATCAGGAGTGGCAGCGAAGACTGGCAGCAGGAAGCGGAGATCAGACGGCGACTCAAACCGGATCTGGAGCTGAAGCAGGAACGACTGGACAGGTAACTACAGGAACTGGGTGATTCTGACAGCAGGAACACAGCTAAGGGCCCAGGAAGCTCAGGAATGTGCCAAGGATGCAAGCAGCATAGAGACAACACAAAAGGGCAACCAAAGGGTGCCCAGGCTCAGTCTATATAGGCAATGCAGGACGGGCTAACAGCAGACGGTCAATGGAGAGCCCCCTATAGGTAACTGACACAGAAGGAGAGCAATCACGGGCACCGTGATAGTCCCCCCCCCCAGTATAGTGGATTGGTCTGTAACACTTTCTATAGTTTTGTGTTGCAGACACATCTACCATTGAACAGGTTGGGAACAGAGTTCAGAGGAATGTGGCATAGTGGATGTGTGTAAGTTTTCATATGTGATGACATTTCATTAACCCTCTGAATGCCAGAGGGGAAGCCATGTGTTGTAGAGCAATGCGTAGTGTTGCCCCTTGGCATTGAAAGGGTTAAACATATAGACCTGTTAAGCATGATACAACAAGACATTTTCATGAAAACAGTGTAGGTTTTAATGGTACTAGGAGTAGAAAACATACAGTTACAGGAAGAAGGGGAAGTGAATCACACACACAATTCTCTTCTGCATCCAGGAGCCACAGGGTGCTCTCCAGATTAGTGACAAGTGTAACTCTGTAGGGAAAAAGAAGTAAACAGATATGAGACAGCAAACAAATCACAGGTGGCTATGTGAGGTGTGTCACATAGGGGACAGCTGACACGGAGGGATATCACACATTAGGTTTCAGAACAGACTCACCTGTTTCCATCCATTGCAAGGCATCCTTTCAAACAACTGAAGGCTATGTCCTGGGAATGTGACAGGCTGCATGTTCCAGGGAGTTTTTGGAGTTGGTGTCAGCTCTGAAGAAGAAGTCCAGGAGAAACAGTCACTTCCACAAAGCTCAGGTACAGTGGCAGGTGTCCAGCAGAAGATCAGCATCCTGGGAATGGAGACAAAACATGTTTGAGGTTTGGGAAATGTGAAGCCATGTTGGTTATCTGGTGTTGGTGGCTTGAGGTGGGTGTATACATGATACTCAAAGGCAAAATATTCCCTTATGACCCTGTGTCTTCCCACCTCTGAGGGCATCATCCTCCAGTGGCTGTGGCACCCTGGATCAAGGGGATCAGGATGGATGTCATCTACAAACCTGTGTGTTTTGAGCAGATGCGGACCATGAGGTTGTTGCAACACCCTCCCACTGCAACAGTCAGGTGTGCATACCTTGATCAGGCATGTATGTGTTTGTGTGCCTGTACTTTACCCCTTGTTGCTCAGGATGTGCTATTTGCACTCCCCTTTGGTGTTGAAAGGGTTCCTGTGTTGCTGGTAGCTGTGCAGGTTTATGGACACTTAATTTACTTTTACAGGTTCTATATTTGTGCTTTCAGGGGTTAACTTGACACTTCTCCATTTGTTTGGGTACTTTCAGGGATTAAATTGACTCTTATCCATTTGTTTTGTCCATAGAGAGCATGCATGTTTTTATTTTGCTTTGATTTAATTGAAACAATGATGGTTTTGAAACTGCCATTGTGGCTTCTACGCCTCAGCTTTGAGGTGCAAGATTACCGACAGAAAATGTAACCACAAAACACAGGGTAGAACTGACCAAATGTAATTGAATCCTACTTGCGCATTGTTTTTAGTTGATTCTTACGGGCTTTTTTTTTTTACTGGCGGTGTGCAGAAATACCGCAAGTTTTGTTTTGAATACTGAATTCTGACTTAAAAAATTGCAGTTTTTTTTGTTATTGAATGGGGCCCTAGATCTGCTTTCTTTCATCTAGAACTGCCAGGGGAAACTGGGAGGGGGCCATATCATGCCTAGTCCCCTGCCTGATCTCCCCTCTACTAAGCTCCTTCCCCACATTCCCACCACATTAGGTTAACATCTCCATTTACAGATTGCAGTGATCTTGCTGGACCAACAATGGAGGGTTTAACCATAATTAGTAAAAAAAAAAAAAAAAAAAAGAAATAAGTGAATGAGATGAGTCCTATTGTCGTAACCACTGGGATGTAATTTTGCTGCAAGGAGATGCAGGGGCTACAATGAACACACACACACATACAAACATGCAACACACAAATGCATGCAATACACACACAAACACACAGCACACACACAGGCAACACACTTATACTATAAATACACATGCAGAACACAAAATATAAACACATGCACACACAATCAATACACACAATACACAAAATACACACACACAATACATTCAAAATGATATATGCACAAAGCAATCCGCATAACACTACACACAATGCTAGACACAAGATACTACTCGCAATACGCACATCGCTATACACACAACTCTATGCTCAAAATCCTACGCACAACACTATACTGTACACCAAACGCAATTCGTATAATGCACAATTGTATATACACAATACATCAAAGCTATACACCATAAGCCACATGCAAATCGTTATACGCCAAACGCTATACTTGGAACGCCAAACACAAAATGCAATACACTAAATGCTACAGTATATACCATATGCTGTACGCTATACACTAATCTCCAAATGCTAAATGCCAAATGCAAGAGTTGAACCGCCAAATGCAATACACCAATCGCTATACGCAATACGCCAAATGATATATGCCATAGGCATTTGGCCAAGCACTATAAGTCAAATGCTATAAGCAATACACAAAACACTATATGCAATTTTCCAAAAGCTGTACATCAAACTCTGTAAGTCAAACACTATATGCAATTTGCCAAATGCCATACGCAGTCCACCATACACTATACACAATACATCAAATGCAATATACACAACGCTATATGCAATTCATCAAACGGACGATGCAAAACGCTATACTCTAAATGCAATATGCCAAATGATATACACAATTCGCCAAACAAGTTCTTCAAATGCAAAACACCAAACATTATACGCAATGCGCCAAATGCTATATGCCAGTTGCCATAATGAGAAACGCCAGACACTATATGTAAAGTGCTATACGCAATATGCCAAATGCTAAAAGGAATTTGCCAAACACTATACTCCAAATGCTATACGCAATTCATCAAAAGCTATTCACCAAACTCTATATGTCAAACGCTTTATGCCAAACACTATACGGCATTCGCCAAGCGCTATACTCCAAATACTATCCTCAACAGTCAAACACAATACACAGTTCATTAAATGGTATATGCAAAACTCTGTACATAAAATGCAATATGACAATTGCTATACATCAACTGATATACTCCAAACACTATACGCAATTCACCAAATGCTATATGCCAAATGCTATTCATCAAATGCAAAATGCCAAATGCTATATGCAATTCGCCAAACGCTATATGGCAAATTATATTTGTTAAATGCAATATGCCAAATGCTATATGCAATTCGCCAAACGCTATATGGCAAATGATATTTGTTAAACGCAATATGCCAAATTTTATATGCAATTCGCCAAACGCTGTATGCAATACATTAATGGTATATGCCAAATGCTTTACACAAAAACTATACGCAATTCGCCAAACTCTATATATGACATATGCTATAAGCAATGCACCAAAATATATTCAAAGCGTTATATGCTGTACGTCAAATGCTTTATGCCAAATGATATGCTGTACTTCAAACGCTATATGCCAAATGATATTCGTTAAATGCAAAATGCCAAATGCTATATGCAATTCGCCAAACGCTGTATGCAATACATTAATGCTATATGCCAAATGCTTTACACAAAAACTGTACGCAATTCGCCAAACTCTATATATGACAAATTGAGCGAAGTCGCTCAAAGCAGCACAAGGTAGTTTGAGCGGTAGGAGGAATTATTTCATTAAAACGGACTTCTACATGTGCTTGCAAACCAAGCACATGTAGAAGACCGTTTCAGTGAAATAATTCTTTTTCACTAACGGGATCTAGGCTCAGCTGCAGAGCCGCAAGCCTGTCGTATGACAGACTTCCCCTGCTGTCAGTATATCGCTGACTTCAGGGAAGGGGGAGGGAGGTGGGAACTTTGCGTTCGGTTCTCTCTCAAACCATAAAGGTTTGAGAGATGAACCTGGGGGCTATTAAATTATTTTACAAATATGTACAATACGGGGGATAGTAATAATAAAGTATTACTATCCCTTTAACTACTGACTGTTTTTAGTAAACTAGTAAAAGGGTATAATGGAAACCCTAGGACGCAGCGCTGTCCAGGGCCGTCGTGCTGGGTTTCTCCCTCCTGAGGTCGGCTACAAGTGGGAAGTCTGGTAAATCCACCACAAAGAGATAGAATCCCTCCTGTTAGGATGTAGGCTGGAAAGCTGGCTTGAATTCTGTAGCTGGATAATAGGCTGGAAACAGTCACTGGAAACAAGGCTAGAACACAGGGAATCTGCCCACTGGAACCCTGGAACATCAGGTGCCTGAATGGGGGACAGAGGGGTCCCTTTAAACCATTCAGAATAAGGACAGGACACAGCTTCAAGTCTAAAACAACTTCTCCTTTATTGAGTCAAATATCAGCTCTTTTATATAGTTGTTCATACAATACCCAATGGGGTAGTACAAAGACATACTGGGGGGAATCAATAGTGTCTGGCTGTAATACACATCTAAACAACAAAACATAAACAGTAGAACAAAAGGCACAATGGGGCTGTACACAAAGACAGGCATTCTACATAATTTAATCTTGCCGCTCTGAATCCTGACCAATAGGATTCAGAGTGACAAAATACAAAGACCATTCCTGGCCGTGAGTCACCAGATGCATGGACAAGGGGGAACAATCCCCAGGTCGCCTACCTGTCCCCTGTAAAACCTATGCCAAACCCTTGCATACATTACACGCGTGGTGGCCAGTCAGCAGCCTGCCTACTTTCCCATGCAAAGTCTTTGGGCTCTGTAACCATGAAGATCAGTCTCTGTTCTCTTGGCAAAACCCAGTCTTTTTAACGTGAAGTTCAGTTCTTCAGGGAGTTTCTTGGGAGGCCTGACAAGGCCTCCATGTAACGGCCTAGGGGTCCGTTACAAAGGGCCACGGAGTTGACTGCGGGGATTAAGGGCTTGATGTTGGAGTAAAAAAAGTTGGTAGGGCAAAATGGATACCGACCGACAAAATAAGATGTGTTGGTAGGTATTCAAATGTCCTACTGGCATTAAGCTCAATGGACGTTAGGACACAAAACTGGTGTGTACAAAAGTCCGTTTTGTGTGTTAAGTTCCCAAAATGCCACTAAATAACGGCAGTTTTGGGAACTTCAAAGGAAAAAACTAACGATCGGTGCTTGACAGTTTGCCATCCACTGTCTGTCTCCTTCTATCTTCATTCTTTCTTCTCTCTTCCCTTCTGTCTTCTCTCTTATATCTTCTTGCTGTAAAACAAAAAAAAAGTTTTAGTTAAAAGCATACATATCCCACACACTAATACATAATTTAACCCCTTGAGTGCCAGAGGGGTACATAAAGCATTGCAAAGCAATGCCTTGTGTACCTCTCTGGGGCCCAAAGGGTTAAAGTATGTAGAAGTGTGCCTGTTGTTAAAATACAAATGCCCCCATGCATAATAAATGTTTTTAATTTATTCTAAGCCAATCGTATTGCCATAAGTAAAATAAAATAACATCACTTTGCAATGCGTTGCATACCCCTCTGGCATTCAAGGAGTTAAACTATGTATTAGAGTGCCGGATATGTATGCTTTTAACTTAAACTTGTTTTACAGCAAGAAGATAGAAGAAAGAAGACAGAAGGGAAGTGAGAAGAAAGAAGGACAGAAGATAGGAAAGAAGAGGACCAGGAAGCTGAGGATCAGGATTAATGGTAAGTGTTATTTGTAATGTGATTGTTTTTTTTTACTTAGTCGGGTTAAGCCTATGAATGCTGGGGGGGGGGGTAATTCTAGCCCACTGGCATTCACAGGGTTAATTCTACTAAAGTCTGACACATTTTTCATACTTTGGATGTACTGATATGGGGCATTGAGCCCCATATCAATACATCCATTGAAGACTTAGGTTTTTTTCATTCAGGTTTCTACATTGGCTGTTTAAACAGGCGATAAGGGACTCAAGTTAAAAAAAAATAGGTCTTAACTTTCCTGCGATAACTTGAGTCCCTTATCACCTTTTATTGGCTAACTCAGACATTTGAATTGGTACTTACGGAGTTTTCAACTTTTATCAGTGGATGAAAACACATTATACTGCATGGACACCTCTTTGGCTCTCACACACTTAAACCTTTGACGGTTAAAAATTTACACAAACCATTGTCAATCAATATCTTGAATACCCTTCAACCACTCAAAGAACTTAATCCCCGGCTGACGCCATGCCCCTTTTGCCATTGTTGATCAATGCGTTGAACATCCTTGAAACACTCAAAGGACTTAGGGCTTGATCCAAATGTTGGAGACGGCTATTTTTTCTGCTGACGGCATTTTTTCCAGCATAGTAAGTATGCAAATGCCTGTGCTGTGAAAAAATACCGGCAAAAAAGAGAGCCGTCATGTGTTAAAGTTAAGAGGTGTTTTCATCCATTGAAAATGATGAAAACACCGTAAATACCAATTCAAATGTCTGAGTTAGCCATGAAAAACCCAAAAGGTACTCAAGTTGTCGCAGGAAAGTTAAGACCTACTTTATTTAAACTTGAGTCCCTTATCTCCTGTTTAAACAACTGACGCCTGTTTAAACAGCCAATGCAGAAACCTGAATGAAAAACACAGGCAAAAAAAAGAGCTGTCGTGTGTTAAAGTTAAGAGGTGTTTTCATCCACTGAAAATGATAAAAACACAGTTAATATCAATTCGAATGCTGTGTTAGCCATGAAAAACCCAAAAGGTACTCAAGTTGTCGCAGGAAAGTTAAGACCTACTTTATTTAAACTTGAGTCCCTTATCTCCTGTTTAAACAACTGACGCAGAAACCAGAACGAAAAAAACCTAAGTCATCAGTGGATGTATTGATATGGGGCTCAAAACCCCATATCAATACATCCAAAGTATGAAAAATGTGTCAGACTTTAGTAGAATTAACCCTATGAGTGCCAGTGGGGTATAATTAACCCGCCGGTATTCATAGGGTTAACCCGACTAAGTAAAAAAACATCACATTACAAATAACTCTTGCCATTAATTCTGATGCCCAACGGAGTCCTCATCTTCTGTCTTCTTTCTTCTCTTGTATCTTCTGTCTTCTTGCTGTAAAACAAAAAACAAAGTAGAAGTCAAAATCATACATATGCGGCATACTAATACATAGTTTAACCCCTTGAGTGCCAGAGGGGTATGCAATGCATTGCTTTGGGGCTCAAAGGGTTAAATTATGCAGTAGTGTGTCGGTTGTTAATATATTAATGCCCCAATGCATAGTAAATGTTTCAAAGTTATGCCAAGAAAATAGTATTCCTATGAAAATGTCAACATGATACTTAGCATTGATGTAGCTGTCTATGCTGCTGTGTGAGGCCACTGAGGCAGCGGCAAAGACAGAGTAATGCGCCACCCCCCTTCATGTCCACGGGCCAATGCCCGCTCAAAACTGATTGGCTGGGAGGTGCGTAAGCATATCCCAGCCAATGGCTGTGAGAGAATTAGAAGTAAGACTGCCCATATATAAGAGCAGTCTCAATTCTAATTCCCTCAGACCGGAGCGGGCATCAGCCGTGGACATGAGGGGGGGTGTGGCGCATTATTTTGTCTCCTCCACCACCTCAGCCGCCTCACACAGCAGCGGAGACAGCTACATCAATGCTAAGTATCATGCTGGCATTTTTAATTATGGGAACACTATTTTCTTGGCATAACTTCGAAACATTTACTATACATGGGAGCATTTATATATTAACAACCGGCACACTTTGTAATGTGATGCATACCCCTCTGGCACTCAAGGGGTTAAACTATGTCTTAGTGTGCCACATATTTATGCTTTTTACTTATACTTTGTTTTTGTGTTTGTTGCAGGAGAGGGTCTGCCAGGGACTAGGTCATGAGGAGGGCTGGGCAGTTACATGGGGTCATGATGGACATGCTGACCCAAAGGGATACTGGTACTTATAGATTCAATGGGTCATGGATTACTGGTTACTAGTGATGATCGAGCACCCCGATGCTCGGGTGTTCGGGTGCTCTGGCCGAGCGCCCCCGGAGGCTCGAGTGCTCGGCCGAGCACCCGAGCCCCATTGAAGTCAAAGGGAGGACTCGAGCATTACACCAGGCACCCCCTGCTCTGATGAGGGGAGGGTGCCTGGTTCATAGGAAAAGGTCAGAAAATGATGGAAACACCACAGTAATGGTTCAGGGACAGCATAGGGAGGATGTCTGGATGCATCTTGGACTCCAACGTCGCTGCTGGGAACGATGTTTCGCCCGTAGTATGCCATTTTTACAGACTGACCGTAAAACACACAAAAAGGAAGATAAAAACGATTTTAGGCGAAAAATTGTTACCAAACAGTATTTGCTGTATATTTACTTGTATATCATCTGCAAATTCTGCAAAAAATTTCATTGATTTTTCGTAACTGGGGCCATGATTAAGAGGGAAACGTGCGCAGCGTAAAGCAGGTGTCCAACGTGGTTATGGCCCGGGTAAGGTACAGCATTCAGGAACGGAGGCCGCAGCTACCACAGGTTTTACAACATGTCCGTTTGCCCTTGTTAAGTCCAAAATTTATAGTCGGAACAGTGGGGTCTGATCCATTGCGTAAAAGTGACGAAGTGACTTAGTGGATGAAGCCAAGAACTACCTTCTGCTTTGTCGAACACCCCAGCCCTATTTAATTCAATGGGAGGACCTGAGGCACTCCGATACAACCTGTATATCACAAAATGGAGGGCCTCATTCACATTGTGGTACAATAGTTCAGGTAGTGGTCCAACACTCATAAAGCCTATGCACTAAGTGAAAGGGCTGCCAAAAATTAGACTGAAATGTCACTCCAATACACCCTTTATTACACATAAAGGAGGGCATCATACACACCCTTGAAAAATTAGGATTAATGGCCTGCTGGTGACCCTCTAAAACATAAGGGGCGAGGGCATGCCGCTAAGCTGACCATCTAAAACATTAGGAATGAGGGTCTGCTGCTGAGCCGACCATCTAAAACATTATGGGTGAGGGTCTGCTGCGGAGCTGACCATCCTAAACATTATATGCGAAGGCCCGCTAGTGAGCTGACGCTATAAAACATTATATGAGAGGGCCCGCTAGAGAGCTGACCCAATAAAACATTATATGAGAAGGCCCGCTGGTGAGCTGACCTATACAAAAATTGTCAAACAGGGCCCGCTGGTGAGCTGGCCCTATATAAAAATTATATCACAGGGCCCGCTGGTGAGCTGGCCCTATATAAAAATTATATCACAGGGCATATGGAAGAGGAGGAGGAGGATGAGAAGATTAAGAGTCAACCATATACCCGTTTTTTGGGTGGAAGGGGTGAATGGGAATACAGAGTATTCCCATCATTGTAAATAACATATCTAAAGTGACTTTATGTTCACCCGGGGCTTTCCTCCAGTGGAGTGGAGAAGTCAGGGGAAATCCAGGCCTTGTTCATTTTTATAAGTGTCAACCTATCAGCATTTTCGGTGGAAAGGCGGATACGCTTATCTGTTATGATGCCACCAGCAACACTAAATACCCGCTCAGACAGAGCGCTGGCGGCAGGGCAGGCCAGCACCTCCAAGGCGTAGAGTGCCAGTTCATACCACGTGTCCAGCTTGGACACCCAGTAGTTGTAAGGCACAGAGGGATCATTGAGGACGCTGACACGGTCTGCTATGTACTCCTTCACCATCTTCCAAAACTTTTCCCTCCTTGTGACACTAGGCCGCGCATCAGGGTGAGGGTGCTGGCGGGGTGTCATGAAGGTGTCCCACGCCTTGGAGAGTGTTGCCCTGCCTTTGTCGGAACTGCTGTGTGCTCCCCTTTTCTCCCCTTCTCGGTTGGCCAAGGTAGCACGTACTCTGTCGCCAGCGTTGTCAGATGGAAAATTTTGGAGCAATTTTTCGACAAGAACCTTCTGGTATTGCACCATTTTGCTTATCCTCTCCACCGGAGGAATGAGAGATGAGAAATTCTCTTTGTAGCGAGGGTCCAGAAGGGTGAACACCCAGTAATCCGTGTTGTCTAAAATGCGTATAACGCGTGGGTCACGGGAAAGGCAGCCTAACATAAAGTCAGCCATGTGTGCCAGAGTACCAACAGGCAAGATTTCGCTGTCCTCACCAGGAGGATGACTCTCAATCTCCTCATCCTCTTCATCCTCTTCTGCCCACCCACGCTGAAGAGATGGAAATAAAGTTCCATGGCTACCCTCTGTAGCGGAGGCAACCGTGTCTTCCTCCTCCTCCTCCTCCTCCGCCTCCTGCAATTGTCGCTGGGAAGACGAAGTGAGGGTGCTCTGGCTATCACCTTGTGTAAGCTCTTCCTCCCCCATTTCCACCTCTTCCACATGCAAAGCGTCGGTTTTAATTGTGAGCAGCGAGCGTTTCAGTAGACACAGAAGTGGGATGGTTACACTGATAATAGCGTTATCGCCGCTCACCATCTGTGTCGATTCCTCAAAATTGCGTAAAACCTCACAGAGGTCTGACATCCATTCCCACTCCTCACTTCTGATTAGAGGAAGTTGAACGGAGAGGCGACGACCGTGTAACAGCTGGTACTCCACTACTGCCCTCTACTGCTCACAAAGCCGGGCCAACATGTGGAAGGTGGAGTTCCAGTGCGTGCTCACGTCACACAGCAGCCGGTGAGCTGGCAATTGTAAGCGCTGCTGCAGCGTCAACAGGCCGGCTGAAGCTGTAGATGACTTACGGAAATGTGCACACACGCGGCGCACCTTCGTCAAGAGATCATGCAAATTGGGGTAGGTTTTTAGAAATCGCTGAACCACTAAATTAAATACATGCGCTAGGCATGGTACGTGTGTGAGCTTGCCGAGCTCCAAAGCCGCCACCAAGTTACGCCCATTATCACACACAACCATGCCTGGTTGCAGGTTGAGTGGCGAGAGCCACTGCTCGGTCTGGTGACTAATCCCCTGCAACAGCTCTGAGGCCGTGTGCTGTTTGTCCCCAAGGCAGATCAGCTTCAGCACGGCCTGTTGACGCTTCCCCACTGCAGTGCTACACTGCTTCCAGCTACCGGCTGATGGGTGAGTGGCGCTGCGCGCAGAGAATTCGGAGGTGGAAACGGAGGAGGAGGAGGAGGAGCCAATAACGTAGGTGGTGGCGGAAACCCTGATGGAGGTAGGGCCCGCAATCCTCGGCGTGGGTAGCACCTGTGCCATCCCAGGGTCCGAGTCGCTCCCAGCCTCCACGACATTCACCCAGTGTGCCGTCAGGGAAATGTAGCGTCCCTGGCCACAAGCACTTGTCCATGTGTCAGTCGTTAAGTGGACCTTCCCAGTAACTGCGTTGGTCAGGGCACGGGTGATGTTAAGGGACACATGGTGGTGTAAGGCGGGGACGGCACACCGGGAAAAGTAGTGGCGGCTGGGGACTGCGTACCGAGGGACAGCTGCTGCCATCAGGCTGCGGAAGGACTCAGTGTCCACAAGCCTAAATGGCAGCATTTCGATGGCCAGTAATTTGGAAAGGTGTGAGGTTAGTGCTATGGCCTGTGGGTGGGTGGCTGGGTATTTTCGCTTGCGCTCAAATGCCTGGGGTAACGACATTTGGACGCTGCGCTGGGACAGGGAAGTGGATGTGGTCGCTGATGGTGCTTCAGATGGTACAGGTGCAGGGCGGGAGGTATGCGGGCCTGCGCCTTCGACAGGCGATTGGCCGGCACCGAAAACAGGGGAAGAGGAGGCAGTGGTGTGGCCTGCAGACACAGATTGGCGATCCGGGCGTTCCTCCCACTTATTACGGTGCTTGGATGCCATGTGTCGGATCATGCTGGTGGTGGTGAGGTTGCTAGTGTTCATGCCTCGGCTCATTCTGGTGTGGCACAGGTTGCAAACTACAATTCTTTTGTCGTCCGCACTTTCCTTAAAAAAACGCCATACCGCGGAACACCTAGCCCTTGGCAAGGGAGATTTACGCAAGGGGGTGCTCCGTGGAACATTTGCGGGCCGGTTTGGTGCGGTCCGCCTTCTTTCTTTAGCCACACCACTGCCTCTTCCAGCCTGTTGCGGTGCTGCAGATGGCTCACCCTCAGGACTGCTGTCATCGCTCGGCTTTCCACCTTCCCAGGTGGGGTCAGTGACCTCATCGTCCACCAAGTCCTCCTCCACTTCCTCACTCTGATCATCCTCCTCATTTCTTGATCCCACCACATCCTCAGTCATTGACAACTGTGTATCATCCTCCTCATCAAGGTCTTGAGACAGTAATGGTGGTTGATTTGATGGCAACTGTGTCTCATCATCATCATCCACTTCCTTTGACCTTAAATGCCGTTCCCCTCTGTCATCTTCTTGTGATTGGGTACCCTCTAGAGGTTGTGAATCAGGGCACAAGATCTCATGTTCCTCTGCAAGCGTGCTTGGAGAGCGGTTCAAATCAAGGATTGGTGATGAGACGAGCTCCTCACTATATCCCAGTGTGGGATCACTTCTTTGGCCAGACCCTCTATGGTGGGAGGAAGGATGATCAGGGTGAGGATTATGTTGACCAGACTCTTGGCTACTGAGAGTGGACTTGGTGGAAGACAGGGTGGTGCTTAACCGACTGGAAGCAGTATCAGCTGAAATCCAACCGACCACCTGTTCGCAGTGGTCTGACCTCGAGAGTAATGTCCTGCGACGCCCTGTAAACTGAGACATGAAGCTAGGTATGGTGGATGTCTTTCTTTCTTGTGCTCTGGCACCAGGCACAGTTTCTCCGCGTCCTGACCCGCGCCCTGAACTATCAGGATCACGTCCACTTCCCCGTCCCTTTTTACCCACCTTCTTCATATTAAACGGAATATATGCCGGTAATCTGCGGCTAGGCACACGAAACAGAATGTGACGCTAATCTGCGGCTAGGCACACTAAACAATATGTGACGCTAATCTGCGGCTAGGCACACTAAACAATATGTGACGTTAATCTGCGGCTAGGCACACTAAACAATATGTGACGCTAATCTGCGGCTAGGCACACGAAACAGAATGTGACGCTAATCTGCGGCTAGGCACACGAAACAGAATGTGACGCTAATCTGCGGCTAGGCACACTAAACAATATGTGACGTTAATCTGCGGCTAGGCACACGAAACAGAATGTGACGCTAATCTGCGGCTAGGCACACGAAACAGAATGTGACGCTAATCTGCGGCTAGGCACACGAAACAGAATGTGATGCTAATCTGCGGCTAGGCACACGAAACAGAATGTGACGCTAATCTGCGGCTAGGCACACGAAACAGAATGTGACGCTAATCTGCGGCTAGGCACACTAAACAATATGTGACGCTAATCTGCAGCTAGGCACACTAAACAGAATGTGACGCTAATCTGCGGGTAGGCACACTAAACAATATGTGACGTTAATCTGCGGCTAGGCACACTAAACAATATGTGACGCTAATCTGCGGCTAGGCACACGAAACAGAATGTGACGCTAATCTGCGGCTAGGCACACGAAACAGAATGTGACGCTAATCTGCGGCTAGGCACAGTGAACGGAATATGTGACGTTAATTTGTGAATTTGCACACTAAACAGAGTGTGACAATAATCTATGGCTAGGCACACGTTTAAAATGGCCCTTTTTGTCGCTGCGTTGTAAAATCATTGGCCCTGTGCACCTAACAGAATATGTCAGCTTGTCACTGCACTGTGAAATATTTGTCCCTGTGCACCTAGCACAATGTCACCTTAGAACATGTCCCCCCCCACAAAAAAATGAAATTCTGCCACCCCCAAAAAAAATTAAATGCTGCCCCCACACACAACAGTCCTAAAAAGGACTTTTGGGTCTTGAAAGAGTTTCAACAATTTTATTCTCCCTACACTGACTTCCTGTGCATCTAGTATTATATGTCACCTTAAAAATATCCCCCCCACAAAAAAAAGGAAATTGTGCCCCCCCAAAGAAAATATAAATGCTGCCCCCACACACAACAGTCCTAAAAAGGACTTTTGGGTCTTGAAAGAGTTTCAGCAATTTTATTCTCCCTTCACTGACTTTCCCTGCCTAAGCTCATCTCTCCCTGGCTAAGAATGAGCCGAAGTCGCGCGTCGGGTGCTATACAGCACCCGATCACGGGTTCTGGCCAGCCAATCAGTGTAATGCCAGCAGCCAACATGGCTGCTGGCATTACACTGATGTCAGAGCCTCCCCGCACGTTTATTGGCTGCGCAGCAGCCGGGAAACGTGCGGGGAGGAGACCCGAACATGGCGGGCGAGCACATGCGGTACTCGTACGTGTACCGCCATGTGCCAAGCAGAGCGATGCTCGAGCCGAACCGAGCTTCGGCCGAGCATGCTCGCTCATCACTACTGGTTACCCCAAAGGACTGGAATTTCACAAGTCGCTGGGTGGTACACACCACGCCAACCAGCAAAGTTGTTTTTCCATTTGAATGTAGGCCTGCCGGGATTGACCACCCGGATTTAAAGGGACGCCATATACTTGTAGGGGAAAATGTAGGCGGCTCCCTGATTGGTCGCACGACACTGGGCCAAAGTTAAAAGGACGTCATATACTTTACATGAGGAAATGTCGGAGGTCTTGGGATTGGCTGGTTCTTCCAGCACCGCGCTTACTATGATTGGTTGGGGAAAGGAAGGATGGAATTGGTCATGGGGAAAACAGTATGCTTGTCGCTCCGATTCCTACTGGCTAGGATTCAGAGCGGCAATATTGAATTTGGTAAATGCTCCCAGACAACGCACTGTCTCATTGTAACGGATCCTACCCGTTACTTGGGCCCTTGTCTGGCCATAGGACTGTTTAGCTAAAGAGACTGTGGACATTTTGCCCTGGTTGTGCACTAAAAGACTTTGGATAGACTTTATGTGAATGGGGCGAATTGACTTTATTACACAAAACTGCCCTGTGTTAGACTGCTGGCTTGCTTCCAAGGGAATGGGCAGAGAGGGGTTAATTATTCCAATGTGTATTGCAGTCCCTCAAGCCATTGTATTGTATATTGTAAGATGTAGTGAGACCCCCTGCCATGTGTTAATTCACTCAAGCCCCTCAGTCTGTGAGTCACCTATTGTATAACCTGAAACTCTGTTGTCAGTCCTTTGTATTATATGTTGTGATTTGATTACCTCTGTGAATGCTCCCATTGTATCAGCCCTTACCATTTGCTGTTGATCCCTTGCCTTATGTTTGGATTGTATTATCTCTGCCCCTCACCCTATTATATCTGGTAGGCACATGTTTTTCAATGTAGTTGATCTGTATAAATATGTGTGGTTTAGTACAATAAAGTCAGTCTTCTGAGTGAACAGTGGAGTTCTGGTGTCTCATGTTCTTGAGGTAAAACTGGCCACTCTGACGCCTATCTGAGCTGAGTATCCCGTATCATCGACCGTCTGCTGCCAGCTTCCTGCGACCAGACTTTGTATGCTGTCAGGTGGTGACGTGGACTCTATCTTCTCATCCTTGTGTTCCTGCAACATCTTCCAGCAATCCTTTGACTGGGAGTAGAGGCCTCACTCTCTACTGCCCATGCTTCCCTGCTTCCAGCGATCCTGCAACTGTTTCAGTGACCGTCCATACTTCAACCGGTGCATCCGACGGCGCTTATATGGCGTCGAGAGGGAGAGACCCGGTGTCACGGAATCAACAACGACAAGCGGACTAGTACTGTAGGTAACGCACTTTTATTATATTATGCACGTACAGAAAGAATCGGCAACAGCAATGACAAAATACAATATAGCAGAGCTAAGGAAGGCCGGAACTGCTACCAAGCTAAGGTCCAGAAGACAGGATGGAGAAGCTTCCTCAGGTCCACACCTGGGAATAACACAGGTCCACACCTGTACCGACAAGTACTAGAGAAAGGCTACAGCACCACAGGTACACACCTGGACAGACTAGATACCAGAGAAAGACTACACATACAGGTCCGCACCTGAACAGCCAGGGATCCAGCAAGGCTACTGCGCTACAGGTCTGCACCTGAACACCACAGTAAATGGACAGACACAAGGGGGCAACACCAGGACCACCAGGAGTACCCAACCAGTTATCCACTGGACCGTTTGTATGCTGGGTGCGCAGTGGACAACCCCGGGTCGCACCAAGGTGGGTAAACGGACCAATAGGAACCTCACGGAGGAATACGGAAATAGAGCCACAGATTGTACCAAATAGGTCTAGAACTAGCCAAGGTCATACATGGAGTGGGTAGTCGGACAAAGCCACAGGTCACACCAGAGATGGATAGTCAGCCAGGCCAAAGGTCATACACAGGACGGGTAGTCTACCAGAGCCACAAGTCCACACCAGAAGGAATGTCAGCCAAGCCGGAGTCATACACAGAGCGGGTAGTCAGACAAACCAAAGGTTGGCAGCAGAACGGGTAGTCAGACAAGCCAAGATATGCACAAACACGAGCTGACTGCACTGGACACCACGAAAGGGCAAGTGAGTTAGTGTCCAGGCAGTTTAAGTACTCTAAGCTCCACCCCAGGAAGGTGGAGCACTGTCACTTTAAGGATGCACATGTCACACAAGGAATCCCCCAGTGATGCGCGCCTGACTCAGCAGGCCAGCAGAGGGAGCCAGAGCAATGCAGACTACATGCACAAGCACAGGAAGCTGCATCCGGAAAGTCACGGGGACCAGATGCCGAACGGGGCACAGAGCAACCGGTTCCCAGAAGGTAAGCGTGAACGCTTACAGTACCTCCCTCTCAACACCCCCTCCCCTGCGGAGGTGGTCAAGGTTTAGATGGAAAACGTGAATGATACCGTCGTATGAGCAAGAGAGCATGCATATCATTAGCAGAAACCCAGGAACGCTCCTCAGGTCCATACCCTTTCCAATGTACAGGATACTGTAATATACCTTGTATCCTACGAGAATCGAGAATGCTCTGTACTTCATACTCATCGTGATCTGCAACTCTCACGGGAGCCGGGCGTACAGGGACAGAAGTATACTGGTTGCAGACCAAAGGTTTTAGTAATGAAATGTGGAATACATTGTGAATGCGCATATTGGCTGGCAGTTCTAGAGCATAGGCGACCGGATTTATTTTACGCAGGACATGGAAAGGACCCACAAACCGGGGAGCCAGTTTTCTACTAGGTACTTGTAGGTTCAGGTTTCGTGTGGACAACCAGCCTCTCTCCCCCACCTGAAATACTGGTGCTGGCAATCGTCTGCAGTCAGCCTGTCTTTTTTTCTGTAGGTTGGACCGTTGCAGGGTTCTTTGTACCCGTACCCATGTGGAGCGGAGTTCCCTTAAATGCTCCTCCAGAGCAGGAATATTTTGCGCCTCAAATAACTCAGGAAGTACAGAAGGCTGGAAGCCATAGTTAATCATGAACGGGGAATTCTGAGTAGACGAATTCATGACACAATTTCGGGCAAACTCCGCCAACGATAACAGGCTCGCCCTATTATCGTGATGGTCCGAGATATAACAGCGTAAGAACTGTTCCAACGCCTGATTTGATCTCTCTGCCGCACCATTAGACTGAGGGTGATAAGCGGAGGAGAAAGAGAGCTGGATGCCCAATTGCGTACAGAAATCCCTCAAAAATCGTGACACAAACTGGCTTCCCTGATCTGATACAATTACTTTAGGCACCCCATGGAGCCGAAAGACCTTTTTGGCGAAGATCTTAGCCAATTGCTGGGCAGACGGTAATTCTTTAAGAGGTACAAAATGAGCCATTTTAGAAAATCGGTCCACAATCATTAATATGACCGTAAATCCGTCGGAAGAAGGTAATTCCACCATAAAATCAATGGAAATGTGAGACCAAGGCCTCTCCCAATTCGGTACTGGAAACAGGAGACCCACTGGAAGGTGCCGAGGAGTCTTGTTTATAGCACAGGTCTGACATGCTGCCACAAAGGCAGATACATCTTTACAGATGCTGGGCCACCAGAATAATCCTGATAAGGACCAAAACAATTGATCTCTGCCAATATGTCCAGCTGCTTTAGAGGAGTGGTAGGTCTCGAATAGTTTGGCCCTCAAGGTTTCGGGTACAAAGCATTTCCCATGCGTTTTTTTGGCTGGAGCCGTCCCCTGAGCCGCCAATATCTCAGACCCCAGAGGGGAAGTAATACTGGTGCCAATGGTTGCCAGAATACGATCCGGCGAAATCACAGGAGTAGGATCACACTCCTCTTTAGACAATGTGGGTTTTTAGAGCACTGGGCTGATTTTGCTTTGGGGTACAATCTGTATAGCAGGGATGGATTGCACCTGAATGCAAGAGGGTCTCAAGTGCTTGGGGAGAGGATTACTAGACGGTTGGAGGAGATTTTAAACTAGGAAGGGGGGGAGGGGCCAATAAATACTGAGATAGATAGTATAGAAAGGGAATGCGATGTAGTTAATAACCAGGTGGGAGGATCTGGGGGCGGGGTTAGTACAGATGATAGGGAGAAGCCTATAAGCCACATCAAAATTAAATCACAAATGGAACACAGCAGTGGCATAAATTGTATGCTTGCAAATGCCAGAAGTTTAACTGGTAAAATAGGGGAACTGGAGCTGGTAGCTGAAATTGAAAACTATGACTTGCTAGGCATAACAGAAACATGGTGGGATGACACACATGATTGGTCAATCAATTTGGAGGCCTACATGTTATTTAGAAAAGATAGGTCAAGCAAAAGAGGTGGTGGGGTCTGTCTGTATATCAAACCAGCATTATTGCCTCAATTGTGGGAAGATATATGTGATGACAGTAGTGAACATGTGGAATCCCTGTGGGTTGAAATAGTCACTGGGGGTAAAACTGCCCAGAAAATATTAGTGGGTATTTGTTATAAACCACCAAACATTGCTGTCCTTGAAGAATCACAGCTATTAATGCAAATAGAAAAGGCTTCCCAAATAGGGAGAACTATAATTATGGGGGATTTTAATTATCCAGAAATAGACTGGAAAAATGGAACAGCTAACTCTGCTAAAAGCAGCAAGTTTCTGAACTTGTTGAATGACAGTTTTTTGTCACAACTAGTGCAGACCTCAACCAGAGGGAATGCATGTCTGGATTTGGTAATAACTGACAATGAAGAACTTATCTCTAACATCAAAGTAAGGGAGCACTTGGGGAATAGTGACCATAACATGGTATCGTTTGAGATTAATTCAAAAAAACAAGTTGATATGGGTTCCACCAAAACAATGAATTTTAAAAAGGTCAACTTTAGCAGGTTTAATTCATCCCTTGGTCTCGTTGACTGGGATAAAATATTTTCAGGAAAAAACACAGAAGGTAAGTGGAATGCCTTCAAAATAACATTGCAAAAATACACATATAAATTTATCCCTGTTGGAAACAAATACAAAAGAAGCAAATCAAAACCAATGTGGCTAACCAGTAAAGTAATTCATGAAATAAATAACAAGAAAGCGGCATTTAAACATTACAAAGCTGAGGGATCAGCAGAGGTATTTGCAGAATACAAAAATGTCAACAAAACCTGTAAAAAGGCTATTAAATTAGCTAGACTGGAGAATGAAAAAAATATTGCTAAGGAGAGCAAAAGCAACCCAAAAAATTCTTTAAAGACATTAATGGCAAAAAATTAAAGTCTGATAATGTTGAGTCCTTGTTATCTGAAACGGGTGAGATGGTCAAAGGGGACAGAGAGAAGGCAGATATTTTAAATAATTTATTTTCTTCTGTTTTTACCAAGGAAGACCCATTGGACAAGAATCTGCAAACTACTTTTACAGAACAGTCACAGCAAGCATGGGACTGGCTAACACAAGAAAAAGTGTTAAAACAATTGAATGGTGTCAAGGTAGACAAAGCTCCGGGGCCAGATGGTATACACCCACGGGTACTTAAAGAGCTAAGCCAGACCCTGACCAGACCGATATATCTGATTTTCAGGGATTCTTTTATTTCTGGTATGGTGCCCATGGATTGGCGTAAAGCAGATGTGGTGCCCATATTTAAAAAGGGATCAAAGTCCCAGCCAGGAAATTACAGACCCGTAAGCTTGACATCTGTGGTAGGGAAGCTGTTTGAAAGGTTGCTAAGGGAATATATTCAAGAATTCTGCTGGAACAGGAATATCATTAGCAATAGCCAACATGGCTTTGTGAAAGACAGGTCTTGTCAAACAAACTTGATCGCATTTTATGAAAAAGTGAGTAATAATATAGATGAGGGAGCGGCAGTTGACGTGATCTATTTAGACTTTGCCAAGGCATTTGATACAGTTCCGCACAAGAGGTTACTGTACAAATTGAATGAAATAGGACTAGGGGAAAATGTTTGTGTGTGGATTGGAAATTGGCTGAAAGATAGAATGCAAAGAGTGGTAGTAAATGGCAAGTTCTCCAGTTGGATAAACATGATAAGTGGAGTGCCTCAGGGATCTGTCCTGGGTCCTCTTCTTTTTAATTTGTTTATTAATGACCTCCCAGAGGGCATAGGAAGCCATGTATCAGTGTTTGCCGATGACACAAAATTAAGTAAGGTAATAAAGTCTGTACTGGAGGTGTCTTCATTACAAGAGGATTTGGACAAATTGAGTAACGGGGCAAGCAAATGGCAAATGAGATTCAATATAGACAAGTGTAAAGTTATGCATTTTGGGTATAATAATAAAAATGCAACATATAGTTTAAATGGTGTTTCTCTGGGGAAATCTACTAATGAAAAGGATTTGGGAGTAATGGTAGACAATAGACTTAACAGTAGCATGCAGTGCCAGCTGGCAGCTGCAAAGGCCAATAAGATATTGGCATGTATTAAAAGGGGTATTGACTCAAGGGAGGAAGATATAATTATGCCTCTTTACAGGTTCATGGTAAGACCCCACCTAGAATATGCTGTTCAATTCTGGGCGCCCTTTCTGAAGAAGGACATTATGGAACTAGAGAAAGTGCAGAGGAGGGCTACAAAACTAGTAAGGGGAATGGAAAGTTTTAGTTATGAAGAGAGGCTAGAAAAGTTAAACTTGTACACACTAGAGAAACGGCGTCTTAGTGGGGATATGATAACACTATATAAATATGTTCAAGGCCCATATAAAGGGCTTTCAAAAGACCTGTTCATTAACAGAACAGTACACAGGACAAGGGGCCACCCGCTTAGACTTGAGGAAAGGAGATTTAATCTACAACAGCGGAAGGGTTTTTTTACAGTAAGGACAATAAAGGTATGGAATGCACTTCCTGAGGAGGTGGTGCTATCAAATACATTAGATGCCTTTAAAAGGGGCCTGGATACTTATTTAAAAGAGCATAATATAGAGCGCTATGTACGTTAGTATAGGGATTAATATTTAGTTAGGGCTTGTTGATCCAGGTAGAAATCTGATTGCCATTTGAAGTCAGATGCCTTCTTTTGGGTCAGCGATGGTAAACAGGAATAGGAAAAGGGTTGAACTGGATGGACGCAAGTCTTTTTTCAACCTAAATTACTATGTAACTATGTAACTATGTAACTATGTAATGTCCCAAATAACGAGATAGGGCGTCAGCCCTAAAGTTTTTAGTAGCAGGCAGATAAGATACCACAAAATTAAAGCGAGACAGGAATAATGCCCATCGAGCCTGTCGGGGGGACAAGCATTTTGCCTCAGAAAGGTAACACAGATTTTTATGATCAGTAAGGAACAGAAATGGAATGGAATAGCCCTCAAGTAAATGTCGCCATTCACGTAATGCCAGAATAATTGCCAACAATTCACGATCTCCAACGTCATAGATGGTCTCTGGCTTAGAGAGTTTGTGAGAAAAAACCCACACGGCATAGACCGAAAGGCATTACCAAATATTTGTAGTGACCACTCCTGGTGTTGAATACTGTCTTCCGTTCATCGTTCTCTCATTCTCTCTGATACGCACCAGGTTATATGCGGACCGTAAATCAAGCTTAGTAAAGACCGTTGATCCACTCAACTGGTCAAATAATTCTGTTATCAGTGGAATGGGGTATGCATTTTTGATCATAATTTTATTGAGCCCCCGGTAGTCAATACATGGCCTCAATTTGCCATTCTTCTTCTTTACGAAGAAGAACCCCGCTCCTGCCAAGGAGGTGGATTTCCTAATAATCCCTCTAGCGAGGGCATCCTCCACATAGTCCTCCATGGCCTGGTTTTTGGCCAAGGAAAGAGGGTACACCCGACCTTTAGGAGGAATTTCCCCTGGCATCAACTCGATAGCACAGTCATACGGTCTATGGGGCGGAAGAGTCGTGGCCTGTACCTTGTTGAAAACCTCACTGAAGGACAGATACTCCTTAGCTAAGGTGGAGGAGGAGGTGAAGGAGGAGGGCGACAGGCCCAAAATTCTAACAGGATGAGTCAGGCATGATTCTGTACAACGTGGAGACCAAGACAAGATGTCACAATTGTGCCAGTGCATCCTGAGGTTATGTTTGAGAAGCCACGGAAACCCCAGAATGACCTCATGATGTGGGGAGTTTATGACCTGAAACTGGAGTGTCTCATGATGTAGGGCTCCCACCAATAGGTCTACAGAAATGGTCTCATGAGTCACCTGAGTCGGTTGTAATGGCCTGCCATCGATAGCCTCTATCGTCAATGGAGATCCCCGTGGCAAAACAGGAATGGCATGTGTCTCTACAAAACCTGCATCAATGAAGTGACCCGCCGCTCCAGAATCAATTAGGGCCGGGGTTATTGCAGAGGACTTGGCCCAAGAAAGAATGACCTCCAGAGTGAGTTTCTCCTGGAAATCTCCTGGGGACTTTGAAACCCCACCTAGAGTTTGTCCCCTACGTGACTCTAGGTGCGCCCGTTTCCCGGACGTATGGGACAATTGCGCAACAAATGTCCTGGTTTACCGCAATAAAGACACATCCCCACCCTTCTGCGGAATGCTCTCTCCTGTGCCGACAGTCGGCTAAATCCCAACTGCATAGGCTCCCCCCCAACTAGGTCGGAACTAGGAGGCTTGGGAGGTGAGGGAGGAATGGGTGGGCAATTAAACGTCAGTGCCATTTGAACTGGAGGCCTCCGCAGACGCTCCTTAAATGACGGTCTCTCTCTGATACGAGATTCAATCAAAATGATAAACTAAATCAAATTGTCTAGATCTGATGGCAATTCTCTAGCCGCAATCTCGTCTTTGATTACATCGTTTAGCCCTTGTGAGAAGGCGGCTACCAACGCCTCATTATTCCATCCTACCTCCGCTGCCAATGTGTGAAACTCTATTGCATATTCGGCCACCGTACGACTGCCCTGGTTGATAGACATTAATTGTTTAGCAGCAGAGGTGGAGCGGGAGGGTATATCAAACGCATGTTTAAATGCGGCCACAAACCCAGCAAAATCACGAATGATGGGTTTCTCGTTCTCCCAGAGCGGATTGGCCCATGCCAATGCTTTGCCAGACAAAAGTAATATCAGAAATCCGACCTTGCTGCGCTCATTGGGAAATGCTTGCGGTACCATTACCATATAAATGCCCAACTGGTTTAGGAAACCACGACACAGGGCTGGGTCTCCCCCATAACACTCAGGAAGCGGTGCCCGACTAGAAAAACCCCTGATCACGCCTGCATCAGGAGTGGCTTGCACTGCCGGTGCCAGGTTAGAAACGGGGGGGGGGGCGGCACCGGTTGTCCTACAGGATGGTCAAGGTGTGCAGTATGGTTCAACAGGGTGTGTAATGCAAATGTTATTTGATCAATTCGTTGATCCTAACCCTCCACCCTGGCTAGTAGGTGCTGTGCCAAAGGGTTACCAGTACCGTTCGTAGACATGGCTCTACTGTCACGGAATCAATAACGACAAGCAGACCAGTACTGTAGGTAATTATCATGGTACCCGTGATTGCTGCATTTCCTTCTCAGTTACCTGTAGGGGGCTCTCCATTGGCTGCCTGCCTTCAGCCCGCCCTGTGTTGCCTATTTAAACTGAGCTTGGGCACCCTTTGGTTGCCCTTTCGTATTGTCTCTATGCTAACTGCACTTGCATTGGATTCCTGAGCTTCCTGGGCCATTTCTCTGTTCCTGCTCGTCAGTGATCGCCTGAGTTCCTGTTCACCAGCTTCCTTGGTTCCAGCATCGGTTTCTGATCCGGTTGGGGTTGCTGTCTCTACTGCTGTTTCCTGCTGCCGTTCCTGATCCGGTTGGCTGCCTGCAGATCTGTTTCCTGTCCTTCAATGGCTGTGTTCCTGCTCCTGGATCGCCTGCAGTATGCCCCTCTCCTCCAGTCGTCCTGGCGACATTTTCATTCACTTGTGTTTCACTCTCCAGTACGCGGGTACTGTTTCACTCCACATACAACCGGCTGCTGTTGCACCGGTAGAGTTCTAGGTTTCTCCAGTACGCTGGTACTGGTTCGCTCCATGTATAACCGGCTGCTTATTATCATCTGACAGCACCGGTGGTGGTTGGGTACCTCCAGTACGCGGGTACTGGTTCGCTCCATTCAGCCGGCTGCTTGTTGCACCGGGTAGAGTTTCCTCCTCCAGTACGCGAGTACTGGTTCGTTCCATGCATAGCCGGTTGCTGTTCAGTCCTAGACAGCTCCAGGAGAGTCTTTGTCCCTCCAGTACGCGGGTACTGGTTCGCTCCATGCATAACCGATTGCTGTTCAGTCCTAGACAGCACCGGTAGACTTGTTGTTCCTCCAGTACGCGGGTACTGATTAGCTCCACGTGTTAACCGGTTGCTTGCTGCGTATTCCTCAGCACAGGTAGAGATTGTGTTCCAGTCCAGGCTGCCTTGCCCAGTATTGGTAAGGCCGGTAGAACCTATTCCAGATTGTACCAACTTAAGGTTGCCTTACCCGGTATTGGCAAGGCCGGTAGAGCCTATAACTATTCGTTGTACCAGTCTCCAGGCTGCCTTGCCCGGTATATTGTCAGGGCCGGTAAAGCCTATTACTATTCGTTGTACCAGTCTCCAGGCTGCCTTGCCGGGTATATTGACAAGGTCGGTAGAGCCTTCTTTTCTCCGTTACTAGTCTAAGGGCTGCCTTGCCCGGTATATTGGTATGGCCGGTAGAACCTTTTCATCTGTGTCAACTAAGGTTGCCTTACCCGGTATTGGCAAGGCCGGTAGAGCCCGTGTTACATTCCGTATACCACTTCTCTTGCTACTATGTATTGACATTAAATGTTATATGTGTTTGCTACCCACATGGGTATCCATTAAACTTTTCAATAAAGTTGTGTTTTATCTTAACTCTATGTGTGAGAGTCATAACAAACCGTGACAGTATGAAAGGGCCATGACCTCAGATAATAAGAGTGATGGTATTACACAGAACATCCATTGGAGGATGGATGTACATGAGCAACACCTGGATCAGCTAGCGGTAGCGATCCAAACTATTCTTGAATGGACAGTACTCACAGACAAGTCTGTCCCGAGTCCGGTGGTCTCCCCATGTCCGACACCGGAGAACGATAACATGCCCTCAGGGGCCACAGTTAAGGGGTTAACCGCTTCCTCCCCTTTGCCACTCAGATATGATGGTGATCCTAGCCTGTGCAGAGGTTTTATCAACCAACTTGAAATATTTATGGAATTGACTTCGCATGCCTTTCCCAATGACCGTAGTAAAGTTGGGTTTATGATATCCCTGCTGACTGGCAGAGCCTTGGCATGGGCCAATCCCTTATGGGAGAATGCAAGACCGTGAACAAAGAATTTCAGGGAATTTGTGCAGTCATTTTGAAAAGTGTTTGAGCTCCGAGGGGGCGTTCCCGACTGCCGAAGGAGATGGACTCATGAAGTGGGAGCTCCTAGGCCCGACTATACTTTTTAGGAGATACCGGCTTGATAGAGCACGGCCCTGATTTGTACGTTGTTGGACTTACTCTCTAGGTACGTTTACATGCCTAACCGGAAGAAGAAGCGGCTGAATTTCAGGGAAGCGCAACTTACCCGCGATAATCCTCTGGTGCCCTTCCTATTGCGGTCCAGCCAGACTGCTCTGCCTCGCGCAACAGACAAATCTGAGGCTTTGCCTGGTGATGGCTTTCAAAGCGGCCTGATGGCTGCTCCAGAGGGGGACCAACCGAACATCCCCAATGCGGTTTTGGGCACACTATCAACTAAAGAAGACCTGAAAGCTTTAGCAGGAGACATTAAAGCTTCCTTCCAAGCAACAGTAACGGAATTGCGACAGGAGTTGCAATCCTTAACCACTCGCATGGACGGGTTGGAATTGGCGCACACAGAATTATCTGAGGCCTACACTGCCCTAGAACAACATGTCCTGGCACAACAAGACACCATAGCGACTCTTCAATATCGGATAGACGACCTGGACAACCGTGGCCGCAGGAATAACTTGCGCTTACGCAGCGTTCCTGAAACAGTACCACCAAAGGACTTACCTGCGTTTCTACAAACGTTCTTTGCCCAGGTTTTACAGAGGCCTGACACGGAACCCATCCTCATAGATAGAGCTCACAGAGCTCTTAAGCCAAGGAGTCTGGGTGACCCTCCAAGGGATATCATTTGCCGCCTTCACTATTTTCGAGACAAGGACGCCATAGTCCAAGCATGCAAGAATCGAGATTCAATTTCATACGCTGGAGTGGAGGTACGAGTGTTTCAGGACATCTCCCCACATACGCTATACCTTCGCAGGCAGCTGAAATCTCTCACAAGTCACCTCAGATCCCTGGAGATAAAGTATAAATGGGGCTTCCCCTTCAGTTTGCATGCTCAGCATAACAACCATTCAGCTACGCTCAAAGATCCCGCTGAAGTAGCGGAATTTTGTGAGGATCTGCACATTTCTCTCCCTCCACCTGAAGCATCTCCTAGGGAGCGACCTGTCTTTCCTCCCTTGGAGAAGAATTAGCGGCTGAAATGGCACCTTGTGACGGTTTCCCCAAAGCGCAAAAAACGGCGGGATCTCCCTGAGTCTGGCCCCCTTGCTCCGAGACCTGTTGCCTGAACTCTCCTCTATGTGCTATGGACATACTTGATAATGACTACCGGCTATACTCCCACTCGGGAGAGTGGAGTTGTGGACCTTGTCAGCTGTCAGATCCTATGTATGGAGCAGAGACTTTCAGAGGAATGTCCCATTACAGCTCCTCTCTACGTGCGCCTGGGCTCCATGTTTTTGGAACCGGACTTATCAGGGTCATCCCTGCCTATCAGGTTACCTAACTGTTGGGGTCTCACCCCCATATACCTCTCATGTTTATTGTACACTCATTATTGCTCTCTGCTGATTTTGCTTATATATTATCAATGGTACTAGAACTGTGTTATTGCTGTTATAAATCATATAGTGGCAGTGGTGGGGATTTACCTTAAAGGTCTCTTATTGACTATACTTAGCGTGTTGGCTCCCTAACACTGTTTTTTGTGGGCGGGGTGCCCCACAGCGAGGGGGCCGTGGTTTCCATGCCTATCTTGCTTTGGTATGACACTACATGGAGCCCACATGATGGCATTTTCATTGCATTAATTTCCCCCACCCTCCATTTTTTGCCCTCTTGATAGGGTTTATCATTGCTTTACCCAGGGAGTGGGGGGCACTTGGGGATGGCGGGTAAGGGGACACCTCTTCCTTCGTTCCAGTAGTAGATTTATCATCTCTGCTGTTTGGAGGGGGTCCCCTGGCCTGCCGTTGCCTGGCTACTCTATGCCTATTAGCGCATTGTGGGAGCTTCATTACTCTGTTAGCTATAGATATTATGGGTTATAATTAATGTTTTTGTTTTACACCTTCTAGTGGGGGCTTCGGGGCTGCCCGGTTCCTGACCAGATCCGCCTTGTAGCTGCGGGTCTGGTGGGGGTTCGCGTGGCCTTTGGCCTCTTATTATCCTTCTTGCCTGTCAGTGAATGTCTGTACTCTATTTATGCTTTTTAATTACCTCAAGCTTATTATTTGTTATTTTCTACTGTTTGCACTCATATGCTAGCATTCTGTATTGATGCATGATGTTTAATATCACGGGTAACACCATGTGGGCAACTCGCAGGCTTGATCATACACCTGTCTTGCCTTTGCTGAACGGGGCCTTCACTCTTCTCCATTCCCTGCTTACTCTAAAGGCCTTTTTTCCCTCTCCCCTTGGCTGTCACCTCATTCCTCTCTCTACCTCTTGGTTTCCTCCTCCAATTTTCCTCTTTTCTTTTAGTATCTGAGGATATCTCACTTCTTTACTAAATGTCTTTTTAATAGTTGGGACCTTTTCTTTCCTTCCTTCATGCTATATCTGCTGTCACATGCAACAGCATGTCTTGTCTTTGTAGGACCTTGCTTTCAGTCCTTTTCTATCTCTATTTTATCCACCCCCTCACCGCACTTGGAAATGGTGTTCCCTCCTCCTTGCTCTCAGCATGGGGTGTACGCTCTGCGGCTTCCCCCTACCCCCCCTCATGTCCTCTTCCACATTTTCTTTTCTTTTCTTCTTCCTTTTGCTTCTATCTCTTTTACCCACTCCCCTCTACTTCTCTTTGGGATTGTGGGATTTGGGTCTCTCATTCATGGACCTGGGCATGGCCCGCAGCTGGAGGCGTCTGGCTTTATTGCCTCTTCTTCACCCCATTGTCCTGGCTATACCCATCACTTGCCATTCCCTTTCTTTGGCTTTTGAAGATTTCCCTTTGTGGGTCCTAGAGTGCTACTTCCACACATTATCATGATTAAAGGCAACTTGAAGTTTACTTCTTATAATGTTTATGGTTTTAACAGTCCTCAGAAGCGTTCAATGATCCATAGGGAGCTTGTTCGCTTCCAGTCTGATATAATTTTTCTACAGGAGACTCATTGTGCTAGCTCTACTCATCCTAAGCTTACTACGAAACAATTTCCTCAGGTTTGGTCGGCTCCTTCCCAGGAGAAAAAGAGGGGTGTAGCTACTTTGATTGGCCATCAGGTTCAGTGGTCACTCTCTGATTCCATTTCTGATCCGGAGGGCCGTTTCCTTTTCCTTAAGGGTACCATCGCCCGTACTACGTATACCTTAGCCAACATTTACGCACCTAATAAATCTCAGCTTCGTTTTTTTAAATCCACACTATCCTGTCTTGCAGAATTTGCTGAAGGATATTTGATCATAGGAGGAGATTTTAATGTTTGTTTGGATCCTTCCCTAGATTCCTCCTCAGTTAGACAAACATACTCCTCACAGTTGGGAGCTGCTGTTTCTCGTCTGCTTCGTGATCTTCTCACGATTGATACCTGGAGGGTCTTCAACCCAGCCTCCCACGACTATACATTTTTCTCTCACCCACACTCCTCTTATTCCCACTTGGATTATATTTGTGTAAGCCAGGCAAAACTGTCCGACGTTCATTCTGTTGATATAAGGAGTATATCTCTCTCTGATCATGCCCCTGTCTCTCTCACCTTATCTGTAGCACCTTCCAATAATCTCTCTCCGCAATGGAGACTCAATGCCAATTTACTATCTGATGCGGAGGTGGTTTCGCGCATTACGAAGGATTTTGAGTTATATTTTACCACGAACACTAATAAGGACATTTTACAAACTTCGGTTTGGGAAGCTCACAAGTGTTTTGTTAGGGGTTCCTTCATTTCTTTGGGCAGTTGGCGCCAGAAACAAAGACGTGAAAGACTTCACAAGCTTTACGTGTCCATTCGACATTTGGAATCACTTCATAAATGTTCTTTATCACAATCCATTCTTCGGAAGCTGAGCTCCCTTCGTAAGGAACTTGCCACCCTATTACACTCCCAGGCTCTTAAGTCTTACATGTGGTTCCGGTACCAACGATATCTTTCCGGTAACAAGTGTGGGAAAACTTTGGCTGCACTTATCAGGCATGACAGAGTCAAGTCACATGTTCATTCTCTTCGTCCTAACCTGAACTCAGTTTTATGTGATCATGCACAGATTGCTTTGGCTTTTCGGGATTTCTATTCTGATCTTTATAATGTGCATGGCTCCTCAAAATCTCTACTACCTCCGACCGAGTCAATTAGAGATTTTCTGTCTCGTGCCAAATTACCACACTTACCCACTGCAGCGATATCCTCCTTAGAAGCATCGATTACTGACACAGAAATTCTTCAAGCCCTCAAATCCACTCCTTTGGGAAAAAGTCCTGGACCCGACAGGTTGCCTGCACTTTACTATAAGCGTTTTCTTGATACGCTTTTGCCTCACTTAACGACCACTTTTAATTCTGTTCTCAGTAGTTCCCCTTGGCAAGCTTCCTCTTTATCGGCTAAATTTGTGGTCCTCCCCAAACCTGGTAAGGATCCTACTTTATGTGGCAGCTATCGCCCTATTTCCCTTCTTAACTCGGATATCAAACTCTTTGCCACCGTTATAGCATCACGACTTAAAAGCTTTCTTCCTTCGATAATAGGGGTGGATCAGTCTGGATTTGTGCCAGGGTGAGAGGCCAGGGATAACATCATCAAGTCGGTCCTTTTACTACACTCTGCTCACTCTTCGACTTCTCCTGCCCTTCTACTTTCTCTCGACGCGGAGAAGGCCTTTGACCGAGTCCACTGGGATTTTATGGAAGAGACTCTTAAATGGATTGGGCTGGGCCCACGTCTCATGACGACTATTATGTCTCTCTATGATTCACCCTCTGCAAGGATATCAGTCAACGGCCTTCTCTCGCAACCCTTTCTTATCTTTAATGGTACCCGTCAGGGTTGCCCTTTATCCCCCATTCTTTTCATCCTCACTCTCGAACCCCTTCTTGCCTCTATCAGACTGCACCCGGACATACACGGCATCGGGATGGGCTCTTCCTCCGTTAAGCTGACTTGCTTTGCAGATGATATCTTGGTTTATATGACTTCCCCTGCTTCTTCTCTGCAGGCATTGATGGCCCTCCTGAAGCTCTATGGAACTCTTTCTGGTATGAAGGTGAAATCTTCCAAATTGGAGATCTTATCTTTGTATATTCCTGCTCCTTCAAGCACAATATCCCTTTATATGGGTACCTCACTCGCTCAAGTCCCTTGGTATTTTTCTCACCGCTTCTGTACAGGAGATACTTCCTTGTAATCTGGACAATTTACTGACTTCTCTCAAACAGGGCATATCTAGTTGGAACTCTATATTTGTCTCTTGGATAGGGAGAATTTAGTAAAAATGGTTCTTCTACCGAAGATCTTATAAGTTCTACACTGCCTACCCCTTCACATTCCCTCCATCTACCTCACCCGCCTAAGGAACCTCCTTTATTCCTTTATCTGGAATAAATGTAGACCTAGGACTCACTGAGCTCTCTTGTCGCGACCTCCATCCCTAGGTGGATTGGGTATGCCAGATCTTCAAAGATACCACAGGGCGATCTCTCTTCTTACCTTGTTGGATTTAGTTAGAGACCCCCCAGCAAAGATTCTGGCCAGTGGTGTTCCCTTGACTGTATTGCGCCAACTCCTATGGTCTAGGCGACTCACCTCTCATTCTGACTTCTGGAGAAATCCGATTATATCTCATCTATTTGCTAATTGGCGTTATTGTTCTAGTGCATTTGCTTTAGCCCTGGCTCCCTCCCCATTATGCGCGATAGTGGGGAATCTAGATTTTCCCCCCGGTCTGCGTAGCATGTCTTTTAATGCCTGGTCCCTAGCGGGGCTTGTGGATTTGGACCATCTCTTTCGGATGGACTGTTTCCCTTCCTTTCAATATTTGCGGTCCCATCATGACCTCCCCTTGACAGAACCATGGAGACATTTTCAGGTCCGGCACTATTTATCTTCTCCCAGATTCGCCCTTACTGCCCTAGACCCCTCACTTCTTTTGAAAAAATGCTACTATTAGCTGAGTCTATCCCTAAAGGGATCTCCAAGATATACTGTCTTTTGTCGCTTGCTTCGGATTCAGAGGCGGTGGCTACTCTAGCGCGATATAGAAGCTCTTGGGAGTCTGAACTCTTTATCTCTATCCCAGAAGAATCATGGGTGAAAACTTTTCGGCTAATGTGGCAGTATGTGAGGACCACGAAATATCGTGAAACTAATTACAAACTTTGGACCAGGTAGTACAGAGCTCCTCTTCTTCTCTCGAAATTTGGCAGAGACGCTTCGGATCTTTGCTGGAGATGTGACTCCCTAGCAGCCTCCTTGGCGCACATTTGGTGGTATTGCCCACGCATTGTTCCCTTTTGGAGGGCCGTTTATGCTTGTATCTCCATGGTAACTTCCATCTCTCTTCCTTTCTCTCCCAAATTAATGTTGTTTAATATCCTTACGGAAGTGGACATGTTGGGCCCGCTGTCACTCTTGGATCTAAACTCATGGTTTTTACTTTTGTCAGCTGCTCGTATCTGCATTCCGCGACTTTGGCGCAACCCCATGCCCCCTTCGGTATCAGACTGGAAGAGGGAGGTACAACACTTATTGGACATGGTGCGGTTATATCATTACTCACATAACAAGATGCCTGTATTTCATAAGACTTATGAATGATGGTTCTCTATTTTGGATACGTCTTCCATGTCTTGATGACATTGGTATTGACTGTGCTTGCATTCCTGCGACCATGCCCAGGCCCCAGACCCGATGCAGCTCCTTCATCTGCCCATCCCTCTCTTAGCAATTTTTTCTCCAATCCCTATTACATCTGAATCCCATGTCTTTCCTCCTTCTTCATATCTACTGCTCTTTCTCTCTTCTCTTCCTTTTTTTTATTTTTATTCTTTTTTTTTTACTTGGATTTTCTTTCTCTATACTATCCCCCCACTTTCTTCCCATTTCTTACTTTCCCTTCCTTCCTTTATGCTCCAAAGTTTGGTATACATAATTTTTTTCTCGGTTACCATACCTTAATTAGCTAATTTTTTTATAAAACTACAAGATTTCATTTACAGTGTGACACTTTTTATGCAGAATTAGGGTTTTCCTTTAGCTTACTTTGCTAACAGTTTTTATATTCCAGTACTAAGCTGTCAAAACTGTTTTGCTGGTTTCTCTTTTTTTTTTTTTTACGATATGTTAATTGCTAATTGTCTCTTTTCTCTTTGGAGCATTGCGTTGCTTTACTGTTTGTATCTTTTTTTTACTTCAATAAAGTCTTTATAAAACTAAAAAAAAAAGAAAAAAAAAAAAAAAGAAAAAAAGAAAAGTGTTTGAGCCTCTGCTGCTAAACGCCTTAAGGAGATAAAGCAGGATAAGCGTACTGTAGGCGATTATGCCATTGAATTCTACACATTGGCAGCAGAGGTAGGTTGGAACAATGAGGTGTTGCTGGCAGTGTTTGCTCAAGGTTTGAGTGACCAGATTAAAGATGAAATTGCAGCTAAAAAATTGCCTACCGATCTAGATGAATATATTGAGCATGTTAGCCTAATTGACACTCGGATCCGTGAAAGATTGATGGCTAAAGATCGAAGGCTAAGGTAAAAAAATAACGGTTCTAGCAGTACATTTTGCCCACCCATCCCTCCCTTGGCATCTAAGTCTAATGAACAGTTATGGGAATCAGGTGAACCTATGCAATTGGGCTTCACCAGACTAACCAAGGAGGAGAGAACATACCGCAGAAGGCAGGGGTTGTGTTTATACTGTGGCAAAATGGGCACCTGCTAAGATCTTGTCCCGTACGTCCAGGAAACGAACACACCTAGGGTACCTTGGGGGACAGGCCCTAGGTGGTGTTCAACCGTCCCCAGGTCTGGTCACACTGAAACCCACCATACAGGTGGTACTTTCATAGGCAGAACGTTCAGTGGAGGTTCTGGCCCTGGTTGATTCCGGTGCAGCTGAATATTTTATGTATAATACCTTTGCTGAATTGCATGGGATTCCGCAGATTGAGAGAGAATCCCCTCTCGCTATTGGAGCTACTGATGGCAGACCCCTAGAACCTGCACAGGTCACCTTTGAAACAATGCCTTTATCTATGACTATTGGGGCGCTTCACAAAGAGGAACAGCAGTTCCAGCTTATCAGTTCTCCACACTACGCAGTCATTCTGGGATTTCCTTGGTTACAGCTTCATAATCCACAGTTTGATTGGCAAAAGTGTGAAATCTCTGCTTGGTCTCAGTGTTGTATGGAGCATTGTGTGTCCCACCCGGTTAAGATCCTGTGTACCTCCCCTTCACTCCCAGACGAGTATCAACAGTTCAGTGATGTATTCAGTAAGGGAGAGGCTGGCACCCTACCCCAGCACAGATCTTATGACTGCGCTATTGATTTGCCTCCGGGGGTGGTGCCCCCTAGGGGACGCACATATCCATTGTCGTGTGATGAGAACCAAGCTATGGAGGAATACATTTCTGATGCCCTTAAGAGAGGGATCATAAGGAAATCCACCACTCCAGCCAGGGCTGGATTCTTTTTTGTAAAAAAGAAAAATGGCGAACTGAGACCATGCATTGATTACAATGGCCTAAACAAGTTAATGTCTAAAAATGCTTATCCGATACCACTCATCACTGAGTTATTTGACAGGTTAAAAGGGTCCTCAATCTTTACTAAACTGGACTTACGAGCTGCTTATAACCTGATTTGGATCAGAGCTGGTGATGAGTGGAAAACTGCCTTTAACACTAGATCTGGGCACTATGAATATCTAGTGATGCCGTTTGGTCTCTGTAACGCACCCGCAGTATTTCAAGAATTAATCAATGACATCCTCAGGGATATGTTGCAGTCCTGTGTGGTTGTCTACTTGGAAGACATACTCATTCATTCTGAAAATATGTCACAACACATTAAAGACGTGTCAGAAGTGTTGCTCCTCCTACGTAAAAACAAATTGTTTTGCAAATTGAAAAATGCGAGTTTCACAAAACCAGTGTGCCATTCTTGGGGTTTGTCATTGGCAAAGAAGGTATTGCCGTGGATAAGAAACTGGCTGCAGTTTTGCAATGGCCACGGCCCAAGGGCCTTAAAGCTAGGGGACTCCATTATTAGGAGAACAGATAGGGTAATCTGTGGCTCTGATCGCGGCAACCGAATGGTTTGCTGTCTCCCGGTACCCGGGTTCGGCATGTTGCGGACAGGGTGGACAGATTATTGTGAGGGGCTGGAGAGGATCCAGCTGTCTTAGTGCATATTGGTACCAATGACAAAGTAAGAGGAAGGTGGAGAGTCCTAAAAGGTAATTTTAGGGATTTAGGCAGTAAGATTAGGAACTGGACCTCCAAGGTAGTATTCTCAGAGATACTACCTGTGCCATGCGCTATGCCAGAGAGACAGCGGGAGATTAGGGAGCTCAATGCATGGCTGAAGTCTTGGTGTAAGAAGGAGGGCTTTGGGTTTTTAGAGCACTGGGCTGATTTTGCTTTGGGGTACAATCTCTATAGCAGGGATGGATTGCACCTGAATGCAAGAGGGTCTCAGGTGCTTGGGGAGAGGATTACTAGATGGTTGGAGGAGATTTTAAACTAGGAAGGGGGGGAGGGGCCAATAAATACTGGGATAGATAGTATAGAAAGGGAAGGCAATATAGTTAATAACCAAGTGGGAGGATCTGGGGGCGGGGTTAGTACAGATGATAGGAAGAAGCATATAAACCACATCAAAACTAAATCCCAAATGGAACACAGCAGTGGCATAAATTGTATGCTTGCAAATGCCAGAAGTTTAACTGGTAAAATAGGGGAACTGGAGCTGGTAGCTGAAATTGAAAACTATGACTTGATAGGCATAACAGAAACATGGTGGGATGACACACATGATTGGTCAATCAATTTGGAGGGCTACATGTTATTTAGAAAAGATAGGTCAAACAAAAGAGGTGGTGGGGTCTGTCTGTATGTCAAACCAGCATTATTGCCTCAATTGCGGGAAAATATATGTGATGACAGTAGTGAACATGTGGAATCCCTGTGGGTTGAAATAGTCACTGGGGGTAAAACTGCCCAGAAAATATTAGTGGGTATTTGTTATAAACCACCAAACATTGGTGACCTGGAAGAATCAAAGCTATTAATACAAATAGAAAAGGCTTCTCAATTAGGGAGAACTATAATTATGGGGGATTTTAATTATACAGAAATAGACTGGAAAAACAGAACAGCTTATTCTGCTAAAAGCAGCAAGTTTCTGAACTTGTTGAATGACAATTTTTTGTCACAACTAGTGCAGACCTTAACCAGAGGGAATACATGTTTGGATTTGGTAATAACTGACAATGAAGAACTTATCTCTAACATCCAAGTTAGGGAGCACTTGGGGAATAGTGACCATAACATGGTATCTTTTGAGATTAATTCAAAAAAGCAATTTGGTATGGGTTCCACCAAAACACTGAATTTTAAAATGGCCAACTTTAGCAGATTTAATGCATCCCTTGGTCTCGTTGACTGGGATAAAATATTTTCAGGAAAAAACACAGAAGGTAAGTGGAATGCCTTCAAAATAACATTGCAAAAATACACACGTAAATTTATCCCTGTAGGAAACAAATACAAAAGAAGCAAATTAAAACCAATGTGGCTAACCAGTAAAGTAATTCATGAAATAAATAACAAGAAAGCGGCATTTAAACATTACAAAGCTGAGGGATCAGCAGAGGCATTTTCAGAATACAAAAATGTCAACAAAAATTTTAAAAAGGCTATTAAATTAGCTAGACTGGAGAATGAAAAAAATATTGCTAAGGAGAGCAAAAGCAACCCAAAAAAATTCTTTAAAGACATTAATGGCAAAAAATTAAAGTCTGATAATGTTGGGTCCTTGTTATCTGAAACGGGTGAGATGGTCAAAGGGGACAGAGAGAAGGCAGATATTTTAAATAATTTCTTTTCTTCTGTTTTTACCAAGGAAGACCCAATGGACAAGAATCTGCAAGCTACTTTTACAGAACAGTCACAGCAAGCATGGGACTGGCTAACACAAGAAAAGGTGTTAAAACAATTGAATAGTGTTAAGGTAGACAAAGCTCTGGGGCCAGATGGTATACAAACACGGGTACTTAAAGAGCTAAGCCAGACCCTGGCCAGACCATTATATTTGATTTTCAGGGATTCTTTTATTTCAGTTATGGTGCCCATGGATTGGCGTAAAGCAGATGTGGTGCCCATATTTAAAAAGGGATCAAAGTCACAGCCAGGAAATTACAGACCTGTAAGCTGGACATATGTGGTAGGGAAGCTGTTTGAAAGGTTGCTAAGGGAATATATTCAAGAATTCTGCTGGAACAGGAATATCATTAGCAATAGCCAACATGGCTTTGTGAAAGACAGGTCTTGTCAAACGAACTTGATCGCATTTTATGAAAAAGTGAGTAATAATATAGATGAGGGAGCGGCAGTTGATGTGATCTATTTAGACTTTGCCAAGGCATTTGATACAGTTCCGCACAAGAGGTTACTGTACAAATTGAATGAAATAGGCCTAGGGGAAAATGTTTGTGTGTGGATCGGAAACTGGCTGAAAGATAGAATGCAAAGAGTGGTAGCAAATGGCAAGTTCTCCAGTTGGATAAAAGTGATAAGTGGAGTACCTCAGGGATCTGTCCTGGGTCCTCTTCTTTTTAATTTGTTTATTAATGACCTCCCAGAGGGCATAGGGAGCCATGTATCAGTGTTTGCTGATGATACAAAATTAAGTAAGGTAATAAAGTCTGAACTGGATGTGTCTTCATTACAAGAGGATTTGGACAAATTGAGTAACTGGGCAGGCAAATGGCAAATGAGATTCAATATAGACACGCGCTACATTAGAAAGGCAATGGGAGATTAGGGAGTTAAATGCGTGGATAAAGACTTGGTGTAAGCAGGAGGGGTTTGGGTTCCTAGAGCACTGGTCAGTCTTTTCCCTTGGGCGCAATCTTTATAGTAGTGATGGATTGCACCTTAGTGGAAGGGGGGCCACGGTGCTGGGTGATAGGATGGTTAGAAGGCTGGAGGAGACTTTAAATTAGAAAGGGGGAGGGGAGGGAGCTGCAACACAGGCTGGGGAAGATAGTATAATTGAGGGAATGGGATTAGAGAAGGGTCATGGTGATGGAGAGGGGGAATGGGCTAGTTCATCTAATAGGGAGTTGCCATTGTTACAGCCTGATAAAAGACAAATACATCTGAAAAAGAAAGAAATCTTTAAGAATGGCAAAAAGATAAAATGTATGCATGCAAATGCTCGCAGTCTGGCTGGTAAGATGGGGGAGCTAGAAATGATTGCAGTACATGAGCAGTATGATCTGATTGGAGTGTCTGAAACCTGGTTAGATGATACGTATGACTTGGCAGTCAATCTAGAGGGTTATTCACTTTTTAGGAGTGACAGGGTTAATAAAAGGGGAGGAGGGGTATGCCTATATGTAAAGCAGGCCTTAAAACCTAGTTTAAGGGAAGATATAAATGAAGGGTCCAATGAAAAGGTAGAGGCCTTGTAGGTTGAAATACACACTGGGGGAACACATAATAAAAAGATATTGGTGGGGGTTTGCTACAAGCCACCTAATGTTGGGGAGTTGGAGGAAGCCCAACTTTTACTGCAAATGGAAAAGGCTGCTAGGTCAGCAAAGGTAATTATAATGGGAGATTTCAACTACCCTGAAATTGACTGGAGCAATATGACTTCAGACACAACAAAGGGAAATATTTTTCTAAGTATGATAAATGATAATTTTATGTCCCAACTAGTAGAGGAGCCAACTAGAAAAGATGTCTTGCTTGACCTAGTGCTCTCAAACGATTCTGACATTGTAAACAATGTGCAGGTAAGGGAACATTTGGACAGCAGTGACCACAATATTGTATCCTTTGAAGTTTGTTATGAGAAACCCAATAGCAAGAGTTTAACCAAAACATTCAATTTCAAAAAGGCTAATTTTACAAAGTTAAAAGAAGCTTTAAAGGATATCCAGTGGGATGTAATTTTCAAAGATAAAAATGCACAAGAGTCATGGAATGTATTTAAAATGCTCTTGGGCAAATATACACGTCAATATATACCATTGGGGAATAAGCACAAGAGAAGTAAAGCAAAACCAATGTGGATTAATAATGTGGTTAGCAGGGAAATGAGAAATAAAAAGCAGGCTTTTAAGGTGTTTAAGTCAAATGGGTCAGATGCATCATTTAAAAAATATAAAGAATGTAATAAAATCTGCAAACAAGCAATTAAGCTAGCTAAAATAGAAAATGAGCGAAACATTGCAAATGAGAGCAAGAAAAACCCTAAACAATTCTACAAGTATATTAACAACAAAAAAGTTAAGGTTGATATTGGTCCTCTTAAGACTGAAACAGGTGAATTGATTAGTGAGGATAAAGCTATGGCTGACACCCTAAATACGTTCTTTGCTTCAGTATATACAAAGGAAGCAGAAATGACAAGCTGTGGGCAAACAGACAAAACCATGGAATTTCCTCCAACATCTACATGGCTTACTGAGGACAAGGTCCAAAAGAGACTGGAAAGGGTTATAGTGAATAAAGCGCCTGGACCGGACGGTATACACCCAAGGGTACTTAAGGAACTTAGTTCAGTAATAGCAAAACCATTATACTTAATATTTATTGATTCGCTTTCATCAGGCATAGTGCCCTGTGATTGGAGGAAAGCTGATGTAGTTCCATTGTTTAAAAAGGGAGCAAGATCCAAACCAGGAAATTATAGACCTGTGAGCTTGACTTCCATAGTGGGTAAGATACTAGAAGGGTTATTAACTGACAGTATTCAGAACTATGTGAAGACAAACAATATCATTAGTAGGAATCAGCATGGTTTCATGAAGAACAGATCATGTCAGACTAATTTACTTGCATTTTATGAAAGAGTGAGTAGTAATTTGGACAGGGGAATTGCTGTTGATGTAGTATACTTGGATTTTGCAAAAGCCTTTGACACAGTGCCTCACAACAGGTTACTGCATAAATTAAAAGGCTTCGGTTTGGGTGGTGTTATCTGTACATGGATTGAGAACTGGTTAAATGATAGATGGCAGAGAGTTGTTGTAAATGGAACTTTTTCAAATTGGTCTAGGGTTATAAGTGGGGTGCCGCAGGGTTCAGTCCTGGGCCCAATGCTTTTTAATTTGTTTATTAATGATCTAGAAGTGGGAATTGAAAGTAGCATCTCAATCTTTGCTGATGACACTAAGCTATGTAAGGAAATACATACAGAGCTCGATGTTTTTTCCCTACAGAAGGATTTAGATAAACTAAGTGAATGGGCAGAAAAGTGGCAGATGTCATTTAATGTAGATAAATGTAAGGTTATGCATTTGGGTTGTAGAAACAAACTTGCTGCATATACTCTAAATGGGAAACAACTTGGGAAATCCTCATTAGAGAAAGATTTAGGTGTACTGATAGACAATAGTCTTCACAGCAGTGTGCAGAGTCACTCAGCTGCTGCAAGAGCAAATAGAGTACTAGCCTGCATAAAAAGAGGTGTAGAAGCAAGGGATGCTAATATTATCCTACCTCTGTATAAATCCTTGGTTAGGCCTCATCTAGAATATGGAGTACAATTTTGGGCGCCTGTTCTAAAAAAAGACATTACTGAACTGGAAAAGGTGCAGAGACGTGCAACAAAACTGATAAAGGGATTGGAGGATCTGAGTTACAAAGAGAGACTAGCCAAACTGAGTTTGTTTACATTAGAAAAGAGACTTCTAAGGGGTGATATGATTACCATTTACAAATACATTCAAGGTCAATACAAATAACTATCCAATGAATTATTTATGCAAAGACCTGAGCTAAGAACAAGAGGTCATCCATTAAGACTTGAGGAAAGGCGCTTTCGACTAAAACACAGGCAGGGATTCTTTACAGTAAGGGCGGTAAGGCTATGGAATTCTTTGCCTCGGGATGTTGTGCTTGCAGATAATGTAACTGCATTCAAAAAAGCAATGGATGCCTATCTAGCACAGAACAATATTGACAGTTATGACAGATGGCTTCAAAGCAAATAGGATATTGAGCCGGGGAACTATTTGACACACACACACTCACACACCTACACTGGAAATTGCTCCAGAGGGCTTTTTTGTTGCCTTCCTCTGGATCAACAGGAGTGTTATTGGCATGGGCTGGACTTGATGGACGCATGTCTTTTTTCAGCCTTATCTACTATGTTACTATGTTAAGTGTAAAGTTATGCATTTTGGGTATAATAATAAAAATGCAACATATAGTTTAAATGGTGTTTCTCAGGAGAAGTCTACTAATGAAAAGGATTTGGGAGTAATGGTAGACAATAGACTTAGCTGTAGCGTGCAGTGCCAGCTGGCAGCTGCAAAGGCCAATAAGATATTGGCATGTATTAAAAGGGGTATTGACTCAAGGGAGGAAGATATAATTATGCCTCTTTACAGGTCCATGGTAAGACCCCACCTAGAATAAGCTGTTCAATTCTGGACGCGCTTTCTGAAAAGGGACATTATGGAACTAGAGAGAGTGCAGAGGAGGGCTACAAAACTAGTAAGGGGAATGGAAAGTTTTAGTTATGAAGAGAGGCTAGAAAAATTTAACTTGTACACACTAGAGAAACGGCATCTTAGAGGGGATATGATAACACTATATATGTTCAAGGCCCATATAAAGGGCTCTCCAAAGACCTGTTCATTAACAGAACAGTACACAGGACAAGGGGCCACCCGCTTAGACTTGAGGAAAGGAGATTTAATCTACAACAGCGGAAAGGTTTCTTTACAGTAAGGACAATAAAGGTATGGAATTCACTTCCTGAGGAGGTGGTGCTATCAAATACATTAGATGCCTTTAAAAGGGGCCTGGATACTTATTTAAAAGAGCATAACATAGAGGGCTATGTACGCTAGTAGTGGGATTAATATTTAGTTAGGAACAGGAATAGGAAAAGGGTTGAACTAGATGGACAAAAGTCTTTTTTCAACCTAAATTACTATGTAACTATGTTACTATGTTATTGAGCGATTTTTGGGTTTCGCTAATTATTATAGGAAGTTTATTAAGAACTTTTCTACAATTGTTAAACCATTGTCTGACCTTATGCACAAGGGTGCTAACCCATCCCAATGGTCGGCGGCAGCAGAGGATGCCTTTGAGAAATTGAAATCCGATTTTTTTAACGCTACTGTGTTATCCCACCCCAACCCATCTCTCCCGTTCACTTTGGAGGTTGATGCCTCAGAGACTGGGGTTGGGGCAGTACTTTCTCAACGACCTGTCAAAGGAGGAATTCTCAGACCTTGTGGGTTTTTCTCCAAAAAGTTGTCAGTGGCACAAAGTCATTATGAGCCATTATTCAGGGCCATTATTCTTGCCCTGAAGGAATGGCCCCACCTACTAGAGGGCACAAAAAATCCAGTATTAATTCTGACTGACCACAAAAACTTCACCTATCTCTCTGAGGCTAAAAGATTGTCCTCACGCCAGGCCATGTGGGCACTGTTTCTTTCTCGATTCAATTTTATTGTATCTTACTTGCCGGGGTCCAAGAATGTTAGGGTTGATGCCCTGTCGAGACAATTTGAGCCTGAAACTGACAGAGACGAGGTTCCAGCTCCTATTATACAGCTTGATCGTATATTGGCTACTCTATGCACTAGTATCACTTAACCACTAGGGGAAGAGATATTGGCCTCCCAGGCTACTGCTCCCCCAGAAACCCTAGTGGGCCAGTGTTTCGTTGATGAGCCATTTTGCACTCGATTGCTTGAGACATATCATTCCTCTAAAGCTGCAGGTCATATTGGTAGAGATCAATTGATATGATCTCTCTCACAAGTCTTTTGGTGGCTCTCCTTGGGGGCAGATTGTGCTGAGTTTACGAATGCCTGTGCCACCTGTGCCCATGCCAAGACCCCTAGACACCTCCCTGTGGGCCTACTTCAGCCGGTACCTAATGGTGAACGTCCCTGGTCCCACGTTTCCATTGATTTCATGGGAGAATTGCCAGTGTCTAGAGGGTATTCCTTTATACTTTTGGTGGTGGACAGGTTTTCTAAAATGGCTCATTTCGTGCCCCTCCGTGGCCTTCCCTCTGCCAAAGAATTAGCGGTGGTTTTTGCTAAGGAAGTATTTCAGTTGCATGGAGTACCCAGAGTGCTGGTGTCTGATCGGGGGAGCCAGTTTGTATCCAGATTTTGGAGGGCATTTTGTGAACAGATGGGCATCCAATTGTCCTTTTCCTCTGCTTACCATCCCCAGACCAATGGGGCCGCTGATCATGCCACTCAAGGATTGGAGCAATTCTTGCGTTGTTTCATTACTGACCATCATGATTATTGGGCTGACCTGTTGCCCTGGGCAGAGTTCGCCAGGAATTGTGCAGTTAACTCTTCATCCGGGGGCTCCCCGTTTCTAATTAATTATGGGTTCCTGCCTTGTCTGCTCCCGGATTCATTTCAGTCACAGCAGATTCCAGCTCTGGACGAGCATATTGAGCAACTCCGCTCCACATGGGCACAGTTTCAGAGGGCACTCAGTCAGTCCTTCCAGAGCCATCAGTGCCATGCTAATCGTAGACGACTACCAGCGGTTTCCTTCCAGGTTGGGGACAGAGTGTGGCTTTCCTCCAGAAACCTCAAACTACATGTCCCGTCTAATAAATTGGCTCCTCGATTCATTCGTCCATATAGGGTGATTCGCAAGATCGACCCTGTCTCGTATGCTTTGGACATTCCTGCTTCCATGCGTATTCATAATGTGTTCCATGTGTCTCTCCTCAAACCTCTTGTATGCAACCGTTATACTACCAACCTTGTGGAGCCAGGGCCTATAGAGGTTGAAGGTCAGGAGGAGTATGAAGTTCAGAATATCATTGATTCCTGCAGACTTAGAGGAAAAGTGCAGTATTTGGTACATTGGAAGAGTTATGGTCCTGAAGAACGATCCTGGGTAGACAGTAAGGGCCTTCATGCTCCCAAATTACTGCAAATTTTCCATTCTAAATACCCTCAGAAACCGGGGGCCCCCTTCTAGGAGAGGGGGTCTTTGAGAGGGGGGGTACTATCACGGTGCCCGTGATTGCTGCATTTCCTTGTCAGTTACCTGTAGGGGGCTCTCCATTGGCTGCCTGCCTTCAGCCAGCCCTGTGTTGCCTATTTAAACTGAGCTTGGGCACCCTTTGGTTGCCCTTTCGTGTTGTCTCTATGCTACCTGCACTTGCATTGGATTCCTGAGCTTCCTGGGCCATTTCTCTGTTCCTGCTCGTCAGAGATTGCCTGAGTTCCTGTTCACCAGCTTCCTTGGTTCCAGCATCTGTTCCTGATCCATTTGGGGTTGCTGTCTCTACTGCTGTTTCCTGCTGCCATTCCTGATCCGGTTGACTGCCTGCAGATCTGTTTCCTGTCCTTCAACGGCTGTGTTCCTGCTCCTGGATTGCCTGCAGTGTGCCCCTCTCCTCCAGTCGCTCTGGCGACATTTTCATTCACTTGTGTTTCACTCTCCAGTACATGGGTACTGGTTCGCTCCACATACAACCGGCTGCTGTTGCACCGATAGAGTTCTAGGCTTACTCCAGTATGCGGGTACTGGTTCGCTCCATGTATACCCGGCTGCTCGTTGTCATCTGACAGCACCGGTGGTGTTTGAGGTTTCTCCAGTACGCGGGTACTGGTTCGCTCCACATACAACCGGCTGCTGTTGCACCGGTAGAGTTCTAGGTTTCACCAGTACGCGGGTACTGGTTCGCTCCATGTATAACCGGCTGCTTACTATCATCTGACAGCACCGGTGGTGTACTAGATACTCCAGTACGCGGGTACTGGTTCGCTCCATGTATAACCGGCTGCTCGTTGTCATCTGACAGCACCGGTGGTGTTCGAGGTTTCTCCACTACGCGGGTACTGGTTCGCTCCACGTACAACCGGCTGCTGTTGCACCGGTAGAGTTCTAGGTTTCTCCAGTACGCGGGTACTGGTTCGCTCCATGTATAACCGGCTGCTTACTATCATCTGACAGCACCGGTGGTGTACTAGATACTCCAGTACGCGGATACTGGTTCGCTCCATGTATAACCGGCTGCTTAATATCATCTGACAGCACCGGTGGTGCAGAACGGGTAGTTAGACAAGCCAAGATATGCACAAACACTAGCTGACTGCACTGGACACCACGAAAGGGCAAGTGAGTTAGTGTCCAGGCAGCTTAAGTACTCTAAGCTCCACCCCAGGAAGGTGGAGCACTGTCACTTTAAGGCTGTACACGTCACACAAAGAATCCCCCAGTGACGCGCGCCTGACTCAGCTGGCCAGCAGAGGGAGCCAGAGCAATGCAGACTACACGCACCAGCACAGGAAGCTGCATCCGGAACGCTACGGGGACTGGCTGCCGAACGGGGCACAGAGCAACCGGTTCTCAGAAGGTAAGCATGAACGCTTACACCTGGGAACGACGGAGGAAGGCAACGCGGTCCCTTCTTAGCTTCTGTTACACTCATTTCATGTTTACCTAGCCATTGTATAACCCTAATATAATTAGCCCTCGCATTGTTTCCGCTGGCCCTGTCTCTCCTTACCCATTGTCCCATGGTTTAGCAGAGTTTTGTATAAGAATGAGCGGTTCTCCAAAATAAAGTTGCTCATGCTTTTCCTCCAAACTGGTCCTGTCTAGTTATTGGGGACCGCATCTACAACAGCTGGATGTTGGGAGGATGACAAAGTTGCCCTGATGGTGGTGCCGACCTAGGATACCAAGATACCCATCACAGTGTTTTACAGCAAGAAGACAGGGGATACAAGAGAAGAAAGAAGACAGAAGATAGAAGAAAGAATGGTGATAGAAGGAGACAGACAGTGAATGACAGGTAAGTGTTACACAGATTATTTAATGATCAGTGTTTTTTTTCCTTTGAAGTTCCCAAAACTGCCGATATGTATCGGCATTTTGGGAACTTAATGCACAAGACGAACTTTGGACACAACGCCAGTTTTGTGTCCTAACGTCTGTTGTGCTTAATGCTGGTAGTACATTTGAATACCGACCAAGTCATTTTATTTTGTTGGTCAGTATCCATTTTGACCTACCGGCATTTTTCACTCCAACATTTTGATTGAGCCCTTAATCCCCACAGGCAACGACATTCCCCTTTTGCTAGTATATATTTATATATATCTATATATATATAGTATATTTTGTAATGTCTGTATCTTTGTATTCTTCTAGAAAATTTAGTCAAATTGAGTCACCATGTCATTCAGTCGCTGTAATCTGAAAGCCTCTTGCTTGAAAGCCAGATTAATTTACTAAAAGAAAACGAAGATACAAACATTGCAGAAGATACTATTATTATTTTTTATTTATATACAGCGCCAACTAAATCCGCAGCGCTGTATATAACATTACGTTGAACAATCCTATGTATATTTATATTTTGACATTACTATCTATTTAAATATATTCCAGCTACTACTTTAGTGCATTAGTATTTCCATCCTTTGAGTGCCAAAAGGTGTGTGTACACAGCATTGTTAACACATTTGCTGCTGATGTTACAGTCCCTGCCTGCAACAAAGGACATGACATATTCAAAGGAATTTTGTGCTCTCATTTTAATAGCTGTAGAAGTGCTCTTCCAACATGCAGTTTTCTTTCTTTATCACATGGAAAATCTAAAAATAAAGAGTACAGAGTCTCTTATCAGGCAGGACAAAATCCCCAGGGACCAGTAATGCATTTCTAGGAAGTGGAACAGAACATGGACCGATAACAGTGGAATGTGAGGGGGTGTAAAAGCTGTGATCACAACATTACTACAAAGAAGATCTAAGTTAAAGCTCACTCTCTAATTACCTGTTTTATTGCCAGGGGAATGAGGTAGGGAGTAACGTTTGTATATAGTTTGTAACTGCTATATACTGAACACCAGCAACTGCTGATGTATACTGCAATACATCCAGAGGAAGAAACACTAACAGCCAGTAAAACACACACACAGACACACACACATTATTTTTATTATTATTATTTATATAGAGCCAACTAATTCCACAGTGCTGTACAATTGGGAATAGACATAGAGAGGTATTAACTAGAACAATTAGATGTGGAGAACAGAAGGATCAGAGGCCCTGCTCCCGAGATCTTACTTGTTATTATTTTTTATTTATATAGCGCCAACAGTTACACACACATAAACATAAACACACACACACCTGCACTGATTAGTTATGCAGCTACACATAAAAACAGACACACACCAGTTAGTTATGCTGTTACACATACACACACTGTTTAGTTATGCAGTTACACACACACACACGCTTACACACACTGAGTAATTATGCGGTCATATACACACACACACACACACACACACATACTGATTAGTTATGCAGTTACATACACACACATGTACACACACTGATTAGTTATGCAGTTACATACACACACATGTACACACACTGATTAGTTATGCAGTTACACACACTGATTAGTTATGCAGTTACATACACACACATGTACACACACTGATTAGTTATGCAGTTATACAAACACACACATACACACACTGATTAGTTATGCAGTTACACACACACTAATTAGTTATGCAGTTACATACACACACATCTACACACACTGATTAGTTATGCAGTTACATGCATACACACTCACTGATGAGTATATAGGAATAATATCTAAGAAAAGAACTACTTTTGTGTTCCGTGCCTACCTAGAGCTTGTGTACAAAGCTCTTTATAAGAAAAAATTGCCAGTTTGAGTGAGTTACACAAAAGGAAGTGGTTCCTCTCCTCCCTCTTCTATTAGATGGTCAAAGGGGACAGAGAGAAGGCAGATATTTTAAATAATTTCTTTTCTTCTGTTTTTACCAAGGAAGACCCAATGGACAAGAATCTGCAAGCTACTTTTACAGAACAGTCACAGCAAGCATGGGACTGGCTAACACAAGAAAAGGTGTTAAAACAATTGAATAGTGTTAAGGTAGACAAAGCTCTGGGGCCAGATGGTATACACCCACGAGTACTTAAAGAGCTTAGCCAGACCCTGGCCAGACCATTATATTTGATTTTCAGGGATTCTTTTATTTCAGGTATGGTGCCCATGGATTGGCGGAAAGCAGATGTGGTGCCCATATTTAAAAAGGGATCAAAGTCACAGCCAGGAAATTACAGACCTGTAAGCTTGATATATGTGGTAGGGAAGCTGTTTGAAAGGTTGCTAAGGGAATATATTCAAGAATTCTGCTGGAACAGGAATATCATTAGCAATAGCCAACATGGCTTTGTGAAAGACAGGTCTTGTCAAACGAACTTGATCGCATTTTATGAAAAAGTGAGTAATAATATAGATGAGGGAGCGGCAGTTGACGTGATCTATTTAGACTTTGCCAAGGCATTTGATACAGTTCCGCACAAGAGGTTACTGTACAAATTGAATGAAATAGGCCTAGGGGAAAAAGTTTGTGTGTGGATCGGAAATTGGCTGAAAGATAGAATGCAAAGAGTGGTAGTAAATGGCAAGTTCTCCAGTTGGATAAAAGTGATAAGTGGAGTACCTCAGGGATCTGTCCTGGGTCCTCTTCTTTTTAATTTGTTTATTAATGACCTCCCAGAGGGCATAGGGAGCCATGTATCAGTGTTTGAGTAATGGTAGACAATAGACTTAGCTGTAGCGTGCAGTGCCAGCTGGCAGCTGCAAAGGCCAATAAGATATTGGCATGTATTAAAAGGGGTATTGACTCAAGGGAGGAAGATATAATTATGCCTCTTTACAGGTCCATGGTAAGACCCCACCTAGAATAAGCTGTTCAATTCTGGACGCGCTTTCTGAAAAGGGACATTATGGAACTAGAGAAAGTGCAGAGGAGGGCTACAAAACTAGTAAGGGGAATGGAAAGTTTTAGTTATGAAGAGAGGCTAGAAAAATTAAACTTGTACACACTAGAGAAACGGCGTCTTAGAGGGGATATGATAACACTATATACGTATTTTCAAGGTCCATATAAAGGGCTCTCCAAAGACCTGTTCATTAACAGAACAGTACACAGGACAAGGGGCCACCCGCTTAGACTTGAGGAAAGGAGATTTAATCTACAACAGCGGAAGGGTTTCTTTACAGTAAGGACAATAAAGGTATGGAATTCACTTCCTGAGGAGGTGGTGCTATCAAATACATTAGATGCCTTTAAAAGGGGCCTGGATACTTATTTAAAAGAGCATAACATAGAGGGCTATGTACGTTAGTATTGGGATTAATATTTAGTTAGGGCTTGTTGATCCAGGGAGAAATCTCTTCTTTTGGATCAACGATGGTAAACAGGAATAGAAAAAGGGTTGAACTAGATGGACGCAAGTCTTTTTTCAACCTAAATTACTATGTTACAAGCACTAAAGGGCTGATAGAAAATCAAGTCCTAATTCTTACCTCTGCTATAAGATGACCTTATTGCTAAAGATTTATTAAGGGCTATTACTATGTTTTGCAGAAGAATACATTTTTATTATTTAATAGAATTTGCATGAAGGGCCAGATTGGTCATGCCTGAAATAGTCTCTGGGTCTTAGGTTGAACATCCTTGTTCTACACTATTCAGTAGGGATTGATTTGGAGAGGATCAGAACACAGTTTATATGATATATCACTGACACATACACAAAAATGTAAAATGCCCATTAATCTAAACGGGGCTTTTAACTCCATGAATTCTAGAAGGATCTCCAATGCAGTGTGAAGCAACTCTGACTACATCACTGACTAAAGCACAATTGCAGTGGTAAATGTATATACACACTGTTATGCACAGAAACAATGATGCATTTAGTATTATTACTATCATTATTATTTTTGTATAAAGCACCAATTTATTCAGTGCTGTACAATAGGGAATAGAAATGCAGAAATATAAAACAGAACTCATATAACACAGAACACATAAGGATCATAGGGCCCTGCTCATGAGAGTGTACAATCTATAGGAAGGTAGCTTGGGACACAGAAAGTGTAAATGCTACAGGATATAAGTGCCTCCTGCCAACCAGTGGTTGGGAGACATACATGCTTTTCAGTGCAGTCATCCCCAGATAAGCGGTGGGACTGTTCATGTAGTGGGACTGTTACTAAGGTAGAACTCTCTAGCTAGCTTTCATAAAGACTTAAAACCAGACTTTAAAACTGACACTCTGTTTCAACGTAGTTGCTTTACACATACAAAGTCCACAGATTCAGTCAAGGACACTTCCTTTACTTTACTGTTACAACTTTAATGTGTCTGCACTAACTGCATGAGTCCCTTTTCTCTTTGTATCTTCTGCCTCCAGGGGTAAATCTGCATCCACAGTCTTCCTTGTAGCTCCCGTGTTGCATTGTTTGTGCTTTCCCTGGAAACTGCTGATTTCATCTTGTGGTTCCACGTATATTGCTACATACACTGCTGCAGGTAAGAGCAGTGAAAAACTGAAATACTTCTGGGAAAAACCAAATGCACCATAGGGGATAAATACAAATTAAAATACATGTAAATGGTTTTTTTAACCCCCTGAATGCTAATTAGGGCTCCAACATATTCCTTCACAATGTATTGAAAACATCTCTTATTCATTGAGTTTAAAGCTCCTTTTACATTAATAGCATTTTTTGAAATGTTTATTTGTTCCTATGATGCAGTTAGTTTACACCAGAATTAATCTAGTTCTACTTAGTATATCAGGCTCAGTGATACACTGACTAGTGTTGAGCGAGCGTGCTCGGCCGATGCTCGGATCGGCTCGAGCATCGCTCTGCTCGGCACATGGCGGTACTCGCCGAGTACCGCCATGTGCTCGCCCGCCATGTTCGGGTGGCGGGGATCTGTGCCGGAAGAGGCACAGATCTGAAGACGCTCCGCTGGACCACCAGGGACTGGAGGTACGGGGGCATTGCGGAGATGAAGGGGGCATTGCGGAGATGAAGGGGGACATTGTGGAAGAGGGGCATAGCGGAGATGAAGGGGGACATTGTGGAAGAGGGGCATAGACTCTATGCCCCTCTTCCACAATGTCCCCCTTCATCTCCTCTATGCCCCTCTTCCACAATGTCCCCCTTCATCTCCGCTATGCCCCTCTTCCACAATGTCCCCCTTCATCTCCTCTATGGCATAGAGGAGATGAAGGGGGACATTGTGGAAGAGGGGCATAGCGGAGATGAAGGGGGACATTGTGGAAGAGGGGCATAGCGGAGATGAAGGGGGACATTGTGGAAGAGGGGCATAGCGGAGATGAAGGGGGACATTGCGGAGATGAAGGGGGCATTCGGAGATGAAGGGGGCATAGCGGAGATGAAGGGGGGCATTGACCAGGCACCCTCCCCTCATCAGAGCAGGGGGTGCCTGGTGTAATGCTCGTGTCGCCCCATTCATTTCAATGGGGCTCGGGTGCTCGGCCGAGCACTCGAGCCTCAGGGGGTGCTCGGTCAGAGCACCCGAGCACCCGAGCATCGGGGTGCTCGCTCAACACTAACACTGACACAAGACTGGAGGAAGATGCACTACAATTCTATAATGGCTTAGCATGGATCTGTGTTAAAGGCACATCACCAATATGCACTAACATGTCTTCGCCATCACATCTCATTCAGGCATCGATTCAACTGTGTCTGGTAAAACTGCCATTAAAGGGATGTAATACTTGAAAATAAGTTAATTTTATATTGTAGCCCTTAAAAAAACATGAAAAATGATATAAGTCTTATCTCTCAAACCTTTATGGTTTGGGAGATATTCAGAAGTAAAGTTTCCCCTGGAGTGACGTCATTGCTCCACCCTTCAGATTTGGAATCCAGTCCCGGGACCAGCTGTGCCTCTCCAGAAGTGCTGAGATCCCCATCTTTAAAAAGAATTTCTTAATTGGAATGGTCTACAAAGTGTGCTTTCAAGCCAGGCACACTTTGTAGACAGTTCCAATTAAGTAGTTCTTTTCAAAGATCGTGATCTCGGCACTGCTAAAGAGCTGCCGGTTGCTCTGTGGACCGAAGCCCAAATCTGTCCACTAGATGGCAGACTTGGCTGAAACAGCCAGGAAAAGAAAACTTTATATTACATGTAAATATCTCCCAAACCATAAAGGTTTGGGAGATAAGACATATCATTTTTCATGTTTTTTTAAGGGCTACAATATAAAATAAAATTATTTTCAAGTATTACTATCCCTTTAAGGCAAAAAAGGCCAGCATTCAGTAACAATATATGAATTAAGTCAAATTCAGTATGTTAGCAAAAAGCCAATGACCTCTTGTCCCAATGCCAATGAAGAGACAAGATTGGATAAGAAGTAAACAGGAATCTGTTCTTTATTCAAATAGAGAGAGAACAGCACACATTAGCATGACAATTAGTGTTGAGCGAGCACCACGATGCTCGGGTGCTCGGGTGCTCTGACCGAGCACCCCCTGAGGCTCGAGTGCTCGGCCGAGCACCCGAGCCCCATTGGAATGAATGGGGCAACACCAGGCACCCCCTGCTCTGATGAGGGGAGGGTGCCTGGTCAATGCCCCCTTCATCTCCGCTATGCCCCCTTCATCTCAGAATGCCCCCTTCAGCTCCGCAATGTCCCCCTTCAGCTCCGTTATGCCCCTCTTCCACAATGTGCCCCTTCATCTCCGCTATGCCCCTCTTCCACAATGTGCCCCTTCATCTCCGCTATGCCCCTCTTCCACAATGTCCCCCTTCATCTCCTCTATGCCATAGACATTGTGGAAGGGGGGCATAGCGGAGATGAAGGGGCACATTGTGGAAGAGGGGCATAGCGGAGATGAAGGGGCACATTGTGGAAGACGGGCATAGCGGAGATGAAGGGGGACATTGTGGAAGAGGGGCATAGAGTCTATGCCCCTCTTCCACAATGTCCCCCTTCATCTCCGCAATGCCCCCTTCATCTCCGCAATGCCCCCGTACCTCCAGTCCCTGGTGGTCCAGCGGAGCTTCTTCGGATCTGTGCCTCTTCCGGCACAGATCCCCGCCACCCGAACATGTCGGGCGAGCACATGGCGGTACTCGACGAGTACCGCCATGTGCCGAGCAGAGCGATGCTCGAGCCGATCCGAGCATCGGCCGAGCACGCTCGCTCATCACTAATGACAATAAAACTGTTCTATTCTGAAAATCATAGCCAGAGGGGCCATCTAATATACTAATACCATAATCTGGAGCAAAAAGATGATTGGTTTAACACAAAATAAGAATTGCAAAAATTACATATTCAGTAAATTACAAGCATGGCATATTTTGTAGTCCAATAGTAAAGCATTAATATTACTCCTCCACCCAAATAGTATAATCAATCTCTACTCCCTATTAGAATTACAAGCCTTGCATATTTGGTAATAACAAAATACTAGTTCTCAGCACATACTAAACACTATGATTTAACCTAACTTAGCAAAAATATCTTATCAACATATGTGAAGGGAGAGGGGAAAGAATGAGCTGTAAGTTTCTCTACTTATCAATATGTGTGCAGGAAGGGGGGGGGAGAAAGAGTGACATAGGTATTCTGTTGGAGACCACAAACATGTGCAGATAACAGAATACAGAACTGTGAGTTTCTGCTGTCTCTGCAGGTGCTGTGGTTAACCCTTCCCTTGCTGTATTGTGTGATGCATTTTATGTTAACCCTTGATATTTGATAACAAATATGTAGTCTACAAGAATGGCTAACAAGCATAGGACAAACAAATAAACGTAACTCAAAAACTTGCAATGCACCATTTTTTACATCACCGTGTGTCCCTATCAGCCAATAATTAACATACTTCGTTATCTAGTAACCCTGATTGTTGTCAAGACAACTTCAATTTCACAGCCAATCACAACACACCAAAGTCTCAAGTACATTCAAATACATTTATATACCCAAATTAACTGTCATACCTTATTTCTGTTTTGAGATTTGGAGAGCTAGAGCAGAGGACTCAGTAGCGGAGGATAACAATAGAGCGAGAGAGGAACATTTATTTGGGCGAGATTGTAGGAATTGGGAGAGAAGAGAATTACACTAATAGTGACACATAATACAATATTTGCCATACATGCAAACAAACACACATATATCTTTTTTGTTTAAAACACATTGCACAGCTTCATCTTTTATTTTGACAGTGTGAATCAGTGAGTAACAGAGACTGGCAGAGAGTGTAACTGAGTGTGTCTGGAGAGGAGCAGGACAGGAGGAAGGAGAGCAGGGCATCCCTGGTCAGGGAAGCAATGGGAGAGGGAGATCAGTTGGGCAGAGTGGGACCCGACTTCAGAGAGGCACACAGAGGCCAGGGACAGTTGTGACAACAGTAAACTTTCCCAGAATAAATGAATGAATGTATGAATGAATATGTTTATTTATATAGCTCCACAAGTGTATGCAGTGCTTTACAATTTAAGGGTTTAGACAATACAGGGTTATAAGTGCTGTGCAAAGTGAAACACTGGAAGTGACGTCCATGCCCAAAAGCTTACAATCTAAAGTGGTAATGGGAGACATACAGAGTACATGAGGGTCAAGTGTTGTATACAGTGCCAGAGTTCCAATTAGGATAGGGGACATAAATTAAATAATATACAAAGTGAGTGCCATGTAACTGTAACGGTTTGTTTGACACACAGACACAGTGGTTTAGAATAAAACACAGTTTTATTAAAATAAATAACCCTCACAGGTCCTGTAGTATATCAGCAGAATAGTACAGACGTACGACAGGTTATAGATACATAGGCCTACACAGGTCCAGCATAAACAATAAGTCCACAATAGTCTATACTGACACAGGTCAGGCAGAGTGATGGATTCCCAGGAGCAAGGTCTTGCATGGGTTAATGATCTTCAGAGTGTAAACAGTTCCATGTGCAGAGAGGTCAGTGATGGGACTCCTTCATATAAACAGCTGTGGAAATCGTAATGCCAAAAGCCAGATAAGCAGAACTAGCATGATATACGAAGAAGGAAGAGCGCAAACCACCAAGCCAATATTCAATGTTGATATCAATATGGACTCAATATTATACTCACAATTGGAAGTTCAAATAGCTGGTACTCCAAAACCAGCTATAGCAAACGGGGAATATGGACTGCCCCGTTACAGTCAAACAATCTCAGCAAAAAAACTCAGGATCCTCCAAAATATTACATATAATTTATTAAAATATATCAATAATATGCCATATTCTAAAAGAATTAAATCAGCCAAAAAAAAATATTTTGACTTATATATTGTAACGCGTTTCAGGGACTAGCCCCTTTATCAAACAATAATGGCAAAAATATAATATAAAATAGTAAGCGGTCAATCACCCACCTGTGACTCACATACCCTTTAAATATACTGACTCAATTGTCCCCGTCGGTCAAACCCCGCGAAACGGAGGAAGACAGAACGTCAAATCTCAAATCTCGCGAGATCATCAACATCTCACGAGAAATCTTCACCAATCGAATATCTAAACTCGTCACCTCCCAGGACAAAAAGTGAGGAAGGGATACACAGCCAATAAAAGTCTCTAATACACCGCATGACCATACGATCTTATAAACAAACTCCTACAAATGAGGAAGTCAATAAGCGTTCCAAAGCAGTGAAACGCAAACAAACTTTATTTATAAATACAACACAAAAGGGTATATGAGCCAGAGATAGGAGACGAACCCTCTGCATACAAATCAAGGATCCTGAAACATAAATAACAAATTAATATAAAAAATGAGAAAATAATGATAATAGATATAACAAAGAATGAAATAATAACTAAATAATAATGAATAATGAATAATGGAAATAATAATAATAAAAATAAAAATAAAATAAAAATAAAAAATAAACAATATATATAAAAAAAATATACATAGTATATTAAATACTAAAAAATAATAAGTCAAAAATAATTAATCAAAAATAATAATAAACATAATATATTAACATGGAACTCTATATACTCACAGAACATATATAAATCCACAGGAAATATTAAAACATAAAAAATTAAGGTATCCAGAGAAATCAAGAGAATTACACATATATATACACACACACACCCAATTTATAATTGATAAATAATTAAAGTGATATGTTATTAATCTAGCATGTTTTTAAACTAGCATGAGCTGTTTAGGCAATACTGGGAACAGCGACACGTGAGGTGCTGCCGTAGCAGTAACAGAGACAACACTTGCACACTGCTGAAGTCTAACGGAGGCAACTGGTGGCTCAACAGCCTGAGTGGTAAAGGAGGCAGACACTTGCTCTGAGCAGAGGCAATAACGGAGACTAGGCCCAAGGTAAACTGCAGGAGCAGTAACGGAGACAACACTTGCCCTCTGCACAAGTATAACCGGAGTCAACTGGTGGCTCAACAGCCGGAGTGGTAACGGAGGCAGACACTTGCTCTGAGCAGAGGCAATAACTGAGACTAGGCCCAAGGTAAACTGCCGTAGCAGTAACGGAGACAGCATTTGCACTCTGCACAAGTATAACCGGAGGCAACCGGTGGCTCAACAGCCGGAGTGGTAACGGAGGCAGACACTTGCTCTGAGCAGAGGCAATAACGGAGAATAGGCCCAAGGTAAACTGCTGTAGCAGTAACGGAGACAAAACTTGCACTCTGCACAAGTATAACCAGAGGCAACCGGTGACTCAACTGCCGGAGTGGTAACGGAGGCAGACACTTACTCTGAGCAGAGGCAATAACAGAGACTAGGCCCAAGGTAAACTGCCGTAGCAGTAACGGAGACAACACTTGCACACTGCACAAGTATAACGGAGGAAACCGGTGACTCAACTGCTGGAGCAGTAACGGAGACTGGCCGCTGATACTCAGCACAAGGAAATAACCCAATTGCCAGACAGTCAGAATGTCGCTAGGCAACACAGCATAGGAACGCCAACCAAGCTGGGTTGATACATGGAGCAGGAACATCAGCCAAGCCGGGTCGGATAACGGAGCAGGAACGTCAGCCAAGCCGGGTCAAATCACGGAGCAGGAACGTCAGCCAATCCGGGTCAGAGTCACAGAGCAGGAACGTCAGCCAAGCCGGGTCGAATCACGGAGCAGGAACGTCAGAAGAATAGTCAGGCAATCTGGGTCGGTACACAAGGGTAGCAGACAATATGCAGAGTAGTCAGGCAGGCCGAGTCGGTACACTGGGAAACACTGAGCAGAAATAAGCACTGGCACAGGAACACCACGAAAGGGCACCCTCCAGTGCCCCTAGCCCAGTATATAAAGGTCATACTGGGCGGGACTAACACACGGTAGCCAATGGGAGCAAGGCACAGACTAGACTGACAGACAAAAAAATAAAAAGAGCACGGGCACCGTGATAGTAACATGTTTAAGTTTTGTTAAGAAAGTGTAGTTTCAATTGTGATTTGAAGACCATAAGAGAGGTGCAGTGGCGCAGAGTGGGAGGTAGAGCATTCCATAGATAAGGCACAATGAGAGAAAAAGGTTTGATAGGTGAGAAGGATGTAGACACAAAGGAGCTGAGAGAAGATTGTTATTGGCTGATCGTAGGTGGTGGGATGGGGTATAGCGGGAGATTAGAGTGGAAATGTAGGAAGGGGTTGAGGTGAGAAGAGTTTTGAATGAGAGAAGCAGAATTTTGTAAGAGATCTGAAGTTTTATAGGCAGCCACTGGAGAGATTTGAGGAGGAGTGGTGCAGGAAAAAACCTAGGTGACAATAGGATAATTTGTGCTGCAGCATTCTGTATGGATTGAAGAGGATGGAGATGGGATGCAGGAAGGCCAGAGAGAAGAAGGTTACAGTAGTCCATGCGGAAAATGATGAGTGCTTGTGTGAGAATTTTGGCTGTGGAAGAGCAAAGGAAAGGACGAATTTTAGCAATGTTATGCAAGTGAAAGCGGCAAGATTTAGCAATGGCGTTTATATAAGGAGAGAATGAGAGAGATATATCAATTATCACCCCTAGGCACTGTGCTTCTGATACCGGATTTATGGTAGTGCCATTCACAGTCACCTGGAAGGACACTAGTGGGCCAGACCTGGGTGAGATGAGTAATAGTTCTGTTTTAGACATATTGAGCTTGAGAGGCAACCTGTGACTTTAGATTGAATATCAGTTGAGGTGCAGATAAATAAAGCTGTGTGTCATCTGCATAGAGGTGATATTTGAGACCAAAGGAGTTAATAAGATCGCCAAGTGTTATTGTGTAAAGAGAAAACAGAAGCGGTCGTAGAACAGAGCCTTGAGGAACACCAACAAAGAGGTGGACAGGAGATGATGATGAGGTGGCAGAGGAGACACTGAAGGATCGGTTAGTTAGTTATGAGGATAGCCAGTCTAGTGCTAAGAATTTGGAGGAGAAGTGCATGATCAACAGTGTCAAAAGCAGCGGAGACATCAAGAAGGATAAGTATAGAATAGTGACCTTGTGATTTGGCAATGTGTAGATCATTAACCACTCTTGTGAGAGCGGTTTCAGTGGAGTGAGCAGTGTGAAATCCAAATTGTAGCGGGTTGAGCAGGTTGTGCATGTTAAGGAAGTCAAGCAGGCGGGAGTAGGTTTGGCGTTCCAAGAGCTTAGAAGCAAATGGCAGGAGAGAAATTGGTCGATAGCTAGAGGGTATGGTACTGTCAATGGAGTTGTTCTTGAGGATAGGTGTTACTATGGCATGTTTGAAGTCGTCAGGAAGTGTAGCAGTGGCAAAGGGGGAGTTCAAGATCTGTAATAGGATAGGGGTTAGTGTGGGGCAGAGGGGCTGGATGAGGTGAGGGGATCAAGTGTGCATGTAGTGGAGGGAGAGGAGGTTAGGAGGTTAGCCAATTCTTCCTCTGTGACTTGTGAAAAGGAGTACAGGGTGGCAGGAGGGGAATGAGGGAGGATAGGAGGGTAAATACAGGTTGGGATATTACCCCGGATGGAGTCTACCTTGGCTTTGAAGAAGTCGGCAAAGTCTTGTGGCTGTATAGAGTGTGAGAGGGAGGCAGATGGAGGGCGGAGAAGGGAGTCGAATGTAGAGAAAAGGCGGCGGGGGTTGGATAGTGAGTACTAATTAGTTATGAAAAGTAATGTTTTTTTGTCAGGGACAAAGCAGAGTTAAAACAAGAAAGGAGGAATCTGTAGTGCATAAAGTCTGCCAGAGAGCCTGACTTTCTCCAGAGTCGTTCAGCTGAATGGGTACAGGAGCGAAGGAAGCTGGTGTCCTTATTAAGCCATGGCCGTGGATTGGTTTTACGAGTGCGTCTGAGACAGAGAGGAGCATGCAGGTTTAAAGAGGAGGACAGGACCGAGTTGTAAGTGTTGACAATGTAAAACACAAGAGGGGACAAAAACAAGGGGCGCCCTTGTGTATACCAGTCTTTAATATAAAATGTGGAACCACCACCAAACCCAAATGTGTGCACTCACAAAGGGCCTGTGTCAGTAAAGGCATATGCCGATGCCGACTATACAGGCTTAATGTAGAGCAGGAATTCAATTTATTCCTTCAAGTTCTGCTTTAGCGGCTGCTCCCTCCAAGAAACGACACGCTCACCCTCCACGGCAAGAAACATAAAAAGAAAACAGGCAAGGGGCGCCAATAGTGTGATATAGTCACTTGAATAGTATGGATCCAGTATATGTAAAAATATTGTACTCACATTTGTTCTTGGTCAGAACTCCGGTACCAGAGTTAACTGACAAACACACATACGGAGAGATCACCCGTCTCCGTTCGGGACTCGTATCTGTGGCAGATTCAATCAATCAATGTGGCAGGCGGAAAGGTATTAGATGTAAATAAAAAGTATTTATTGTATTAAAAACACATATAAAATATAATATAAATTGGCTATATGAGCTAACGCGTTTCACAGCTACAAAGCCGCTTTATCAAAGCAAGTAACAAGCCAATTACAAATATAACATCAATACCAAAAGAAAAACCGCCTAGCCAACATCTATAAATACCTGCTGAAGGTGAGTCATGAGTGATGTAATTCAAATGGTCCAGTGAATGATCGTATGTTAAGATCCAATACTGAATTCAGAAGAACCAGAGAGGCCGATCGTCCTAAATGGACTTCATTCAAAAAACCCACTGAGCCCTTTGAATCAGATACATAGTATATAAACCATGTAAGAGATTATGTGCATCTTACCAAAAGTATCCTATATGTCCACATCCGTGTCGGACCAAATGACTAAGCGAATGAATCGCAAAGTCGTCCACATCGATACTAAGCAAAGGATCATGGGCACAGTGTACTAAAACATCAGTACTCCAAAAAATGAAACAACTCCCATTCAGACCCATACAGTATCAGATGCTAATCAAAGATCATAAATCTTGTATATTAAAATAGTATCAGATGCACATTAAAGATCCTGAATCCTATATATTAAACTGGATCGCGATCATAGACACAAAGATAAAATAAACCAATATAACATTTCATAAAGGACATAAACACAAGAATATCGTAACATACATACGAACATACATATGAATAAATACATTAAACACACATTAAAAGTAAATGGTATATAAAATACAGCATATAATGACATTAATGCAACCCCAAGAATAAAGAAGAAAGAAAAATTGGAAAAGAACTCCCATAGACAATATGATTGTATCAGTAAAATAATCTAAGTAAAAGCATGTTACACAGTATGTAAGTTATGATGAAAGCTCAAAGAATATATACTCAAAGTATATCTTAAAGAGATAGGCTCATAATATAACTCCATCATAAATAAACCATATCGTGTAGCATGCAAAATCCGATAATAACTGAACTATCACTATTTAACCTAAAGATTACAATAATTCATTGGGCATGTGACCTCCAAATGTGTCAAATGACTCGTGTTACTCCAATGTGTCTGAATGTACATAAACCACCAATAGATGTCTGTGTGGATGAACATACAAGTGCACACATCTGAACTCATACATACATGTGTATGTGTCCATTCCCACCTTACATCAAATCTTAGGAGTCTCAAAGGATTCATTAAGTCCTAAAGGGGACAAGGTGGATAATCGGAAAATCCAATAGGCTTCCCTATTGTTCAAGATTTGTTCTCTATTGGACCCATTAGTTGGATGAATACATTCAATGGGCACCACACTTAAATCCTTAGGGTTATTATTGTGGTGCATGGAGAAATGTCTCGAGACACTATGTAACTGAAAACCCCCAATGATGTTCCGTCTATGTTGACCCATTCTTGTTCTAAATTTCTGCGTGGTCCTCCCCACATATTGGAGACCACATGTACAGGTCAATACATAAATCACATGGGTACTGTCACAGTTCATAAAGCTAGCAATTTGGAAGACCTCTGAAGTGACTGTGGACCGAAAAGTCTTCACATTGTCTATCATCATAGCACAAGTCAAACAACGAGATTTACAACATCTAAATGAGCCCTTGAGAACTGATTCATCATACCTTGAATCAATGGATTTATTCACCAATTCACTACCCATTGTTCTATACTCCAAAACTCTTCCCTTCTTATCCCTACCGTTAGTTTCTATCTTCTTCAATTTACTCGGTGCGATCATATTCTTTATGGTTTTCGTTCTTCTATAGACAATCCTTGGTTTCTTAGTAATACATTGTTTTAGGATAGGGTCCTTCAACAAAATATTCCAGTGTTTATCAAAGATCTTATAAATATCCTGTGAATTTGTACAGTACCTAGTGATAAACATGGGAGTCTTCGCATATTCATTCTGATTGGTGGACGCTAGTGTTGAGCGAGCATGCTCGGCCGATGCTCGGATCGGCTCGAGCATCGCTCTGCTCGGCACATGGCGGTACTCGTACGAGTACCGCATGTGCTCGCCCGCCATGTTCGGGTCTCCTCCCCGCACGTTTTGCGGCTGCTGCGCAGCCAATAAACGTGCAGGGAGGCTCTGACATCAGTGTAATGCCAGCAGCCATGTTGGCTGCTGGCATTACACTGATTGGCTAGCCAGAACCCGTGGTCGGGTGCTGTATAGCACCTGACCAGCGAGTTCGGCTCAGTCTTAGCCAGGGAGAGCTGAGGATAGGAAGGGAAAGTCAGTGTAGGGAGAAAAAAAGCAAAATTGTGAAAAAAAAAGAACCAAAAGTCCTTTTTAGGACTACTGTGTGTGGGGGCAGCAGGTTATTTTGTGTGGGGGGAAAAAAACAAAACAAAAAAAAATTTCATATATTCTGTTTAGTGTGCAAAGTTGCAGATTAGAGCACATTCTGTTTAGTGTGCAAAGTTGCAGATTAGAGCACATTCTGTTTAGTGTGCAAAGTTGCAGATTAGAGCACATTCTGTTTAGTGTGCAAAGTTGCAGATTAGAGCACATTCTGTTTAGTGTGCAAAGTTGCAGATTAGAGCACATTCTGTTAAGTCTTCAAACTAAAATATCAAAGTCACATATTCCATTCAGTGTGCGTCGCCGCAGTTTAGCAGCACATTCTGTGTACTGTGCAGAGTTGCAGAATAGGAAGAAATACTGTTAAGTCTTCAAACCAAAATATCAAAGTCACATATTCCATTCAGTGTGCTTCGCCGCAGTTTAGCAGCACATTCTGTGTACTGTGCAGAGTTGCAGAATAGGAAGAAATACTGTTAAGTCTTCAAACTAAAATATCAAAGTCACATATTCCATTCAGTGTGCGTCACCGCAGTTTAGCAGCCTATTCTGTGTACTCTGCACAGTTGCAGAATAGGAAGAAATACTGTTAAGTCTTCAAACTAAAATATCAAAGTCACATATTCCATTCAGTGTGCTTCGCCGCAGTTTAGCAGCCTATTCTGTGTACTCTGCACAGTTGCAGAATAGGAAGAAATACTGTTAAGTCTTCAAACTCAAATATCAAAGTCACATATTCCATTCAGTGTGCTTCACCGCAGTTTAGCAGCCTATTCTGTGTACTCTGCACAGTTGCAGAATAGGAAGAAATACTGTTAAGTCTTCAAAGTAAAATATCAAAGTCACATATTCCATTCAGTGTGCGTCACCGCAGTTTAGCAGCCTATTCTGTGTACTCTGCACAGTTGCAGAATAGGAAGAAATACTGTTAAGTCTTCAAACTAAAATATCAAAGTCACATATTCCATTCAGTGTGCGTCACCGCAGTTTAGCAGCCTATTCTGTGTACTCTGCACAGCTGCAGAATAGGAAGAAATACTGTTAAGTCTTCAAACTCAAATATCAAAGTCACATATTCCATTCAGTGTGCTTCGTCGCAGTTTAGCAGCCTATTCTGTGTACTCTGCACAGTTGCAGAATAGGAAGAAATACTGTTAAGTCTTCAAACTCAAATATCAAAGTCACATATTCCATTCAGTGTGCTTCGCTGCAGTTTAGCAGCCTATTCTGTGTACTCTGCACAGTTGCAGAATAGGAAGAAATACTGTTAAGTCTTCAAACTAAAATATCAAAGTCACATATTCCATTCAGTGTGCGTCACCGCAGTTTAGCAGCCTATTCTGTGTACTCTGCACAGTTGCAGAATAGGAAGAAATACTGTTAAGTCTTCAAACTAAAATATCAAAGTCACATATTCCATTCAGTGTGCTTCGCCGCAGTTTAGCAGCCTATTCTGTGTACTCTGCACAGTTGCAGAATAGGAAGAAATACTGTTAAGTCTTCAAAGTAAAATATCAAAGTCACATATTCCATTCAGTGTGCGTCACCGCAGTTTAGCAGCCTATTCTGTGTACTCTGCACAGTTGCAGAATAGGAAGAAATACTGTTAAGTCTTCAAAGTAAAATATCAAAGTCACATATTCCATTCAGTGTGCGTCACCGCAGTTTAGCAGCCTATTCTGTGTACTCTGCACAGTTGCAGAATAGGAAGAAATACTGTTAAGTCTTCAAACTAAAATATCAAAGTCACATATTCCATTCAGTGTGCGTCACCGCAGTTTAGCAGCCTATTCTGTGTACTCTGCACAGTTGCAGAATAGGAAGAAATACTGTTAAGTCTTCAAAGTAAAATATCAAAGTCACATATTCCATTCAGTGTGCGTCACCGCAGTGTAGCAGCCTATTCTGTGTACTCTGCACAGTTGCAGAATAGGAAGAAATACTGTTAAGTCTTCAAACTAAAATATCAAAGTCACATATTCCATTCAGTGTGCGTCACCGCAGTTTAGCAGCCTATTCTGTGTACTCTGCACAGTTGCAGAATAGGAAGAAATACTGTTAAGTCTTCAAAGTAAAATATCAAAGTCACATATTCCATTCAGTGTGCGTCACCGCAGTGTAGCAGCCTATTCTGTGTACTCTGCACAGTTGCAGAATAGGAAGAAATACTGTTAAGTCTTCAAACTAAAATATCAAAGTCACATATTCCATTCAGTGTGCTTCGCCGCAGTTTAGCAGCCTATTCTGTGTACTCTGCACAGTTGCAGAATAGGAAGAAATACTGTTAAGTCTTCAAACTCAAATATCAAAGTCACATATTCCATTCAGTGTGCTTCGCCGCAGTTTAGCAGCCTATTCTGTGTACTCTGCACAGTTGCAGAATAGGAAGAAATACTGTTAAGTCTTCAAAGTAAAGTATCAAAGTCACATATTCCATTCAGTGTGCGTCACCGCAGTTTAGCAGCCTATTCTGTGTACTCTGCACAGTTGCAGAATAGGAAGAAATACTGTTAAGTCTTCAAACTCAAATATCAAAGTCACATATTCCATTCAGTGTGCTTCACCGCAGTTTAGCAGCCTATTCTGTGTACTCTGCACAGTTGCAGAATAGGAAGAAATACTGTTAAGTCTTCAAACTAAAATATCAAAGTCACATATTCTATTCAGTGTGCGTCACCGCAGTTTAGCAGCCTATTCTGTGTACTCTGCACAGTTGCAGAATAGGAAGAAATACTGTTAAGTCTTCAAACTCAAATATCAAAGTCACATATTCCATTCAGTGTGCTTTGCCGCAGTTTAGCAGCCTATTCTGTGTACTCTGCACAGTTGCAGAATAGGAAGAAATACTGTTAAGTCTTCAAACTCAAATATCAAAGTCACATATTCCATTCAGTGTGCTTCGCCGCAGTTTAGCAGCCTATACTGTGTACTCTGCACAGTTGCAGAATAGGAAGAAATACTGTTAAGTCTTCAAACTCAAATATCAAAGTCACATATTCCATTCAGTGTGCTTCGCCGCAGTTTAGCAGCCTATTCTGTGTACTGTGCACAGTTGCAGAATAGGAAGAAATACTGTTAAGTCTTCAAACTCAAATATCAAAGTCACATATTCCGTGTAAGATGAAGAAGGCGGGTAAAAAGGGACGGGGAAGTGGACGTGATCCTGATAGTTCAGGGCGCGGGTCAGGACGCGGAGAAACTGTGCCTGGTGCCAGAGCACAAGAAAGAAAGACATCCACCATACCTAGCTTCATGTCTAATTTTACAGGGCGTCGCAGGACATCACTCTCGAGGTCCGACCACTGCGAACAGGTGGTCGGTTGGATGTCAGCTGATACTGCTTCCAGTCGGTTAAGCACCACCCTGTCTTCCACCAAGTCCACTCTCAGTAGCCAAGAGTCTGGTCAACATAATCCTCACTCTGATCATCCTTCCTCCCACCATACACGGTCTGGTCAAAGAAGTGATCCCACACTGGGATATAGTGAGGAGCTCGTCTCATCACCAATCCTTCATTTGACCCTCTCTCCAAGCACGCTTGCAGAGGAACATGACATCTTTTGCCCTGATTCACAACCTCTAGAGGGTACCCAATCACAAGAAGATGACAGATGTGAACGGCATTTAAGGTCAAAGGAAGTAGTGGATGATGATGATGATGATGAGACACAGTTGCCATTAAATCAACCACTATTACTGTCTCAAGACCTTGTTGAGGAGAATGTTATACAGTTGTCAATGACTGAGTATGTGGTGGGATCAAGACATGAGGAGGATGATCAGAGTGAGGAAGTGGAGGAGGACTTGGTGGACGATGAGGTGACTGACCCCACCTGGGAAGGTGTAGAGCCGAGCGATGACAGCAGTCCTGAGGGTGAGCCATCTGCAGCACCGCAACAGGCTGGAAGAGGCAGTGGTGTGGCTACAGAAAGAAGGCGGACCGCACCAAACCGGCCCGCAAATGTTCCACGGAGCACCCCCTTGCGTAAATCTCCCTTGCCAAGGGGTAGGTGTTCCGCGGTATGGCGTTTTTTTAAGGAAAGTGCGGACGACAAAAGAATTGTAGTTTGCAACCTGTGCCACACCAGAATGAGCCGAGGCATGAACACTAGAAACCTCACCACCACCAGCATGATCCGACACATGGCATCCAAGCACCGTAATAAGTGGGAGGAACGCCTGGATCGCCCATCTGTGTCTGCAGGCCACACCACTGCCTCCTCTTCCCCTGTTTTCGGTGCCGGCCAATCGCCTGTCGAAGGCGCAGGCCCGCATACCTCCCGCCCTGCACCTGTACCATCTGAAGCACCATCAGCGACCACATCCACTTCCCTGTCCCAGCACAGCGTCCAAATGTCGTTACCCCAGGCATTTGAGCGCAAGCGAAAATACCCAGCCACCCACCCACAGGCCATAGCACTAACCTCACACCTTTCCAAATTACTGGCCATCGAAATGCTGCCATTTAGGCTTGTGGACACTGAGTCCTTCCGCAGCCTGATGGCAGCAGCTGTCCCTCGGTACGCGGTCCCCAGCCGCCACTACTTTTCCCGGTGTGCCATCCCCGCATTACACCACCATGTGTCCCGTAACATCACCCGTGCCCTGACCAACGCAGTTACTGGGAAGGTCCACTTAACGACTGACACATGGACAAGTGCTTGTGGCCAGGGACGCTACATTTCCCTGACGGCACACTGGGTGAATGTCGTGGAGGCTGGGAGCGACTCGGACCCTGGGATGGCACGGGTGCTACCCACGCCGAGGATTGCGGGCCCTACCTCCATCAGGGTTTCCGCCAGCACCTACGTTATTGGCTCCTCCTCCTCCGTTTCCACCTCCGAATTCTCTACACGCAGCGCCACTCCCCCATCAGCCAGTAGCTGGAAGCAGTGTAGCACTGCAGTGGGGAAGCGTCAACAGGCCGTGCTGAAGCTGATCTGCCTTGGGGACAAACAGCACACGGCCTCAGAGCTGTTGCAGGGGATTAGTCACCAGACCGAGCAGTGGCTCTCGCCACTCAACCTGCAACCAGGCATGGTTGTGTGTGATAATGGGCGTAACTTGGTGGCGGCTTTGGAGCTCGGCAAGCTCACACACGTACCATGCCTAGCGCATGTATTTAATTTAGTGGTTCAGCGATTTCTAAAAACCTACCCCAATGTGCATGATCTCTTGACCAAGGTGCGCCGCGTGTGTGCACATTTCAGTAAGTCATCTACAGCTTCAGCCGGCCTGTTGAAGCTGCAGCAGCGCTTACAATTGCCAGCTCACCGGCTGCTGTGTGACGTGAGCACGCGCTGGAACTCCACCTTCCACATGTTGGCCCGGCTTTGTGAGCAGCAGAGGGCAGTAGTGGAGTACCAGCTGTTACACGGTCGTCGCCTCTCCGTTCAACTTCCTGTAATCAGAAGTGAGGAGTGGGAATGGATGTCAGACCTCTGTGAGGTTTTACGCAATTTTGAGGAATCGACACAGATGGTGAGCGGCGATAACGCTATTATCAGTGTAACCATCCCACTTCTGTGTCTACTGAAACGCTCGCTGCTCACAATTAAAACTGACGCTTTGCATGTGGAAGAGGTGGAAATGCGGGAGGAAGAGCTTACACAAGGTGATAGCCAGAGCACCCTCACTTCGTCTTCTCAGCGACAATTGGAGGAGGCGGAGGAGGAGGAGGAGGAGGAGGAAGACACGGTTGCCTCCGCTACAGAGGGTAGCCATGGAACTTTAGTTCCATCTCTTCAGCGTGGGTGGGCAGAAGAGGAGGAAGAGGATGAGGAGATTGAGAGTCATCCTCCTGGTGAGGACAGCGAAATCTTGCCTGTTGGTACTCTGGCACACATGGCTGACTTTATGTTAGGCTGCCTTTCCCGTGACCCACGCGTTATACGCATTTTAGACAACACGGATTACTGGGTGTTCACCCTTCTGGACCCTCGCTACAAAGAGAATTTCTCATCTCTCATTCCTCCGGTGGAGAGGACAAGCAAAATGGTGCAATACCAGAAGGTTCTTGTTGAAAAATTGCTCCAAAATTTTCCATCTGACAACGCTGGCGGCAGAGTACGTGCTACCTTGGCCAACCGAGAAGGGGAGAAAAGGGGAGCACACAGCAGTTCCGACAAAGGCAGGGCAACACTCTCCAAGGCGTGGGACACCTTCATGACACCCCGCCAGCACCCTCACCCTGATGCGCAGCCTAGTGTCACAAGGAGGGAAAAGTTTTGGAAGATGGTGAAGGAGTACGTAGCAGACCGTGTCAGCGTCCTCAATGATCCCTCTGTGCCTTACAACTACTGGGTGTCCAAGCTGGACACGTGGTATGAACTGGCACTCTACGCCTTGGAGGTGCTGGCCTGCCCTGCCGCCAGCGTTCTGTCTGAGCGGGTATTTAGTGCTGCTGGTGGCATCATAACAGATAAGCGTATCCGCCTTTCCACCGACAATGCTGATAGGTTGACACTTATAAAAATGAACAAGGCCTGGATTTCCCCTGACTTCTCCACTCCACTGGAGGAAAGCCCCGGGGGAACATAAAGTCACTTTATATATGTTATTTACAATGATGGGAATACTCTGTATTCCCATTCACCCCTTCCACCCAAAAAACAGGTATATGGTTGACTCTTAATCTTCTCATCCTCCTCCTCCTCTTCCATATGCCCTGGGATATAATTTTTATATAGGGCCAGCTCACCAGCGGGCCCTGTGATATAATTTTTATATAGGGCCAGCTCACCAGCGGGCCCTGTTTGACAATTTTTATATAGGTCAGCTCACCAGCGGGCCTTCTCATATAATGTTTTATTGGGTCAGCTCTCTAGCGGGCCCTCTCATATAATGTTTTATAGCGTCAGCTCACTAGCGGGCCTTCGCATATAATGTTTAGGATGGTCAGCTCCGCAGCAGACCCTCACCCATAATGTTTTAGATGGTCGGCTCAGCGCACGTTTCCCTCTTAATCATGGCCCCAGTTCAGAAAAATCAAGGAAATTTTTGGGAGAATTTGCCTTTGCGCACGTTTCCCTCTTAATCATGGCCTCAGTTCAATAAAATCAAGGAAATTTTTGGGAGAATTTGCCTCTGCGCACGTTTCCCTCTTAATCATGGCCTCAGTTCAGAAAAATCGAGGAAATTTTTGGGAGAATTTGCAGATGATATACAAGTAAATATACAGCAAATATTGTTTGGTAAAAATTTTTCGCCTAAAGTCGTTTTTATTTTCCTTTTAGTGTGTTTTACGGTCAGTCCGTAAAAATGGCGTACTACGGGCGAAAGATCGTTCCCAGCAGCAATGTTGGAGTCCAACATGCATCCAGACATCCTCCCTATGCTGTCCCTGAACCATTTCTGTGGTGTTTCCATCATTTTCTTCCCCTTTCCTATGGACCAGGCACCCTCCCCTCATCAGAGCAGGGGGTGCCTGGTGTAATGCTCGAGTCCTCCCATTGACTTCAATGGGGCTCGGGTGCTCGGCCGAGCACTCGAGCCTCAGGGGGTGCTCGGTCAGAGCACCCGAACACCCGAGCATTGGGGTGCTCGCTCATCACTAGTGGACGCTTCAACTAGATTAAATGACCATTCCCTAGCTCTTTTATAGGAATTTTCCACTAACTTATGGGGATAGCCTTTCTCTAAAAAGCGATCCTTTAAGATATCTGACTGTTTGTCATAATCTTGTATGGAAGAACAGTTCCTCCTTATCCTTCGGAACTGTCCATACGGAACATTACGTAACCATTTTTTATGATGACAGCTGTCAAATCTTAAATAGCTATTTTTATCAACCTCCTTAAAATAGGTTTTGTAATTAATATCACTCCCTAGAGTACCCCATAGTTCTAAATCTAAAAATTGTATCCTATTATCCTGGATATTACTCGTAAATTCCATATCCCATTGATTCTGGTTAAGATGTCTGACAAAATTCTCGAGCTCACTTCTATCGCCATCCCATACAACAAGAATATCATCGATATAACGGCGATAGAGGACCAGACCCGCGCCAAAGGGGTTGTTGTCATAAACCAACCTTTCCTCCAAATACCCCATGAATAAGTTGGCATAGCTAGGCGCGAATCTGGTCCCCATCGCCGTCCCCTTAATCTGCAGAAAATGGCGGTCACCAAACTCAAAAAAATTGTGTGTTAAGATAAAATAAATAGCTTCTATCAAAAAATCTCTCTGACCTTTAGGCATTAATGTATCAGTAGATAGAAAATGTTGAACTGCCATCAGGCCCCCTTTATGTGGAATATTCGAGTATAATGAGGTCACATCTAATGATAACCATAAGTAGCTCTCCTTCCAGGGTAAATTCCTGATAGTATCTATAAGATGTTGAGTGTCCCTCAAATATGAACGTAGACCCAACACATGTCTCTGTAGGTGAAAGTCAATATAAGATGACAGATTCGATGTTAGAGAATCAATCCCAGATATTATTGGTCTTCCTGGAGGATTAACCAGAGACTTATGTACCTTAGGTAAATGGTAATAAATCGCTGGTCTGGGATTTTTAATCAACAAGAAGGCCCTTTCATTTTTATTCAAAAGACCTTCTTGAAAGGCCTCATCTATCAGTTTTTCAAATTCTCTATTGAAAGAGATCGCTGGACTCTTTGGTAAAACTTCATAATAATCATTATTACCCAATATACGTTCTGCTTCTCTAAGATAATCCTCAACATCCTGTACAACAAGAGCTCCCCCCTTGTCTGCCTGTTTAATAATAATATTATGATTGTTTTTCAAAGTTGATAAAGCATTTCGTTCACCCCTACTAAGATTATTTTTGTATCTGTTCTTAGTTTTAGACATGTCCTTTAAATCCTCTAACACCATAAAGCTGAAGGTCTCAACAAAATGACCCTTTGCTTGAGTGGGAAAGAAAGAGGACTTGGGTTTAAAATTTGTAGGAACACTAGCATTTAAAATAGATTCCATTTCTTCTTCACTATTGGGCATATCCTCTCTATCTGACTTATCAAGAGGCATACCCTGTGTGATAATTGGAACAGCTCCTGGAACACCCCTAAGGGTTTTATTGGCAAAATATCTCTTCATTGAGAGCTTCCGAGTAAATTCATTTAAGTCGACAAAAAGTTCAAACAGATTTGAACCATTCGAAGGACAAAAGGAGAGTCCCTTACTGAGTACCCTTTTTTCTTCAATACTCAGATCATATTTTGAAAGATTAATAATATTGGAGGTGCTCATCTCATTGTTGGAAATTAAGTCATCTCCAATTTGGATTTTTTGGGAATAGCCCCCCCTCCTACTATGGGGAACTATGGGGTACTCTAGGGAGTGATATTAATTACAAAACCTATTTTAAGGAGGTTGATAAAAATAGCTATTTAAGATTTGACAGCTGTCATCATAAAAAATGGTTACGTAATGTTTCGTATGGACAGTTCCGAAGGATAAGGAGGAACTGTTCTTCCATACAAGATTATGACAAACAGTCAGATATCTTAAAGGATCGCTTTTTAGAGAAAGGCTATCCCCATAAGTTAGTGGAAAATTCCTATAAAAGAGCTAGGGAATGGTCATTTAATCTAGTTGAAGCGTCCACCAATCAGAATGAATATGCGAAGACTCCCATGTTTATCACTAGGTACTGTACAAATTCACAGGATATTTATAAGATCTTTGATAAACACTGGAATATTTTGTTGAAGGACCCTATCCTAAAACAATGTATTACTAAGAAACCAAGGATTGTCTATAGAAGAGCGAAAACCATAAAGAATATGATCGCACCGAGTAAATTGAAGAAGATAGAAACTAACGGTAGGGATAAGAAGGGAAGAGTTTTGGAGTATAGAACAATGGGTAGTGAATTGGTGAATAAATCCATTGATTCAAGGTATGATGAATCAGTTCTCAAGGGCTCATTTAGATGTTGTAAATCTCGTTGTTTGACTTGTGCTATGATGATAGACAATGTGAAGACTTTTCGGTCCACAGTCACTTCAGAGGTCTTCCAAATTGCTAGCTTTATGAACTGTGACAGTACCCATGTGATTTATGTATTGACCTGTACATGTGGTCTCCAATATGTGGGGAGGACCACGCAGAAATTTAGAACAAGAATGGGTCAACATAGACGGAACATCATTGGGGGTTTTCAGTTACGTAGTGTCTCGAGACATTTCTCCATGCACCACAATAATAACCCTAAGGATTTAAGTGTGGTGCCCATTGAATGTATTCATCCAACTAATGGGTCCAATAGAGAACAAATCTTGAACAATAGGGAAGCCTATTGGATTTTCCGATTATCCACCTTGTCCCCTTTAGGACTTAATGAATCCTTTGAGACTCCTAAGATTTGATGTAAGGTGGGAATGGACACATACACATGTATGTATGAGTTCAGATGTGTGCACTTGTATGTTCATCCACACAGACATCTATTGGTGGTTTATGTACATTCAGACACATTGGAGTAACACGAGTCATTTGACACATTTGGAGGTCACATGCCCAATGAATTATTGTAATCTTTAGGTTAAATAGTGATAGTTCAGTTATTATCGGATTTTGCATGCTACACGATATGGTTTATTTATGATGGAGTTATATTATGAGCCTATCTCTTTAAGATATACTTTGAGTATATATTCTTTGAGCTTTCATCATAACTTACATACTGTGTAACATGCTTTTACTTAGATTATTTTACTGATACAATCATATTGTCTATGGGAGTTCTTTTCCAATTTTTCTTTCTTCTTTATTCTTGGGGTTGCATTAATGTCATTATATGCTGTATTTTATATACCATTTACTTTTAATGTGTGTTTAATGTATTTATTCATATGTATGTTCGTATGTATGTTACGATATTCTTGTGTTTATGTCCTTTATGAAATGTTATATTGGTTTATTTTATCTTTGTGTATATGATCGCGATCCAGTTTAATATATAGGATTCAGGATCTTTAATGTGCATCTGATACTATTTTAATATACAAGATTTATGATCTTTGATTAGCATCTGATACTGTATGGGTCTGAATGGGAGTTGTTTCATTTTTTGGAGTACTGATGTTTTAGTACACTGTGCCCATGATCCTTTGCTTAGTATCGATGTGGACGACTTTGCGATTCATTCGCTTAGTCATTTGGTCTGACACGGATGTGGACATATAGGATACTTTTGGTAAGATGCACATAATCTCTTACATGGTTTATATACTATGTATCTGATTCAAAGGGCTCAGTGGGTTTTTTGAATGAAGTCCATTTAGGACGATCGGCCTCTCTGGTTCTTCTGAATTCAGTATTGGATCTTAACATACGATCATTCACTGGACCATTTGAATTACATCACTCATGACTCACCTTCAGCAGGTATTTATAGATGTTGGCTAGGCGGTTTTTCTTTTGGTATTGATGTTATATTTGTAATTGGCTTGTTACTTGCTTTGATAAAGCGGCTTTGTAGCCGTGAAACGCGTTAGCTCATATAGCCAATTTATATTATATTTTATATGTGTTTTTAATACAATAAATACTTTTTATTTACATCTAATACCTTTCCGCCTGCCACATTGATTGATTGAATCTGCCACAGATACGAGTCCCGAACGGAGACGGGTGATCTCTCCGTATGTGTGTTTGTCAGTTAACTCTGGTACCGGAGTTCTGACCAAGAACAAATGTGAGTACAATATTTTTACATATACTGGATCCATACTATTCAAGTGACTATATCACACTATTGGCGCCCCTTGCCTGTTTTCTTTTTAAGTGTTGACAAGACTGTTAGTGTCTGTATTAGTGGAAATGGATGAAAGTCCTGTAGCCAGGGAGGTTTGCGGAAGGTGTATAAGTGGTGCTGAATGTTAGAAGATGGTGGTCAGATAGTGGAAGAGGGGAGATGTTGAAATCCAAGAGTGCACAGCCTCTAGTGAACACAAGGTCTAGGAAGTGGCCATCCCTGTGAGTACTAGGATCTGTCCACTGTTGTAGTCCAAATGCAGATGTTAGAGAAAAAAAGTGGGATGCCCAGGAGACTGATGGATCATCCACATGGCAGTCGAAGTCCCCCAAAAGAAGTGAAGGTGTGTCTGATGACAGGAATAAGGAAAGCCATGATTCAAAGTCAGAAAGAAAGTTTGAAGGTGTACAGGTGGACGATAGATAACTGCAACCTGTAGAGAGACAGGAGCAAAGATACGGACTACATGCAACTCAAAAGAGGAGTGTAACGGATCCTACCCGTTACTTGAGCCCTTGTCTGGCCCTCGAACTATTCATCCAAAGACTATGGACATTTAGGGCTGTTTGGACTCTATGCTGTGCCTTATCGTACGAACTGGCCAGCTATTACCTAAGAGCAAAGACTTAAATTCATAGACTTTGGATCATATACTATGTTTAATTTATGTTGAACGTTTTAGTTATTGTATGTAGTATGTTCGAGGGTTTACACACTCACCGATTACCAGTCGGCGGGGACCGGCGTGGTGTGCGATCAGCGCACACCACGTGTGCGCCGAATGTTCGGCGGCGGGGGCAAAAGGTGAAAGCTGGGTCACTCAAAACCCTGGAGTAGGCATGCAAATATCTTCCATAGCCTAAGCTGGGGAACCGTAGGCAGCTCAGGGATTGGTCAAGGTTGGAGCAGGGCATTCAAAGTAGTCAAACAAAGGCTCCAATCTTGGGCCACTGTCCCTAAGATGTGTATTGCAGCCACTCCAGCCATTTGACTATGTGTACTGTAGCTAATTATGCCATTGTGAACTGCAGTCACACCCCCTGCCGTGTGGTAATTAGTTCAAGCCCTCAAGTCTTTGTTCACCAAACCCTTTTGTATCTGAAATGTAATCATGTCTGAGTTATTGTATCTGTTAAGACCATCTGTTTCTGGCCTTTGTCTGATGTATTATGATTGGATCATGCCCTATTGTATCTGGTTTCCCCCATAAAGTTCAATGTAAGATTTGTGTATAAAGGTCTGTGGTTTGTGTCAATAAAGTGAGTTATGTTTTGGAGTGAACCAAAGTCCTGGATTCTTGTGTGTTTCTCTGGTATTAAAGTGGCCACTCTGCTGCCCATCTGAGCCCAGGTTCCTGCATTGTTTGACCGTCTGCTGCCAGTATCCTGCTACCTCACTTTGGATGCCGTCAGGTGGCAACGTGGACTCTGCCTTGCTTCTTCCAGTTCCAGCAGAACCTTCGATTTGAGCACTGGAGTGTTCGAACGGCTTGGCGACCGCTACCCTTTGTTCCTGTGACACTTTTCCTGTTCCTCGTTGCCCGGGAGTAGAGGCTTCACTTTCTACTGCCCGGGGGTCCGGTTCTATGACGCTTGATGGTTCGAGAGCCCGTCGACCCCTCCTGGATCCGCTTCCTTCGACGTAGAGTCGGCTACTCCGGGGTTCGACGCCACTTTGAGTCGACCACCGGAACGTTGATCTGCTCGACCGGTGCATCCGACATCGCTAGTCCGGCGTCGAGAATGAGAGACCCGGGAACAACAGCGGAAGGCGACGGGGTCCCTTCATAGCTTCCGTTACACTGGTGGCTAGCGGTGAGATTTCTCCTTCTTTCATCGGGTGCATCATCTAAGAGATGGCGGGCAAAGCACGGCTACCAGAGGCCATAGGTGTGTACGACATGCGGTACCAATACATCGGATATTGATGGGAGACCTTCCTAGGTGATCTGGCTGAGGAGTTTTACAGGGAGGTAACCACCTGCATCAAAGAGGAGTTCTGAGTCCAGGACGGATACTGGGAATTGATCAAGTACCTTAACAAGGAGTATACAGAAGTTATGGTCAAATTTTTCCCGTTCAAATTGCGTCTGGACCTCCAACAATTTGTGTGGGTGGCCTTTCAGGAGGATGCCACTTTGGGCCAGAGGAATTACAGCCACTACTGTGAGATTTGGGAGAAAAAAATGGCTATGTTTGGGAGCTACTTTCCTCCGGACCCGGAGGGGAACCTAGACCGTTTAGTCGAGGAGAAATGGAACTTGGAGCTAATGTACATGGGCTGGATAGAGGAAGCCCAAGAGATACCAAGAGAGGAAGAAGAAGACTGGTGGGGTTACTCATCTGAGGAGGACCTCAGTGAAGCTGAGGACTTGGATGGAGTTTTGCCTGTTCACTCCACACTGGTGAGTGGGAATGCGCTCCTTACCAGTGCCCCTTTTGTTGCCCCTATATCAGGGAGTGGGACAACGGTCCTCCCTGATAGCCCTTTGCCTCTGGATAATGTTTTCCCAGATCTGAGGAGAGGGGATGCGTTCCTCCTCAGTCAAGAAGATGCCTCTGCATCAGGGGATGGGACATGCGTCTCCCCTGATAGGCATGTTGCCCCTTTACCTGCTTTCCTAGCTGCGGTGGATGATACGCAGGTCCCCACCAGCAGCAATGTTATGCCCCAACTGATGGGTAGGAGAGAGCCCATCAGCCCCTGTGTACCCCCTGCTGTGGTGAGTGGGGAAGAGCTCACCAGCAGCCCCAAAGTGATGCCCCCTGTTGTACTGGAAGATGCCCTGGAGAAGAAGCAAGGTGTGCTCTCCAGGGCCGTGGATGATGCCGCCTTGAGGGATGGGACTGTGGTCTCCCTCAAGGCAGAGAAGGGCCCTGTGGTTGGTGGCCCACAAGAGGAGGACCCCAGCAGACTGGAAGTGAGCAGTGCTGCTGGCTCTCCTGTGGATATGGATTGTGAACTGGTGGGTGGGAATGCGTTCCCCACCAGCCCCCCTGTGAACCCTGGCCTAGTGAGTAGGAGCGAGCTCACCAGGGCCTGGAAAACCCCTGCTGCGGTGGTAGAGATGCAGGTCCCCACCAGCAGCCCCAGTCCATTCCCTGTTGTTGTTGCCCTGGAGAAGGGGAAGATTGTGTTCTCCAGGTACATGGATAAAATTGCTAGGAGGATTGAGAGCACCTTTCTCCTCCAGAAAAGAAATGGCCCTGATGTGGGGACCCAGGAAGACAAGGAGATCAGCGGATTGCCCCCTTGCAGTGCTGATGACTTGGATGCTAGCCCTATGGACTGTAAACTGGTGGGCGGGAGCGAGCCCACCAGCCTCTATGTGACCCCTGGCCTGCTGGAGGGGAGCGAACCCACCAGGCCCTGTGAACCCCTGGCTGGGGTGAGTGGGACAACGGTCCTCACCAAGGGCCTTGTTGTGTCGAACGTTTTAGTTATTGTATGTAGTATGTTCGAGGGTTTACACACTCACCGATTACCAGTCAGCTAGCTAGACCCCCTGCTGTGTGTTAATTAAGCCATTGTGAACTGCAGTCAGACCCTCTGCCATGTGATAATTAGTTCAAGCCCTCAAGTCTTTGTTCACCAAACCCTTTTGTATCTGAAATGTAATCATGTCTGAGTTATTTTATCTGTTAAGACCATCTGTTGCTGGCCTTTGTCTGATGTATTATGACTGGATCATGCCCTATTGTATCTGGTTTCACCTATTAAGTTCAATGTAAGATTTGTGTATAAATATCTGTGGTTTGTGTCAATAAAGTGAGTTATGTTTTGGAGTGAACCAGAGTCCTGGATTCTTGTGTGTTCCTATGGTATTAAAGTGGCCACTCTGCCGCCCATCTGAGCCCAGGTTCCTGCATTGTTCAACAGTCTGCTGCCAGTATCCTGCTACCCCACTTCAGATGCTGTCAGGCGGCATCGTGGACTCTGCCTTGCTTCTTCCAGTTCCAGTAGAACCTTCGATTTGAGCACCGGAGTGCTCGAATGGCTTGGCAACCACTACCCTTTGTTCCTGCGACAATTTTCCTGTTCCTCATTGCCCAGGAGTAGAGGCTTCACTCTCTCCTGCCCGGTGGTCCAGTTCTATGCTGCTCGACGGTTCGAGAGCCCGTCGACCCATCCTCGATCCGCTTCCTTCGACGTAGAGTCGGCTACTCCGAGGTTCGACGCCACTTTGAGTCGACCACCGGAACATTGATCTGCTCGACTGGTGCATCCGACGGCACCAGTCCGGCGTCGAGAAGGAGAGACCCGGGAACGATGGCGGAAGGCAAAGTGGTCCCTTCCTAGCTTCCGTTACAAGGAGAAGCAGAGAGAGGCAGGGACAGAAAGTGATTTATAATGGCAGTGTTTGGAGAGTAGCAGTCCCACACCTCCCCCACGTCCACATGGGCGTGGAGTGTGAGAGAAGGAGAGGCCACCATAGGAAATTGCTGTCTCTAAAGCAGAGTCAGAGTGAGAGAGCCAGGTCTCAGTTAGAGGAAGTAAGTTTAGGGAGCGGGAGAAAAATAGATCTTGCACAGTGTTATTTTTGTTAATAATGGACCGAGAATTCCAGAGAGCACAGGTAAATGGAAGAAATTGATGCTGAAGACAAGGAATGGCGATTAGGTTTGAATTGTTCCTGTTTTTATTGGAGATAGAGGTTTTGTGAAAAGAGAGGGGGCCAGGGTTTGGAGAGATATCTCCAGCTGCAAGTAGCAGAAGAAGAGGTAGAGAGAGGAGATGAGATAGTGTTGTGTGTGTGAGTGGTTTCTTGTTTGTGTGGGGTGGGGGAGTGCAGGAGCGGAGGAAATTGAGGAGTTGGTGTGTAGAGGTGAGGTTGGAAGAGGGAAGTGAAGGAGAAATGTAAACTGAGGGGGGAGGAGTGTGTGGAGGATAGAAAGAACCAGACATTTTAGTGAGGAGAACACATATGGAAATCAAGAATAGAATATGTTTGAGTATTGTTTTTGCAGTGCATGAAGCTAGAACAAATATCAGAGTGGGCCAGGAGCATCTTTCCATGATGGTAATGATTGTGTTGATGAGAGTCCAAAAGGTGGTTTTGAGAGTTTTGAACTTAAAACAAATGAAAAGTTGCCATTCATAGCTTTGCTTTCAAGTCCTTCCTTGGAGAATTTCTTTTGGGAGGTGTTGTTTCTGCAGTGGATCCTGTTTTTTGTCTTTACTGGCCAGCTATGTTCAACTCCTGCTTCAAGTCCTACATTAAGTCCAGTTCACTTGGAGTGGCTCACAGGAAACTGAATTGTTAATACACAGATGGGGAAAAACACTGGATTTGAGGCAGAGTGGATGGTAGCAACATACCAGGAAACTGAATTGTTAATACACAGATGGGGAAAAACACTGGATTTGAGGCAGAGTGGATGGTGGAAACATACCAGGAAACTGAACTGTTAATACACAGATGGGGAAAACACTGGATTTGAGGCAGAGTGGATGGTAGAAACATACCTGAAAAAACAGACAGAAATGGAGAGGATTTTAATGTAGCCAAAGTCCTGCATTAAGTCCAGTTCACTTGGAGTGGCTCACTTAAAGTGGGGAGCCCTTCACTGCATGTCACTCTTTATCCCAGCATAAAGTCAGTCAGTTTTGTCTGTTTTGAATAAAGAAGTGATTTTATTGGAGCAATTTTGAGTGCAATGGATTTTTCTTCTACCTCTCTGGCACTCCAAGGGTTAACCAATGACCAACTCACTACAACAGGGTTACATTACGCTGGTCCAGGGATCAGTTCGCATATCGCAGTTTCACTGAGACAAACTGATGGCATGTACAACACACAGGCCTCAAACTAAAGAACACTACGGTCCCAAAACAAAGCAATGCACCATTCAGAAACAATGACAACTAAGTAGAATAAATATCTTGGGAATTATATGTATCCTGAGGAGTGAGGATGGTAAGGAGGGGAATGGGTGGAGTTTGAGGCCATAGGGCTAGATTTAAAGGCTCCTGTTAAACCAGCCGCTAAGTGAAAAAGGCAAATAATACATGAGTTACGGCAGATTCAATAGGTACTCTACGAGAATAGCTATCGAGCGTAGGCACACACAAAACACGTAACACAAAAGCCGTTGTTGCTCATGTTAATGCACAACGGGCATCCAAATCACATGATAACATCGCTCAAAACAACATAACGGCTGCCGTTGTCTAGCAACCCTGATTGATGCAAAAACAAATTCAAACACAGCCAATCACAAAGCCCCAATGTATCAAAAAACTTTAAATACACCTATATATACCCAAAAATAACAGTCACACACTGTCTGTTATCGAGTTCTTCAGAGCCAGATATCAGGACCCAGGAGCGGAGGATGGTGATTAGAGAGAGGGAGACAGGAGCATACATTGGAGGTAGAGGAGTTCTGGAGTTTGAGAGAGGAGAGCATTGTACATAATACGACACATAGCACACCTTTGCACATATTACATACCACATACAAACACAAACACTTACACATACATACACATAGTCCTTTTATTTTATAACACCTTACACATTTTACTTTTTTTTTTGACAGTGTGAATCTGTGAGTGAAAGTGTGTGACAGAGAGTGAGTGGATCGAGTGTGTCTATGAGGGCCTGTGGGAGTGCTTGGGTGTGAGTGGGTGAGTGATGGCCAGGGGAGGAGGACAGGAGAGAGGGATGGGGAGAGTAGTGGAGGAGGAGGAAGGTCAGGAGGGTATCCCTCAGCAGAGCAGAGGTGGGAGAGGCAGATCGGCAGGGTGGAGGGGGACCCGGCCAACGAGAGCAGGCACATGCAGGACAGGGACAGAACCTGCAATGAGACGAGGGGTAGTTGCTGGGGAGCAACACACGCAGTCAGGGTCAGACCATGCAGGGCACTCCGGCTCTGAATCCTCCCATGCCGGAGCTGATGAGGGCAGGATCAGGGATCCGAGATATACTAAGGAGGAAAACATGGCTCTCGAAGAATCTGTCCTGGAGAGGCAGAGTGTTCTCCACCCGACGGCGAAGGTCCCTAGCCTGTCAGCAAGGAGGAAAGCAGCCTGGAACCAGATCTGCAGCCGGGTGAACGTGGTGGCTACATGCAGGCGGGACATGGAGTCTGTGAAGAAGAGATGGGGCGACTGCCGGAGGGTGGTCAAGAACAAGCTGTCTGACATGGGCAAGCAAGCCCGAGGCACCGGAGATGGCCCATCTGTGCCCATCACATTCTGCGGCTGGGAGGAGATGGTGCGGCAGACCATGTCCCCGACCATGATCGAGGGGGTCGTTGGAGGAGCTGACACTGGGGATGAGAGGAGCCTCCACACTACCGGTAAGTGCAACACTACAGAACAACACACTACATCAACCAACACCAGCTGCACACACAGTCACACCTCAACACATGCCCATCACTCATCCATACAACTGCACCAACACAGCACCCTGAGGGTTAAAAACAGGACACAACACCAGGACAAATGGCAAGGTCCAACTTGGGACAAACCTGTCAAAGTCCTACTTCAACCCTCCTGTCGCTGTGCTCTTCACACACAATACACAAACTGTTATGTTCAAAATGTCGTCTGTCATATATCATCACTGTTCACACACAGTGTCACCCATGTCCCCACAGGGAAGTCAGCACCTAACCCCTTGAGTGCTAGAGGGATCATCAATGCATCAATCACAATGCGTTGGCAACCCCTCTGGAACTCAAAGGGTTAACCAGACAACAAACAAGTCAATAGGCCAACGATCACATGCTACACAGGGGACATTCACTAAGCGGTGACAAAGAGATGGTGGACACAAAGTAACCCTCACACACCATCACTTCACCAATACCCGTGTTAGTCTATGGAGAATATGCAAAAACAAGAATCAAGTTCATAGGGTCCCATTGTACAGACTCCATGGAAAACACTGGAAATGGGGAAAGGAGATCACTGGAGAAGTCACCATCATGTTCACTTCATCAGTTCAACATCACCGCTTACTGAATCACAAAAAGGGTGCATCAGGTCACACATCACAGTGTCCCAGAGAATAACTGCTTATATGTGCAACACACAGGCCGAAAACTATTCCACAGAATTAAAGGTGGATGAAGTAGGCCTTGGTGTTGTGGCTGCAATCATTTACTCTAACTTGAAATGACATATCCCACATCTGATTCCCACATGGATCCACAGGGGTGCTGATGCCATGGATGGATGGTACACCAGCCGCTCTTTGCAGGATACACATGGGAAACAAATAGCAAACATTGTACCATGGTCACAAACAGGTCATGACTGGCGGATATCTAGGATTGAGTATGGTTGCCTCACACAGAAGGATGGATGGGCTCATACACAGAGAAAAACAGGCCTCAATCAAAGATATCCCTCACTACTGGCTGGATTGTTGCCCTTAGGATTCAAATGTTTCTAAATATGTCCCAACACGATGTGAACACAGAGATCAGTTCACTGGATGTGATTGCCTTACTGGCCAGATATATGCACCCATCACAAACCTACATTGCTACCATCCAAATACACATACATAGTATATCACACTCTACGTAGATGGGATATACGAGGTATGTTCATATCCATCATATCAATCCAAAGTATTGTTGGATGGGTGCACATATATAGCCAGTAAGTCAATCACACCTACTGAACTGCTCTCTGGCTTCACATCTTGGAAGGATATTACTGTATCCATATGAAGGGTACATATCTACAAACATATATGACCATTCCTACTTGTGTGTGACTGTAATGGGATAGCTATGGGAAATGTCATCATGATGTCATATCATTGCCATCGTTAAAAGATGTGTCTCGATCTAAGTCCCATCCCTCCAACACTCATGGTTATACAGATATTGCTCTATGTGACAGGTGGAGATATCTGTCATTTGACCACATGGAGGCTCTTCAGCAGAGCCAAATTCGCAACATTTCGAGATATATACCTCTTTGGAATGGTCCACAGAGTGTGCTTGCAAACCATGCACACTCTGTACACCATTCCAATTAAGTATTGTTCTCTGAAAATCCCTCGTGTGGACAAATGACTGAAATCTACATCTGTCACATAGAGCAATATCTGAACAACCATGAGGGTAGGAGAGATAGGACTAACAGCGAACAACTTCTGTTTTCACAATGTCTACAATCAGACATCAAGGTGGACTTAACCTTTGCCATCCCCCTGGAGGGATAGCCATCCCTACAAGTTGTGAAGACAAATATATGTTGTTGGATCCCCCCCGAGTTAAACAATGGTATTCCTACTGCTGAAAGGTGTGTTGATTCAAAAGGTATCACAGCTCAGACATGGATATGTCAGGGGCAATATCCCAGTGGCCTGAAATTGTACAGTGGTGCTGTTACTACACAATCATACGGACAGCTCTGGTACAGGGACCAGATATCTACATGGGAGGGTGTTGCAACAGCCCCACTGTACTATTTCGGCCCACTGTGATATTGCACCTCAAAATGAAACCTTCACCTATAATAACTCAAACAACACCTTTCAGCAGTGGGTGTACTCTTGTTTACCCAGGGGGATTAACCCAAACACATATATTTTTCTTCACCACATATCAAAGTATAACTGTCTCCACAAACATATGGCTAAGGTCACTAATCACAACATCTTATTTCTCCACACAGCTTACGGCCCTCAAGCCCAGTGGGAGCCAGCGGAGGAGGCAATGTCACCCCCCAGTGAGGAGTACACAGAGGAGGGGACCAGCCGGTGGTCACCGTACCCACCATCACCATCTCCTCCAACACAGGCTGCACCACCACCTACTGCACCCCTTCAAGCTGGACCACCACCTTCTTCACCCTTACAAGCTGGACCACCACAGGCTGCACCCTTACAAGCTGGACCAACACAAGCTGCACCCCTACAAGTTGGACCACCACAGGCTGCACCCCTTCAATCTGCACCTCCCCAGTACAGTGGATGGATGCCACAGGAGGAGAGGTGGACATATACAGCCACCTCCACCAGCTACTACCCTTCAGCAGCAGCACCACCACCGCCAGGGAGGCAATGGCTGCCAGGAACAGAGGCCACCACCCAATATGGGCCATATGCCTCACACATCAACCAACCCTCCTCAATGGCTCCACAGCATGCCCCAAGGTATGATCCGAGGTGGGGTCCCAGCACCTATCAGTGGCCACTATATGACCCTTGGCCACTGGACTACCCACACCTGGGCCTGATTGGTGAGCCCCAGCGCCCCCTATCCAGGGACATTTTCACACCTCCACCAGCACACACATCAATGGGCAGCTCAGGATCACTTGATGTGGTGGGCATATGCCCATCATCTGCACCAGCCACTCCAACAGCTGTCACAGCAGCCACAGCACCTCCAGCAGCAGCAGAGGAAACAGCACCTCCGGCAGCAGCAGAGGAAAGAGCACCCTCAGCAGCAGCAGAGGAAATAGCACCCTCAGCAGCAGCAGAAGAATCAGCACCCTCAGCAGCAGCAGTGGAAACAGCACCCTCAGCAGCAGCAGAGGAAGGAGCACCCTCAGCAGTAGAGGAAACAGCACCCTCGGCAGCAGAAGAATCAGCACCCTCAGCAGCAGAGGAAACAGCAGCACCAGGGACACCGGGCACATCCACCTCCAGCACTGTACGCCTCACAGGGATGGAGGCAGAGTGTATGGCCCTTCAGAGGAGACTACTCCGGTCGAGCATGAGTACTGACAGCAACGTCACCAGGAGCAGGAGGCAATCCAGGAGGAACATTGCCCAATTGGAGACCAGAATCCAAGCCCTGGAGTCGGAGGTGGCCAGGGGGGACACACTACTCCACCAGCTCAGGACTGGTCTATTGGACATGTTGACACAGGTCCTTATGGAGTTGAGGGAGATCAACCACAGGGAGAACCTGAGGATGGAGAGGGAGAACTTGCGTTCCACCGAGGGGTCTACTGCAACCACCACCCCCTCCAGTGTTACCCCTGAAGCCACACCTAGGGAGCAGAGGGTTACCAGGAGATCAACAAGGGCATCCACCTCTGGCACTCAGGCTAAGGCCCCCCACCCAAAAAGGAAAAAATGAAAGGCCCAACCTGTTAACTTTCCCCTCAATAAAGAAACCTTGTTTTTGGATTCCTGTCTGATCTGTTGTGTCTTCAGTTATGGATTGGGTGGCAGGGTTGTCTCCAATGCATTGCCATACAATGCAGTGAACACAACCTCTGCCTGGGTGAAATGTCTGTGGGATGCTACAACATGGGTTCACACACACACACACACACACACACACACACACACACACACACACACCGTTGTACAAATTCAACTGGAAATACATCCCTGGAGCCATATTACACCACTGTGTTATATGGCGATGTTGTGTGTTGAATTTGAACAACAAAACATACCCCTTAGCACAACAAATGGTACAACATTGAACATTTGTCTACATCATATGTTGTGTTTAACCCTTTGAGTGCCAGAGTGGTAGGCAACGCATTGCAAAGAAATGCGTTGGGGACCACTCTTGCACTCAGTGGGTTAATGGGATAACCAGACAAACAGCTATGTGACTTAGCGGGGACATAACAAGCAGGACAGATAAATGGGACATGTATCAATATTGTCTTGGATTCAAACACTCATTGTGTAACTGACTTACTTGGGAAGCCAATGTTTTTAACCTAGGATTTCAATGTGTAGCACATACATTGATATCCTGGGATGAGCATTGGGGTCTCCAGTAAGTTGAGTTGCTGTTTCCCTAAGGGTGTAACAGACTTCACCAGTGATAACACATGTCCACTTAGTCTGGTTGTTCGTTGATGTAGCCCATGTACTGAGATATGTCAAGTGGAGCAAAATCTCAGAACATTGATTATACTGAGCAACACAGATACTGTGGACAGGAATTCACTGTGGAAGTATGTCCCCTGTATCACCTCTTTATCACTTCCACAACACATTAGTGTATCACTGCCACCATCATCTGTTTGCATGGATACATCACAGAGTCCACTTACTGGCAAACAAGTGGTGGATTCCTGTGATGTGGGTGATGCATTTCCATGTATGGGGGATACTCTATCCTGGGTGTGGTTACGCATTGACAAATGTGTTATCAAATATATCCTCATACAGACACAGATAGAATGGTGATGGTTCATCTTTATTGTGTCTCAAAGAACATTAGAACGTACATGTGTTTTCTGTGTGTTTTGCCTATATGCATTGAACACTTGTATGAGAACACTAAATGTACTTTGAAACTAAATCATACTACTTTAGTAACACTGCTGCCCTGCTCATGTGTTGTCCACAAGGTTTGACAACTCTGTAGCTGAGCATCCTAACTGTACAGGTTATAACACTCGAGAATTTGTGTTTTCTGTGTCTATATGAGAATGTTACAGTAGAGGTTTGTGTGAACCTCAGGTCAAACATTGCATCACCAACAACATCACCAGAAACAGCAAGGGGTGATCTTCATGAAGGTGTTGTCAAGACATCAATCCAGTCACATGGAAGATCTTCAGTTCAAGGATGGATTATGTTACAGATGCCTGTGGGACAAGAGGACAGGATTTGGAGCAGTAGACCTGAACTGATCATCAAGCAACACCAATTTAGACTTTTTTTTTTTGTGTTCAAAAGCTTTATTGAGAGAGTAACAGAATACAAAAATGGTTTCGAACAGAATTACAGGAGACAATAAAGTAGAGTACAAATAAAGAGATTTGTAACATCTGCAAAAATCATATACAGCAGAATTACAATTATATAGAGTAATAATGACAGTAAGTAGAAATCTGGGTAAAGATATTTAACAATATCATACATGACCAAAATAAAGGCTTATATGAAAGAATGACAAGGCACGGGTAAATGAGCTCAGTAGTCCTTGCAAATGATCAGAGCATAGTTGTGTAGTCAGTAGGCATGGGAGATAAAGTTTGATAGGTAGAGAAGAGGGTGGATTTGGTGTGGAAAAGGAGAGCCAGAAGGGAAAAGGGAGCAGGACAGGCATAGTAGACTTTTTAATCCCCTCAATTTTCTTAATTACAGGTGAGTACACAAACCATTGCTTGACAATGTGTTGTGTACTCATTTGTAACCAATTCTGTGGAGAACTAAGGACATGTGCACCAGCCCTATGGTTATGTGCCCCTGACATGTATACACACATTAACAAGTGTTCTGAGAGCTCCATGGAAGTAATGACATTGTGCTGCCACTGTGAAAGTGACAGTGGCAGCTCAATGTCATTTGTTCCCTGGAACTATTAGGACATATTTATTGATGTGTGTATTCATGTCGGGGGCACATATGTCTGCACAGTCACAGGTCAGCATGGAGTCCCTGGTAATCTGATATACGTTTCATGACCTTTACGTTGTGTGGCAATACCACTGTACATCCACCCCTCTGCTGCTCTTCTCAGCTCTAGCACAGTACAGGTCCCATATTGAGTCCAATGGACCTTTAACCCCTTATGTGCTGGAGTATTATCCAATGCATAGCATTGGATAATACTCTTTCGCTACTGGGCTAGCATGGTTGCTCAGGCTATGATCATGGCATATCCAGTTAGTTGCTGTCAATCAAGCCCTGTAAAGTGATGAACATGGGTTATATGTTGTACCTTGTTTCTCCTGGGGGTGTGCGTGATATCCTTGGGGTCTGTATGTCAACATGGAGAGTGGAATGGACGATGGGCCATGCTGCTGCCAGTGCAGTGGTGTGTCAATGTTCCTGTGGGGTGAGACAGAACGGGGGACTTGCATGGATTGTTTGCATGCCATCATACTCCGTGATGAGCATGTCTCTGATCTGTGCCCCTCTCAAGGTCTCCTCCACATGCCCGATGTCCATGGGCACTTCATGTATGGGGGGGGGTCCTGGATGTGATCCAGCAGCCTGGTGTCCACTGCGATGTTGTGCAGTATTGTGCATGCCACAATTATGTCGCACACCTTAGCAGGTGCATACTGCAGTGCTCCCCCAGAGTGGTCCAGACATCTGAATCTTGACTTGAGGAGCCCAAAGATCTGCTCAATGGCATTCCTCATTCTGGCATGAGCCTGGTTGTACCTTTCCTGGGCATGTGTTTGGGGATTGGCCACAGGGGTCAGTAGCCAGGACTTGCATCCATAGCCAGCATCACCTGTGTAATGTGAGTGACATGGTGAGACAGGGAGCACATGTGTGAATGATGTTTTGTGTGGTGGACGTACTAGCTGTGCGTGCATGCTGAACAGTGTTGTGTGTAAGCCTGTGTATGTGGTGTGATTTTGTATTGTGAACTCACCCAAAAGCCATCCCCCTGTAAAAGTTCCATTCTCGAAATCTCTGTGGACTGAGGAGTTTTGGAGAATGTATGAATCATGTGAGCTGCCAGGATATTTTGCACAGATATTCATTATCATCATGTTGCTGTCACGCACCATCTGCACGTTGATGGAGTGGAAGTTCGTCCTGTTGATGAATAGTTGTGCGTCATGTGCTGGGGCTTTTGATACGGACATGGGTGCAATCTATAGCACCTATGACCCTGGGCATGCCTCCCCTTGCGTAAAAGGCCTGCTTGACGTGTATCCAGTCCATGTCGGTGGTTGGAAAATGTATATAGGTACTGGCCTTGCTTTTGAGAGCTGGCAGGACCTGGGCCAGCACCCTGGAGAATGTGGTCTGTGACATGCCAGATGCGTAACCCTCAGTGGACTGGAAGGCCCCACTTGCCATGAAGTGTATGGCACACAGTAGTTTTTGCAGGCCAGTTAGGGCATGGTTGTGGATGTAGATGGGATCCACCTGATCTTTGATGACCTCATACAGGCCAATGATGCTGTCAGGCCTCAACCTGTAGTGATCAATGACCTCATCATCAGTCATTCCAAAGAGGGTGACCCTTGGGCGGTATACCCTGGGCCTTGGTGGTCGTCTATACATCCTCTGCTGCTGTGGAGCATCCTGTTGCTGCAGCTGTGCATCTGCAGGCAGGTACTGTCCTCCAGGCGGGGATGGACTCCTGTGTGGCTGCTGAGCCAGAGCCTCCTCACTTGCAACAGGTGAAGGCTGTTGATCAGGCGTGCCTGGAGGTTGCTGATGTTCCCTAGCTCTCTCCCTTGCACGCCTTCTCCGCAGTCTTCGCAACAATATCAGGGATGTGCACAGACATGTTGGGGGGCACGGGCTCAAATGAAAAAAAGGGCACTTCTCATAATTATTTATTCAAAATATATATTTTAAAAAAAGAAAAGAATGTTAATTATATTAACACAACTCTGACACACAAGAGGAGAAGACCCGGCGGCACATAAAAAGGACCCGGCCGGCATGTTAAAGGGACCTTACACTTAAAAAGTACCTGGACATAAGAGGAGAGGAGAACAGCCCCCCACCCCGGTAATCAAAATTGAAAAACGGACTGGGATAAGATAAAATCAGACTGATTAATTTTTTTTTATTTCTTTTTGTTAAAAGGGCACGAATCAGGGATAAAGAACAAGCACCTTCCATTACAAGGACAGGGGGCAAACAATTATGCCACTTTGGGAAGCTTTAGAACAAATTAAGAAAAAAAAGGGTTTTGTTTATTCTGGATATATTTATTGCAGAATTGAACTGTGACTATCTGTAAGTTATTAGGACTTTCCTAGTTGGCACTTCTTGTATCAGCCTGGCATAACGCATGCTGGCATAACACCATAACCACCCAGCCTGGCATTTCACCTGTACCACCCAGTCTGGCACAGTACCTGTATGATTTTCACAGAAGACCTTGTCCCTCATGTAAGTGGAGGAGAGGAGGCAGCAAGGTGCCAGTGCTGGGGCCCATGGCCTGTTATACTCGCTGAAGCTCTAGTCTCTGGTCTCACTCACCAGGGTCCTAGACAAGATCCTGCAGGCTGCCAGACATGGGCGACCTGGAAACCCTGAGGTGCCTCCACGCCAAGGGGCAGCTACAGCCAGGACTAAAGGATCCGATGGGTGCCTCTGTGGAACCATGCCGCCCGCTGTATGCGCTACTTAGTGGATGAGGTGCAACTGGAGGGCAGCTGCCAGGCTAGGAACAGGGCCACTCCGGCTCAAGATGCAGCAGCCACCGGTAATCTGTCCTGTCTGAAGTGGCTACTCACTCAGAGGGGCTGTGACTTCGAGGTGGGTGCTCCTTACTGATCATTTTAACCATTTCCTAGATTGGTGGTGCTCGGACGCCCATAGTCAAGTCATCGCCATAAGTCAATTAACCCTTTGAGTGTCAATGTGGTGTGCAGCCCATGCGTCGCACACCCCTCTGGCTTTCAAACGTTTAATAAGATCCAGGGGTAATTACAAAGGGGTTAATCGTCGTTAGCACGAGTGTTTACCTCAGAATATGTTAATAAATCCCGTGTATACTAATGATTCGTACTGAAATGGGAAGATAGGTCAAGCTTTTTAACCCGCTGAGTGTCACATAGAATTGTCAGATAACCCCTTTATCTATTTGAGTGCCCGAGAGGGGTTTTAAAAGTGGACACATGAAAAATGCCTGCTGAAGTAAAATATGGGATTGGGAAACCGTAACAGTAAGGGCACTTTGGACAAAAATGGCAGGTGCTCAAGCCCCCCTTGGTGTGCACGTGCCTGAACAATATTTAACCCAACATACTGTTTGCGCTCTCTCTCTCTCTCTCTCTCTCTATCTGTCTCTCTCTCTCTCTCTATCTCTCTCCCTCCCTGAGTGGAAAATAAGCCACAAGTGAGTATGGTGAGTTGTCCCTTTAAGTACTTGAAAGGGCGTTGTGTAGGTGTGGTGATGAGGTGAGTGCTGACCTATGGAGAGTTGTTTTTGTCCAGGTAAGTGTTTGCAGGTGTGTGTGTTATAAGATGTGGTGTGTTGTGCTTGGTATGTGTCTGCCATTTGCGGGTGTGCAGTTGTGGGGTGCAGGTCGCGTGTTGATGTTGCACAGGTGAGCTTATATTTGCAGGTGTCTGCTTTGTGTGATAACCCCCATTATTCCGTGTCATGCTGTGTTGTTGTTTTTTTGGGTGTCGTTGTCCATGTGGTGTTGCTTGTTGTTGTGTGTGACAGTGATTTGTGTTGTGTGTCCATGTTTTTGTGTTGTTTTGGCATTGCACGGGTTAATTTTTCCATTTACATGCTTGTGCGGTTAGCATTTTGTGTATTTTCCTATGTAACGGGTGTTTTGTTTTGCTCGTTAAATGTCTAACGTGTGAGAAAAGTGGGTCTTAACTTTTTGCCATTAGCTGTGTCTTTTTTTCAGCCGTTACCAGTACCGCAAGCCTTTGAATGGCTCTGGGGTATGTTGTTCCATGCGTCTGAATGCACGTAAGTGTATCGGCCGTAAGGATTCTGAAACTGCCGTTAGCTGTTCTTTAGACGGATCTTTGAATTGCTACATGGAACTTAACGCACCCGTTAGTGATTTTTTTTTACTAACGGCTGCCTTTAAATCTAGCCCATAGTGTTGTTTCTCAGTAGGCTTATGTTTTGTCTATGCAATCGCTTCCTCTCTATTGAACTTGGATGGTTAAACTTTGGTTATCACATGTATCCTGAAGAGTAGGGATGATACGGATGATAAGTTTAGTCCCCAAGGGTCACCAACAGGGCAGGATTGAAGGCTAGCCCTGATTAAGCACAGGTGGGTCAGTCAAAATGAATTAGCTACTGAACAACTCACCAGCGCTTAATCAGGGAAATACTTCAATCCTTGCCTGTTGTTAGTCCTGAGGACTGAACTTAGACATGCTTGATGTACAGGATCCCATCAAGCTCATCAATCATTGATTGGCAGGGTGGTAATCCATGCATTGTAACGCAATGCATTGGATTCCATCCTGCCACTCAAAGATTCACCTATCAATGTCATTGCTTTGCATCCCTCTTGTCATTGCTCACATAGCTAATCACACCATGTACATTTCCCACACAGCACTCATGACTGCAGCACAGCAGGAGGACAGTGAGGAGGCATTGACAACCCCCAATGACTTCCCCCTTGAGGATCCTGGTCACCTTCACCATTTCCATCAGCTCCATCAACCATGGAGTTTAGCTGGGAACCCACTCCCTACACCGACTGAATGCTTCCTGGGAGGTGGATGCCTCTGTCCACCTCAGGACATTATCTTATGGCCCCAGCACCACCTGCACTGGGAAGGCACTGGATGCCTGGTACAGTACTTGCCCCATAATACGGGTCATATGGGCCCACACCATAACCACAGCCACACTCCTGTATGGAGCCACATCATGGTCCCAGATATTACCCCACACCCAGGTGGGAGGAAACCAGCTACCAGTGGCCATTGTATGACCCTTGACCACTGGACTATGAGCATCTTGGACTGATTGGTAAACCCCAGTGCCCTCAGCAATAGGAGGACTTCACACCCCTACCACATCTGCAGCCAGAGGACCAGTCATTCGTGGCCAGTTCAGATTCCCTAGATGTGGTGGGGACACAGGCATTCTCAGACTCTGCACATGCCTGGCCCCCAACAACAGAGCCACAACACATCTCACCACCACCAACAGCAAGATGAGGTGGAGGGAAACATTATCCAGTAGGAGGAGACAGATGTTGTAGAGCCAGCACCATATGATGAGAGGCCAATAACTCCGGTCGCATCCCCCTCCACCAGTTGACACTCTCAATTCTTGGGGAAGATCATTGGCACACACATGGGTTCGGCACTGTGATCGTGAGGGATTAATCTGCTGGCAATATTCCTGTGAATTGAGCAATAGGTTCTGTATCACGGGATTGGTTGTCGCACCTGATAGGTGTGAACCTTAACTTTAAGAGACAGGAGAGGTGGTCATTCGCTTAGTCTATGATTAAGCATTCAGGTGTGAAACACGTGAGACAGATGCGGCATGTGTAGCGTTCATTGTTGATATCTTGTAATAAAGAAAGAGCTGGTTTTACTTATTACGCTGGAGTGCGGTCCTCGTTTATATGTTTTGAGCTTCACAAAAGGGTTGGGAATTCTGAGAACCTGCAATGCAATCAAGTAACCAGCCGGCGTTGAGTTATACGCCACTCGATACTTTGTCATTATTTGGGAACTCTATTTCCAGAAGTGCCATTGTGTGTTCTTGCTATGGTTACAACCTTCCATTGTGCATAGTCTTCACTGACGAAGAAAAGACCTTTGACTCTGTGAAAATGCAAGCAATAATCAATGCCCTGATCAACCAAGGTGTAGAGATAGCTTGCATCACTATCCTACAATCAATGTATGAAAATGCAATTTGAAAATGACAGCCAGAAAGCTGCACAATGCTTTCCAAACACATATGACACTTAAAGGGTTAAGAATAGGAGGTTGAAATTGTAACCCTTTTAGTGTCAGAGAGGTGTTACACTGGGCACCCCTCTGTCACAGAATGGGTTAACTCACACCAGATTCCATATCTTCTCTGTCCTATGTACAGCTGGTATGCATTAACTCCTTTAGCACTGAAGGGGTGCAAAACCTCCGACACGCTGGCTGTTTTATGTTCGCCACTGTCTACAACCGCCGACTGGAGCAAGTGTTGCACGTAGAGCTCCTGGCCACTACATGGAGTGTGTGATACATAAGGTGAGATAGGGAGCATGAACCAGGGGATAAAGGAAGGTGTTAGGCTGCTGCTGCAGGAAGACAGATGATGTAAAAAATAGCGTGCATGTATTCAGTGTTGCGGACATAAACCGTTTTAGTGCCAGGGGGCTATGCAAGGCATTGCCATGTGTTGTATATCATTGTGGCAGAAAGGGTTAATGGAGTGTGGTTTAAGGTATGTGATGATATCCATGAGAAGACTAAGAAACACAGCAGTCTGAGAGTGGGCAATTGTATGAGGATGCGGATCAATGTTTGCTATTTGTAGTTTGAGAGGGCGGAATTGTTGTTAAGTGTGATGTGTGTGTGAAAAACATATTTGAACCAAAAACAGAATGTGGTGATGGGTGAAACTGTTGTCCCAAAGAGGAGACATTTTTATTTTGTTTCTGTGAACTGTGTGTCATCCTAGCTGCGCCCCGGGGTGTGTATCTTGGGCTATGACAGTCTATAGGAGATCTTCTTATGTGCCAGCCCTGGGGTGTTTGTATTATAATTGTGTGTGGAATTCTTTTCTCAGCAATTAGAGGACATATGCAAATCTCCTCCTAGCTGCCTCCCTGGGGGTGTGTGTGGCACAGATGTAGAAGACCACGTCTTCTTTTATAGTATAGATAAGCTATATGTAATACACGATAAGTGTCACAGAGTAACTTGAGAAATAAAGACACTTGACAAGAACTGATAAAATTAAATAAAATCTATTAAAACACAGTAGTAGTAGCGATGATAATACACTTTCACAAGACCAGGGAAGACAATCACCTCCTTCACCCTGCACTAGGAAAGTGTGATATGGACTCACGTCTGTACCCTAATGCTAGGGTAAACCCAGGCAACAGGAGCGAGAAACTCCAGAACGCTGGAGCACCACAGTAGCGACTCTAACTCCACCACCTTCTCGAGGCCAGGTGCAAGGACAGTGTAAAACAACTCCTCAACCCTTCACTAGACAGGTGTAGCTAATATACATACGGCCCTTAGTAACCTTCACAAGACGAGATAGGAGGACAGTGCACGGCACTTCCTCAATCTTTCACCAGGCAGGTTAAGAATAGTGCAACTATACCCTACCGCTAGGGTATACCAAAGACAACGTAAATGGCACCTAGAACGTTAGGTGAAGCAACAGCCCAACCAGATCTAGACCCCAGGAGGTCAGTGACACAGACTAACCGACAAGCACTGCTACAGGGATAGCGAGCGCAGTGAAAACTGTAGGCCCAGGCAACAAGGTTATCAATAGCCGGGGCTGGGTAGCCGAGGCTGGTAGTAACAAGCCGGAGCACAACAGAGGGAGCTTAGTCAGATGAAGCCAGGGGTCAGAGCTGGATCGGTTAGTCATACGAAGCCAGGAGTTAGAGCCGGATCGGGTAGTCAGACGAAGCCAGGAGTCAGAGACGGATCGGATAGTCAGATGAAGCATGAATAATACACAGGAACTAGCAAATAGACCAACACAGCACTAGGCTCAGGTACACCACGAAAGGGCACTGGTAACTGGGAATGCTGAGGTCTTTAAGGCCTAGTAGGTGGGCGGAGACATGACATCAATTTGACCTATAAGAACAGCGACTTGCATAGAGCGACAGCCAGGAAGTAGCAAGGTCGTTGTTACAGTAATTAAACACTGGAGGCAATCACGGGCACCATGATAGTACCCCCCACTCAACGATCTCTCCCCTGTGGAGGAGACCATACCTTATTGGGAAATTTCATATGAAATCTTCGCAGCAATCTAGGAGCGTGAATATCACACTGATTTACCCAGGAACGTTCCTCTGGACCATAACCTTTCCAATGGATAAAATATTGGATCCGCCCCGGACCTTGCAGGAGTCCAGAATGCTTTGAATCTCATACTCATTCTGATGAGTAGCGGTTACAGACCAACGGCTTCAGGAGTGAGACATGAAAGACGTTGTCAATGCGCATGTTCCTAGGAAGGTCTAAGGCATAAGACACAGGGTTTATTCTGCGAAGCATCCGGAAAGGTCCTACGAAACGTGGAGCCATCTTATGACAGGGTACTTGCATGTGCAGGTTTTTGGAGGCCAACCAGACTCTATCCCCCACTTGAAAGACAGGAGCAGGATGCCTCCTGCGATCTGCATGTCTCTGATAGCACTCTAAGGACCTTCGTAAGGCATTCTGAACCTGTGCCCATTTGGAGCAGAGCTGTAGAATATGCTCATCCAGAGCCGGAATATCCTGTGCTTGAAATGCATCCGGGAGCAGAGATAGTTGGAAACCATAGTTAATCAGGAAAGGAGAGCTCCCGGACGAGGAGTTTATGGCACAATTCCTGGCAAAATCAGCTCACGGCGACAGGTCAGTCCAATTATCATGATGGTCTGAAGTGAAGCAGCACAGGAATTGTTCCAACCCCTGGTTGGCTCTTTCTACCGCACCATTAGTCTGGGGGTGGTAGGCAGAAGAAAATGACAGTTTGATGCCCACATGGTCACAGAAGGCCCTCCAGAACCGTGATACAAACTGACTTCCACGATCAGGCCAAGACCCGGAGTACTCCGTGGAGCCTGAATACCTCCCTGGGAAATACCATAGCCAACTCCTTAGAGGAAGGTAGTCCCTGGAGTGGGACGAAATGTGCCATTTTAGAAAATCGGTCCACTATCATTAGTATATCTGTACAGTCCTTGGATCTAGGCAATTCCACCATAAAGTCTATGGAAATGTGTGGCCATGGGAGCTCACCATTCGGAACTGTCTAAGCAGCCCTAGAGGAAGATGTCTGGGAGCTTTGGCACGAGCACAAACGGAACAATCCTCCACAAAGGCTGCACAATCCGCTCTTAAACTAGGCCATGAGAAGAGCTGTGAAATTGACCAAATTAATTGGTCCCGACCAATGTGTCCAGATGCGTCCACTGGGTTTCTCTACTGGATCATTATCTTGAGAAGCCAGAATCTCTTCACCCAAGGGAGACATAATGCTAGTGCGTATTGTGGCCAAAATGCAATCTCGGGAAATTATCAGAACGGGTTCACTTTCCGTCTATCACGGTGCCCGTGATCCCTTGTTTATGTTTTCCTGTCAGTTATCCTGTGTTATGCTTGCATTGGTTGCCTTGTGTTGAGCCCGCCCAGTATGGCCTTTATATACTGGGCTCCTGCACCAACACGGTGCCCTTTCGTGGTGTTCCTATACCAGTGCCTACTACCGCTTATCACGGTGCCTGTGATTCGTGCTGCTCTTTGTCTATCACCTGCTGAGTATTCGTGATTGGCTGTCTGTCATTAGCCCTCCTCACACAGCCTTTTTAAACCCAGGTTGAGCACTTCCAGGTTGCCCTTTCGTGGTGTCTCTGACTCCACTCTGCCTGACCTGCTTGTCAGATCTCTGGGCCTGTTTCCAGTGTTCCTGTATGCTACATTCCGGTGTTCCAGTGTTCCTGTACATTAACGTTCCGGTATTCCAGTGTTCCAGTGTTCCTGTACGTTAATGTTCCGGTGTTCCAGTGTTCCTGTATGCTAACGTTACGGTGTTCCAGTGTTCCAGCATTCTGGTGTGCCTGTATTCCGGGGTTCCTGTGCTCCAGCACCGCGCTGGTTAACCTGTACGAGTTCCTGAGTCTCGCGCTCCAGCTGTCGCTCTGGCGACATTGTTCTCCTCGCTATTGAATACACATTGTTGGTTCCAGCGTGCGGACGCTGGTTTGCTCCACTAAACCTGGTTGCGGTATACATTGTTGGTTCCAGCGTGCGGACGCTGGTTTGCTCCACTAAACCTGGTTGCGATATACATTGTTGGTTCCAGTGTGCGGACACTGGTTTGCTCCACTAAACCTGGTTGCGATATACATTGTTGGTTCCACTAAACCTGGTTGCAATATACATTGTTGGTTCCAGCGTGCAGACGCTGGTTTACTCCTTAAACCTGGTGGCGCTATTTACCATTAGTCCCAACGTGCGGACGTTGGTTTGCTCCTGAACATCCAGTACTGTGGTCAGTCGCTGTCCACTTACTTGCAGTTGTCTGATTATCCCTGGCTATAGACTTCTGCTGAGTAAGACCTCTAAACTTATGCTCTCTGCTGTCTTAGTCACCTAACAGCTGGTCTATTTGCTCAGGCTGCCCTGCCCGGTATTGGTAAGGCCGGTAGAACCTTGACGTTACCATCCTGTAGGTTGCCTCACCCTGTATTAGCAGGGCCGGTAGAGCCTACTACAGTACCTCCTTGGGCTGCCCTGCCCGGTATTGGTAAGGCCGGTAGAACCTTGTAACTCACCATCTTAAAGGTTGCCTTACCCGGAATTGGCAGGGCCGGTAGAGCCTACATTCAGCATCCCATTGGGCTGCCTTTTCCGGTATTGGTAAGGCCGGTAGAACCGGTATACGTCATCTCACGATTGCCTTACCCGGTATTTAGGCAAGGCCGGTAGAACCTATTGTATGTTCTATTACTGTTTTATTGTTAAGTATATTTACTCTACAGGGACTGCCTTTAACTTTTAATAAAGTTAAGTTATTTTACCAAACCTTAAGTCTGAGAGTCTTCAAAAACCGTGACAGTACGAAAGGGCCATGACCTCAGACACTACGAGTGACGGTAATGCACAGAATATGCATTGGAGGATGGATACGCTCGAGCAACGTTTGGATCAGCTAGCGGTGGCTATCCAAACTATTCTTGAACGCACGGTACTTGCAGATAAGTCCGGTGCTAACCCGGTGGTCTCGCCAATTATGACACCGGAGAATGAGTCTAGGCCCTCAGGGGCCGCAGTCAAAGGGTTAACGGCTTCTGCACCCTTGCCGCTGAGATATGACGGCGACCCTCAACTATGCAGAGGGTTTATCAATCAACTTGAGATATTTATGGAATTGATGGCACACGCATTTCCTAGTGATCGCAGCAAGGTTGGGTTCATGATATCCTTGATGACTGGCAGAGCATTGGCTTGGGCCAACCCACTTTGGGAAAACACTAATCCTTGCACAGAGAATTTCTGTGATTTTGTGCAATCCTTTCGGAGAGTATTTGAGCCTCCTGGTAGAGCTACCTCTGCTGCTAAACGTCTCATGGAGATACAACAGGGCAGGTGCATGGTTGGCGATTTTGCCATTGAATTCCGCACCTTGGCAGCAGAGGTAGGATGGAATAACGAGGCCCTGTTGACAGCCTTTGCTCAAGGATTGAGAGACCAAATTAAAGATGAGATCGCAGCAAAAGATTTACCTACTGACCTAGATGATTATATCGAATACGTGATTCTAATTGACTCCAGAATATGTGAAAGATTAACCGCCAGAGAGCGACTAGTACGGTTAAAAAATAATGGGTCCAGTAGCATATTTTGCCCACCCAACCCTCCCTCGACATCCAAACCTAGTGAACCTATTCTGGAACCAAGTGAACCTATGCAGGTGGGTTTCACTAGGTTAACTAAGGAGGAGAGAAGGTATCGCAAGACACAAGGTTTATGTCTGTATTGCGGTAAAAATGGTCACCTGTTAAGATCTTGTCCTGTATGTCCGGGAAACGAACACACCTAGGGTACCTTGGGGGACAGGCCCTAGGTGGTGTCCAATCGTTCCCATTGTTGGGCACACTTAAACCCACCATACAGGTGGTATTGTCATGGACACAACGCTCGGTTGAGGTTTTGGCCTTGGTTGATTCTGGTGCTGCGGGGTATTTTATGGACAATACCTTTGATGAATTGCATGGGGTACCACGGATTCAGAGAGAAACCCCTCTTGCTATTGAGGCAATTGATGGCAGACCTTTGGAACCTGCCCAAGTTACCTTTGAAACTATGCCCTTGTCCATGACTATTGGGGTTCTTCACAAGGAAGAGCAGCAGTTCCAATTGATTAATTCTCCTCACCATGCAGTGATTTTGGGCTTTCCTTGGTTACAGTTGCACAACCCACAATTTGATTGGCAGAAATGTGAGATTGCTGCTTGGTCTCAGTTCTGTATGGATAAGTGCGTTACCCATCCTGTTACGGTCTTGTGCACCTCCCCTTCACTACCTGATGCCTACCAGCAATTTAGCGACGTTTTCAGAAAGGGAGAGGCTGGCGCCCTACATCAGCACAGACCATACGATTGTCCCATAGAACTGAGTCCTGGGGCAGTACCACCGAGGGGACGCACGCATCCATTGTCTTGTGAGGAGAACCAAGCTATGGAGGAATACATAGCAGATGCACTTAGTAGAGGGATCATAAGGAAATCTACTTCTCCGGCCGGTGCCGGGTTCTTTTTTGTTAAGCAAAAAAGTGGCGAACTGCGACCTTGCATAGACTATCGTGGGCTGAATAAGCTGATGGCAAAAAATGCCTACCCAATCCCACTCATCACCGAGCTGTTTGATAGACTTAAGGGGTCCTCGATTTTCACCAAATTGGACCTAAGGGCAGCCTACAATTTGATACGTATCAGAGCCGGTGATGAGTGGAAAACTGCCTTCAATACGAGATCTGGGCATTATGAATACCTAGTCATGCCATTTGGTCTATGTAATGCTCCTGCAGTATTTCAAGAACTGATCAGTGACGTTCTTAGAGATATGTTACAATCTTGTGTTGTAGTTTATCTTGACGACATACTTATCCACTCCAAAGACCTGTCACAACACATCAAGGATGTGTCTGAAGTCTTGCTGCGCTTACGAAAAAATAAATTATTCTGTAAACTGGAGAAATGCGAGTTCCACAAAACCAGTGTACTGTTTCTGGGGTTTATAATTGGCAAAGACGGCATTGCCATGGACAAAGAGAAATTCACGGCAGTCTTACAATGGCCTAAACCCAAGAGCCTCAAAGCCATCCAACGATTTCTGGGCTTCGCCAATTATTACAGGAAGTTTATTAAAAACTTCTCCTCTATTGTGAAACCTCTGTCTGACCTCACGCATAAGGGCGCTAACCCATCTCTCTGGCCGGTGGCTGCTGAAGAGGCCTTTGAGAAGTTGAAGGTAGCCTTTGCTGAAGCGCCTGTGTTGTTCCACCCTAATCCAATACTCCCCTTTACTTTGGAAGTTGATGCCTCAGATATTGGGGTCGGGGCGGTGCTCTCTCAGCGACAGGTTAAAGGCGGTACACTCAGACCCTGTGGATTCTTCTCAAAAAAACTGACTAGTGCTCAAAGTCATTACGAGATTGGTGATCGAGAATTACTGGCCATTATCCTCGCTCTCAAAGAATGGCGTCATTTACTTGAAGGCACAAAAAACCCCGTTTTGATTCTAACTGATCACAAGAATCTGACGTATCTTTCTGAGGACAAGAGACTGTCTTCTCGCCAGGCTAGATGGGCACTGTTTCTATCCCTATTCAATTTCGTTGTATCATACCTGCCGGGATCAAAGAATGTTAGGGCTGATGCTCTGTCTAGACAATTTGAAGCAGAGGTTGACAGAGAAGAGGTACCAGCACCTATCATTCAACCTGATCGAATATTGGCTACCATACGTACTAGTATTACTTCACCACTAGGGGAGGAGATTTTGGCATCCCAAGCCTCTGCTCCTCATGAGACCCCAGTGGGCAAATGTTTTGTCGTTGAGCCATTCCGTACTCGATTACTTGAGACCTACCACTCCTCTAAGGCTGCGGGACATATTGGTAGGGATCAATTGTTCTGGTCTCTCTCTCAGCTATTTTGGTGGCCTTCTATGAGAGCAGATTGTGCCAATTTTACGAATGCCTGTGCCACCTGTGCCCGTGCCAAAACCCCTAGACATCTCCCTGTGGGCTTGCTTCAGCCAGTGCCTAATGGTGAACGCCCTTGGTCTCACGTCTCTATCGACTTTATGGGAGAATTGCCCAGGTCAAGAGGGTACTCCTTCATATTGATGGTGGTAGACAGGTTCTCTAAAATGGCACACTTCGTACCACTCCGTGGCCTTCCTTCGGCCAAAGAACTGGCAATGGTATTCGCTCGAGAAGTATTTCGGTTACATGGAGTACCCAGGGTGACGGTGTCTGACAGGGGGAGCCAGTTTGTGTCCAGATTCTGGAGGGCATTTTGCGAACAGATGGGCATACAGCTATCATTTTCCTCGGGATATCATCCCCAGACTAACGGGGCCGCTGAAAGGGCCAATCAAGGATTGGAACAGTTTCTGAGATGTTTTGTGACTGACCATCATGATAATTGGGCCGACTTGTTGCCTTGGGCAGAGTTCGCCAGGAAATGCGCAGTTAATTCTTCCTCCGGGAGCTCTCCATTTTTGATCAATTATGGGTTCCAACCCTGTCTTCTCCCAGATTCCTTTCAATCACAGCAGATTCCAGCTCTGGATGAGCATATAGAGCAACTCCGTACCACATGGGCACAAGTTCAGAGGGCATTGGACAGTCTTTTCAGCGACATCAGCGTCATGCCAATCGCAGAAGGCTTCCAGCGGTTTCCTTCCAAGTCGGGGATAGAGTATGGCTGTCCTCCAAGAATCTAAAACTCAAGGTCCCATCTAATAAGCTGGCACCTCGGTTCATACAAGATCATTTGCAAAATTAACCCTGTTTCTTATGCCTTGGAATTGCCTGTTTCTATGAGCATTCATAATGTATTCCATGTGTCTCTCCTTAAACCTCTGGTTTGTAACCGTTATACTACCACACCTGTGATACCAGGTCCTGTTGAAGTCGAGGGGCAGGAGGAGTATTATTGATTCCCGCAGACGCAGAGGAGGGGTACAGTATCTGGTGCATTGGAAAGGTTATGGTCCTGAGGATCGTTCCTGGGTTGACAGTAAGGACCTTCATGCACCCAAATTACTACGATTATTTCATGCCAAATACCCTCAGAAGCCTGGACCCTACTCTAGGAGAGGGGGTCTTTGAAAGGGGGTACTATCACAGTGCCCGTGATTCGTGCTGCTCTGTGTCTATCACCTGCTGAGTATTTGTGATTGGTTGTCTGTCATTAGCCCTCCTCACACAGCCTTTTTAAACCCAGGTTGAGCACTTCCAGGTTGCCCTTTCGTGGTGTCTCTGACTCCACTCTGCCTGACCTGCTTGTCAGATCTCTGGGCCTGTTTCCAGTGTTCCTGTATGCTACATTCCGGTGTTCCAGTGTTCCAGCGTTCCTGTACATTAACGTTCCGGTGTTCCAGTGTTCCAGTGTTCCTGTACGTTAATGTTCCGGTGTTCCAATGTTCCTGTATGCTAACGTTCCGGAGTTCCAGTGTTCCAGCATTCCGGTGTGCCTGTATTCCGGGGTTCCTGTGCTCCAGCACAGCACGGGTTAACCTGTACGAGTTCCTGAGTCTCACGCTCCAGCTGTAGCTCTGGCGACATTGTTCTCGCTATTGCATACACATTGTTGGTTCTAGCGTGCGGACGCTGGTTTCCTCCACTAAACCTGGTTGCGATATACATTGTTGGTTCCAGCGTGAGGATGCTGGTTTGCTCCACTAAACCTGGTTGCGATACACATTGTTGGTTCCAGCGTGTGGTCGCTGGCTTGCTCCACTAACCTGGTTGCGATATACATTGTTGGTTCCAGCATGCGGACGCTGGTTTGCTCCACTAAACCTGGTTGCGATATACATTGTTGGTTCCAGCGTGCGGACGCTGGTTTGCTCCACTAAACCTGATTGCGATATATATTGTTGATTCCAGCGTGCGGTCGCTGGTTTGCTCCACTAAACCTGGTTGCGATATACATTGTTGGTTCCAGCGTGTGGACGCTGGTTTGCTCCGCTAAACCTGGTTGCAATGTACATTGTTGGTTCCAGCGTGCGGTCGCTGGTTTGCTCCAGTAAACCTGGTTGCGATATACATTGCTGGTTCCAGCGTGCGGACGCTGGTATGCTCCACTAAACCAGGTTGCAATACACATTGTTGGTTCCAGCGTGCGGACGCTGGTTTACTCCACCAAACCTGGTTGCGATATACATTGTTGGTCCCAGCGTGCGGACGCTGGTTTACTCCACTAAACCTGGTTGCGAGATACTTTGTTGGCTCCAGCATGCGGACGCTGGTTTGCTCCACTAAGCCTGGTTGCGATATACATTGTTGGTCCCAGCGTGCGGACGCTGGTTTACTCCACTAAACTGGTTGCGAGATACTTTGTTGGCTACAGCGTGCGGACGCTGGTTTGCTCCACTAAACCTGGTTGCGATATACATTGTTGGTTCCAGCGTGCGGACGCTGGTTTGCTCCACTAAACCTGGTTGCAATATACATTGTTTGTTCCAGCGTGCAGACGCTGGTTTGCTCCACTAAACCTGGTTGCAATATACATTGTTGGTTCCAGCGTGCGGACGCTGGTTTACTCCTTAAACCTGGTGGCGCTATTTACCATTAGTCCCAACGTGCGGACGTTGGTTTGCTCCTGAACATCCAGTACTGTGGTCAGTCGCTGTCCACTTCCTTGCAGTTGTCTGATTATCCCTGCTGAGTAAGACCTCTAGACTAGTGATGATCGAGCACCCCGATGCTCGGGTGTTCGGGTGCTCTGGCCGAGCGCCCCCGGAGGCTCGAGTGCTCGGCCGAGCACCCGAGCCCCATTGAAGTCAATGGGAGGACTCGAGCATTACACCAGGCACCCCCTGCTCTGATGAGGGGAGGGTGCCTGGTTCATAGGAAAAGGTCAGAAAATGATGGAAACACCACAGAAATGATTCAGGGACAGCATAGGGAGGATGTCTGGATGCATCTTGGACTCCAACGCCGCTGCTGGGAACGATGTTTCGCCCGTAGTGCGCCATTTTTACAGACTGACTGTAAAACACACAAAAAGGAAGATAAAAACGATTGTAGGCGAAAAATTGTTACCAAACAGTATTTGCTGCATATTTACTTGTATATCATCTGCAAATTCTGCAAAAAATTTCATCGATTTTTCGGAACTGGGGCCATGATTAAGAGGGAAACGTGCGCAGCATAAAGCAGGTGTTCAACGTGGTTATGGCCCGGGTAAGGTACAGCATTCAGGAACGGAGGCCGCAGCTACCACAGGTTTTACAACATGTCCGTTTGCCCTTGTTAAGTCCAAAATTTATAGTCGGAACAGTGGGGTCTGATCCATTGAGTAAAAGTGACGAAGTGACTTAGTGAATGAAGCCAAGAACTACCTTCTGCTCTGTCGAACACCCCAGCCCTATTTAATTCGATGGGAGGACCTGAGGCACTCAGATACAACCTGTATATCACAAAATGGAGGGCCTCATTCACATTGTGGTACAATAGTTCAGGTAGTGGTCCAACACTCATAAAGCCTATGCACTAAGTGAAAGGGCTGCCAAAAATTAGACTGAAATGTCACTCCAATACACCCTTTATTACACATAAAGGAGGGCATCATACACAGCCTTGAAAAATTAGGATTAATGGCCTGCTGGTGACCCTCTAAAACATTAGGGGCGAGGGCATGCCGCTAAGCTGACCATCTAAAACATTAGGAATGAGGGTCTGCTGCTGAGCCGACCATCTAAAACATTATGGGTGAGGGTCTGCTGCGGAGCTGACCATCCTAAACATTATATGTGAAGGCCCGCTAGTGAGCTGACGCTATAAAACATTATATGAGAGGGCCCGCTAGAGAGCTGACCCAATAAAACATTATATGAGAAGGCCCGCTGGTGAGCTGACCTATACAAAAATTGTCAAAGAGCGCCCGCTGGTGAGCTGGCCCTATATAAAAATTATATCACAGGGCCCGCTGGTGAGCTGGCCCTATATAAAAATTATATCACAGGGTATATGGAAGAGGAGGAGGAGGATGAGAAGATTAAGAGTCAACCATTTACCTGTTTTTTGGGTGGAAGGGGTGAATGGGAATACAGAGTATTCCCATCATTGTAAATAACATATCTAAAGTGACTTTATGTTCACCCGGGGCTTTCCTCCAGTGGAGTGGAGAAGTCAGGGGAAATCCAGGCCTTGTTCATTTTTATAAGTGTCAACCTATCAGCATTTTCGGTGGAAAGGCGGATACGCTTATCTGTTATGATGCCTCCAGCAGCACTAAATACCCGCTCAGACAGAACGCTGGCGGCAGGGCAGGCCAGCACCTCCAAGGCGTAGAGTGCCAGTTCATACCACGTGTCCAGCTTGGACACCCAGTAGTTGTAAGGCACAGAGGGATCATTGAGGACGCTGACACGGTCTGCTACGTACTCCTTCACCATCTTCCAAAACTTTTCCCTCCTTGTGACACTAGGCTGCGCATCAGGGTGAGGGTGCTGGCGGGGTGTCATGAAGGTGGCCTTTGTCGGAACTGCTGTGTGCTCCCCTTTTCTCCCCTTCTCGGTTGGCCAAGGTAGCACGTACTCTGCCGCCAGCGTTGTCAGATGGAAAATTTTGGAGCAATTTTTCGACAAGAACCTTCTGGTATTGCACCATTTTGCTTGTCCTCTCCACCGGAGGAATGAGAGATGAGAAATTCTCTTTGTAGCGGGGGTCCAGAAGGGTGAACACCCAGTAATCCGTGTTGTCTAAAATGCGTATAACGCGTGGGTCACGGGAAAGGCAACCTAACATAAAGTCAGCCATGTGTGCCAGAGTACCAACAGGCAAGATTTCGCTGTCATCACCAGGAGGATGACTCTCAATCTCCTCATCCTCTTCCTCCTCTTCTGCCCACCCACGCTGAAGATATGGAAATAAAGTTCCATGGCTACCCTCTGTAGCGGAGGCAACTGTGTCTTCCTCCTCCTCCTCCTCCTCCGCCTCCTCCAATTGTCGCTGAGAAGACGAAGTGAGGGTGCTCTGGCTATCACCTTGTGTAAGCTCTTCCTCCCCCATTTCCACCTCTTCCACATGCAAAGCGTCGGTTTTAATTGTGAGCAGCGAGCGTTTCAGTAGACACAGAAGTGGGATGGTTACACTGATAATAGCGTTATCGCCGCTCACCATCTGTGTCGATTCCTCAAAATTGCGTAAAACCTCACAGAGGTCTGACATCCATTCCCACTCCTCACTTCTGATTAGAGGAAGTTGAACGGAGAGGCGACGACCGTGTAACAGCTGGTACTCCACTACTGCCCTCTGCTGCTCACAAAGCCGGGCCAACATGTGGAAGGTGGAGTTCCAGCGCGTGCTCACGTCACACAGCAGCCGGTGAGCTGGCAATTGTAAGAGCTGCTGCAGCTTCAACAGGCCGGCTGAAGCTGTAGATGACTTACGGAAATGTGCACACACACCGCGCACCTTCGTCAAGAGATCATGCAAATTGGGGTAGGTTTTTAGAAATCGCTGAACCACTAAATTAAATACATGCGCTAGGCATGGTACGTGTGTGAGCTTGCCGAGCTCCAAAGCCGCCACCAAGTTACGCCCATTATCATACACAACCATGCCTGGTTGCAGGTTGAGTGGTGAGAGCCACTGCTCGGTCTGGTGACTAATCCCCTGCAACAGCTCTGAGGCCGTGTGCTGTTTGTCCCCAAGGCAGATCAGCTTCAGCACGGCCTGTTGACGCTTCCCCACTGCAGTGCTACACTGCTTCCAGCTACCGGCTGATGGGTGAGTAGCGCTGCGCGCAGAGAATTCAGAGGTGGAAACGGAGGAGGAGGAGGAGGAGCCAATAACGTAGGTGCTGGCGGAAACCCTGATGGAGGTAGGGCCCGCAATCCTCGGCGTGGGTAGCACCTGTGCCATCCCAGGGTCCGAGTCGCTCCCAGCCTCCACGACATTCACCCAGTGTGCCGTCAGGGAAATGTAGCGTCCCTGGCCACAAGCACTTGTCCATGTGTCAGTCGTTAAGTGGACCTTCCCAGTAACTGCGTTGGTCAGGGCACGGGTGATGTTAAGGGACACATGGTGGTGTAAGGCGGGGACGGCACACCGGGAAAAGTAGTGGCGGCTGGGGACCGCGTACCGAGGGACAGCTGCTGCCATCAGGCTGCGGAAGGACTCAGTGTCCACAAGCCTAAATGGCAGCATTTCGATGGCCAGTAATTTGGAAAGGTGTGAGGTTAGTGCTATGGCCTGTGGGTGGGTGGCTGGGTATTTTCGCTTGCGCTCAAATGCCTGGGGTAACGACATTTGGACGCTGCGCTGGGACAGGGAAGTGGATGTGGTCGCTGATGGTGCTTCAGATGGTACAGGTGCAGGGCGGGAGGTATGCGGGCCTGCGCCTTCGACAGGCGATTGGCCGGCACCGAAAACAGGGGAAGAGGAGGCAGTGGTGTGGCCTGCAGACACAGATTGGCGATCCAGGCGTTCCTCCCACTTATTACGGTGCTTGGATGCCATGTGTCGGATCATGCTGGTGGTGGTGAGGTTTCTAGTGTTCATGCCTCGGCTCATTCTGGTGTGGCACAGGTTGCAAACTACAATTCTTTTGTCGTCCGCACTTTCCTTAAAAAAACGCCATACCGCGGAACACCTAGCCCTTGGCAAGGGAGATTTACGCAAGGGGGTGCTCCGTGGAACATTTGCGGGCCGGTTTGGTGCGGTCCGCCTTCTTTCTTTAGCCACACCACTGCCTCTTCCAGCCTGTTGCGGTGCTGCAGATGGCTCACCCTCAGGACTGCTGTCATCGCTCGGCTCTCCACCTTCCCAGGTGGGGTCAGTCACCTCATCGTCCACCAAGTCCTCCTCCACTTCCTCACTCTGATCATCCTCCTCATTTCTTGATCCCACCACATCCTCAGTCATTGACAACTGTATATCATCCTCCTCATCAAGGTCTTGAGACAGTAATTGTGGTTGATTTGATTGCAACTGTGTCTCATCATCATCATCCACTTCCTTTGACCTTAAATGCCGTTCCCCTCTGTCATCTTCTTGTGATTGGGTACCCTCTAGAGGTTGTGAATCAGGGCACAAGATCTCATGTTCCTCTGCAAGCGTGCTTGGAGAGAGGTTCAAATCAAGGATTGGTGATGAGAAGAGCTCCTCACTATATCCCAGTGTGGGATCACTTCTTTGGCCAGACCCTCTATGGTGGGAGGAAGGATGATCAGGGTGAGGATTATGTTGACCAGACTCTTGGCTAGTGAGAGTGGACTTGGTGGAAGACAGGGTGGTGTTTAACCGACTGGAAGCAGTATCAGCTGAAATCCAACCGACCACCTGTTCGCAGTGGTCTGACCTCGAGAGTGATGTCCTGCGACGCCCTGTAAACTGAGACATGAAGCTAGGTATGGTGGATGTCTTTCTGTCTTGTGCTCTGGCACCAGGCACAGTTTCTACGCGTCCTGACCCGCGCCCTGAACTATCAGGATCACGTCCACTTCCCCGTCCCTTTTTACCCGCCTTCTTCATATTAAACGGAATATATGCTGGTAATCTGCGGCTAGGCACACGAAACAGAATGTGACGCTAATCTGCGGCTAGGCACAGTGAACGGAATATGTGACGTTAATTTGTGAATTTGCACACTAAACAATATGTGACGTTAATTTGTGAATTTGCACACTAAACAATATGTGACGCTAATCTGCGGCTAGGCACACTAAACAATATGTGACGTTAATCTGCGGCTAGGCTCACTAAACAATATGTGACGCTAATCTGCGGCTAGGCACACGAAACAGAATGTGAAGCTAATCTGCGGCTAGGCACAGTGAACGGAATATGTGACGTTAATTTGTGAATTTGCACACTAAACAATATGTGACGTTAATTTGTGAATTTGCACACTAAACAATATGTGACGCTAATCTGCGGCTAGGCACACTAAACAATATGTGACGTTAATCTGCGGCTAGGCACACTAAACAATATGTGACGCTAATCTGCGGCTAGGCACACGAAACAGAATGTGACGCTAATCTGCGGCTATTCACAGTGAACGGAATATGTGACGTTAATTTGTGAATTTGCACACTAAACAATATGTGACGTTAATTTGTGAATTTGCACACTAAACAATATGTGACGCTAATCTGCGGCTAGGCACACGAAACAGAATGTGACGCTAATCTGCGGCTAGGCACAGTGAACGGAATATGTGACGTTAATTTGTGAATTTGCACACTAAACAGAATGTGACAATAATCTATGGCTAGGCACACGTTTAAAATGGCCCTTTTTGTCGCTGCGTTGTAAAATATTTGTCCCTGTGCACCTAGTACAATGTCACCTTACTAATATCCCCTCCACAAAAAAAAAGGAAATTGTGCCCCCCCAAACAAAATATAAATGCTGCCCCCACACACAACAGTCCTAAAAAGGACTTTTGGGTCTTGAAAGAGTACCATCACTTTTATTCTCCCTACACTGACTTTCCCTGCCTGATCGCATCTCTCCCTGGCTGAGAATGAGCCGAACTCGCGAGTCGGGTGCTATACAGCACCCGATCACGGGTTCTGGCCAGCCAATCAGTGTAATGCCAGCAGCCAACATGGCTGCTGGCATTACACTGATGTCAGAGCCTCCCCGCACGTTTATTGGCTGCGCAGCAGCCGCGAAACGTGCGGGGAGGAGACCCGAACATGGCGGGCGAGCACATGCGGTGCTCGTACGAGTACCGCCATGTGCCGAGCAGAGCGATGCTCGAGCCGAACCGAGCTTCGGCCGAGCATGCTCGCTCATCACTACTCTAGACTTATGCTCTCTGCTGTCTTAGTCACCTAACAGCTGGTCTATTTGCTCAGGCTGCCCTGCCCGGTATTGGTGAGGCCGGTAGAACCTTGACGTTACCATCCTATAGGTTGCCTCACACGGTATTGGCAGGGCCGGTAGAGCCTACTACAGTACCTCCTTGGGCTGCCCTGCCCGGTATTGGTAAGGCCGGTAGAACCTTGTAACTCACCATCTTAAAGGTTGCCTTACCGGTATTGGCAGGGCCGGTAGAGCCTACATTCAGCATCCCATTGGGCTGCCTTGCCCGGTATTGGTAAGGCCGGTAGAACCGGAATTATCGTCTCACGGTTGCCTTACCCGGTATAGGCAAGGCCGGTAGAGCCTGTCATTAATATCGTCACCTGGGTTGCCTTGCCCGGTATTTAGGCAAGGCCAGTAGAACCATTTGTATGTTCTATTTATGTTATATTGTTATGTATGTTTACCCTACGGGGACTGCCTTTAACTTTTAATAAAGTTAAATTTTACCAAACCTTAAGTCTGAGAGTCTTCAAAAACCGTGACACCGCTCTAGAAGTTCCCAGTGTACCGACTTGGCCTGCCTGACTACTCTCCAGTTCCTGCACCTGTGCACCGACACGGATTGCCTGACTATTCTTCAGTGTCTGCTCCTGTGTATCGACCCGGCCTGGCTGACGTTCTTGCTCCTGTGTACCAACCCGGCCTGGCTGACGTTCCTGCTCCTGTGTACCGACCCGGCCTGGCTGACGTTCCTGTTCCTGTGCACCGACCTGACTGTTCTTCGTTCCTGCTTCGCTGGTCCTTGTCGCCCCAGCGACATTTTTACATCCGATGCCTTTGGTTTGAATTGCACCTCTGCTCCGGCAGGTTGCCAAGTGTTATCTCAGTATTGCTCCGATGGAGCGCCTCTGGCCTAGTCCTCTGCTACTGCCATACCGGTTGCAGGTGTTGCCTCCATGACTGCTCCGGTCAAGTGCTATTGGCTTGTCCTCCGCTACTGTCATACCGGTTGCAAGTGTTGCCTCCGTGATTGCTCCGGTACAGCGCCATTGGCCTAGTCCTCCGCTACTGCCATACCGGTTGCAAGTGTTGCCTCCGTGATTTCTCCAGTAAATTGCCTTTAGCTTGCGCTTTACAACTGTTATACCGGCAGCAAGTGTTGCCTCCGTGATTGCTCCGGTACAGCGCTATTGGCCTAGTCCTCCACTACTGCCATACCGGTTGCAAGTGTTGCCTCTGTGACTGCTCCGATCAAGTGCCATTGGCTTGTCCTCCGCTACTGTCATACTGGTTGCAAGTGTTGCCTCTGTGATTGCTCCGGTACAGCGCCATTGGCCTAGTCTTCCGCTACTGCCATACCGGTTGCAAATGTTGCCTCCGTGATTGCTCCGGTCAAGTGCCATTGGCTTGTCCTCCGCTACTGTCATACCGGTTGCAAGTGTTGCCTCCGTGATTACTCTGGTAAAGCTCCATTGGCTTGTCCTCCGCTACTGCCATACCGGTTGCCAGTGTTGCCTCCGTGATTGCTCCGGTAGTGCTCTTTGTTTCAGTTGAACTGGTAGCTCACGGATGTGTGCTGACCTTGGCATGTTAAAGGATCATTTCAGTACCTTCACATATGGGACTGTTTACCATCAGTATTGAACTTTAACTCCTGCAGTGCCGGAATCCTGGGAACCTACTTCTCTGCCTGACCTGTGTCAGTACAGACTGTCTGTCTCCTTTATTTGTGCTGGACCTGTATGGTCTTTGAATAAAGTACCTGTCGTGTGTCTGTACTATACTGTGTATATTACAGGACCTGTGAGGGTTCTTATTGTATTATTGTATTTAATAAAACTGTGTTTTTTATCCTACCCTGTGTCTGTGAGTCAAACAAACCGTTACAGTACGAAAGGGCCATGATCTCAGACAATAAAGGTGAAGTAATACACAGAACATCCATTGGAGGATGGATGTACATAAGCAGCATTTGGATCAGTTGGCATTGGCCATGCAAACTATTCTCGAATGTACAGTGCACCTTGATAAGCCTGTTCCTAATCCGATGGTCTCCCCAGTTTCGACACCAGAGAGTCAGTCCATGACTTCTGTGGCCTCAGTCAAAGGGTTAACTGCTTCTGCTCCTTTGCCACTCAGATACAATGGTGAACACAATCTATGCAGAGGGTTTATTAACCAACTTGAGATATTTCTAGAATTAACCCCTCATGCCTTTCCCAATGACCGTAGTAAAGTTGGGTTTATGATATCTTTACTGACTGGCAGAGCCCTGGCATGGGCCGATCCCTTATGGGAGAATGCTAAACCTTGCACCAGGAATTTCAGGGAATTTGTGCAAACATTTCAGAGAGTATTTGAAGTCCCTGGTAGAACCGCCTCTGCTGCTAAATGTCTGTTGGAGATACAACAGGGCAATCGTACGGTGGGCGACTACTCCATAGAATTTCCCACATTAGCAGCAGAGGTAGGTTGGAATAACGAGGCATTGGTGGCAACATTTGCCCAAGGTTTGGCTGACCATATCAAAGATGAGACCGCAGTGAGAGAATTGCCTACTGATTTGGATGAATATATTGACTATGCCATTCTGATTGACAATCGGATTCTTGAGAGACTTGTAGGCTACGGCCTAAAAGCAGTGGGCATAGTAGTCTGTTGTGCCCACCCACCCCTCCCTCTTTGCTAAACCTCTTGATCTTAAACAAGAATCCTGTGAACCTATGCAACTAGGGTTTACCAGATTAACCAAGGAGGAACGGGGACACCGCAGGAGGCAGGGGTTATGTTTGTACTGTGGTAAAGCTGGGCATTTGTTGCGAACCTTCCCCATACGTCCGGGAAACAAATGCACCTAGGGTACCTTGGGGGACAGGCCCTAGGTGGTGTTCAACCGTCCCCAGACCCAGTCATGCAGAAACCCACGATCCGGGTGGTATTTTCTTGGGCAGAACACTCAGTGGAGGTTCTGGACCTGATTGATTCCAGCACGGCCGGTTATTTCATGGATAGTTCCTTTGCTGCGCTACACAAGATTCCGCTGGTTAAAAGGGAATCACCCTTAGCCATTGAAGCCATTGATGGCAGACCATTAGAACCAGCTCAGATTACTATGGAAACCATTCCGCTACCTATGACAATTGGGGCCCTTCACAAAGAGGAACAGCAGTTCCAGATAATCCATTCCCCTCACCATGCGGTCATTCTGGGGTTCCCTTGTTTGCACTTGCATAACCCCCAGTTTGATTGGCAGAGTTGTGAAATTACTTCTTGGTCTCAGTATTGCATGAAGCATTGTGTGTCTCATCATGTCAAGATCCTGTGTGCCTCTCCCTCCTTACCAGATGAATACCAACAATTCAGTGACGTTTTCAGTAAGGGAGATGCTGGCACCTTGCCCCAGCACAGGTCATACGATTGTGCCATTAATTTGCCCCCGGGGGTGGTGCCCCCTAGGGGACGCACGTACCCACTATCATGCGAAGAGAATCGTGCTATGGAAGAATACATTGAGGATTCCCTCAAGAGAGGGATCATTAGGAAATCTACCTCGCCTTCTGGCGCTGGGTTCTTTTTTGTTAAAAAAAAGAATGGCGAGTTAAGGCTGTGTATTGATTACCGTGGTCTAAATAAGTTTATGCCCAAAAATGCCTATCCGATACTACTCATCACCAAACTATTTGACAGGGTAAAAGGTTCCTCCATTTTTACGAAATTAGACCTTCGTGCGGCCTATAACCTGATCAGGATAAAAGCTGGGGATGAGTGGATATCTAGTTATGCCATTTGGTCTCTGTAACGCACTTGCGGTCTTTCAAGAATGTATTAATGATATCCTCCGTGATATGCTACAGTCCTGTGTTATAGTCTACCTTGATGATATACTTGTACACTCGGCTAATTTGTCCCAACACATCAAGGATGTGTCCGAGGTGTTGCTCCGCTAGCGCAAAAATCAACTATTCTGTAAAATGGAAAAATGCGAGTTTCATGGATCCAGAGTGCCCTTTTTGGGTTTTGTGATCGCTAAGGAAAGTATCGCTATGGATCAGGAGAAACTCGCGGCAGTATTACAATGGCCACGGCCCAAAGGGTTAAAGGGGATCCAGCGCTTTTTGGGGTTCGCCAATTATTACAGAAAGTTTATCAAGAATTTCTCCACTATTGTGAAGCCACTGTCTGACCTCACGCACAAGGGTGCTAATCCTTCCCAATGGTCTGAGGCAGCCGAGCATGCATTTGAGACACTGAAATCCGCTTTCACAGCTGCACCTGTACTATCCCACCCCAACCCGTCTCTTCCATTTACGCTGGAGGTCGATGCCTCAGAGATTGGGGTAGGGGCAGTTCTATCTCAGTGCCCGGTGGCAGGGGGCGCTCTCAGACCATGTGGGTTTTTCTCTAAGAAGTTGTCGAGTGCCCAAAGTCATTATGAGATAGGTGACAGAGAACTGCTGGCTATCATTCTTGCCCCGAAGGAATGGCGTCACCTACTGTAGGGTACTAAAAGTCCTGTGCAATCCTCACTGACCACAAAAACTTGACCTATCTTTCAGAGGCTAATAGATTGTCCTCTCGTCAGGCCAGATGGGCTCTGTTTCTATCCCGATTCAACTTCATAGTATCATATTTGCTGGGTTCCAAGAATGTTAGGGCTGATGCCCTATCTAGACAATTTGAGCCTGAGACTGATAGAGACGAGGTCCCAGTACCCATTATACAGCCTGACCGCATCCTGGCTACCCTATGTACTAGCATCACTTCGCCATTGGGGGAAGAGATTCTTGCCACCCAGGCTATGACCCCCCGGAAACTCCAGTGGGCAAGTGTTTTGTTGATGAGCTATTTCATACCCGATTACTTGAAACATACCACTCATCTAAGGCTGCTGGGCATATTGGGAGGATCAATTAATATGGTCTCTCTCACAAGTATTCTGGTGGCCCTCCCTGAGGGCTGACTGTTCTGCATTTACCACAGCCTGTGCCACCTGTGCCCATGCCAAGACCCCTAGACACCTCCCTGTGGGTTTACTCCAGCCTGTGCCTAATGGTGAACGTCCCTGGTCTCACGTGTCCATTGATTTCCTGGGAGAATTGCCAGTGTCTAGAGGGTATTCGTTCATCCTGATGGTGGATGACAGGTTTTCTAAAATGGCTCATTTCGTGCCCCTCCCTGGTCTTCCCTCTGCCCAGGAGTTGGCTGTTGTTTTCGCTAAGGAGGTGTTTCAGTTGCATGGGGTACCTAGAGTTCTGTTATCCGACCGCGGGAGCCAGTTCGTGTCCAGATTTTGGAGAGCATTTTGTGAACAGATGGGCATTCAACTGTCCTTCTCATCTGCCTACCATCCCCAGACCAATGGGGCCGCTGAGCGTGCCAGTCAGGGACTGGAGCAGTTCCTGCGCTGTTTTATCACAGATCATCATGATAACTGGGCAGACCTGTTGCCGTGGGAAGAGTTCACCAGGAACTGTGCGGTTAATTCATCATCCGGGAGCTCCCCGTTTCTAATCAACTACGGGTTCCAGCCTTGTTTGCTCCCGGACTCCTTCCAGTCACAACAGATTCCAGCTCTGGACGAGCACATAGAGCAACTCCACTCCACTTGGACACAGGTTCAGAGGGCCCTCAGTCAGTCATTTCAGCATCATCAGTGCCACGCCAATTGTAGACGGCTGCCAGCGGTCTCCTTCCAGGTTGGGGACAGGATATGGCTATCCTCCAGAAACCTCAAGTTGCAAGTTCCGTCTAACAAACTGGCTCCCCGGTTTATTGGCCCATTCAGGGTGATCCGTATAATGAACCCTGTCTCATATGCCTTGGATCTCCCTGCGTCTATGCGCATTCATGTGTTCCATGTATCTCTCTTGAAACCTCTGGTATGCAACCATTACACTACCACTACTGTGGTTCCTGGTCTGGTAGAGGTGGAGGGTCAGGAAGAGTACGAGGTTCAAAACATTATTGATTCACGCAGATTTAGAGGAAAATTGCAGTACTTGGACCATTGGAAAGCCTATGGTCCTGAGGAAAGTTCCTGGGTTGATCAGAAGGACCTTCATGCTCCTAGATTACTGCGCAATTTTCACTCTAAATATCCTCAGAAGCCAGGTCCCTCTTCCAGGAGAGGGGGTCTTTGAGAGGGGGGTACTATCACAGTGCCCGTGATCCCTTGTTTATGTTTTTGTAACAGTTTGTTTGACTTACAGACACAGAGTTAAGATACAAACACAGTTTTATTGAATACAATAATACGTAAAGAACCCTGATAGGTACTGTAATATATATGACATATAGTACAGAAGCACGACAAGTAAATACAATAATGAGGCTCTACCGGCCTTACCAAATACCGGGTAAGGCAGCCAGTAACTGATGCAACAAGGAAGATGGAGGCTCCACCGGCCTTACCGAATACCGGGTAAGGCAGCCAGTATCTGGTGCAATAAGGAACTGAGTAGGCTCTACCGGCCTTACCGAATACCGGGTAAGGCAGCCAGTATCTGGTGCAATAAGGAACTGAGGAGGCTCTACCAGCCTTACCGAATACCGGGTAAGGCAGCCAGTATCTGGTGCAATAAGGAACTGAGGAGGTTCTACCAGCCTTACCGAATACCGGGTAAGGCAGCACGTATCCGAGGAGTATGACCGGTGCTATAACGGAGGCAGCATGAGCAATCGGTCTAGACAGAGTGGAGCAAACCAGCGCAATCACGGAGGCAACACTTGCAACTGGATGAGACTGAGTGGCACGTAGCCCGAGGCAATACTGCTGGTGCTATAATGGAGGCAGCATGAGCAACCAGTTTAGATAGAGTGGAGCAAACCAGTGCAATCACGGAGGCAACACTTGCAACTGGATGAGACTGAGTGGCACGTAGCACGAGGCAATACTACCGGTGCTTTAACGGAGGCAGCATGAGCAACCGTTTTAGATAGAGTGGAGCAGACCAGTGCAATCACGGAGGCAACACTTGCAACTGGATGAGACTGAGAGGCACGTAGCCCGAGGTAATACTACCGGTGCTATAACGGAGGCAGCATGAGCAACCGGTTTAGATAGAGTGGAGCAAACCAGTGCAATCAAGGAGGCAACACTTGCGACTGGGTGAGACAGAGGACTAGGCCAAAGGCACTCAGGGCAACAATGGAAGACAGGCAAGCCTGCGGGACAGGAGTGCCAAACCCAGTAAGGCACCGGAACTGAGAATGTCGCTGAGGGGACCAGGACCACAATGGGAGACTGCCAGGTCAGAACCCAGGAGCAGGAACGTCAGCTAGGCCGCATCGGTACACAGGAATGGGACTGGAGAGTAGTCGGGCATGCCGGGTCAGTACACGGAAGCAGGAACATCAGCCAGGCCGGATCGATACACAGGAACAATACAGGAGAGTAGTCAGGCAGTCCGGGTCGATACATGGTAGCAGGAACAAGAGAAAAGTCAGACCAGCCCAGTGGACACAGGAAACCTCAGTACAGACGTAGAACAGGCTCAGGAACACCACGAAAGGGCAGTGAGAAGGTGCAGAAGCCCAGTATATAAAGGCAATACTGAGCAGGCTAAACATAGGGCAACCAATGGAGAGCACACCTATGATAACTGACAAGGAATCACAGGCACCGTGATAGTTTTCCTGTCAGTTATCCTGTGTTATGCTCGCATTGGTTGCCTTGTGTTGAGCCCGCCCAATATGGCCTTTATATACTGGGCTCCTGCACCCACACGGTGCCCTGTCATGGTGTTCCTGTACCAGTGCTTACTACCACTCTAGAAGTTCCCAGTGTACCAACTTGGCCTGCCTGACTACTCTCCAGTTCCTGCACCTGTGCACCGACATGGATTGCCTGACTATTCTTCAGTGTCTGCTCCTGTGTATCGACCCGGCCTGGCTGACGTTCCTGCTCCTGTGTACCGACCTGGACTGGCTGACGTTCCTGCTCCTGTGTACCGACCCGGCCTGGCTGACGTTCCTGTTCCTGTGCACCGACCCGGCTGTTCTTTGTTCCTGCTTCCCTGGTCCTTGTCGCCCCAGCGACATTCTTACATTCGGTGACTTTGGCTTGAACTGCACCTCTGCTCCGGCAGGTTGCCAAGTGTTGTCTCAGTATTGCTCCGATGGAGCGCCTCTGGCCTAGTCCTCCGCTACTGCCATACCGGTTGCAGGTGTTGCCTCCGTGACTGCTCCGGTCAAGTGCTATTAGCTTGTCCTCCGCTACTGTCATACCGGTTGCAAGTGTTGCCTCCATAATTGCTCCGGTACAGCGCCATTGGCCTAGTCCTCCGCTACTGCCATACCGGTTGCAAGTGTTGCCTCCGTGATTGCTCTGGTAAATTGCCTTTGTCTTGTGCTTTACAACTGTTATACCGGCTGCAAGTGTTGCCTCCGTGATTGCTCCAGTACAGTGCCATTGGCCTAGTCCTCCGCTACTGCCATACCGGTTGCAAGTGTTGCCTCTGTGACTGCTCAGGTCAAGTGCCATTGGCTTGTCCTCCACTACTGTCATACCGGTTGCAAGTGTTGCCTCTGTGATTGCTCTGGTACAGCGCCATTGGCCTAGTCTTCCGCTACTGCCATACCGGTTGCAAGTGTTGCCTCTGTGACTGCTCAGGTCAAGTGCCATTGGCTTGTCCTCCACTACTGTCATACCGGTTGCAAGTGTTGCCTCTGTGATTGCTCTGGTACAGCGCCATTGGCCTAGTCTTCCGCTACTGCCATACCGGTTGCAAATGTTGCCTCCGTGATTGCTCCAGTCAAGTGCCATTGGCTTGTCCTCCGCTACTGTCATACCGGTTGCAAGTGTTGCTTCCGTGATTACTCCGGTAAAGCGACATTGGCTTGTCCTCCGCTACTGCCATACCGGTTGCCAGTGTTGCCACCGTGATTGCTCCGGTAGTGCTCTTTGTTTCAGTTGAACTTGTAGCTCATGGATGTGTGCTGACCTTGGCGTGTTAAAGGATCATTTCAGTACCTTCACATATGGGACTGTTTACCATGAGTATTGAACTTTAACTCCTGCAGTGCCGGAATCCTGGGAACCTACTTCTCTGCCTGACCTGTGTCAGTACAGACTGACTGTCTCCTATATTTGTGCTGGACCTGTGTGGGCTTTGAATAAAGTACCTGTCATGTGTCTGTACTATACTGTGTATATTACAGGACCTGTGAGGGTTCTTATTGTATTATTGTGTTCAATAAAACTGTGTTTTTTATCCTACCCTGTGTCTGTGAGTCAAACAAACCGTTACACCGTCTCACGCTCTGGGCCAAACTGTCTAGACTGGGCATCTGCGGGAATATTCTTGGAACCAGGGAGGTACGAAACTACAGAATTGTATCTAGACAGAAACAATGCCCATCTGGCTTGTCTTGGTGACAGTCTCTTGGCCTCAGACAAGTATGTCAAGTTTTTATGCTCCATTAAGATCAGGATAGGAGCCTTAGTCCCCTCCAGGAGGTGACGCCACTCACAAAGAGCGAGGATAATGGGTATCAGTTCCCGATCCGACCTTTAGTAATCTTTTTAGGAAAGAATCCACAAGGTATCAGAGTCTTGCCAGGCTCGGATCTTTGAGACAGTACTGCCCCTACACCTGTCTCATATGCATCCACCTCCAGGGTAAAAGGCAATGCGGTGTTAGGATGTACCAATTCTGGCGCCACCGAAAAGGCAGATTTCAAGGCTTCAAAAGCATTGTTGGCCTCAGGGGACCAAACCGATGGGTTAGCACCCTTATGAGTTAAATCAGTCAAGGGTTTGACCAAAGTAGAGAAATTTCGAATTAATTTTCTATAATAATTTGCAAATCCTAGGAATCTTTGTATGGCCTTCAGGCCCACAGGACGTGGCCATTGCAGAACTGCAGAGAGATTCTCTGTATCCATAGCAATGCATATGGCATGACCAAATACTCATAATGTCCACTACGAATGTTAAAAGCAGACTTCCACTCATCGCCCTCCTTGATTCTGATCAAATTATATGCCGCCCTTAAATGAAGTTTCGTAAACACAGAGGAACCCTTCAGGCGGTCAGACAATTCCGTAATTAATGGGATGGGGTACCCGTTTTTCACCATCAGTTTATTTAGACCTCTATAGTCGATGCAGGGTCTAAGCTCCCCATTCTTTTTTTTTACAAAGGAAAATCCAGCCCCCTTCGGGCGAGGAAGATTTCCTGATTATGCCTCTGGACAATGCATCAGTAATGTATTCCTCCATGGCCTGGTTTTCTTCTACCGACAGGGGGTAGGTGTGGCCTTTAGGAGGTATTTAGCCTGGCGTTAAATTAATAGCACGGTCTATGTTCCGGCAATGTGATAGCCTCCCCCTTACTGAACTGAAAGACTGGCACTCAGTGGGTAAAGAGGGAAAGGTACATAATATCTTAATACGTTTCTGTAGACTGGCCCCTTATCACGGTGCCCGTGCTCTCCAGTCACTCTCTGTGCTGGGGCTCATCCATTGGAGGAGGCTGATTGGCCCGTCCAGGGTGTTCCTTTATATTGAGCTTTATGGCACCTGTCAGGTGCCCTTTCGTGGTGTTCCTGTGCCTGTGCTATTGTTGCTGTGATCCTGTATTCCTGTGTACCGACTCGGCTCATCTGACTACTCTACGTTCCTGCTCCGTGATTGACCCAGTTCTGGCTGACTTCCCACTCCATGATTGACCCGGTTCTGGCTGACTTCCTGCTCCGTGATTGACCCGGCTCTGGCTGACGCTCCTGCTCCGTGATTGACCCGGTATCACGGCCTCTGTGATCCTTTTCTGTCACTCTCAGTTGTGCTGCTCCCTGATTGGTTGAGCTGTGTTGGCCCGTCCCTGGTGACCTGTTTTATTCTGGCCATTGGCACCTGTCAGGTGCCCTTTCGTGGTGTTTCTGAGCCAGTATTGCTGATGCTGTGTTCCAGTGTTCCTGATCTCCTGTGTACCGACTTGGCCTGTAACGACTACGCTCCTGTGTTCCTGTTCCGTGATCTGACCCGGCCTGGCTGACTTCCTAGTGTAACGGATACCCAAGTCCTTGGGTTGGACTCAGGCCGTCGTTTCAGGATTCTCCCTCCAGAGGTCAGCTACAAGTAGGCAGCTCCACCGGTTATTCCAGCAGCATTTCTTCCTAGGATGGGGAACAACAGAAGTCCCTTGATACCATCCAGCAACAGAGAGACAGGAGCCAGTTTAAGGTCAAACTGTAACACACTTTATTGAACAAAACCACATCTTTTATACAGTCAAATACAATACCACAATAGGGATGGGAAGGGCCAGGTATTCTAATACAGGCTTGGCCCAGGGACCAATCAGACACAAAGGGCATGTGACACAGGGAATAAAAGACCAATGATAACTGGAGACAAAGGGCCAATGGCAGAGGGTGACAAAAAGACCAATAGCAGTTAAGAGAAAAGGGACAATTGCAAGTGACCTCACAAACACAGTACTGCTAAGGGTAGTACAAACAGATCTGATTAATTCTAGACAAGGACAAAGACTTGATTAGAGGGAATACACATCTTTACACAATGGCCAGGGGGTTGAAGCATCTTTGAATATTCCGCTTCAACCCCTAGCCAATCAGGAGCCTTGAATCTGATGGCCAATCCTGGCCATGATCATCATGGCCATCTCAGCCAATCAGAACTGGTAGGCGGGCAAACAACCGACCAATCCGAAGGGCGCCTACTTTTCCCATGCAAAGTCAATGGAGTCCCTTTAACTCAGACTGGCCAATCAGGAAGCCGCCTACCTTCCCATGTTAAGTCTATGGGGCTTTTGAATAGTTTGCCCCACACAGCAGCCAGCCTGCGGACGGGTTATAGTCCGTGAATTCAGTCTTTTGGAGGAGCTGTTCTTCACGTAACCCCTAACCAGACTGCCAGACACCGATCCACGGCCGCCACAATGACCCTTAGGTGGAAGGCTGCCACAGTTTTCTCAATCGCTGCAAAGTAACGGCCTAGGGTCCGTTACACTGTGTTCCAGTGTTCCTGATCTCCTGTGTACCGACTTGGCCTGTACCGACTACGGTCCTGTGTTCCTGTTCCGTGATCTGACCCGGCCTGGCTGACTTCCTGCTTGTTGCTGATCTGGCTTGTCTGCGAATCTCCTTCGTGATCTGACCCGGCCTGGCTGACTTCCTGCTTGTTGCTGATCTGGCTTGTCTGTGAATCCTCTCCATGATCCGACCCGGCCTGGCTGACGTTCCTGCTCATTTGCTGATCCGGCTTGTCTGCGAATCTCCTACGTGTCCTGACCCGGCCTGGCCGACTACTTGCTCCTGGACTTGTTCCGGATTCTGCCGCTCCAGTCTACAGCTCCTGTTGTCGCCTCGGTGACATTCTGATCGCTGAAGTGTGTGATCTGAGCCTCCTGTATTTCCTGGGTTAACCATTGCTGAGCCGTGTTTCATGAGCTGAGCCTTCCATATTCATTGTATTGTGAAGTATAGCTGAGTCTATTGACACTGGCTGTGCCGTATCACTACTGTGAGGCTTGATCACTTATGTTGCTTCCTTCTACTTCTCTGCCATTTTAACCATTGCTAAGCCTTAGCTAGATACTCTGATTCTGCGAGCCGGCCGTGTTGTGGGCCTCGGTAGTCGAAGCCTCTTTACACCTGCAGAGCAGTAGTTCCCGTTACGCCAGTGGGCTACTTGCAAGCAGAGTAGCAAGCGGTGGTCTCCGTTACGCCTGAGGGGGCTATTGACTCAAGCTATCACGGTACTGTTGGTCTCCGTTACGCCCGTGGGGGCTATTAACTCAAGCTATCACGATACTGTTGGTTCCCGTTATGCCCGTGGGGGCTATTGGCTCAAGCTATCACGATACTGTTGGTCTCCATTATGCCCGTGGAGGCTATTGGCTCAAGCAATTCCAATACTGTTGGTCTCCGTTACGCCCGTGGGGGCTATTGGCTCAAACGATCCCAATACTGTTGGTCTCCGTTTACGCCCGTGGGGGCTACCAAACAATTACACTGCAGCTTCAGTCTCAAGTCACAGCTCTTACCTACAGCGTTACATATTGAATGGACTTAAGGTGTTGTATGACCTAGCACCTACTGCAGTCTTGTTCACCAAGGGCGTGCCTAACACCACATTTGAGACTGATTACCCTTGTAATTAGCCATTTGTCTTCAGTGACCGTTTTGCCTGCTCCATATCTGTACTAGAGATATATTCCCTGTTCTGTTCCTGGCATTGCAGTCCATATTCTGCTATTTTCAGTTCTGCCCCTAGGGGGCAAGCTTGTTATTGTTTTTTTGCTCTAATAAAATTGTATTTTATTCTAACCCTCTGTCTGAGTGTCTGAAAACCGTAACACCCGGTTCTGGCTGACTTCCTGCTCTGTGATTGACCCGGCTCTGGCTGACGTTCCTGCTCTGTGATTGACCCGGTTCCGGCTGACATTCCTGCTCCATGATCAACTGTCTCTGGCTGACGTTCCTGCTCCGTGATCCTTCCAGTTCTGCGTTCCGCTTCAGCCTGGCGACATTCTGAGTCTGCTCTCAGATAGCACCAACTGAGCACACTTTCGTTACTCTGTGGCCTCCGTTTCTGAGCCTGTTGGTTACCTCCGTTTACTGAGCCTTGAGAGATTACTACCGAGCTGTGGCTGTTGTATCTGTGCCTGTCTTAACACTTGCTGTGCCGGTTGCCTCTGTAATACCGAGCCGTTGCATACGCCTGCCAAGCTTGTTGCCTCCGTTACTGAGCCTCTTTTACACCTGTTGAGCTATTACTTGCATACCGAGCCTAGCTATACATTGCAGAGTTGTATATCTGTTTGGTGCCGTTCTCCAGTGTGTTGCTCCGAGTGGTGCAAAGGGCATTCCGATACTCTGGCAGTGTAAGCTCCGTGTCAGCACTGGAAGGGTGCTTTGGCTCAGGTCCTACTCGCTCACTGTGTGTGTGTCCATCCATCCGCACTTCGTTGTGCGTTGGCTCTAGTAGTCAGCTTGGGCAGTGCTTCCTCCGTTACAGCACCTAAGGGGTGCTAGGCTCAGGTCCCATTGGCACTCGCAGTGTCCACTTCTTCCGCACCAGGGGTGCTTCCTATTCGGGCTCCATTGGCTCAGGCAGTATCTCTCTTTGCTGCTCACCCCTTAGGGGCATTGGCTCTTGCTGCAGTTGGTTACTCTATACCCTTGGGCATCTCCAGATCGAGATCTGGTCGTGATTCAGTTTGGTCGCTCTGCTTGAGCTAGCTGCTACACCACTACTACTGGGACTGTTGTATACCGGGCGTTAGCTAATCACCATCACAGAGACTGACTACCAGCTTGAGTGTTAACCCTTTATTGTGTTATGCCATATTTTACTTGCTCTTGCTATATCAAGCCTGTATATCACTCAGTGCTGTATTAACGATTCTGGCCCTCAGGGCCGCTGTTCCTTATTTCATTTTAATGAAACTGTGTTTTATCTCTAACCCTGTCTGAGTGTCAGAAAACCGTAACACCCCTTTACAATAGTCAGACCAAGATAATATTTCACAAGTCTCACAGTCCACTTTGTGATTATGCCTCTGGAGCCAACGGAATCCTAGATTGACGGCATGGTGTAGAGACTGAATAACCTGAAATTGTAGAGTCTCGACATGGAGAGCTCCCACCCTCAGGGATAGTGGACAAGTCTCATGTGTGACATGGGATGGTTCTAGTGGATGACCATCAATAGCCTCTACAGCCAATGGAGATTCACGGAGCAACATGGGAATATTATGTACCTTAGTGAACTCGCCATCGATAAAATAGCCTGCAGCACCAGAATCGATCAGGGCTGAGGTAGCCACTGAGGAGTTAGCCCAAGAAATAGCCACCTGTAAAATAGGCTTGCTATGTTCCTGATCTGGGGACTGACTGACTCCACCTAGGATCTGTCCCCTCAGTGATCCTAGGTGCGTGTGTTTCCCAGGCGTACCGGACAAGCCCGCAACATATGTCCAGCCTTCCCACAATATAGGCATAGACCCTCTCTTCGACGGAAGGACCGTTCCTCCCTGGACAAACGTGGAAAGCCAACCTGCATAGACTCAACCTTACTGACCGCAGCGCTAGGTGGCAAGGGAGGCGAGGGAGGCATGGATGGGAACTCCCAGTTTGTTGCCAAATGTGACTCGTGCCTTTGCATGTCGTTCTTATATGTGGACCTTTCTCTTATACGGGTGTCAATCAGTATGATGAAGGATATCAACTGATCTAAATCCACTGGCAGCTCACGGGCTGCTGTCTTATTTTTAATTGCATCATTCAGCCCTTGCGAGAAGGCTGCCACCAGAGCTTCATTGTTCCAGCCTACCTCTGCCGCTATCATACGAAATTCTATAGCATATTCTGCTACTGTACGGGTACCTTGTTGAATCATCATCAATTTTTTTGCGGCAGAGATTGACCAGCCTGGAACGTCAAAAACCCTACGGAAGGCCTCAACAAATTGAGTGAAATTAGAAGTTATAGGTTTAGCCATCTCCCACAACGGACTGGCCCATGCCAATGCTTTTCTGGTCAACAAGGAAATCATGAAACCTACTTTGTTTCTCTCTGTTTGGTACACATGGGGTACCAGTTCCAAAAAAATTCTGAGTTGGTTAATGAACCCAACAACCCAAAATGGGATCCCCATCGTATCTTAGAGGAAGTGGTGCGGTACCAGACAACCCTCTATAACTCGCATTCTCCACCTGAGTGGTTGTCACTAATGCCGATACTGAGGAGGCCATCAGTGGTTGCCCAGTCTTGTCAAGATGCACAGTTCAGTCTACGAGTGTCTGCAACACTACCAACAACTGATCAAGACTTTGTTCCTGCATATCCATCCTGGACATGATATCAGTCAGCTGCCTACTACTGGTATCTGTACCGTCAGGGTTCATGGCCCTTTTGTACTGTCACGGAGTGACTTGAGAAATAAAGACACTTGACAAGTACAGATAAAATGTATTTAAACACAGTAGTAGCAGCGATAATAATACATTTTCACGAGACCAGGGAAAAACAGTGCAATCACCTCCTTCAAACTCCACCACCTTCTCGAGGACAGTGTAAAACACCTCCTCAACCCTTCACTAAGCAGGTGTAGTTAGTATACATACGGCCCTTAGTAACCTTCAGAAGACGAGATAGGACAGTGCACGGCACTTCCTCAGTCTTTCACCAGGCAGGTTAAAAATAGCACAACTATACCCTACTGCTAGGGTATACCAAAGGCAACATAAACGGCACCTAGAATGCTAGGTGAGGCAACAGCCCAACTGGATCTAGACCCCAGGAGGTCAGTGACACGGACTGACCAACAAGCATTGCTACAGGGGTAGCGAGCGCGGTGAAAACGGTAGGCCCAGGCAACAAGGATATCAATAGCTGGGGCTGGGTAACCGAGGCTGGTAGTAACAAGCCGGAACACAACAGAGGGAGCGTAATCAGATGAAGCCAGGGGTCAGAGCCAGATCGGGTAGTCATACAAAGCCAGGAGTCAGAGCCGGATCAGGTAGTCAGACGAAGCCAGGAGTCAGAGCCGGATCAGGTAGTCAGATGAAGCCAGGAGTCAGAGCCAGATCCGGTAGTCAGATGAGGCAGAAGTAATACACACGAACTAGAAAATGGGCCAACACAGCACTAAGCTCAGGTACACCACAAAAGGGCACTGGTAACTGGGAATGCTGAGGCCTTTAAGGCCTAGTAGGTAGGCGGACACATGACATCAATTACCAGTGACCTATAAGGACAGCGACTTGCATAGAGCAACAGCCAGGAAGTAGCAAGGTCACTGTTACTGGCGATCAAATTTGCAGTTGACCCAATCGTTCTCTTCCCTCTAACTAATGGAATCCCTTATGAGAACAAATCCCACTTACTCAATGGTTAACTAACTCTTTTGGCTTGCTCTTTAAAATGTGGACTCTGGTTATCTGCAAAACCCTATACCTCCCAATGTTTACAGCTTCTATGCCCTTGCCAATCTAAAGTACCCACAGTGGGTAACTTACTGTGCAAACTCAGGGGTGCCATGAGGCTTACCCACATTACTCTACATAGCTTACAATGTACAATCTGTGACTCACATGGCAGAGCTTACACTACACAGGTTGACCCACAGTGGGTAGTAATTTTAGATTGTTAATTATTGTGCCACATGCATGATGAATTGTAGCTCTGCAGTGCCATGTGACTTTGGTAGTGGGAAAAGTGCTTGAAAAAATAAGAAGTGATTCAATTTAGGATTACACTGCAAACAATTAAATTATAAGCAGGAATCAACATGTTTTTATGAGAAATAGGTCTTGCCAAACAAACGAAGAATTAAGTATAAACCCAGATAATGGTAAAGCAGTATATGTAGTATATCTAGATTTGCAAAGGCAATTTATATAGGAGGCTGGTATATAAAATTAGGAAATTGGGCCTATGGGATAGGACATTTGTTGAAGGATATGGAACAGGGTGTTGATCCAGTTTATGGACAGGAGAGGTAACGGGGACCACTTCCTTGTTTGTTGGAATTTTTTTTAACATTGATGCTCCAAAGCTCATATTAGTTTAATTGTATGCATCTTTTCCCATAAGGGTGGGTAGGCATATTTAAGTAGAATATGAGGGCCCCAGTCTCCACATTTTTTTTCTTGTTTAAATTCTACTTATCTTAGGGAGGGTAGAGGAATGGATCTCAGACCATTTTCTTGGGCAATGTTAGCCTACTAATATGTGGTGAATAGACTCCATCTTTTATTTTCATTTATTTTATTCAGAGAGTGAACAAGTATTTCCTGCCTTTCTCCAAAAATTGTAATATGAAGTATCAGGACCTCATATTATTTTTTAACACGCTCTACATCCTGATCCTTTTTTACACACAGTTTTGCTAGTATGAGCCAATCTGGCAATGGGGGGGTTAATCTGAGGTTAGGACAGGATTAGGGATGAGTGAAATTTTGCTTCTTTTCCGCCTAGCTAATTACACTGAAATAAATAGCAAGACTGAATTTCCCTCCTCCATGACAAGTTTCTCTTCTTTTCACACAGGGATAGTATAAAAGGGTCCCCAGGTTCCTGCAGTATGTCATTCTGTGTTTGTGAGAGATATAGAAAGCACCATATTTTTGAGTTAGAGAAGACAATCAAATAAAGCAAAGCTGAAGTGTACTTTAGGGAGTCTGGTAGGCTGGAAATGTGTTCTATGTGTTTGGGGACTATGGGGGCACTCTGGGTGGGGAAAGTGTGAAGGGAGAAAGGAGGTTTATCCAAATATGCCCACATTTTGGTTGGCTGAGACAGGCAGCTGTAATCCTAGTTCCTTCCTGATCTGACTGTTATCTCTGTTAGGGGAGTCTGGGCGTAAAGGGAGCAAAGAATATTTGCTTCAAATACTACAACATTTTGTGTGACTGAGAAATGACATGTAGATGTGATCCAAGTTCCTTCCTCATTTTGCTGTTATCTTTGTGTTAGGGGAGTTTGGTGGTGTATGAATGAAGAAAGAGGATTCACCCCAAATACCCCATATTGTGTGTGACTCAGAAGACACAGGCAGCTGTGGTGATAGGGACAGTTAATAAAATAGAAACAAAAGTAAAAAAAAAAAAAAGTTAAAAAGAATTTGATGCATAAATGACAGAAACAAGGACCCTGACGTGAGCTGTGACTGAATCAGACAGTAGAAAATATAGAGTATTTTGTAGAGGGTGTGACATCACACAATCAGTTCTTTTATGTACACACGCTAGTTTATGACCAGCAAACATACTAGGGAAGGGGTAGGGTGAAAGGAGTAGGATTACTGAAGGGATGCGTTAGTAAAGGGGTATTCCGAAAACTAACTGCTGCCATGGTTGCTGCAGCGTATGCAATAAATGATGATGATCCATCTTCTTCTGAGGAGGTTGTTTGTCAACGTTACATGAAAAGTTCCACCACCACCAGTAAAATTAATAAATCATCAAAGAACATTGCAGATGACAATGAGTTACATTGTAGTGTTGGTGGCATTATGAAAGAAGGTCTGTCAGTTCAACTAACTGATGCATCTGACAGATACAAAAACAAGTACAACAAATATCCTAAAAGTAGTAGTGAAAATAAATTGTTTGAGACTTCAAAAAGCCTAGAGGAATATAAAAGTAGTGGGAAAGAAGTGGCAGGCAATGGTGAGGATGACCTAATTGCAGCATCAAAGAAATAAAGAACTTTTAAGCCATTTTAAGGGCTGGAAATTTCACCTGACTACAGATATGTAGACAAGTGGGTACAGATTATATTATATGACTGTCACAGCCCACTTGGTTTTACTTCCACCGCTGAGTAACAATAACTTGCAGCATCAGATCACAGCCAGCAATCTTGCCTCTAATGCTGGCAGAATTATTAAAGTGGAACTACCCCCCATGTTAAACTTTGGCCCAAATAATTACTCATCTGGCGACTAGATGTTCAATAGTGCTAGTGCCAGAATTATTACCACATTATTGAAAATTCTATACTGCTCCCGGATGGACAGCCAGGAAACAGTGCAGACATCTTTCCATAGTAACGTCTGCGCACCTGCTTTGTCAGCCCCAGCCTGCTCTAGGAGGTGTTGTTAGGAGCCGTTCGGCATCAAAAGGGACTGACAGCGCAGGTGCGCAGAGTTCACTATGGAAAGATGTCTGCGCTGTTTCCTGGCTCTCAGTATTGTTACGGTTTTCAAAGAACACTCAGACAAATACTTGCAAGGTTAAAATGAGCTTTATTGAAAATAAAGCAATAATCAAAAATACTTTCCCAACTCACATAGGTCCAGGTGGAGACAGTACAGGCACTTCCCACAACTTACACAGGTCAGGTAGTAACAGTATAACAAAACAACATACAGACAGAGAGACTGTCAGCAGGAACCCTAGAACGCTAGGGTAAGGTGGAGGCAGTGACCTGCTGATAGCGTCTACTGGAGCCATAGAACGCTAGGGTAGAATGGAGGTCCACGACTCACAGCTACTGGCAGTAAGGACCCTAGAACGCTAGGATGGTTTGGAGGCACAAGACGCACGAATACTAGCAACACTGGCAGCAAGCACCCTAGAATGCTAGGGTTGCAAGGAGGCAACTAACCCACTGATATGGCAGCAGAGACCCTAGAACGTTAGTGTGAGACGGAGGCAACAGACCACAGAAGGCAACGGGTGTCCGGTAGTACGTATGTGTACAAGAGAAGGGCCACCACACTACAGCTGGCTCTTGAGCCTTTAGGCCACAGCGGTATGGTAAGGCAGGGCGAGATAGTGAACCGGACCTAGAACTCTAGGGTGATAGCGAGGTTCAACAAGGGTGATATAACGCCCAGAGAATTGCCTATAACTCCCAACCAGGAGTGAGCACAGCTAGTGACAGTGGTAACCCCGGACACGTCAGTAAGGTGAACCAGTAACTCAGCCCGACTGTTGACAGCACGGAAACTAGTACTCCGTATGTGCACACCGCCACAGAAGCGGTTGAAGCCAGTAAACTACGGCAACAGAAGCGGGTGCTCAGCCAATAGTCAGCAACGTAAGCGGGTTCTCAGCCAATCCAGTCAGCAACGGATGTGGGTTCTCAGCCAGTTCAGTCAGTAACATAAGCGGGTTCTCAGCCAGTCTGGTCAGCAATGGATGCGGGTTCTCAGGCAGTACAGTCAGCAACAAAAGCGGGTTCTCAGCCAGTCCAGTCAGCAATGGATGCAGGTTCTCAGCCAGTCCAATCAGCAACATAAGCGGGTTCTCAGCCAGTCCAGTCAGCAATGGATGCGGGTTCTCAGCCAGTCCAATCAACCACACACGCGGCAGAAGTACAGGATACACAGGAACGTCATCAGGCAGGCCAGGTCATACACGAACAGAGAAACAGCAGTAACTAGCACTAGGTTCAGGTACACCACTAAAGGGCGCCCTAATAACGACATGACAGGGTATAAAAGGTCTGGCCCTGGGTGGAGTCAGGTCCAGGGACCAATAAGAATCCAGTATCATAAACAAGGAAGTAGGAATGTCGCGACGCAGCAGCCAGGATCATGGGCACCGTGATAGTACCCCCCTCTTAAGGACCCCCTCCCCGCGAAGGAGGACCAGGCTTAGAGGGAAACTTAGCATGGAACCTCTGTAATAAAAATGGAGAATGGATATCAGAGAGTTTGACCCAAGAAAGTTCATCTGGGCCATAGCCCTTCCAATGCACTAGGTACTGAATTTGACCACGAACTTTACGTGAATCTAGGATACTTTGTACCTCATACTCATCGTGGTTCTAAACACGAACTGGACTGGGAACAACAGGAGCAGAAGTGTAGTGATTACACACCAGTGGTTTGAGTAATGATACTTGAAATACATTGTGAATCCGCATGCTAGCGGGGAGTTACAAGGTATAGGAAACGGGACTAACTGTAATGGTTTGTTTGACACTCAGAGACAGTAAGTTTAGGTAAAAACACAGTTTTGTTGAACAATGTAAAATAGCAATAACCCTCACGGGTCCAGTAATACATATAAAATGTGGTACTGACACAGGACAGGTTACAGAAATAAATACCCACACAGGTCCAGTAATTGTACAGACAAATAATAACAATATAATGACACAGGTCAGGTATTACATGTGAATCTCAGACAAGGCAGCAATGAATGGGTTACTGATAGTCAGGAGGATTGACAGGCCCTATCAGAGCAAGGCCCTTAAGACTCTCCCTAGGGAGGGAGAGTATAAACAGCGAGTAATGCCACAGGAATTAGCGAAGGCCCTTAGCAAATTTATATGCTGCCGTAGCAGTAGCAGATGACAGACTGTATGCCCAGAGGATGCCCAACGGAGACTACAATGCCAACAATTGGTGGAGAACGGCCCTTTTCCCTGAGGGGATGGATGAACACTTAGACCAATGTCAACTGTCGAGGTGGAAGTAGCCTGAGGTGCCCAATGAAACCCAACTTCAGCTAATGGCAGGAGTACAGGTCTAACGTACAGAGGCACAGAATGGAATGCACACATCTGAATGTCGCCCATGCAACACTGACAGTAACCGAGACCAGGCTGCAGTATAAGGCTCAAAACTGGAGTGTCTCCAGCGTGACATGGAGAGTAACCGGAACTGGACTGCAGTAAATGGGTGTACTGGAAGCAACACTGCCCGGATGCCAAGCCAAACGGAGACACAGGGAGTAGCTGACGGTCCTGAACAGGCAGCAACGGAGGCCCAATGGGCCGGTACCCAGAGCAGGAACAACAGCCAAAACGGTATCCAAAGCAGGAACGTCAGCCAAACCGGGTCGGTACATACAGCAGGAACGTCAGCCAGGCTGGGTCGGTACACAGAGTAGGAATGTCAGCCAATCCGAGTCGGTACACAGAGCAGGAACAGAAGCAGAAGAGTAGTCAGGCAATCCGGGTCATACACTGAGATCACACGAGAACTGGAACAAGCGCTGGTACAGAAATACCACGAAAGGGCAACAGCGAAGTGACAGGACCCAGTATTTAAGGACAAATACTGGGCGGACCAATACCACTGCAACCAATAGGAATAGACTGAGAACCAGATTGACAGAATGTCACCCGCATAGCACGGGCACCGTGATACTAACCCTGCGGATAACTCGAAATGGACCGACAAATCACGGAGCCAACTTGTTGCATGGGGTTTGCAGATTCAAATTTCTGGATGATAGCCACACACGGTCCCCGACCTGGAAGACAGGAGCCGTCAATCTCCTGTTGTTGGCATGCCGTCGATACCACTGAAAAGACTCACGTAGGGAGGCGTTCACTTGTGGCCAAGTGGAGTGGAGCTGCTGAATATGCTCGTCTAGGGCTGATATCTGCTGTGCCTGAAGTGAATCCAGGAGCAAGCATGGTTGAAACCCATAGTTGACAAGAAATGGTGAGCTCCCGGATGAGGTATTAATGGCACAGTTCCTAGTGAACTCCGCCCAAGGCAGCAAGTCAGCCCAGTTGTCATGATGATTAGACACAAAACAACGAAGGAATTGGTCCAGCCCTTTGTTGGAGCGCTCAGCGGCCCCATTGGTTTGTGGGTGATAAGCAGAAGAGTATGAAAATTGAATGCCCATTTGGTCACAAAACACCCTCCAAGGTCTGGATACAAATTGGCTCCCTCGGTCGGAAACAAGCACCCTGTGGTGAACACCACAGCCAGCTCCTTCACAGTAGACAAACCAGGGAGTGTCACAAAATGAGCCATCTTAGAGAACCTGTCAACCACCATCAAGATGAATGTGTATCATGGTCCCCGTGATCCTGTGTGTCACTCTTTGCTGTGCTGCTCCCTGATTGGTTGAGCTGTGTTGGCCCGCCCCTGGTTACCTGTCTTATACTGGCCGCTGGCACCTGTCAGGTGCCCTTTCGTGGTGTTCCTGAGCCTTGCTGCTGTTATCTGCGTTCCTGATTTCCGGTGTACCGACTTGGCCTGCTTGACGACTCTCCTGTGTTCCTGCTTGTTGCTGATCCGGCTTGTGTACGATTCTCCACAGTTCCCGGTTCCAGTCTGACTGCGTTCCTGCTGCTGTACTACTGGGCGACATTCTTATCTGGTAGTCGCCCTTGTGCTCGAGACTGACCTTAACCCTTGGATCGCTCTGTTGCTGTTTACGCTTCTGAGCTGTACTACTAGCTGAGTCTCCTTAAGCTTGCAGAGCTGTACCATCAGGGCGATACCGATTGCTGAGCCGATTCCTTGCTGTGCCTCACCTCCTACCAGGTGCCGTGGTTAACCCTTGCAGTGCTACGCTACTACTGCTGAGCCGGCCACTTGGGCCTGAGAGACGGCGGCTCATACTTTCATCTGTGCAGGGTAGTTGTTCCGGTACCGTACCGGTGGCCTCCTGGCCCACGCACTTGCACTGGTGGAGTCGTTATACGCCCGTGGGGGCTACCTGGCACTAGCTATTGGCTTCCGTTTACGCCCGAGGGGGCTCGATTCTTACACTTGCAGCTTGCAGTCTCCGTTATACGCCCGTGGCGGCTAACTTTCCTCGCTCTTGCAGCTTGTAGTCTCCGGTTACGCCCGTGGGGGTTAACGACTCACGCTTCCCTAGTACTGGTGGCATTTGTTACGCCCGTGGGGGCTATCCATTATTGCTCTAGCGTTCTGGGTCAGTTCTGCCGTGCAAGTCGATTGCTCTCCTACAGACTCTGTATTGAATTCCTCATACTTATACAAGCCTCAGCTACACCTTGGGCGTGCCAACACCACAATAGAGACTGATGAGGACTGTTTATCAATTGAGTGCTCATCTCAGGGTTATCTGCCCTTGTATATATTTTTACATATATTCTACTCTGTCTGTATCCAGTTTTCTGGCCTGTAAGGGTCTATACACTCATTCCTTGTTTCCACTGTGTGCCTGTAGAGGGCGATATTGTTCATTATTTCTGTCAATAAAACTGTGTTTTATCATACCCTCTGCCTGAAGTGTCTGAAAACCGTAACAGTACGAAAGGGCCATGACCTCAAACAGCAAGGGAGATACTGGCACACAGAATATCCATTGGCGAATGGATGTTCACGAGCAGCGCCTTGACCAGTTGGCACTGGCCTTGCAGACCTTACTTGAGCGAACGGTACACCTAGACAAACCTAATCAGAATCCGGTGGTCACCCCAGTCTCGACACCGGAGAACCTGCCTGTAGTTCCTACTACGCAGACCAGAGGGTTCACGGCGGCGGCGCCGTTATCGTTAACATATGATGGCAAACCTAACCAATGCAAAGGCTTTGTCAACCAGTTGAAGATATTCTTTGAGCTCACACCTCAGGCATTTCCTAAAGACCGACGTAAGGTTGGGTTCATGATTTCCCTATTAACTGGCAAGGCATTATCTTGGGCGAATCCTTTGTGGGAGAATGCCAAACCCTGTACCCTGAACTTTAAAGAGTTCATAAGACAGTTCCGCAGAGTGTTCGAGGTACCTGCCAGAACCGCTTCTGCTGCCAAGAGGTTGCTGGAGATACAACAGGGCGACCGTACCCTGGGCGATTACTATATTGAATTTCGAACCTTGGCAGCAGAGGTGGGCTGGAATAATGAGGCGCTAGCCACAGCGTCTTTTGAACCCACCCTCGCCACCCTGTCCTCCTGAACGTACAGCTGATACTGGGGAACCAATGCAGCTCGGGTTCACCAGACTGACTAAGGAGGAGAGGGCGCACCGTAAAAGAATGGGCCTATGCCTATACTGTGGTAAAGCTGGGCACCAATTACGCACTTGCCCGGTTCGGCCGGGAAACGAACGCACCTAGGGTACCTTGGGGGACAGGCCCTAGGTGGCATACAGCAGTCCCTGGATACTAGTATGCTGAGACCCACCATCCAGGTGGTAGTTACATGGGCAGACTCCTCTGTGTCAGTTTTAGCTCTGGTAGACTCCGGTGCAGCTGGCTATTTCATGGATCACTCCTTTGCTGAGTTGCATAAGATTCCGGTAGTCAAAAGGGAGTCCCCTCTAGCTATTGAGGCCATCAATGGCAGGCCGTTAGAACCGGCATTTATCACTATGGAAACAATCCATATTGCTATGGCGATTGGGGCCCTCCACAAGGAGGAGGTGCGTTTTCAAATAATTAATTCTCCTCACCATGCAGTCATCCTGGGGTTTCCATGGTTATCATTACACAACCCCCAGTTTGACTGTCAAAAATGTGAAATACTGTCCTGGTCAGAATATTGTGCGGATAACTGCCTCTCACACCCTGTCAGGTTATTGTGTACCTCTCCCTTCGTGCCAGCTGAATACCAAGAATTCAGTAACGTTTTCATTAAGGAGGAGGCTGGCGCTCTGCCTCAGCACAGACCTTGTGATTGTGCCATTGTTCTGTCCCCGGGCGAGGTGCCTCCTAGGGGCCGCACTTATCCGTTGTCAGTGAAGGAGAATAGGGTGATGGAGGAATATATTGAGGATGCCCTCAAGAGGGGAATTATCCGCAAGTCCACTTCACAAGCGGGTGCCAGGTTATTCTTCGTAAAGAAGAAAAATGGCGAACTCAGACCTTGTATCGATTACAGGGGTCTAAATAAATTAATGTCTAGAAATGCCTACCCCATTCCACTCATTACCGAGTTGTTCAACAGGTTAAAGGGCTCTTCCATCTTTACTAAACTCGATCTCCGGGCTGCATATAACCTGATCAGAATTAAAGTTGGAGATGAGTGGAAAACGGCATTTAATACCAGATCAGGGCACTATGAATATCTGGTAATGCCATTTGGCCTATGTAATGCTCCTGCGGTATTTCAGGAGTTTATCACTGACATCCTTCGGGACATGCTCCAGTCCTGTGTTGTGGTATATCTTGATGACATATTGATTCACTCTAAAAATCTTACCCAACACATCAAGGATGTTTCTGAGGTCTTGACTAGACTACTTAAAAATAAATTGTTTTGTAAAATTGAGAAGTGCGAATTTCACAGGTCCCAAGTACCCTTCCTGGGATTCGTGATCTCTAAAGATGGCATTGCTTTGGACCAGGAGAAGTTGGCAGCAATCCTACAGTGGCCTCGTCCCAAAGGGTTAAAAGCTATTCAGCGCTTTCTGGGCTTTGCCAACTATTATAGGAAATTTATTCAGAACTTCTCCACTATTGTGAAACCTTTGTCTGACTTAACTCATAAGGGTGCCACTCCTTCTCAATGGTCTGAGGCAGCTGAGAACGCGTTTGAGACACTGAAATCTGCATTTGCTTCTGCTCCAGTGCTGTCCCACCCTAACCCAGCCCTGCCATTTACCCTAGAAGTTGATGCCTCTGAGGCTGGGGTTGGGGCAGTACTCTCCCAATGCCCGGTGGGAGGTGGTACATTGAGACCTTGTGGGTTCTTTTTGAAGAAACTATCCAGTGCCCAAAGCCATTATGAGATTGGTGACAGGGAACTCTTGGTTATCATTCTGGCACTGAAGGAGTGGCGCCACCTATTGGAAGGCACTAAGACACCAGTACTAATTCTGACTGACCACAAGAATTTGACATATCTTTCAGAGGCCAAGAGACTCTCCTCACGTCAGGCCAGATGGGCGCTCTTTTTGTCCCGATTCAATTTTATGGTTTCCTACCTACCAGGCTCCAAGAATGTCAGAGCAGATGCCTTGTCCAGACAGTTTGTGTCAGACATTGAGAAGGAGGAAGAGCCAGTACCCATCATTCAGCTAGATCGTATTCTGGCCACGATTCGCACTAGTATCACTTCGCCACTGGGGGAAGAAATTTTGGCCTCTCAGGCTAGGGCTCCTCCGGAAACCCCAGTAGGCAAGTGTTTTGTCGATGAGCCATTCCGTACCCGTCTATTAGAAACCTACCACTCATCTAAGGCGGCTGGGCACATCGGGAGAGATCAGCTATATTGGGACCTATCCCAGTTGTTTTGGTGACCGTCCCATAGGGCTGATTGCTCCGCTTTTACTGCAGCCTGTGCCACCTGTGCCCGTGCCAAGACACCCAGGCATCTTCCAGTAGGTTTGCTCCAGCCAGTACCTAATGGCGACCGCCCATGGTCCCATATTTCCATAGACTTTCTGGGAGAATTGCCAGCATCTAGAGGGTACACATTTATCCTTATGGTGGTTGATAGGTTCTCTAAGATGGCTCATTTTGTGCCTCTCCCTGGTCTTCCATCGGCTCAGGAGTTTGCTATGATATTTGCCAAGGAGGTGTTTCGGCTGCACGTGGTGCCTAGAGTGGTGGTGTCTGACCGAGGAAGCCAGTTCGTGTCCAGATTCTGGAGGGTATTTTGTGGGCAGATGGGCATCCAGTTGTCATTTTCTTCCATCTATCATCCCCAGACCAATGGAGCCGCTGAGCGTGCCAATCAAGGACTGGAACAGTTCTTGCGCTGTTTTGTAACTGATCATCATGACAATTGGGCCGACCTGTTGCCTTGGGCGGAGTTTGCCAGGAATTGTGCAGTTAATTCATCATCCGGGAGTTCCCCTTTTCTCATTATTTATGGGTTCCAGCCCTGCCTACTCCCAGACTCGTTCCAGGCACAACAGATTCCAGCTCTGGATGAGCATATCGAGCAGCTTCACTCCACTTGGGCACAGGTGCAGAGGACCCTCAGCCAGTCATTTCAGCGCTACCAGAAGCATGCCAATCGTAGACGGCTACCAGCGGTTTCCTTTCAGGTGGGGGATAGAGTATGGCTTTCCTCCAGAAATCTCAAGTTGCAGGTGCCTTCCAATAAACTGGCACCTCGGTTCATTGTCCAATTCAAAGTTATCCATAAGGTGAATCCTGTCTCATATGCATTGGAACTTCCAGCTTCTATGCACATACATAATGTGTTCCATGTATCTCTGTTAAAACCATTGGTGTGCAACCGCTACACTACCACTCCAGTGATTCCTGGGCCGGTGGATGTTCAGGGCCAGGAGGAATATGAGGTACAGGGTATCATTGATTCTAGGAGATTTAGGGGGAAGTTGCAATACTTGGTCCACTGGAAGGGATATGGCCCTGAGGAACGCTCCTGGGTAGATCAGAGGGACCTCCACGCACCCAGGCTATTGCGCAACTTTCACTCTAAATACCCTCAGAAACCAAGACCTCCGGCAGGGAGAGGGGGTCTTTGAGAGGGGGGTACTATCACGGTCCCCATGATCCTGTGTGTCACTCTTTGCTGTGCTGCTCTCTGATTGGTTGAGCTGTGTTGGCCCGCCCCTGGTTACCCGTCTTATACTGGCCACCAGCACCTGTCAGGTGCCCTTTCGTGGTGTTCCTGAGCTTTGCTGCTGTTATCTGCGTTCCTGATTTCCGGTGTACAGACTTGGCCTGCTTGACGACTCTCCTGTGTTCCTGCTTGTTGCTGATCCGGCTTGTCTACGATTCTCCACAGTTCCCGGTTCCAGTCTGACTACGTTCCTGCTGCTGTACTACTGGGCGACATTCTTATCCGGTAGTCGTGCTTGTGCTCGAGACTGACCTTAACCCTTGGTTCGCTGTGTTGCTGTTTACGCTTCTGAGCTGTACTACTAGCTGAGTCTCCTTAAGCTTGCAGAGCTGTACCATCAGGGCGATTGCTGAGCCAATTCCTTGCTGTGCCTCACCTCCTACCAGGTGCCGTGGTTAACCCTTGCAGTGCTACACTACTACTGCTGAGCCGGCCGCTTGGGCCTGAGAGATGGCGGCTCATACTTTCATCCGTGCAGGGTAGTTGTTCCGGTACCGTACCGGTGGTCTCCTGGCCCACACACTTGCACTGGTGGAGTCGTTATACGCCCGTGGGGGCTACCTGGCACTAGCTATTGGCTTCTGTTTATGCCCGAGGGGGCTCAATTCTTACACTTGCAGCTTGGAGTCTCCGTTATACGCCCGTGGGGGCTAACGTTCCTCGCTCTTGTAGCTTGTAGTCTCCGGTTACGCCCGTGGGGGCTAACGACTCACACTTCCCTAGTACTGGTGGCATTGGTTACGCCCGTGGGGGCTATCCATTATTGCTCTAGTGTTCTGGGTCAGTTCTGCCGTGCAAGTCGATTGCTCTCCTACAGACTCTGTATTGAATTCCTCATACTTATACAAGCCTCAGCTACACCTTGGGCGTGCCAACACCACAATAGAGACTGATGAGGACTGTTTAACTATTGAGTGCTCATCTCAGGGTTATCTGCCCTTGTATATATTTTTACATATATTCTACTCTGTCTGTATCCAGTGTTCTGCCCTGTAAGGGTCTATACATTCATTCCTTGTTTCCACTGTGTGCCTGTAGAGGGCGATATTGTTCATTATTTCTGTCAATAAAACTGTGTTTAATCATACCCTCTGTCTGAAGTGTCTGAAAACCGTAACAATGTGCAACCATTTGAAACAGGTAGCTCTCCCATAAAATCAATGGACATGTGACCAAGGACAATTACCATTAGGAACGGCCTGCAGAAGGCCCACAGGAAGGTGCCTTGGAAACCTGGAACGAGCGCATACAGTACAAGTTGCAGTGAAATCGGCACAGTCTGCTCTTAGGGTAGGCCACCAGAACATACGAGACAGAGACCAGAATAGTTGATCTCTGCCCACATGTCCGGCAGCAAGTGAAGCGTGGTATGTCTCCAACAATCTGGTTTGAAAAGGTTCAGACACAAAACATTTTTCCATAGGCTTTTCCGGTGGAGCCTCAGCCTGAGTTGCCAAGGTCTCCAGACCCAGTGGTGAAGTAATGCTAATACATAACATAGCAAGAATGGCATCATGAGGAATAATCGGCACTGGTGTAACCTCAGATTCCAAATCAGGCCCATATTGTCTGGACAGTGAATCAGCCAGTACATACTTAGAGCCAGGTAAATAGGACACTATAAAATTAAAACGTGAGAGGAAAAGTGCCCATCTAGCCTTTCTAGGAGACAATCTCTTAGCTTTGAAAAGATAAAGTAAATTCTTATGATCTGTAAGAATTAAAATTGTTGCCCTGGTGCCCTCCAACAAGTGGCTCCATTCACGTAGAGCAAGGATGATGGCCAACAGTTCTCAGTCGCCAATATCATAAAACAATTTCGCCTTAGTCAATTTTTTAGAGAAAAACCCGCAAGACTTAAGTACTTGCCCAGGATCAGCCCCAACCCCTGTATCAGAGGCATCCACCTCCAGAGTAAATGGTAGATCAGTTTTGGGGTGTGACAGAACCGGTGCGGAAGCAAATGCGACCTTTAATGCTTTGAAGGGCCCCTCGGCCTCTGCTGACCACTCAAAAGTGTTAGCCCCTTTATGTGTCAAGTCAGTAACAGGCTTAACGGTCTTGGAAAAATCACGAATAAACTTTCAATAATAATTGGCAAAGCCAAGAAATCTTTGGATGGCCTTAAGACCAGTGGGACGCAGCCACTGCAACACTGCAGAAAGTTTTTCTTTATGCATAGCTATGCCTTGTTTAGAACTGACATAACCCAGAAATGGTACCATAGACTTGTGAAATTCACATTTTTCGATTTTACAGAAAAGTTTGTTCTCCCTTAGCCTTTGAAGCACTGTAGCGACATGTATACGGTGCGTATCCAAATCAGGGGAATGTATCAAAATGTCATCCAGGTAGACCACTACGCAGGACTATAATAAATCTTGAAGCACATCGTTAATTAGTTCCTGAAACACTGCTGAGTCATTGCAAAGCCCAAATGGCATTACCAGATACTCGTAGTGACTAGTGATGATCGAGCACCCCAATGCTCGGGTGTTCGGGTGCTCTGACCGTGCGCCCCCGGAGGCTCGAGTGCTCGGCCGAGCACCCGAGCCCCATTGAAGTCAATGGGAGGACTCGAGCATTACACCAGGCACCCCCTGCTCTGATGAGGGGAGGGTGCCTGGTCCATAGGAAAAGGGCAGAAAATGATGGAAACACCACAGAAATGGTTCAGGGACAGCATAGGGAGGATGTCTGGATGCATCTTGGACTCCAACATCCCTGCTGGGAACGATCTTTCGCCCGTAGTACGCCATTTTTACAGACTGACCGTAAAACACACAAAAAGGAAGATAAAAACGACTTTAGGCGAAAAATTGTTACCAAACAGTATTTGCTGTATATTTACTTGTATATCATCTGCAAATTCTGCAAAAAATTTCCTCGATTTTTCTGAACTGGAGCCATGATTAAGAGGGAAACGTGCGCAGAGGCAAATTCTCCCAAAAATTTCCTCGATTTTTCTGAACTGGGGCCATGATTAAGAGGGAAACGTGCGCAGAGGCAAATTCTGCAAAAAATTTCCTAGATTTTTCTGAACTGGGGCCATGATTAAGAGGGAAACGTGCGCAGAGGCAAATTCTCCCAAAAATTTCCTCGATTTTTCTGTACTGGGGCCATGATTAAGAGGGAAACGTGCGCTGAGCCGACCATCTAAAACATTATGGGTGAGGGTCTGCTGCGGAGCTGACCATCCTAAACATTATATGCGAAGGCCCGCTAGTGAGCTGACGCTATAAAACATTATATGAGAGGGCCCGCTAGAGAGCTGACCCAATAAAACATTATATGAGAAGGCCCGCTGGTGAGCTGACCTATACAAAAATTGTCAAACAGCGCCCGCTGGTGAGCTGGCCCTATATAAAAATTATATCACAGGGCCCGCTGGTGAGCTGGCCCTATATAAAAATTATATCCCAGGGTATATGGAAGAGAGTCAACCATATACCCATTTTTTGGGTGGAAGGGGTGAATGGGAATACAGAGTATTCCCATCATTGTAAATAACATATCTAAAGTGACTTTATGTTCCCCCGGGGCTTTCCTCCAGTGGAGTGGAGAAGTCAGGGGAAATCCAGGCCTTGTTCATTTTTATAAGTGTCAACCTATCAGCATTTTCGGTGGAAAGGCGGATACGCTTATCTGTTATGATGTCACCAGCAGCACTAAATACCCGCTCAGACAGAACGCTGGCGGCAGGGCAGGCCAGCACCTCCAAGGCGTAGAGTGCCAGTTCATACCACGTGTCCAGCTTGGACACCCAGTAGTTGTAAGGCACAGAGGGATCATTGAGGACGCTGACACGGTCTGCTACGTACTCCTTCACCATCTTCCAAAAGTTTTCCCTCCTTGTGACACTAGGCTGCGCATCAGGGTGAGGGTGCTGGCGGGGTGTCATGAAGGTGTCCCACGCCTTGGAGAGTGTTGCCCTGCCTTTGTTGGAACTGCTGTGTGCTCCCCTTTTCTCCCCTTCTCGGTTGGCCAAGGTAGCACGTACTCTGCCGCCAGCGTTGTCAGATGGAAGATTTTGGAGCAATTTTTCGACAAGAACCTTCTGGTATTGCACCATTTTGCTTGTCCTCTCCACCGGAGGAATGAGAGATGAAAAATTCTCTTTGTAGCGGGGGTCCAGAAGGGTGAACACCCAGTAATCCGTGTTGTCTAAAATGCGTATAACGCGTGGGTCACGGGAAAGGCAGCCTAACATAAAGTCAGCCATGTGTGCCAGAGTACCAACAGGCAAGATTTCGCTGTCCTCACCAGGAGGATGACTCTCAATCTCCTCATCCTCTTCCTCCTCTTCTGCCCACCCACGCTGAAGAGATGAAACTAAAGTTCCATGGCTACCCTCTGTAGCGGAGGCAACCGTGTCTTCCTCCTCCTCCTCCGCCTCCTCCAATTGTCGCTGAGAAGACGAAGTGAGGGTGCTCTGGCTATCACCTTGTGTAAGCTCTTCCTCCCGCATTTCCACCTCTTCCACATGCAAAGCGTCGGTTTTAATTGTGAGCAGCGAGCGTTTCAGTAGACACAGAAGTGGGATGGTTACACTGATAATAGCGTTATCGCCGCTCACCATCTGTGTCGATTCCTCAAAATTGCGTAAAACCTCACAGAGGTCTGACATCCATTCCCACTCCTCACTTCTGATTAGAGGAAGTTGAACGGAGAGGCGACGACCGTGTAACAGCTGGTACTCCACTACTGCCCTCTGCTGCTCACAAAGCCGGGCCAACATGTGGAAGGTGGAGTTCCAGCGCGTGCTCACGTCACACAGCAGCCGGTGAGCTGGCAATTGTAAGCGCTGCTGCAGCTTCAACAGGCCGGCTGAAGCTGTTGATGACTTACGGAAATGTGTACACACGCGGCGCACCTTCGTCAAGAGATCATGCAAATTGGGGTAGGTTTTTAGAAATCGCTGAACCACTAAATTAAATACATGCGCTAGGCATGGTACGTGTGTGAGCTTGCCGAGCTCCAAAGCCGCCACCAAGTTACGCCCATTATCACACACAACCATGCCTGGTTGCAGGTTGAGTGGCGAGAGCCACTGCTCGGTCTGGTGACTAATCCCCTGCAACAGCTCTGAGGCCGTGTGCTGTTTGTCCCCAAGGCAGATCAGCTTCAGCACGGCCTGTTGACGCTTCCCCACTGCAGTGCTACACTGCTTCCAGCTACCGGCTGATGGGTGAGTGGCGCTGAGCGCAGAGAATTCGGAGGTGGAAATGGAGGAGGAGGAGCCAATAACGTAGGTGCTGGCGGAAACCCTGATGCAGGTAGGGCCCGCAATCCTCGGCGTGGGTAGCACCTGTGCCATCCCAGGGTCTGAGTCGCTCCCAGCCTCCACGACATTCACCCAGTGTGCCGTCAGGGAAATGTAGCGTCCCTGGCCACAAGTACTTGTCCATGTGTCAGTCGTTAAGTGGACCTTCCCAGTAACTGCGTTGGTCAGGGCACGGGTGATGTTACGGGACACATGGTGGTGTAAGGCGGGGACGGCACACCGGGAAAAGTAGTGGCGGCTGGGGACTGCGTACCGAGGGACAGCTGCTGCCATCAGGCTGCGGAAGGACTCAGTGTCCACAAGCCTAAATGGCAGCATTTCGATGGCCAGTAATTTGGAAAGGTGTGAGGTTAGTGCTATGGCCTGTGGGTGGGTGGCTGGGTATTTTCGCTTGCGCTCAAATGCCTGGGGTAACGACATTTGGACGCTGCGCTGGGACAGGGAAGTGGATGTGGTCACTGATGGTGCTTCAGATGGTACAGGTGCAGGGCGGGAGGTATGCGGGCCTGCGCCTTCGACAGGCGATTGGCCGGCACCGAAAACAGGGGAAGAGGAGGCAGTGGTGTGGCCTGCAGACACAGATTGGCGACCCGGGCGTTCCTCCCACTTATTACGGTGCTTGGATGCCATGTGTCGGATCATGCTGGTGGTGGTGAGGTTTCTAGTGTTCATGCCTCGGCTCATTCTGGTGTGGCACAGGTTGCAAACTACAATTTTTTTGTCGTCCTCACTTTCCTTAAAAAAACGCCATACCGCGGAACACCTAGCCCTTGGCAAGGGAGATTTACGCAAGGGGGTGCTCCGTGGAACATTTGCGGGCCGGTTTGGTGCGGTCCGCCTTCTTTCTGTAGCCACACCACTGCCTCTTCCAGCCTGTTGCGGTGCTGCAGATGGCTCACCCTCAGGACTGCTGTCATCGCTCGGCTCTCCACCTTCCCAGGTGGGGTCAGTCACCTCATCGTCCTCCAAGTCCTCCTCCACTTCCTCACTCTGATCATCCTCCTCATTTCTTGATCCCACCACATACTCAGTCATTGACAACTGTATATCATCCTCCTCATCAAGGTCTTGAGACAGTAATAGTGGTTGATTTGATGGCAACTGTGTCTCATCATCATCATCATCCACTTCCTTTGACCTTAAATGCCGTTCACCTCTGTCATCTTCTTGTGATTGGGTACCCTCTAGAGGTTGTGAATCAGGGCACAAGATTTTATGTTCCTCTGCAAGCGTGCTTGGAGAGAGGTTCAAATTAAGGATTGGTGATGAGACGAGCTCCTCACTATATCCCAGTGTGGGATCACTTCTTTGACCAGACCCTCTATGGTGGGAGGAAGGATGATCAGGGTGAGGATTATGTTGACCAGACTCTTGGCTACTGAGAGTGGACTTGGTGGAAGACAGGGTGGTGCTTAACCGACTGGAAGCAGTATCACCTGAAATCCAACTGACCACCTGTTCGCAGTGGTCTGACCTCGAGAGTGATGTCCTGCGACGCCCTGTAAACTGAGACATGAAGCTAGGTATGGTGGATGTCTTTCTTTCTTGTGCTCTGGCACCAGGCACAGTTTCTACACGTCCTGACCCGCGCCCTGAACTATCAGGATCACGTCCACTTCCCCGTCCCTTTTTACCCGCCTTCTTCATATTACACGGAATATGTGCTGCAAATCTGCAACTTTGCACACTAAACAGAATGTGCTGCTTATCTGCGGCTAGGCACAGTGAACAGAATATGTGACTTTTATTTTTAACACTTTGCACACTAAACAGAATGTGCTGCTTATCTGCGGCTAGGCACAGTGAACAGAATATGTGACTTTTATTTTTAACACTTTGCACACTAAACAGAATGTGCTGCAAATCTGCAACTTTGCACACTAAACAGAATGTGCTGCTTATCTGCGGCTAGGCACAGTGAACGGAATAAGTGACTTTTATTTTTTACACTTTGCACACTAAACAGAATGTGCTGCTAATCTGCAACTTTGCACACTAAACAGAATGTGCTGCTTATCTGCAGCTAGGCACAGTGAATGGAATATGTGACTTTTATTTTTTACACTTTGCACAGTAAACAGAATGTTCTGCTAATCTGCAACTTTGCACACTAAACAGAATGTGCTGCTTATCTGCGGCTAGGCACAGTGAATGGAATATGTGACTTTTATTTTTTACACTTTGCACACTAAACAGAATGTTCTGCTAATCTGCAACTTTGCACACTAAACAGAATGTGCTGCTTATCTGCGGCTAGGCACAGTGAATGGAATATGTGACTTTTATTTTTTACACTTTGCACACTAAACAGAATGTTCTGCTAATCTGCAACTTTGCACACTAAACAGAATGTGCTGCTTATCTGCGGCTAGGCACAGTGAATGGAATATGTGATTTTTATTTTTTATACTTTGCACACTAAACAGAATGTTCTGCTAATCTGCAACTTTGCACACTAAACAGAATGTGCTGCTTATCTGCGGCTAGGCACAGTGAATGGAATATGTGACTTTTATTTTTTACACTTTGCACACTAAACAGAATGTTCTGCTAATCTGCAACTTTGCACACTAAACAGAATGTGCTGCTTATCTGCGGCTAGGCACAGTGAATGGAATATGTGACTTTTATTTTTTACACTTTGCACACTAAACAGAATGTTCTGCTAATCTGCAACTTTGCACACTAAACAGAATGTGCTGCTTATCTGCGGCTAGGCACAGTGAATGGAATATGTGACTTTTATTTTTTACACTTTGCACACTAAACAGAATGTTCTGCTAATCTGCAACTTTGCACACTAAACAGAATGTGCTGCTTATCTGCGGCTAGGCACAGTGAATGGAATATGTGACTTTTATTTTTTATACTTTGCACACTAAACAGAATGTTCTGCTAATCTGCAACTTTGCACACTAAACAGAATGTGCTGCTTATCTGCGGCTAGGCATAGTGAACGGAATAAGTGACTTTTATTTTTTACACTTTGCACACTAAACAGAATGTGCTGCTAATCTGCAACTTTGCACACTAAACAGAATGTGCTGCTTATCTGCGGCTAGGCACAGTGAACAGAATATGTGACTTTTATTTTTTACACTTTGCACACTAAACAGAATGTGCTGCTAATCTGCAACTTTGCACACTAAACAGAATGTGCTGCTGATCTGCGGCTAGGCACAGTGAACGGAATAAGTGACTTTTATTTTTTACACTTTGCACACTAAACAGAATGTGCTGCTAATCTGCAACTTTGCACACTATAAAGAATGTGCTGCTAATCTGCAACTTTGCACACTGAACAGAATGTGCTGCTAATCTGCAACTTTGCACACTAAACAGAATGTGCTGCTAATCTGCAACTTTGCACACTAAAAAGAATGTGCTGCTAATCTGCAACTTTGCACACTAAACAGAATGTGCTGCTAATCTGCAACTTTGCACACTAAAAAGAATGTGCTGCTAATCTCCAACTTTGCACACTAAACAGAATGTGCTGCTAATCTTAAACTTTGCACACTAAACAGAATGTGCTGCTAATCTGCGGCTAGGCACAGTGAACGGAATATGTGACGTTTTTTTTTTAAACTCTGCCCCCCAAAACAAAATATATCTGCTGCCCCCACACACAATAGTCCTAAAAAGGACTTTTGGGTCTTTTTGTTGTTCAAACGCACTTTTTTTCTGCCTACACTGACTTTCCCTTCCTATCCTCATCTCTCCCTGCCTAAGACTGAGCCGAACTCGCTGGTCAGGTGCTATACAGCACACGATCACGGGTTCTGGCCAGCCAATCAGTGTAATGCCAGCAGCCAACATGGCTGCTGGCATTACACTGATGTCAGAGCCTCCCCGCACGTTTATTGGCTGCGCAGCAGCCGCGAAATGTGCGGGGAGGAGACCCGAACATGGCGGGCGAGCACATGCGGTTCTCGTACGAGTACCGCCATGTGCCGAGCAGAGTGATGCTCGAGCCGATCCGAGCTTCGGCCGAGCATGCTCGCTCATCACTAGTAGTGACCTGTCAGACTATTAAAAGCGGTTTTCCTCTCATCACCTTCTCTGATACGTATGAGATTGTACACAGCTCTTAAATCCAATTTTGTGAATATGGTAGTACCCTTCAGTCGATCAAACAATTCCGTAATGAGTGGAATAGGGTAAGCACTTTTGACCATTAATTTATTAAGAACCCTATAATCAATACAAGGTCTAAGTTCCCTGGACTTCTTTTTTATGGAAAATAATCCAGCCCTCGCGGGCGAGGATGATCTACAAATGATACCACGCTCCAAGGCATCTGAAATATATTCCTCCAAAGCTCGATTCTCCTCACAAGAGAGAGGCTAGGATCTGCCTTTGGGGGCATCGAGCCAGGCGCAATATCAATAGCACAATGTGCTAACCTCTTCCTTACTGAACACATCGCTAAATGACTGGCATTCATGCGGTAAGGAGGGAGAGGTACAAAGAATCCTAGTAGGCTGCTGCAAACAGTGAATCATACAGTGATCCGACCAAGCCAAGATTTCACAGGATTTCCAGTCAATTCTGGGATTCACAGCACAAAAAAAACAGAATGACCGCATAATGTGGGGACTGAATGATCTGAAAGGACAGTGTCTCAATCTGCACAGATAACGGACAAGTCTCATGGGTAACCTGGGGAGGCACCAATGGTCTACTGTCAATTGCCTCGATGGCCATAGGGTTTTCGAGTTCAACCAATGGAATATCTTATGAGGCGGAAAACTCCTTATCCATAAAATACCCAGCCGTGCCCGAGTCTATTAGGGCAGACGTGGTAAAAGAGGAGCTAGACCAGGATACCATCACCTCTACTACTGGTTTCCACTGTACAATCTCTGGGGACTGATGAACACCACCTAGGACCTGTCCCCCACGGGACGGCGCAAACGGTGTCCATCTTTGCCACAATAAAGACACAATCCATTTTTGCGGCGGAAGGACTGTTCCTCCTTAATCAACCTACTGAATCCCACCTGCATAGGTTCCGCTAAATCAGCATGACCAGGCGGCAAGGGAGGTGAGGGAGGCAAGGCTGGGAATTCATTCTTATGCCACGACCCAGTGGAGGATCTCGGTTTAAGGTCTTTATTCTGAGTTCTCTCCCTAATACGATTGTCAATTAGGTTTACAAATTCAATGAATTTGTCCAAAACATCTGGCAATTCGCGAGCAGCAATCTCATCTTTTATTCTGTCACTGAGGCCTCAATGGAGTAGTCCGCAACTGTTCGGGCACCCTGACGGATACTCATTATTTGTTTTGCAGCTGAGATGTTACGCTGAGAATATACTGCGGAAGGCTCTTATGAATTTGGTAAAATTGGAAGTAATTGTAACGGAAGCTAAGAAGGGACTGGGTCGCCTTCCACCTTCGTTCCCGGGTCTCTCCTTCTTGATGCCGGCCTGGTGCTGTCGAGTGCACCGGTCGAGCAAATCAACGTTCCAGTGGTCGACTCAAAGTGGCGTTGAACCCCGGGATGACTGACTCTACTCGAAGGATGCGGATACTGGTGGGGTCACGGGCTCTTGAACAATCGAACTTCCCAGAACCGGAACAGGAAAAGTATTGCAGGAACCAAAGTAGCGGTAGCCAAGACGTTCGAGCACTCCGGTGCTTGACTCAAAGGTTGTAATTTGCACAGGAAAACCACAAGGTAGAGTCCACGTTGCCGTCTGACAGGATCCGAAGTCCGGTAGCGGGATCCTGGCAGCAGACGGACGAACGATACAGGAACCTGGGCTCAGATGGGCAGCAGAGTGGCCACTTTAACCATAGGAACACAAAACTCCAGGACTCTGGTTCATTCCAAACATAACACACTTTATTGATTAACAGGACATCTTTTATACAATACACCACAATACCACAATGGGGACAGGAGGGGACAGGTATTGTAATAGTGGTTTGGCCCAAGAACCTGTTACGGTTTTCAGACACTCAGACAGTGGTAGATAAAATAAACAGAGTTTTATTAAGCAAAATGAATAACAAGGTCGCCACTGGGGCGGTACTGGCATAAGCAGAAATAAGCAGAGATACCTGGTGCAACAGGTAATACTACACAAAGTATGGAAGCACAAAACAGGACACAAGAGGTTAATAGTACTGGTTATCAGTCTCAAGTGTGGTGTTAGGCTCGCCCTTGGTGCTGCATATAGCGATGTGTGCTGTAAGGTAGCACCCAAGTCCAATCACTGTGTGGAGCTGTAGCATAAAGTTCTGACTGAACGGGAACTGCAAGTGATAAGGAGATAGCCCCCACGGGCGTAACCGGAGACTACTAGTATTGTGATTGCGTGAGCCAATAGCCCCCACGGGCGTAACCGGAGACTACTAATATCGCAATTGCTTAAGCCAATAGCCCCCACGGGCGTAACCGGAGACTACAGTATCGTGATTGCTTGAGTCAATAGCCCCAACGGGTGTAACCGGAGACTACAGTATCATAATTGCTTGAGTCAATAGCCCCCACGGGTGTAACCGGAGACCACAGAATAGTGATTGCTTGTGCCGATGGCGCTTGCGTGGGCGAAACCGGAGACTACTGGGTACTGCTTGCCAACACCCAACAGGCGTAACGGAACCGCTGCTCTGTCACAGAGAGCCGCCGACTACTAAGGCCCGCAAGTGGCCGGCTCACAGAGACAGTGAACAGGCTTAGGCGATAGGTGGAAGAGTAGCAGTAATCGGAAGAACAACACCAGTGTCTCAAGTGCAGAAATCGACTCAGCACAGTAAGGTCTGGACTCAGCACACGAAAGGCAGATAATGGAAGACTCAGCAATGGCTCAGCAACTGATAAGCGGAGGCTCAGACACACTATGCAGTATCAGAATGTCACCGAGGCGACAACAGAATCGTCCGTCAGTATAGCAGGAACAGTGCAAGAGTGTTCAGTAGTCAGCCAGGCCGGGTCAGGATACACAGGAGATTCGCAGACAAGCCGGGTCGGTAATGGAGAAGGGTCGTCAGCCAGGCCGGGTTAGATGCCGTAGGAGATTCGCAGACAAGCCGGATCAGGAACACGCAGGAAGTCAGCCAGGCCGGGTCAATCACGGAACAGGAACACAGGAACATCGTCAGGCAAGCCTAGTCGGTACACGTTGGTTCAGGATACAGAATACTGCAACAGCAACGCTGGCTAGGAAACACCACGAAAGGGCACCTGACAGGTGCCAGTGGCCAGATTAAAACGGATAACCAGGGGCGGGCCAACACAGCTCAACCAATCCGGGAGCAGCACAGTTGAGAGTGACAGGAATGATCACGGGGACCGTGATAGTACCCCCCTCTCAAAGACCCCCTCTCCCTGCCGGAGGTCTAGGTTTCTGAGGGTATTTAGAGTGGAAGTTGCGCAACAGTCTGGGCGCGTGTAGGTCTTTCTGTTCTACCCAGGACCGTTCCTCAGGGCCATATCCTTTCCAATGTACCAAATATTGCAACTTCCCCCTAAATCTCCAAGAATCAATGATACACTGAACCTCATATTCCTCCTGGCCCTGAACGTCCACCGGCCCAGGAATCACTGGAGTGGTAGTGTAACGGTTGCAAATCAATTGTTTTAAGAGAGATACATGGAACACATTATGTATGTGCATAGACGCTGGAAGTTCGAACGCATACGAGACTGGATTCACCTTGCGGATGACTTTAAATGGACCAATGAACTGAGGTGCCAGTTTATTGGAGGGCACCTGTAACTTGAGGTTTCTGCAGGAAAGCCACACTCTATCCCCCACCTGGAAGGAGACCGCTGGAAGCCATCTACGATTGGCATGCTTCTGGTAGCGCTGAAATGACTGGCTGAGGGTCCTCTGCACCTGTGCCCAAGTGGAACGGAGCTGCTCAATATGCTCATCCAGAGCTGGGATTTGTTGTGCCTGGAATGAGTCCGGGAGTAGACAGGGCTGGAACCCATAGTTAATGAGAAAAGGGGAACTCCCGGACAATTAATTAACTGCACAATTCCTGTCAAACTCCGCCCAAGGCAACAGGTCGGCCCAATTGTCATGATGATCGGTTACAAAACAGCGCAAGAACTGTTCCAGACCTTGATTGGCACGCTCAGCGGCTCCATTAGTCTGGGGATGATATGCGGAAGAAAACGACAACTGGATGCCCATCTGCCCACAAAATGCCCTCCAAAATCTGGACACAAACTGGCTACCACAGTCAGATACCACCACTCTAGGCACCCCGTGCAACCGAAACACTTCTTTAGCAAATACCATCGCCAATTCCTGAGCCGATGGAAGCCCAGGAAGGGGCACAAAATGAGCCATTTTAGAGAACCTATCAACCACCATAAGGATAAACTTGTACCCTCTGGATGCTGGCAATTCTCCCAGAAAGTCAATGGAAATATGGGACCATGGGCGGTCGCCATTAGGTACTGGTTGAAGCAGACCTACTGGAAGATGCCTGGGTGTCTTGGCACGGGCACAGGTGGCACAGGCTGCAGTAAAAGCGGAGCAGTCAGCCCTAAGGGAAGGCCACCAAAACAACTGGGAAAGCGACCAACAAAGCTGATCCCTCCCAATGTGCCCAGCCGCCTTAGATGAGTGGTAGGTTTCTAATAGACGGGTACGTAATGGCTCATCGACAAAGCACTTGCCAACTGGGGTTTCTGGAGGAGCCATAGCCTGCGAGGCCAAAATTTCTCCCCCCAGTTGTGAAGTGATACTAGTGCGAATAGTAGCCAGAATACGATCTGGCTGAATGATGGGTACTGGTTCCTCCTCTTTCTCAATGTCTGACACAAACTGTCTGGACAAGGCATCTGCCCTGACATTCTTGGACCCCAGCAGGTAAGAGACCACAAAGTTGAACTGGGACAAGAAGAGCGCCCATCTGGCCTGACGTGAGGAGAGTCTCTTAGCCTCCGAGAGATATGTCAAATTCTTGTGGTCCGTCAGAATTAGTACTGGTGTCTTATTACCTTCCAATAGGTGGCGCCACTCCTTGAGTGCCAGAATGATAGCCAAGAGTTCCCTGTCCCCAATCTCATAATGGCTTTGGGCGCTGGACAGTTTTTTTGAAAAGAACCCACAAGGTCTTAATGTACCACCTCCCACCGGGCGTTAGGAGAGTACTGCCCCGACCCCAACCTCAGAGGCATCAACTTCAAGGGTAAACGGCAGGGCTGGGTTAGGGTGGGACAGCACTGGAGCAGCAGCAAATGCAGATTTCAGTGTCTCAAACGCATTCTCAGCTGCCTCAGACCATTGAGAAGGAGTAGCGCCCTTATGAGTTAAATCAGACAATGGTTTCACAATCATGGAAAAGTTTTGAATGAATTTCCTATAATAGTTGGCAAAGCCCAGAAAACGCTGAATAGCTTTTAACCCTTTGGGACGAGGCCATTGTAGGACTGCTGCCAACTTCTCTTGGTCCATGGCAATGCCATCTTTAGAGATCACGAATCCCAGGAAAGGTACTTGGGATCTGTGAAATTCGCACTTCTCAAGTTTACAAAACAATTTATTTTTGCGTAGTCGAGTCAAAACCTCAGAGACATCCTTGATGTGTTGGGTAAGATTGTTAGAGTGAATCAATATGTCATCAAGATATACCACAACACAGGACTGAAGCATGTCCCTAAGGATGTCATTAATAAGCTCCTGAAATACCGCAGGAGCATTACATAGGCCAAATGGCATTACCAGATATTCGTAATGCCCAGATCTGGTATTAAATGCCGTCTTCCACTCATCACCAGCCCTGATTCTAATCAGGTTGTAAGCAGCCCGGAGATCGAGTTTAGTAAAGATGGAAGAGCCCTTTAACCTGTCGAATAACTCGGTAATGAGTGGAATGGGGTAGGCACTTCTGGACATCAATTTATTTAGACCCCTGTAGTCAATACAAGGTCTGAGCTCGCCATTTTTCTTTTTTACAAAAAAAACCCGGCACCCGCCGGTGAGGTAGATTTATGGATAATCCCTCTCTTAAGGGCGTCCTCAATATATTCCTCCATAGCCCTATTCTCCTCTACCGACAACTGATAAGTGCGGCCCCTGGGAGGCACCGTGCCCGGGGCCAGATCAATGGCACAATCATAAGGTCTGTGTTGAGGCAGGGCGCCAGCCTCCCCTTTACTGAATACGTCACTGAATTCCTGGTATTCCGCTGGCACAGAGGGAGAGGTGCACAATAACCTGACAGGGTGTGAGAGACAGTTATCTGCACAATATTCAGGAGATTCGCAGACAAGCCGGGTCGGTAACGGAGAAGGGTTGTCAGCCAGGCCGGGTCAGATGCCGTATGAGATTTGCAGACAATCCGGATCAGGAACACGCAGGAAGTCAGCCAGGCTGGGTCAATCACGGAACAGGAACACAGGAACGTCATCAGGCAAGCCTAGTCGGTACACGGTGAATCAGGTTACAGAATATTGCAACAGCAACGCTGGCTAGGAAACACCATGAAAGGGCACCTGACAGGTGCCAGTGGCCGGATTAAAATGGATAACCAGGGGCGGCCCAACACAGCTCAACCAATCCGGGAGCAGCACAGTTGAGAGTGACAGGAATGATCACGGGGACCGTGATAGAGCCAATCAGACACAATAGGTATATCACACAGGGGACAGAAGACCAATGGTAACTGGAGACAAAGGGCCAATGGCAGAGGGCGACAAAAGGGCCAATAGCAGTTAGGGACAAAGGGCCAATGGCAAGTAACCTAACAAACACAATACTGCTAATGTTAATACCAACAGTTCTGATTAATTCTAGACAGAGACAAAGGCTTGATTAGAGAGAATACACATTCAGGGGACCAGGCCAGGGGTTGAAGCACGTACACTAGTTTGAATACACGGCTCCAACCCTAACCAATCAGTGTGTGCAGTGAGTCGTTCGTTGGCCAATCCGGTGTCAACTTACTGCCTCCGGGGAACCACCGGCCTCTATTCGGTGATCGTGTATCCCTCGCACATATTACATACGATAGTAACATTCGATATACGTGAAACATACGACGTTCAATATACATTAAACGTGCAACATTCGACAGTATATGAAATATAAGTCTTTTAACATAAAGAATGCGTGGCTAGTTTGCATGTTAGAGCCCCCAACTAAGTTCAAACAAGGCCAAAGGGCCATAGTCTTTAGATAAGTCATTCGGGATCCAGACAAGGGCTCAGGTAACGTGTGAGACCCGTTACAGTAATGGGTTTAGCCGTTTCCCATATCGGATTCACCCAGGCTAGAGCTCTACCCGTCAATAGTGAAATCATAAAACCAATTTTACTTCTTTCCATAGGAAAGGCTTGTGGAGCAATTTCGAAAAAAATTTAGAGTTGATTAAGAAACCCCCTTCATAAGGTGGGCTCCCCATCGTATCTTAGTGGGAGTGGTGCGGTAGCGGACAACCCTTTACATGGAATATTCGCGCCCAAAGGTTGAGCCATCGGTGCTTGGACTGGGGTAGCCACCGAGGCTTGTACTGGTTTGTCAAGATGCGAAGTGCGCTCCCGAATAGTCTGCATAGCCACTGACAGCTGATCCAAGCGTTGTTCATACACATTAATTCTCCAATGGATAGTCAAGGAGCTACCCTCACCAGTATTGTCTGAGGTCATTGGCCCTTTCGTACTGTCACGGTTTTTGAAGAACACTCAGACAACTACTTGTAAGGTTAAAATGAGCTTTATGGAAAATAAAGCAATAATCAAAAATACGTTCCCAATCCACATAGGCCCAGATGGAGACAGTACAGGTACTTCCCACAACTTACACGTCAGGTAGGAGCAGTATAACAAAACAACGTACAGACAGAGAGACTGTCAGCAGGAACCCTAGAACGCTAGGATAAGGTAGAGGCAGCGACCTGCTGGTAGCGTCCACTTGAGTCATAGAACGCTAGGGTAGAAAGGAGGCCCATGACTCACAGCTACTGGCAGCAAGGACCCTAGAATGCTAGGGTGGTATGGAGGCACAAGACCCACGGATACTGGCAACAAGGACCCTAGAACTCTAGGGTGGTAAGGAGACTCACGGACCACGGATACTGGCAGCAAGAACCCTAGAACGCTAGGGTTGTAAGGAGGCACAAGGCCCACGGATACTGGCAGCAAGGACCCTGGAATGCTAGGGTTGTAAGGAGGTACAAGACTCATGGATACTGGCAGCAAGCACCCTAGAATGCTAGGGTTGCAAGGAGGCAACTAACCCACTGATATGGCAGCAGAGACCCTAGAAGGCTAGGGTGAGACGGAGACTGGTGAGACTGGTAGAATGTATGTGAACAGAAGAAGGACCACCACACTACAGCTGGCTCTTGAGCCCGTAGGCCACAGCGGTACAGTAAGGCAGGGTGAGATAGTGAACCGGACCTAGAACTCTAGGGTGATAGCGAGGTTCAACAAGGGTGGTATAACTCCCAGAGAATTGCCTATAGCTCCCAACCAGGAGTGAGCACAGTTAGTGACAGTGGTAACCCCGGACATGTCAGTAAGGTGAAAGAGTAACTCAGCCCGACTGTTGACAGCACGAAAACCAGTTGTTACGGTTCAGTACACTCAGACACGGAGGTATAGGTAAAAACACAGCTTTATTGAGACACACAATGAACAATGTAACCCTCATGGGTCCAGTATAGCACAAACTGACACAAGACATGTTACAAATGGTTAACCCACACGGGTCCAGTAAAGTAAACACACAATACTGACACAGGTCAGGTAAATGTAACTGATACAGTGTATGAAGCCCACTTAACTAGTGAAGTGCTGGTCATAGCACAATACAGGCTAAATGTCGTCTGATGGTAATAGGAGGCCACAGGAACGGACTGCCAACTCAGGCTCTGGACGCCTGTGAATGTGACCAATGGTGGACGCCCACCAACGACTAACGGAATGGTCAGAACTCGGGCTTATACGGAGGCCCTACCGAAATAACCCAGCACAGTGTGCACGTACTACCTGACAGGGTTAATGGGCAATGGTATATATGGATGGCCACCGGAAGCGCCCTACTCGACAGCGGAATACCAAGCCCAATCAATACAGCCCAACAGAACCTAATATGGTAGTGATAAGCGAGGCCCCTTCCCCCAAAGGGTTTAATGCGCTGTGGTCTGTACAATGGATACACCGGATGCGCCTAACTGAACCAACACAGACCAAGCGAGTGCAACACGGAGTGGAAGCAGCGAGACTCTGACCACGGATAATAGAATGTGAGCAACGGATCACCACTACTTGGACCAGACACTGGATAGGTGCCCAACAGGGAGGCAGGCAACAGCAGCACGGATCAGGCAACTGGATCAGCAGAACAGGAACCTCACCAGGATGAGGCGATAGAGAGAACAGGAACGTCATCCAGGCCAAGTCGTTACACAGAGCAGAATCCTGAGACGCTCCGGGTCGGTACACAGAGCTGGGTCGTCAATCACGCCGGGTCGGTACACGGAGCAGGAACGTCAGCCTGGCCGGGTCAGAACAGGAAGCAGGAACATCAACCAATCCGAATCGGTACACAGCAGCAGCAGGAACGAGACAATAGAGTGGTCAGGCAGTCCGGGGTCATACACTGGATCAGAACAATGATAACTAGCGCCAGGCATCAGGTACACCACGAAAGGGCACTCGCAGAGTAACAGCCCAGGGTATAAAAAGGCTGTCACTAGGAGGAGCAGTACAGGCAGCCAATAGGAGAACAGAATCAGCAATGATAGACAGAATGTCGCCCAGATCACGGGCGCCATGATACCAGTACTCCATATGTGCACACCGCCACAGAGGCGGTTGAAGCCAGTAAACTATGGCAACAGAAGTGGGTGCTCAGCCAATAGTCAGCATCGTAAGCGGGTTCTCAGCCAATCCAGTCAGCAATGTAAGCGGGTTCTCAGCCAGTCTGGTCAGAAATGGATGCAGGTTCTCAGCCAGTTTAGTCAGCAACGTAAGCGGGTTCTCAGCCAGTCCAGTCAGCAACGGATGCAGGTTCTCAGCCAGTCCAATCAGAAACAGATGTGGCAGAAGTACAGGATACACAGGAATGTCGTCAGGCAGGCCAGGTCATACACGAACAGAGAAACAGCAGTAACTAGCGATAGGTTCAGGTACACCACGAAAGGACGCCTGAGTAACGACATGACAGGGTATAAAAGGGCTGGCCCTGGGTGGAGTCAGGTCCAAGGACCAATAAGAATCCAGCATCGTAAACAAGGAAGTAAGAATGTTGCCATGCAGCAGCCAGGATCACGGGCACCGTGATAGTTATAGAATTCTCAATAACCAGGTGTCACGGTTTTAGATGAACACTCAGACAGATCAGAAAGGTTAAAATAACTTTATTAGAACAAAGAGCAAACAAGAGTATAGGTTCTAGACCTATAAACAGAACAATAGGCAGGCAAGAGAACAGTAATAAAATAAGTACTATACAGTAGGGTATTGACAATGCTTTCCACAGTATTTGAAAACCTAGGAGGAGTCACCTAGAGTCCCAAGCAGGCGGTAGGATGCCAACACAAGAGGTACACAAATTGGACAGACTGCCCAGACACCTGGGTACTGGAACCCGTATGGATAGATTGAGAGAGCTGGTACTTGCTGACAATCAGACCACTGACAGAACTGCTAAGGCAACGCATGCACAGTCCTGGAATGGCAACAGGACTACAGTGGCAGGGAGCCCACAGTAAAGGACTGGCACTTGCTGACAATCCGACCTCTGGCAGAATCGGTATGGCAATGTGTGCACAGTCCTGGAATGGCAACAGGACTACAGTGGCAGGGAGCCCACAGTAGGGGACTGGCACAACCCAGACACCTGAGTACTGATCCTACAGGAACGAGGCAACGCTGACCAAGGACCTAGCCGAATGACTGGAGGCAACCGTGAATATGCAGCCCAACCCACAAAGGGTTAACGGAGACCTAGGCAGCTGCTACAGGAAAGCCCTAGAACGCTAGGGGTGGATCAAGAGGAGGTAAGTAACGGAATGCAACCAGTGTCTCTCAACCTGTGAGCTGGAAGTGCAACACTGGCTCCTGAATCCAAGACTCTGCAGCCAGAAATGGTAGCACTCCTGTACCTGGAATCCCCAGGTACATACAGGGTTAATGGAAAATGCCCAACTAAACTGCAACTCCCTAAAGGAGTGAGCCCAGCGATATTGGTGAGACAGACACAGAGAGGGATCAGAGTAACTCAGTCGGCATGGACAATACCGCACCGGTACTTCGATTGTACACACCACCGGATGGCAGTAGAGCAGCTTGAGCACAAGGTTCAGCCTAAGGTTGATAGAAACAGCGCCCCGCGGCGCACACCGACAATCGCTGCACGATAACGGAAATCAGTAACCACACTGGGTCACCTGAATGCTCAGACTAACACGGTACCAAGCGGATGGTATCCACTGAGGACAACGGCCACAGTGAGGAGGCAGCACGCTACCGTCAATAACGGAACGGTACTCAGCCAGGAGGCTGTCAATGACGGAGCGGGTAACAGCCAGGACAGTCAGCAACGGATCGGTTCTCAGCCCAGATACAGTCAGCAACGGAACGGTTATCAGCCAGGATACTGTCAGCAACTGAGCGATTCTCCGCCAGGATACAGTCAGCACCCAGTATATTTGAGTGCAGAGTCCCTTAAAGCATTTTATTTTTATTTTTTTTATTTTTCAATAATGTTTATTGAGAATAAAAGAATACAAAGACGTTCAAGAAAGAGAAGTACATGTCATGAATAATAACAATTAGACAACAATACTATGTCAATAGGTACAATGAGAATAAGATATGCATAATAGAACACTATAAAATTCGGAATTACCACCATTAAAGCATTTTTAAACTGCCGACGCATCAATTGAATATGTAAAAAAGAAAACAAAAATGAGAAATTTCCTTACCCTTATTTGTATTTCTTCTGTGTCCCTGCACGACATTAGAATTTGGTTGTTGTCTCCGCCCTCCAGCTGGGTAATACATGCACAAAACTTCAAAGCCCCCTTCCTTCCCCTTTGACTCAGTTAACTTTTGTCCAAGCTGCAAAATATGAAGTAGACAAGTTACAGAAGGGTAGGGTATGCTGTGCAGAGACACAGAATTAATACAAATAACGGTAAGGAAATTTCTCATTTCTTCTGTGTCCCTTCCCGGCATTAGAATTGGGACTTAAAAAGCAGTGCCCAAAGAAGGGAGAGAGAACCAAAAATTACAACAATATAGATAAGGTACTACCAGATCTACATTGAAATGACCGCCTCCAGGACCTTCCTTTGGTATTTAGCGTCTGCTGAAGAAAGGACATCCAGATGATAATGGTTATAAAAGGTAGATAAGGAGGACCAAGTGGCCGCTTTACAAATGTCAACAGGAGAAGCATCTGCCTTCCGAGCCCAAGAGGTGGATATGGCTCTAGTGGATTTTTGGAGTCTTCAAGCCTTTCTCTGAATAAGATAATTTTATGCAATCAATGATCCATTTGGCAATAGATGCCTTAGAGGTTACTTTGCCCTTTAGTCTTCCCTGAAAATAAATAAATAGGGAATCTGAAAGTCTGAAATCTTCTGTCCTTTGAAGATAAATGGAGAGAGCCTGAACTAAATCCAAGTTGTAAAACTGTTTTTCCTTATCTGCAACAGGATTGGGGCAGAAGGATGGCAGAATGATTTCTTGGTCGAGGTGGAACTCCGAAATGACTTTCCCTCTGAAAGAAGGCTTTGGTTTTTAAACCACTTTATCCTGGTGAAAAACCAGGAAGGGGCTTTTACAAGATAAGGCCTGTAACTCACTTATTCTGCGAGACGAGGTTATGGCCATTAAAAAAAACACTTTGAGAGTCAGAGACTTCAAAGGGATGTCCATTAATGGTTCAAAGGTCTGAGCCTTAGATAATTGATCAAGGACAATATTCAGGTCCCACGGAGGGATAATACTGCGAATGGTGGGCCTTATTTTCGATATTGCCCGCAAGAATCTTTTGATAAGGTCATGCTCCATTAAATGAATTGGTAGAATAGCTGATAGGGCCGATACCTGCACTCTGATAGAGGCAAGCCTCGGACCCATCTGGAATCCATCCTGTAAAAAATCCAAAATTCTGGGAATAGAAATCCTAGAATCCTGAGGGAATTTGGTTTTAAACCAAGTAGAAAAAGTGAAGCAAACTCGAGAATACACTCTGGAGGTTGATGGTTTCCTTCCAGTAATGTTGGTATGGGCTACTGCATCTGATAATCCTTGTTCTTTTAACATAAACCTCTCAGTCTCCAAGCTGTCAGATGTAAAAAGGCAGGATCTGGATGGCAAACCGTTCCCTGCTTCAGAAGATTGGGGGTTAGAGGAAGTTCCCATGGAGGAGTTATGGACAATGTCACCAGAAAGGAGAACCAAGGTCTCTTGGGCCAATGAGGATCAACTAGGATGACATCCAGTTGTTCCCTCTTGATTTTCCTGATGACATCCATGATGATCGGGAATGGAGGAAAGATGTAGGCTAGGTTGTAATTCCAAGGTAGACTGAGTGCATCGTATCCCGCAGAGTTCTGATTTTTCCATCTGGACAGATATACTGGACATTTTGCATTCTTTTCTGATGCCATCAGATCTATTTACGGCCTCCCCCATCTCTCGCAGATTTGACTGAAGGCCTGAGGATCCAGAGACCATTCTCCCGTGTCTATTAATCTTCTGCTGAGATAGTCTGCGATGGGATTGCTCTTTCCCGTGATGTGAGATGCTGAGATGCCTTTGATGTTTTCTTCTGCCCAAATGAGAATTCTCTTTGCTTCTTTGAAAAGACTGCGGCTCTTTGTTCCTCCCTGATTTCTCAGTTACATGACCGTGGGAAAATTGTCTGAATGTATTAACACCCAATTTCCCACTAAGTTTTTTTTTATGTGTTGGATGCAGTACCATACCGCCCTCATTTCCAGTATGTTTATATATAACCTGGTTTCTGAATGTTTCCATCTTCCCTGGAAGGGGGTTGATCTCCATATTCTGCCCCAGCCCGATAGGCTGGCATCTGTTGTCAGGATCTCCCAGTCATGATCCTGCAGACTGAAGGGTATCATGAGGTTCTTTTTCTGCTGTCACCATCCCAACTCTTTTTTTGCTGATAGGAGTAGGGGTATCCTTTAGGAAAAATTCCCAGAATCTCTGTTCCAAAACTTTAAAAAGTTGAAATGATTTGGGTGCATATGACGTCGCGACCAAGGAACAACCTGAGTAGCTGATGTGAGATTGCCCAATATTTTAATAAAATCGACTAAAAATGGACTAAACTTCTTTTGAAGGGATTCACTGTACTGATGATATGCTTGCCTCTGTCCTGTGTCAGACGAACTGTGTTTGTATGGGAATTTATTTGTAGGCCCAGATAGGTTATTATTCTGGAAGGAAGTAACTGGCTCTTGTCTTCCTGTATCACCCATCCTAATCTGTGCAGATGATCTATGGTCTGATTGGTGAACTGATTCACCCTGAGGCGTGTTTCTGCTAGGATTAGTATGTCATCTAGATATGAGATGACGTGTATCCCTTGCCTTCTTAGAGGCTGAAGATCTGATGCTAGGACCTTGGAAAATACCCTTGGAGCCATGGACAGCCTGAATGGTAGAGACCTGAACTGAAAATGATTTATTCACACTGCGAACCTCAGGAATTTCCTGTGTGATGCGCATATTAGAATATGATGGTAGGCATCCCTTAGGTCTATTGTGGTCATATAGGCTCCTGGCAAGATGGTCTTCTTTAGAGATGCGGTAGATTCCATCTTGAAATGAGCAACTCTCAGATGTTGGTTTGTTGTCTTCAGGTCCAAGATGGTTCGAAATCCCCCTGAACTCTTCAGAACTATAAACAGAACTGAATATCTCCCAGAACCCTGCTGATGACAGGGAACTGGTTCTATCACCCTGTCCATCATAAGTGTTGTATGGATTCCTTGAAGGCCTTCTTCCTCACAGGATTGGAAGGAATTCTTTACTGAACAAAATGAGGGACTTTTGGGGCTGTGTGGAATTCCAGCGTGTACCCTAACTTCAGAATCTGCTGTGTCCAATGGTCAGGATGAGTCAGTTGTAGCCATGCAGACAGAAAAAGACCCAGCCTGCCCCCGACTGGGTCCGGAGTTAGGGCCCACCTGACTTCATTGAAATTTCCCTTTATTCTGGGGCTTTCTGGCAAACTCTCTCCTGTAGCCCGCTCTTGTAGTGTCGGGAAATCCTTGTTTCTTATGACCATATGATATTCCTTGAAACCTGGATTGATCCCGAAAGGAAGAATACTTCGTCTCTGAACTTGAGAATCTAGGAAATGAGAACCTAGGTCTGTGTTCCTGAGGGAGAAAATAACTTTTCCCTCCTGAGGCTTTTTTAATAATTTCCTCAAGTTGCTCACCAAATGAGGATTTCACCAAGAAAGGTAATGCTATCAACTTTCCTTTGGAAGAGGTGTCAGCATTCCAAGATCTTAACAATTGTGCTCCTCTGGTTGCTACCGAGAGAGCAGAAGAACTGGCATTTAGGCGAATGATGTCTAGGGAGGAGTCACAAGAAAAGTTAGTAGCTTCCTTCATAACCGCCACTTCTTTCAAAAGTTTTGACCTAGAAACACTGGATTCAATCTTCTCTTCAAGGCTAGTCAGCCATATGCGCATAGTTCTTGTCAGACATGGCATAGCTGTGGAAGCCTTGAGGTTCTGTCCCAGAACCGAAAACTGACGTTTGAGAATGCCATCAAATTTTCTCTCCATTGGGTCTCAAAGAGAAGTCCCGACTTCCAAAGGAAGAATAGTGCATCTGGCTAGCTGTGTAATAGAAGCATCAACTTTGGGAGGAAATACCCAGGCATTGACTTCCTCCTCTTTGAAAGGATACATTTTTACGAAACACCTAGATACATTAGATCTTTTATCTCCAATCTTCCACTCTGAATTTATTAGTTCAAAGATAGATGGATGTATGGGAAAGACAGGGGCGTCCTTTTTCCCAAGGAAGACAGCGTCCATAACTCCTAAGTCTTGTTGAACTTCAGACAGACCTAGGGATTTTCTGACCAGTCCAAACAGTCCATCTACCTTGTCCAAGGCAAATGAGCCTGGGTTGTCTGGAATTTCCCCTTCTTCTTCTGAGGATAACTCAGATTCAGGGTCAAAAAGTCTCTGATCTAAGTTATCCTCTTCCTGGCAGAAAGAAGTACCCTCTCCTGGATCCATATGTGGATGTTTTCTGGAAGATTCCTCTTCCTGCATAGATTTGAAGGTATCCTGCATGGATACCTTCATCCAACTCAAAAAGTCAGAAAACTGGGATGTCATATCTGTTCCTGATGCTTTCCTAATGCATTCTAAGCAGATTTTCCCAATATCAATGGGTCCCAGTTTTTCCTCACAGGAGAGGTAACAGTGATTTTAGAGGAGCTCTTATCCTCCTTAGCAGGGGTCTCAGAGGCCAGCTTCTCCTTCTCCTTATCTTTCTCCTTGTCCTTCTCTTTAGTTTTGGGATTAGACATAGTTAAGCAAATACAATATACTGCTGCTTATAAATAATATGGGAGATTACACCATATATATGTGACCACGGCCCTGTTCAAACCCCCACCTTAAATACCTACAGGTAAGGTAGAGTATACCTCCTCCGGTGCAGGTCTGCTGGTAGGTCTCGTGGGATTTCCGGAGGCGTGCGTTTCACCCATGGAACGCAAAGGCTTTGAAAGGTGAACTGCCACTTCCTGTTCCCAGGCAAGGATCAGCGTGTCTAGCGGTGCCCAGGACTTCACCGGACCGGAGGAAAAAAACCTGCCTGTCCGCTCCACTCCAGCTCTCAATACTTCTGATTCCAAACCCTGCTCGCCATCTGATAGAGGGCCAGGAAGGGTAATGCAAAAAAACATGCAGGAAGCGCCCAACTTCATATGCCGCTGCTCAACAAAGAAAATAAAAATAACTCCAGTGAGAGATAGACGCGTCCATCCAGCTGGGTAGGACAAAAAAACTGAGTCAAAGGGGAAGGAAGGAGGCTTTGAAGTTTTGCGCATGTCCTAACCAGCTGGAGGGCGGAGACAACAACCCAATTCTAATGCCGGGAAGGGACACAGAAGAAAAACTAATTTCCCAGTGGATGAATTAATGTGGAGCCTTAAGCCCCAGATCAGTACATCCAAAGCACTCCCAAACTGTGCCCAATGTTAGTAGAATTAAACCTATGAGTGGCAGTGGGTCATTCTTACCCCACTGGCACGCAAAGGGTTAATCTGACTAAGTTACAAAACAACAGCCTCTGAAAAGAAACACCATTAATCCTGATGTCCATCTGGGTCTTCAGCAACCTGGTCAGCTACTGGCCATATTCTTATATCTTCCTTCTTCTCTCTTCTTCCTCTCCATCTTCTTTCTTCTTCTGTTCCATCTTCTCTTCACATACCTGTAAAATAAAGAGAGATATTATTAAAGTGTCATAAAAAGAACATTAAACATATGTGTAGAGTGTCAGAGGGTTATGTGACGCATTGCAGAGCTATGCGTTGCGTACCTGTCTGGCACTCACAGGGTTAAACAATGCACAGATGTGCAGGCGAATATTGTACAAGATGTCCAAACATATGTTCCCATGTTTCAACTTTTAAGTATAATTTGCTTGATAATCGAAAATGATTCTGTGGACGAAAACTTGATAATAAAAGTATGTCCCCTTTTTTCTTCTCCGCCACTGTCTGCTACAACAAAATGCAGAATGAGCAGACCCCATCCCCCACCTTAGTACCTAACAGGCAGATGCCCATTTCAGTGTGAGACAATTTTTGGGCTTAGAGCCCCATATTAATACATTCACTGGGGAATTAGGTTTTATTTTTTTACTTTTTTACACAATCAATTGATGCGTTGGCAGTTTAAAGATGCGTTAAGGACTCTGTGCTCAAACACTCTGGGTGAAGATTTCTCCATGTTAAAGTGGGTCCCTTAGTGCATCTTACTGCTAACGCAGTCAACTGAATTGCAAATTCCACTGTTTGCAGTATATTCTATGGAGTCGAATGGGCGCTATCTTTAGTGTCCAATGTGCTTTTTTTTTGCTGGCTTTTCTTCATAGCACAGGTAATTGAATTGTTTACCATGCTTGAAAAAAATGAAGGCTGCTTTTTTTTGCCTAATAGGGACAATTGAATCGAGGCCTAAATGTTTTGAGGAAATCAGTTCGCTGGTTAGTTGTGTAGTGAGAGGAATTAGTGAGAATCTCCCACTGACTGATATATTTACTGCAGGCAACAAATCATACAATAATGACATCTCATCTCAGACATGCACCAGCTAGTGAAGGACATGTTATCATGGGATAGTAATGTTTCATAATAAAAGCAGCTCCAATTAATCGTCATGGTATTTGGGCCATGGAGAGTGTTATTTCAGTGCTGTCAGAGTTGTAGTTCAAGAGTTAATGAATGATAAAGTATCCCCCTCTCACCCCTTTTACTAATGTAACATTTCTCAGCTCAGAGCAGCAGGGTGGTATCCAAGTGGATTGCAGAGAGGAACAATCTTCAATCAACAAAAGGGGAAAACCTGAAAAACCTGTCAATAGGGACAGGGCTTTCATTGTTCTCACAGTAAGAAGATTGTCCCTTGCTGTGAGCTGTCTGGTCTGTGGAACGGATTCCACATCTGAGGTGAGGTGGCTTACACTAGGTAAAAGGGGCGAGAGGGGGAAACTTTATCATTCAGTTACTCTTGAACTACAATTTTGTCAGTATTGAAATAACACTCTCTATGGCTCATATAACGGAAGCTAAGAAGGTACCACGTCACCTTCCGCCGTCGTTCCCGGGTTTCTCCCTCTTGATGCCGGACTGGCGCTGTTGGATGCACCGGTCGAGCAAATGGACGGACTGGTCGAACACTGAAGTGTCACAAACTGGTATTGCAGTGTCGCAAACTGGTACCACGGACCGTAGAGAGTGAGGCCTCTACTCCCGGTCTACGAATAAGAGGAAAAGTGTTGCAGGAACCAAAGAAAGGTGGAAGACAGATAATACCTGGAACTCAGTAGAAGAAGGCAGAGTCCACGTTGCCGCCTGATGGCATCCGAAGTTGGGTCGCAGGATGCTGGCAGCAGACAGTCGAATGATACAGGAACCTTGGATCAGATGGGCGTCATAGTGGCCGCTTTAGTACCATAAGAACACACAAGACTCCAGGATTCCTTGTTCACTCAGAATAAAACTGACTATTTATTGGTACAAACCACACATATTTATACACAAATCTTACATTGGAATACATGGAACAAGCAGATACAATAGGGACATAATTCAGTCACAACACAGGAGAAAAAAGGCCAATGGCAGATGGCCTAACAAATACAATGACTCAGATATGATTTCAGATACAAAAGGGTTTGATTAACTCTAGACAAAGACATAAAGACTTGAGGGCTTGAATGAATTACCACATGGCAGAGGGTCTTACTACAGTTCACAACCATACAATGGATTAATTAACACACGGCAGGGGGTCTTACTACAGTACAACATAGTCAATGGCTGGAGTGGCTACAATATACTTCTTAGGGACAGTGGCCCAAGGTTGGAGCCTTTGTTTGACTTTGAATGCCTTGCTCCAACCTTGACCAATCCCTGAGCTGCCTACGGATCCCCAGCTTAGGCTACGGAAGATATTTGCATGCCTACTCCAGGGATTCGAGTGACCCAGCTTTCGCCTCTTTCACCCCGCCACCAAACGTTCGATCTGATGGCGACGACCGCACACCGCGCCGGCAACCTCTGACTGGTAGTCGGTGAATGTGTAAGCCCTCGACCACAACAATCTGTTAAGCATAGGCTATTCAACAGTACAGTAAACACAGTCTATGAACACAGGTTTTTAGCCAGTCTCTCATTTATGAATGTGAATGTTTGACTCGCCTAGCATGGGCAGTTCTGTGCACAAAGTTCTGTTCGACTCTACTGCCTGTTCCCATAAAGTAGGACACAAGTCTTTTTATTCAGGGTAATGGCTGGCCAGTTCATATGACAGGGTATCACGAGCACCCAGGAATGCTCAGAACTCAGTACGGTAATATAATGCAAAATATTTTTTGAATAAATCACAGCAATAAATAAGTGGTACAACAAGCAAAGGGATACTAGCTGGTGACACTACTAACAGAAATAGTAGGCCTCTTGCTAGACCACAATTGGAGAGACTGGGCCGAAGCCCCTGTTAGTCTCAGCAGGATACAGGAACGCCAACTCTTGATCCGTCGACTGGAACACTGGAACAGGCAACCACTGTGAACACTGGCTCGGCAATCTTGATCCGATGAACAGGAACACAAGGACTGCTGGACTGGAGAACTGACCCACGCCTGCAGTCAGTCAAACCAGCAACCCGATGACCCATGCCTGCAGTCACCGCTAAGAGACCCTGTGACTCTGCCTGCAGTCATGATATCAGACCCCTTTGACTCACTCCTACAGTTACATATAAAGACCCTGTGGCTCACACCTGCAGCCACCACATGAGACCCTGTGACTCACGCCTGCAGTCACTATGTCGAGACACTGTGACTCACGCCTGCAGTCACCAATCAGACCTTGTCCACAGTGGTCTGTCTTAAGCCAATAGCACAAATTGATCACAATAAAGGATACTTGTGATCACTGGGTCATACACAGAGAGGGTTCTCGTACTTATCTGGGTTATACACAGAGAGGGTTCTCGTACTTATCTGGGTTATACACAGAGAGGGTTCTCTTACTTAGCCGGGTCATACACAGTGCACGTTCTCATAAATAGCCAGGTCATACACAGAGTGGGTTTTCGTAGATAGCCAGGTCACACACAGAGCCCAAGTACTTCACCTAATAACAACAGCGCAAGGGCGACTGAGTCAGGACTCAGTCTGCATTTTAAGTAGGAGGAGCAGCTCAGAGGGAGGAAGTAGGAAGTAGGTAGGAGGAGACTACAGCAAACAGATAAAACAGAGGCCTGCTGCATGCTAGAAGCCTCGCGCCTGTAGATGCTGCTGCAAACAAGGTAAGCTGAAACTGTAACACAGGGCCCAAAGCAGAGTCCAAACAGGGCAAAATGTCCACAGTCTCTGGTGTTCCTTGGTTAACAGTCTCATGGCCAGACAAGAGCTCCAGTAACGGACTCAGTTACAGCTCAAATACTATGGAGCTGCTGTTTTTGTGAAACATTATTAACCCTTTAAGAAGGATCCTTGCTTAGTGTCCATTATAGCAGTGAAGAGTACATTCATGTTACTTTACTGGCATGATAACCAACAGCAAATGGAGGAAAATCTATAGATTTTTTCTATTTGCAGGAATTTCAGTGAGAATAGCAGAAAACTTTGCTTTTTTGTGAAAATTCCTGTGGGACTGATTACAATATATCTGGGTTAGAATAGTTAGGGACATATCACATAGAATCAAGGCTATGTGGAACTTTAAAGGGATAGTAGACTCTAGACTGTAAGCTCTCACGAGCAGGGCCCTCTGATCCTTCTGTTCTCCACATATGATTTGTACTATTTAATATCCCTGTGTGTCTATCCCCTATTGTAAAGCGCTGCGGAATAAGTTGGCGCTATATAAATAAAGATTATTATTATTATTATTAGTAAGACTTCGTTTTACTTTATTTTATTTTGTAGGCATTAAAGTCTTATCTCTCAAACCTTTATGGTTTGAGGGATATTCACAAGCAAAGTTTCCCCTCCTGCCCCTTTTACCTAGTGTAAGCCATCTGTTCTCAGATGTGGAATCCAGTCCATAGACCAGACAGATAACAGAAGGGGACAATCTTCTTCCTATGAGAACAAGGAAAGCCCTGCCCCACTTGACAAGTTTTTCAGGTTTTTCCCTTATCTTAATTGAAGATTGTCCCACTCTGCAGTCTACCTGGGCACCTCCCTTCAGCAAAAGGGGCGGGGGGATATTTTATCATTGAATAGCTCTTGAACTACAACTATGACAGAATTGAAATAACACTCTCCAAAGTCCAAATATTATGATGATTAATTAGAGCTGCTTTTATTATGAAACATTACTATCCCTTTAAGTGTTACTATTTCAAAGATCTCAGAGCCAGCTTATTTTGAAAGCTCTCCAGGTATAGCATTATAGGAGACTGGTCTGACATGGGCATACACAGGTTTACACACTCTCTCACATTCAGATGGACATGTCAGTTCTATACATTAGAAGCTCTGTGCTTTAGTTTGCCTGTTGATTGCAAGTAATTTGGCCCAGTCTGTGTCTGTACTTTAAACCCTGTAAGTCAGGCCTATAGATTGCAATCTCTGTCAGTGTCAGTCAGTTACACAGCAGGTATTTCAATTAATGGAAGTTACATGGTCTGGTCCCAGCCCTATGGATAATATTAGTGTTTTTTTCTATGGTTATGAAGTGATTGTGATTAATAGGAGATAGTTAACCTACAAATGCTAGAGAGGTCTACAAAGCATGGCTTTTCAATTCATTACAGACTTTTCTGTCATCCAAGTGTGTAAAATAAAAATCTACTTTGATTTAATAACCATTTGAGTGCAAGAGAAGTAGCCAACACATTGAAGTGCAATGCATTAGTTACCTCTCTGACACTCAAAGAGTTTTAATTGTTAAACGTCTAGTCAATTTAGTCTATAATACATTCAGATTCAATTCAGCCTCCCCCCCAAAAAAAAAAAATTAGGGTGATTGTACTAAGACTAGGTGGTGCATTTCTGAAGCAAATCACATGAACTTCCCTTTGGGGAAAATTCTAATTCTGATTGAATTAAATGGGACTTTTAACCCTTTGAATGCAAGCATTTCATTGGAGACATATCTGGCATTCAAAGGGTTAAAACCCCATTTTTTATCTGTGGACATTTTGGGCAATTCTCATTTATTCCCTTTGGAGCTTTTGAGTCACTCCAGAATTGCGCCACTTTCTTAGTAGATCAGCCTCAGTAATGCAATCACAATGAGTCCAATGTACTGGGGCAATTCTGCTTCAAATACACTGTACCATGGTAGAAAATACATTTCTCCATTGATTTAAATGTAGCTTTTAACCTTTGTATGGTAGAAGTATCTCCACCAATGCATTGCTGAACATTTGTTTCCTATGACATAGTTGGTTTGCTCCTATTAACTCCTGCAGTCCTGGAAGCTGGGACCTACCACCTAAAGGGCACTCTGAGGAGGTAGGCAGATCTGTCCTTCCTGCATTGCAGAATATAATATGGTTACACTCACACGCACACACGCACGCAAACTGACACCACAATCCATTTGAACTACTAGTCCATTAGTCTAATGAATAAAGATAACAACATAAAGATAATGGCTACTAGACTAAACAATGTCATGCCAGAACTCATTCAATATAACAAGCAGCAGATATCATGAGGAGAGTAAAGCATGTCTTGCATCATGCTCACCTTTCCAAACCAAGGGCAGCAGCATTTTCTTTTGACATTGCTGAAGCCTTTGATTCTGTGGCATGCGATGTTTGAGTCATGTTCTGTTGACATTAATCAGATGGATTATTTTACTCACCTGGTTAAGTGTCCTGCACTGCAGTTCCAAGACAATGTTAAAAATGACTGGGATCAATAAAACACATATATTTTTTTTCCAAAAAAATATATTTATTGAATTTAGCCCAGAAAAACACACCTAATGTGAAAAACAAAGCATGATAATAAGTTTTTTTCAGGCATGAGAGAGATTAATTTGTACAGTTCTCCATTGCTATTTTCTAGCTTATAGGGAAGAGAAAGGGGAGACAATGGAGAGAATGGGAAGAGCAGAGTACATGAAAAAAAATTAGGAGTATGTGAGACTAGACAATAAACCATCTTGGATGGAAAGAAGGCACATGAAACAACAAAATCCTCATAGATCCTCCTATTCAGCAAAATAGACATGTCAGGGGCACCAGGTCCTGTCCAGTTCCTCTGTGGTCTGTTTAAGTAAAAATGTAATTCTTTGTTCTTTATAAACACGCCACAATCTACCAACAATCTTTACCTTAGTAATAAAAAGTAGCAGGTGAGGATCACTTAGCTGCCTTTAATAAATATGACATAAGCTTTTGTGTGGGAGGAGAAACTCCTGGAATTTTTTTTTAAAGAGGAGGATATAAGATAACTAAGATATATAAATACAGCAGTGGTTTGCTTAATAAACGAGGACACTTTCTTCCAGTATTCAGACCAACCGGGCATTGCTGCCAGATGTGAATGAAGCTGCCAATATTATGGCAACTTCAACAACACAGGTGAAAGGTGGAAATATAGGGAAAGGTGGAAATATACATTCTGTTTAATCTCATGGGGATCACTTACCAGCGCAATATGATTTCATATGTGTTTTATTTAATAAGCTGTCTGTCAGTCAGTTTCTCAGTCCAGTTGGAAATATCTCTTAGAAGGACAGGAAGGAGAGGCTCAGTCAGAGTAGGTGTCAGAAATCATACCCCTAGCAAGTCTACTATGAAGTTATACAATCTGAAATATGCTCATTTTTCTGGAGTTAACATGAATGTTAAAGGAGTTGGCATTAGTCAAGAACATCTGTAAACTCTTTCTCTTTTGTCTGATCTGTTTACCAACCAAGATAATACTGGAGGTGAGTCAATGGAGGGTTTTAAAAAAAAAATCAAAAATCAGGGATGGGGATAGCAAGTGTGTCCCAGCAGCCAACTTCCAAAGTGATGAGGTTAAACGCACTCTAGCTGATCCAAGCTACACTTTGTCTGACGTGGTTCTTAGAATTTTGGCACAAGTTGCAATATTTGTAGCATAGTAAATTAGGTTGCAAAATGAACAAGTCCATGATGTTCAACCTTTGCATCATAACCCAGAAAAATAAAAATTATATAAGCCTTCCTACCTCCAAATTGAGTAGTAGTCTATTTAGCTGAATTTCATGTTTTACCTACTAATAAACAGTATGTATGTATGTATCTGTATTTTTATATAGCATCATACATGTACACAGCGCTTAATAGAAGTTGAAATAATACAGTACAAATATACAGAACAGGGTTAAGAGCATTAATGTAAAGTATGATCATTGTATTGTTTGTGGGGGAAAGTGCAGCAAGGGAATCATACAATGGGAAAGAGACCCTGACCCAATGAGCTTGCAGTCTAATTAGAAATCATGATGACATACAGATGACAGTAGGAGGGTGATTGTAAGTGCAAGTACAAGGTGTGGGGAAGGAAGTGCAGAAGGATTCTGATGTGACTATCGGTGTGCAAGAGGAGGATATTACTATTAAGATGCCTCCATGAGAAGGTGGGTTTTGAGGAGATGCTTGAAAGTGATGAGTGTGAATGATTGGCGAATGGTAATAGGGAGGGCATTCCAAAGTTGCGGGATAGCCAGTGAAAAAGCTTATAGCCGAGAGATGGCTCAAGTTTTGTAGGGAGATGATAGAAGAACCCTTGGGAAGACCGTAGGGGATGGAAAGGGGTGTAGATAAGAGCAGAAATGTAAGAGGGTGCTGAAGAACAGAGAGACTTACAGGAGATGAGGAGACTCTTGTAAGAAATATGATACTTTATAGGTAGCCAATTGAGGGATTTCAGGAGGAGATGAGAGGTAGGCTAGGGAGTTGAGCATCTACCACTAGCTTGTGAGAGAGCTCAGTTAGTTGATTAATTCATCACATATAACATCTTCTTATACCTGGGGGTTGCAGATTCTGGTCCCAGTATGGTCAACACAGCTTTTCATCCAGCTTAGATAGATAAAATGAGTACCCTTAAATTGGGTAATAACTTCCCAGGACAAAATTGAAAATTACAGCTAATTTCAAAGTTTCCTTTAGTAGTAAAATACTTTGATATTATTATTATGAAATTATCCCCCTTCAACCCCTTGTAAGCTAGTGAAGCAATGCATTTGTGACATCTCTAGGGTTAATTGCTTTTACTTAAAGAGATAGTAATACTTTGTTTTAACTTTATTTTATTTTGTAGGCATTAAAAAAACATGAAGAACAATACAAGTCTTATCTCTCAAACCTTTATGGTTTATGAGATATTCACAAGCAAAGTTTCCCCCTCCCGCCCCTTTTACCTACTGTAAACAAACTCTTCTCAGATGTGGAATGCAGTCCATAGACTGGACAGATAACAGAAGGGGACACTCTTATTCCTATGAAAACAATGAAATCCCTGCCCCCCTTGACAAGCTTTTCAGGTTTTTCCCTTATCTTAATTGAAGATTGTCCCTCTCTGCAGTCTACCTGGGCACCTCCCTTCTGCACTAGCTGAACAGTGTGACATCAGTAAAAGGGGCGGGAGGGGGACACTTTGTCATTGAATTACTCTGGAACTACAACTCTGACAGAATTGAAATAACACTCTCCAAAGTCCAAATACTATGATGATTAATTAGAGTTGTTTTTATTATGAAACATTACTATCCCTTTAATCTCTGAAAACATATGCTGAGGACTCCAGGGTTAATTATTAACCATGTGAGTGCCAGCAAGGTGCTCAACATCACTGCAACATATAGGGTAATCAATTAAATTGTTAAACCCCCCCCCCCCCGCACACACAAACACATTTGACATCTTGGAGCATAGATGTAACATGGCATTACCCTGGGCATCTGCTTACCAGCTGCTGATCACTGGGTTAGTGCATGGGGAGTGTGGTGTTCAGTTGGATCTAGGATTGTTCTTGGGCTCTCATTAGACAACTGGGCCATAATACATACCATATAAGAGCAGACATAATAATCAATGACAGAGTCATAGAGTGTCACCAGACTTGTGCCTGGTGGATACCTTAGTGTCTCAAGATTTTAAATACTCTGCACATAAAGGCTCTTAAACAGCGTTATGTTCCTTAAACAACAACACTCCCTCTATAGATTCCATTACCCCAGATATGTCTAAACTGGAGAAGGGGGAGGTTTTGGTTTGTAAGATGTCAGTATGAGAGAAGAGAATGTAGCTCAGAGGAAGAATACTGTGTTCAGAACAGAGATGTTTCATTGGAAATTTATGAAAACAGGTGTCAACATTCAAATTCTTTGAACCTGAGCAATAAGTGATAGGGCATTGGAATACGTAAAAGAATAGTTTCCATTTGGCTTTTAGAGTGCAATGACTTTTTGTAGAATAGAGCTATTACAGGTTTCTATAGTCCTCAACTTTTGAAACAGTGTATTGAGCATCATCAAGGGGATCACGTCATTTCTCCAAATTAAGTCTGCTTGTAGACAGCACCTGGTCCACTACATCACAATTTCTTTCACACTGAGAATATCTTCTGGAACAGTAGGCTACAGAGTAAAGCAACTTTTGGAACCACTCTGCCAAGAAAGCACCACCCCAACAGCAGATTCAGAGGCATCAGTCCGAATGCGATATGACTAGGAAGCATCTGAATGCTTCAAGATAATGGTTACAGTGAAATGCTTTTTAAGTTCAGCAAAGGCTTTCTTTGCAGACTAATTACTTACAATTAGTCAGATTAGTCAGTGGTAGAATAGTCTTGCAAATATTCTCAATACATTTTCAATAGAAATTGGCAAAACCAGTGACGGGTTAGATTCCCTTATAGTCAGTGAGTGGACCATATTAAGACCACAGGTACTTTCTGAGAGTCTGTCCTGGTTCTGTGGGAAGAGATGATTAGTCCTAAGAATTCAATTGTAGGAGATTCAAAAGCACAATTCTCCATCTTAGCATAAGACCAATGAAGATATAGGTGGGAGAGAACCTTTTTAATAGGGATTGGTGAAAAGTCCAATTTTGTTCCAGCAGGAATTTCCACAAAAACACCCCATGATTTTTCACTTTTTCAACATGAATTTCCACTATCAAAAAAGACCATTGATTTTTACTGTTTTACTAACACCACAGATTCCATAGTTCCATTTCTTGCGCAGGTTTTCCATTGGCTGCAAAATATCCCACCTCCATACTATGAAAACCAAGAACTTCCCGCCATGAAATGTGGTGTACTGCAGGAGACAAATAGAGAGGAAGCAGGCAGAGAGAGGGTGATAGAAAAAACATAAAAAGTTAAAATGATAAAAAATGTGTTTAAGTGCTGGCTTGCACTATGACCAGCAGAGGAAGATGTATTGACCCTTATGTTGCAGATACTGCTGATTCAGACGTGGAGGAGGAGGAGGTCAGAAGCCCCAGCAGTAAAGGGAGCCCACATACCCTTGACCAAATGATTCCCATTCCCCCCTGCATTTTGCCTCAGGGGAAGTATATTGAAGAAGGCGGAATTGGCAAGCAGTATGAGTTGCCTTTGCCTGCTGTTAATGCTGCAAGTGTACCTTCTTCTGAGTAGATGGCAGGTGTGACAGCAGGGCCCCTTTGTCACACTTATCACCCCCAACCAGACTTGCAGAAGAGCAAGAGACTGGTAGTGGTAATGAGAATTAGGGTGACGGCGGAGCAGCTGGTGTGGAGAAGAGTATGAAAGCGAATAAGGAAATAAGGAAAGCAACAAGGAGAAACATATGCAAATGGGGATGCAGCAGTGACACTGGAGTTTGCTGCTGCTGTAATTCCTGCTGTTCAGTAGTCAGTGTTAGACAATCATCTGTCACAGCAGCAGGATGATGAGCAGGATATTGTGCCATAGATAACCATGGCCAACATGGGACTGGATTCTTCACGCAGTGATATGAGACTAGAAGAGACTCATCTTGCCACCCATACTCTTGGTCCTAGCTCTAGTAATATAGTAACATAATTGATTACGTTGAAAAAAGACATGAGTCCATCAAGTCCAGCCCATGCCAAATCACCCCTGTTGATCCAGAGGGCAAAAAAAACCAAACTTATTCAAGCCATTTCGAATGGCAGTCAGATATTTCCCTGGATCAACATCCTATTTGCTTTGAAGTCAACTGTCATAATTCTCAGTATTGTTCTGTGCTAGATAACTATCCATTACTTTTTTGAAAGCTGTTACAGTATATGCAAGCATAGCATCCTGAGGCCAAGAATTACATAATGTTACTGTCCTTACTGTTAAAAATCACTCACTTTGTGTTAGTTGAAAGCACCTTTCCTTTAGTTTTAATGGATGACCTCTCGTTCTTCACTCAGCTCTTTGAGTTCATAGTTCATTGGAGAGTTCTTTGTATTGATCTCAAATATTTTTAAGTGGTATTCATATCTCCTTTTAGATGTCTCTTCTCTAATGTAAACAAACTCTATTTGGCTAGTCTCTCTTTATAATACAGATACTCCAATTCCTTTATCAGCAGACAGTGAGTCTATGAAAATGTTTGGGCTCCCACTGAGTTAAAACTGTCCATCCCAGGTCCCTTCCTTCTGCCTGTAAGCTGGAGCGGTTTCATTGACAGAGATCGATATCTAGCCAATGAGACCGCTCTGGCTTACAGGCAGAAAGCCTCCATCATTGGAGAAGGCTGAATAGAGGGAGGGGAGCAGAGGCAGAGTGACAGACTGCGGTTACAGAGCAGGTAACCGCGTTCTATTTGGAAGTAGGTGCAGGGCAGCGTTTATTCCTTCAGTTTCAGCCAAATCGAGCTTTAAAAAAGAAATTAATACACTTTTACACATATTCGCTATATAATCTAACTATTAAAGGGATAGTAATGTTTCAAAATAAAAGCAGCTCCAATGAATCTTCATCGTATTTGGGCCATGGAGAATGTTATTTCACTACTGTCAGAGTTGTAGTTTAAAAGACCAGTAGACTTTTTTTTATGAAAACACATATTTTATAGAGCATTTCCTGCTGAATAAAACAAAGTCACTCCCATCGCTGTCAGTTTAAATAATCAGGAAGTGAATTTACTGTGTTTGCTTCCTGATAGTTCTAACTGACAGGAAGTGACAGGCAGTTTCTATAACATTCTATGGAGAACTGTATGTCTCTGACTTTTCTGACTTTCCTCTTCATTAGAATCTAACAGGAAATCTAATTAGAATTTGACCACTAGAGGGCACTGCTAATGTAAAAAAAAAAACATGGGTTTAAACTGTAATAACTCTGGAAATATAAATCTCTCGGCAGTGGGAGTACCCTTATTTTGCTCAATATGAAAATCCCTACAATATGTATTTTTTCATAAAAAAGTTTACTGCTCCTTTAAGAGTAATTGAATGATAAACTATCCCCTTCCCACCCCTTTTACCTAGTGTAAACCACCTCCCCTCAGATGTGGAATCTCGTCTTAAGACCAGACAGCTCACAGCAAGGGACAATCTTCTTATTGTGAGAACAATGAAAACCCTGCCCCCCTTGACAGTTTTTTCCCTTATGCTAATTGAAGATTGTCCCTCTCAGCAAGCCATTCGGACACCACTTTAATGCTCTGAGGTGACCAGTGTTACATCAGTAAAAGGGGCAGGAGGGTGATACTTTAACATTAAATTACTCTTGAACTACCACTCTGACAGTATTGAAATAACATTATCCATGGCACAAATACTATGAAGATTCATTGGAGCTGCTTTTACTTTGAAACATTACTACCCCTTTAAGGCTAACTTTTCTAAGGATGATAGATGCCCTTTAAGTATCTCTTCATTGTCAATCACACTTCATAATGCTATTAAATTGTTTTTTTTAATCTGTATAGGTAAATATCCAGTTTACCACTATTCTTTTAAGCATCAAAAAGATTCTGTCATCATTCATCCTCATAAAATACATTCATTTAGGACTGCATAAATCACATCTCAGTTGCTTCACATTTTCATGCTGAAGTCTATGTAATTTTTTTGAATTTGTAGTTATTTCCATATCCACCAGCTAGTGACTGGTGTTTAATATATATCATGTGGCTGAAATACATTTATTTCTGGATTTAAATATTACCTCTAAACAGTTTTATTAACTATATGCATTTAATTTAGAGGGTCATATAAGTACAGATTATTCTCCAGACAGTGAAATTGTATCACCATTTATTTTCTTTTTCTATTTTAACCTGGATCCATTTAGGGTTAATTCTAATATTCACTGTATCATATTAACTTGCTCAGTCTATTACATCCACATTCATCATTAACATAGGGCACGATTTTCAGGCTGGCACTGCAGTCATTCCCTTTTTCTGTACCCTCTATTTAACCCCATTACCCTCAGATTTAATAATTTCAATATTGTATTAGTGTTATCAGCTACAATTAGGCTCCAAGTTTCCATCAAAATTTGAGGCTAAACATAATGAGCCTGATATTTTAGCTCAATACATAAGTTCCAGATTAAGCAAGAACATTTTAATATTTAACCCTCATGTTTTACTCCTATAATGACCAGTATTTTATGAATTATATATCACATTGTACCTTTAGAAAATGTGTTATTTTGTTATTAATCAAAATGGCATTGTATTCAAATATTCATCATCTCACCACCTGTCAGTCACAAGATGGACAAATGGGAACCTCTTGATAGGACTAGGGGTTCATCAACTCCTCGTTTACAGATCCCTAAAGAAGAGGCGTTATCACCTTGAAACAAACTGGAACTTACTGACCACAATCACCCAGAGGCTGGTGAGAAACCAGGAACCCAGGCAGGAAAATAAGAATTAGAACTGTAAATGGGACCATAGATCAGCATGCAATGTTTCTGGGAACAAAAAGCTGCAAAGTAAGCACATACAAGAGAATGTAACACTGAAGAGAGACAGAACTACATTTACTTTAACATGATGAGCTGAATTCAAGCTTCACATTAGTAAGCAGATATGTAGAACACATTACTGTTCCTCTTGGAAGATTACTTTTATAATGTGACAATCTTCAATTTGTATTTTATGGTATCAAAGGTGGTAAAACGGTGGGGTTTAACTAAGTTCACTGTTTCAAAAGGATTGATCTCTGTGCCACTACTAGGTCATCGTTCTTAATGGTGGTCTAGTTCCCCACTTTTTTGTTTCATGTATTTATATCTGTTTTTTTTAACCATTATTGTATTATTGTAATTTACAGTATTTTAGTTTTAAGGGTAATGCTGAAATGCCGCTTTGTCTTTAGTCTATAGCCATTTTATACTTATCGGCCATCTTTTCCACCTTTTTTTACTTTTTATATTATTATCATTATTATTAGTTTTCATGCAACATTTTATATATTTCCCTACATTTAGATTTCTTGCTGGTACCTCACAGTTTTCTTAGTGATGTTGTCCCACCTTGTTAGTTTTTTTATTACTTTTTTGGTTTGCTTTGACTTCTCTTTTGTTGCCAATGAATTTAAAGCAACAAAATATATTTTTTGTGATAGAAAAAGATTATGTGAGACAACATGTATTTTATGAATAAATAACTTTTTATTTTTGTCAAGCTCCTTTACAAATTATGTACATCACTTTTTCAGTAATACTGTGGACTAAACAAATAGTTGACAATGACACCAATTCAACTCCCTCCAACCTCACCACCTAGGCAACCTGTTATTCTCAGATTATTGTTGTTCAATAGCTGCTGTCATCCACCACCAACATTTGACCAGCTGGGGATGACGATTGTAATACACCAACTGGAGAGTCATGAAATTTGGAAACCTAGAGTTTGCTCTATATCTATGGACAGCCTGGTGCAAGGTAGAAGATGAATTGCTTAACCCCTTAAGGACCGGCTGTAACGCACGCGGCGGTCCTTTAACCCCTTCGCGACACAGGACGTACATGTACGTCCTGTGTGGCTGTCACTTAGTGACAGAGGACGTACATGTACGTCCCGGAAATCCGGCTCCCCGCGCGGCTGCGCGGCGTTCGGGGACTCCGGATTGTTTAAAAAAAAAAAAAAAAATGTTAGACGGGCGTTAAGTGACGGCCGCGTCTGCACGCGGCCGTCACTAAGGGGTTAAGAGCCACGGGGCATTTTTTTTTTATTTGAGACTCTGATTCCGGACTCTCAAAATGGCGTGCAGCCGCGAGGGGAACCTGAAATTCTGTGATGTACATGTACATCCTTGGTCCTTTAGGGTCCGCAACCTCATGACGTACATGTACGTCATGGTTCATTAAGGGGTTAAAGAACTAACATCTCCTGATAATAACCACTGCTTAGTTTTACTATGGCCAGAAAGTCCCAATGGTTCCTGTCACAGAAACCTAGGTACCCACGACTTGGTACCGCCATGTAGATAGATAATCCTCACCATGGGAACCTCAAGACAGATGGAAAACGACTCAGGAACAGAATAACATGACCTTGGTGCCAGCTGAAACTTCAGGAAAGACACCCTTTATTGAATCAAACACACAGCTTACATACACTTACAGATACTCTTATCAAGATCAGCATGCAAACTAGGACTTGGGACAGTGTTTCTACACTTGACCAATCAGCCACCAACACCCTTATCAAGATGAGCATGCAAATTAGGGCTTGAAAAATAGACATTCTTAACTGGCTCATAAATAACCTCCCCTGATTGCTCAAGGAAGCACAGCAGGAATCAATTAACATTCCTTAGCACAAGCTACACAGACCTGTATATTGTAAACAATGCCCAACCCCACTCCCATCTACCAAATCCCTATACAGAAATTATAGTATAACGCCACACACTATTACATTAAACCACACAATATACAGTACAATGAGCAATATTTCAAATGTTATAGCCCTGAATTACTCCATTTGGTGACATCTACTATTCCTCATGTAAAGTCCATGAGTCTGTAGGAAGGGGGCTGGCCCCCAGGCCCCTCCAGGAGTCAAGGGCCAGGTGGTTTCTGTGACAGAGTGTCACGTTTTGTTAAGACTCTCAGACGCAAAGTTAGGTAAAATCACAACTTTATTGAAAAGTTTAAGACCACCCCTTAGGGTATCATTCACATTCATACATATAGCTTTATTGACAGAAGAGGTAGTAATAACAATACTGATACAGGCTCTACCGGCCTTGCCAATATACCGGGCAAGGCAGCCAGGAAGTTGTCACAAATGTGGACAGGCTTTACCGGCCTTGCCAATATACCGGGCAAGGCAGCCAGGAAGCTGGTACAGGAACAGACAGGCTCTACCGACCTTGCCAATATACCGGGCAAGGCAGCCAGTTGACCAACGGTGGAATACAGGCTCTACTGGCCCTGCCAATACCAGGTAAGGCAACCCAAGATGAAAATGGTATAGGTTCTTCTGGCCTTACCAATATACTGGGCAGGGCAGCCTGGTAAGGAGTAAATGGCAACCAAAGCCTCAGTGACTGCAAAGGTGACACCGCAGCCACTAGTGATGACATAAGAGGCTAAGTTGATCAAGTGGCAGACCACATAACTCCGGAGTACCACTCGACCTGTGTACTGGGAAGACAGTAATACACAGTGCGGTAAAGGACAAGGAATAATTGAGCGAACCAGTACCCTGTACGTGGAATGCTAATCAAGCCTGCATAGATAGCCGGATGGCTTATGGAGCAAACCAGTACCCTGTACGTGGAACGCTAATCAGACTTGCATAGACAGCCGGATGGCTTAGGGAGCGAACCAGTACGATTCTGTCAGCAGGAACACAGCTAAGGGCCCAGGAAGCTCAGGAACGTGCCAAAGATGCTAGCAGCAAAGAGACAACACGAAAGGGCAACCAAAGGGTGCCCAGACTCAGTCTATATAGGCAATGCAGGGCGGGCTAACAGCAGACAGCCAATGGAGAGCCCCTAAAGGTAATTGACACAGAAGGAAAGCAATCACAGGCACCGTGATACAGAGGGGAGAACTTTTGAGGCAATGCCAGCCTGTACAGACCCACAAACCCTTCACAGGAGGAAATACCAATGTCTCCATAGCATAAGCCCTGTGGGAACTCCATGCCCACAGCAGGGACTGTTCATCTCAGTCACTAAGTGTCCCAAAAAGCATAATCCACTGGCCTGTGCCCCTCTGCATCCCTCTTCCCATGACAGCTCCTATGAGTTTTGCCCTTGTGCCTTTGTTCAAGAGATAAAATTATCAATCTGTCCTGTAGGTCATGTCTATGGAGGCGAACAGTTGGTGGCAGGACCACAGGACCTCAAATAAATGGTTAAAGGAATGGGGACCATACTACTATGATATTAAATGATTGCTGGATATTGGGTGTCCGGAAATGGCTGGATATCCATGTTGCAGAAGTGAAACTTAAAAAGAAAAGTGGATAGCTGGTGATGGATGGCTGTGTACCTTAAAATTAATTCATACAGAGGGCTAAGGTGGCCCAGAATGCAACAGTAGACAGGGAACATTAAACTTGACATGATACTTGGCTAAAGTTTGTTTGGAACATGAAACAATGGAAGTACTTGGTTTGAGGCAGACTGAGCATGAAGCAATGGTACATGGAGTGACTTGTCATGAAGTATGAAGCAGAAGACTAGTGGCAGACAGTTGCGGGAATCCTCTGCCAAGAAACAGGTTCTTCAGTACAAGCGCTCCTGCAATCAGCAAAATGGCTAGGACACCAATAAAATAACATCAAAGGAAGATACGGGGCTACTACGAGCTGGCTGTAGTTTGATCCGGAGTGCTGCCATACCTACAACTGTTGCACCAATAAAATAACCACAATAGAACTAAATGAATATAGATAAAATGATAAAACAAATGATCACTGAATAGAACTGTAAGGGATGTTTTTTTTTGGTGATCTCCTCATGGTTAGTTGGGGGTTAATGCTCTGCAGTTTTGGCTGGCAACAACAGAGGGGCAGGCAATGCTAGCTTACGTAGTGTTTATGACAGACAGGTAGTATCATCTCCAATATTCAGTGTTATAGAACCAAGAACATACGCATGCTTAGTGTTAGACATTCCTTGTATACCTGGAAGGGCGTAGTCTGTATTTTTACCCTTTACTCAACACAACAGAGTTTAGAGCCATTGGAGACTAGGGAAGAGTGTACCTGGTCTCATATCTGAGAGGTAGAGATTGTACCTCATCCAAACCTGTGTGTTGCTGTTTAGCCATTTGGGATGTCAGGTCTGTCTGGCTTTTCACTTGTGTAACGATACTACGGAGTTTAGTGTGGACGGCTCTCCCACACTGATGTGCAGCTCCCTGTAGCTAAGTATCTTTTAAGTTCTCTTTTAAGTTCTCTTTTTATATCCCAGAGTTGGTATGTCTCTCATACTCCTGTGAACTCTGGCAGAAGTGAAGTTCTCTTTTTATATCCCGGAGTTGGTATGTCTTTCATACTCATGTGAACTCTGGCAGGATGTTTATCTCATCACCTGTTTAATTATTGCATGTTTAATAAACTGTAGTTATAGTTTCACTGCAGTATGTCTTTATCTTTATTCTGAAATTCCAGACCTCTAATTGTAACAAGAAAGTAAAAAACAAGCAGACAAAAAACATACAGAATCAACAGATATATCAAAATGAGGTAAGTCCAAACAAAATGTAAAATAGACAAAATAAATTAGATAGTGACAGTCCTATAGGAATGTATGAGATGAAAAGAGGATGAGATGGAATTAAAATGAAGATGAAAATGATGATGTATGGCAGGGTTGTCCAAGTTCAGTCCTCGAGGACCACCAACAGGACAGGATTTAAGGATTTCCCTGATTAAGCACAGGTGAGTTAAACAGTGGCTCATTCATTTTGACTGACTCACCTGTGCTTAATCAGGGAAATTCTTACCTCCTGACCTGTTGGTGGTCCTGGAGGACTGAACTTGGACAGCCCTGATAAATGGAATAGCTTGTTTTTAGAAATGCAGCAACAGAGTTGTAAAGTGGCCTTGTTCTGGAATTGTAAGAGCTCAGAAAACAGAGCAAGACAAAAAAAAGCCATTCTAATTGTAGACATTTTATTAAAACAGTGAATAAAAGAAATTATAAGGTACTGTCAGGAATCAAACTGAAAGGTATAAAGTTGGAGTAAAGGCACTGTTACTGGACTGAAAGCTAAAACATTATGCAGATGTGCTGAAGCGCAACAGGTATGAGTTTGCTAGAGAAAATGCTGGCTTATCTGTCTCCTCAGCGTATCTCTCCCATATAGCTATAATTATGTCTGTTCTTCTTATCCAGTGTTAGCCAGAGGAAGCTGACCAATCTGGGAAACACATTGGAGGCAGAAAAGGAGTGATGTCATTGGGACTGTTGGGTTGCGCATATGGGAGATAGATGCTGAGGAGCTGAGGGATTAGGGTTAATTTTTTGTTTTATATTTTCAGTAGACCCTTTCCATGACAGACCCACCAGAGTGGGGAGGGGGTTGGGTGAGTTTTGCATTTGTGTTACACTCTCCAATTTGATAACGTGACTGAATTTTTGTAAATTTGTTTACAGTTTAACAATAAGACTTGTCCAATTTTTTATTTTGGAAGAAAGCATTCTATATACTGTATAATCTTAATGGAAACTAAACATTTGATAGAAATATATATATATATATATATATGTACACAAGTAAAAAAACTCACTCACGGATTTGTGTATATCAAATATTTCATTCATGTAAAAATTACATACAAGTTAAACCATTGTGGAAAACAATACAAGCAGCATAGAGAAATCGGCAACATTTCAGTCCACTACACGGGACCTTCCTCAAGCCGTGTAGTGGACTGAAATGTTGCCAATTCCTCTATGGCTGCTTGTATTGTTTTCTACAATGGCGTAACTTGTATGTCATTTATTTTTACATGAATTAAGTATTTAATATACATAAATCCGTGAGTGCCTTTTTTTACTTATATACATGTGCTATTAATACTGCACCCAGAGTGGTTTCTGAGGTGTGTTTAAGTAATACATGAGTTATGTGACTGGCAGACATTACTTATATACACATATATACATACAAACACTGGGCATCCTTATGCACATAAAAAAGGTGAAAATCTTGGGAAAATCAATGGTGCTGTAGTGGACTTATCTAGCATTTGAAGGGTTAATGTGAATATATGGGAATATTTCTGTGACGCAGTTGGTTTGCTTTGCAATTAATTCACATTCTGAGTATGCCACCCTCACTGACACGCACAGATACAAATGCACAGATACAAACACACACACACACACACATACACTGATACTCACATCTTTGCTTATTTCTATGACAGTCATTGCTTCATTTAAGAATTCTAAATATCAACAGTTGCAGAGACCTACTGTCTGTAATATAACAATCTGTACCCGCCAGCATGATTCCTATCCCAACCCTGGCTTACATTCTCTGCCTGCAGAATAAGGCAATATTAATCTGTTCCTTGGAGTATATATAGATACAAGGAACAGGCTGAGTCATTACAAATGAAGCAGAGTCCGGATTCATTTCAGTGCCAGTGATGATCTGCAGAACGTCTTATATTTTATGCTGAGTTGCAGAAGCATGGCAGTGTTGGCAGAGACACTGTGTGTAGTAACCCTTTCATTGTCAAGTGGGACTAAAGAACAATGTAGAGCATGGTTATTTATAGCTTACAGTTCAATGCATTTTCAGGGATTAGAGTACATCAGCTTTGATACAGAATAATAAAGAATGAATCAGACAATGACAGAGATTCCATTCTACAAGAATGGAAATGTGGCCAGCTGGGAAAAGGCTATTTTTAGCCCTTTTTCCATCCACTATGGATCCTGAATTTGGCTCTTCAGAATGCATGGTAAAATGGGCCAAAAAATTGCCATTCTTTGATTATATTCTAACACAATGGACTTTGCTATACACTTTGTAGCACTGCATTAAGCCCTCCATTAACAGATTGGCTGGGAATGCATTTAATGCATTTAAATCAATACAGTCCGGCCTTCCTGGCAATGGAGAGGTTAAACCTATCAAAAGGTTTTTTTCTTTATTGAGGGCATAACAGTATTCCTCCCATCTCCTCATCCTGATCAAATCTTGATGGAGTGTGTCAAAACATATGACGGGCTCCTTTATACCTCCCAACAAAGAGGGACACTTTTGTTTTAGGAAGCGTTGCTGGGGGTGTGGCTGGTGGGTGAAGACTTTTTAGGTTATTTCATGACCTCTAGACCCCTCTTTGTGTAACTAAATAAATTATTTAGAACAGTCCCAAAGTATTTTATTTCCACAGACTAATTTACAAACACATATACTGAAGTTTATACAAACATTAATGTGAGTTGTATTGCTCTGGAGCAATGTGTTACACTTACATACACAACACAATATGATCTCCTAAAAAGAGGGACACCAGGGTGGGAAAAAGGGACAGTGGGATTTGGGTCTCAAAGAGGGACTGTACCTCCTAAAGAGGCACACTTGGGAGATATGGCTCCTTGGATTCCATATTAAGTTTTATCATTAAAGGGAAGGCGCTATTAAATGTAATCATAATAATAATAATGATAAAAATTTGGGATACATTCAGCCTATATTTTTTTTTATTTAGTTTACAATGAATAAAATGAATGTAGTATAAATACCCCATATTAATTCTTGAAACAAATAAAAACAAGTACAATAAATCAATATGGGGTTGGGAAGTTTGAATCACTTACTGATCAAGAAAGGAATACCAAGCCCCCATTGTCAACTCTTCTGCCATGAGAGAATCTTAAAAAAAAGGTTGACATGAGGGGACCGGGACCCCTACCTCAAGGGAGAAGAAGTAAACACAAAATGATTAGTATGAGTTCTGTATCTTCCATGTCAGGCATGCATGAGACTGGATCCTGTCGACAAAGGGCTGATAAGAAGCCTAAGGCTAATGGTCTCAAAAGGGAAAGCTAGGGAGCAAAACCTGAGTACTAGGTTGGGGAGCAGAGCCGGAAACAAATGTACCCTTGTTGTGATGGAAAGGTGCTGGCCGTGAAGCCAAATATCCTACCCCAAGTTGACCTAGAAGATGGACGAGGATAGGTATGCTGGTAGGCTAGGGGAAAGCAGAGATACTGGAGTGGGAGTCTGAGGAGTAATTGAGGCAAGTCAATAAGTCAAGGCAGGAGGAGGTCAATTGATGTCAGGGGACAGGCCGAGGTTGAGACAACCAACAGGGATAACAGCTGAGCATTGTGAGCTCAGACAGACTGGTTTAAGTAGTCGGTAAAGGCCATTAACAAACAAGAACCAGGAAAGTTGGGAAGAGGAAAAAGGACAATAATGCTGCAGAATAACTGCAGACAAAAGATCGTCTGATGTCAGTGATGGAAGTTACAGGACTCATAACCCAAAGATTGCTGGTTTAAGCTCAGAGAGAGGAAAGTCCAGAGTACTGATTGTGACAGTACTGATTAACCTGTAGTTGGTCACAGCAAGGAGCCATCTTCCCCCTCCTTTTGACTGCATAAAATAAATTAAGATGGGGAGTTATCACGGTCCCCGTGATCCTTTCTGTCACTCTCAACTGTGCTGCTCCCGGATTGGTTGAGCTGTGTTGGCCCGCCCCTGGTTATCCATTATAATCCGGTCACTGGCACCTGTCAGGTGCCCTTTCGTGGTGTTTCCTGCCAGCGTTGCTGTATTCTGTATCCTGATCCACCGTGTACCGACTAGGCTTGCCCGACGACGTTCCTGTGTTCCTGTTCCGTGATTGACCCGGCCTGGCTGACTTCCTGCTTGTTCCTGATCCGGCTTGTCTGCGAATCTCCTACGGCATCTGACCCGGCCTGGCTGACGACCCGTCTGCGTTACCGAACCGGCTTGTCTGCGAATCTCCTGTGTATCCTGATCCAGCCTGGCTGACTACCGACCACTCTTGTCCTGCTCCTGCATTGCTTACGGACCACTCCGTTGTCGCCTCGGCGACATTCTGATACTGCAAAGTGTGACTGAGCCTCCGCTTGTCAGTTGCTGAGCCATTGCTGAGTCTTCCATTATCTGCCTTTCGTGTGCTGAGTCCAGACCTTACTGTGCTGAGTCGATTCCTGCTCTCGAGACACTGGTCTTGTTCATCCGATTACTGCTGCTTTTCCACCTATCGCCTAAGCCTGTCTGCTGTCTCTGTGAGCCGGCCGCGTGCGGGCCTTAGTAGTCGGCGGCTCTCCATGACTGAGCAGCGGTTCCGTTACGCCCGTGGCTGTTGGCAAGCAGTACCCAGTAGTCTCCGGTTACGCCCGCGCTAGGGCCATCAGCACAAGTAATCACTATTCTGGTGGTCTCCGGTTACTCCCATGGGGGCTATTGACTCGAGCAATCACGATACTGTAGTCACCGGTTACGCCCGTGGGGGCTATTAACTCACGCAATCACAATACTGTAGTCTCCAGTTACGCCCGTGGGGGCTATTGACTTAAGCGACTGTGATATTAGAAGTCTCCGGTTATGCCCGTGGGGGCTATTGGCTCACGCAATCACTATACTGTAGTCTCCGGTTACGCCCGTGGGGGCTATCTCCTTATCACTTGCAGTTCCCGTTCAGCCAGAACTTTATGCTACAGCTCTACACAGTGAATGGACTTGGGTGCCACCTTACAGCACACATAGCTATATGCAGCACCAAGGGCGTGCCTAACACCACATTTGAGACTGATAACCGTTACTATTAACCTCTTGTGTCCTTTTTTGTGCTTCCTTACTTGTTTCGTATTACCTGTTGCGCCAGGTATCTCTGTCTTATTCTGTTATACCAGTACCGCCCCAGTGGCGACCTTGTTCTTCATTTACTTAATAAAACTCTATTTATTTTATCTACCACTGTCTGAGTGTCTGAAAACCGTAACAGTACGAAAGGGCTATGATCTCAGACAGCAAGGGAGATACTGGTACCCAGAATATCCATTGGAGAATGGATGTTCGCGAGCAGCGCCTCGACCAGTTGGCACTGGCCATGCAGACATTACTCGAGAAAACGGTACACCTAGACAAACCTAATCAGAATCCGGTGGTCACCGCAGTCTCGACACCGGAAAATGTGTTGGTTACCCCAACCACTCAGTCCAGAGGGTTCATGGTGGTGGCGCCGTTACCGTTAAGATATGATGGCGAACCTAACCAATGCAGAGGCTTTATTAACCAATTGGAGATATTCCTTGAGCTCACGCCTCAAGCATTCCCTAATGATCGAAGCAAGGTTGGGTTTATGATTTCCCTATTAACTGGCAAGGCGTTATCCTGGGCAAATCCTCTCTGGGAGAATGCCAGACCTTGCACCCTGAATTTTAGGGAGTTTGTAAGACAATTCCGCAGAGTATTTGAGGTACGTGGTAGAGCCGCCTCTGCTGCCAAGAGGTTATTGGAGGTACAACAGGGAGATCTCACTTTGGGCGACTACGCTATTGAATTTCGAACCTTGGCAGCGGAGGTGGGCTGGAATAACAAGGCATTAGTTGCGGCTTTTGCCCAGGGCCTGTCAGATTCCATTAAGGATGAAATTGCCGCCAGAGACGTGCCTACTGATCTTGATGAATACATTGATTACATTATGCTTATTGACTCCCGTATTCGAGAAAGGCAATTGGCTAAGAGGGCAAGACCCAGGAATATTGGGCACGGCAGTCTCGCAAACCCACCCTCACCACCCGTTCCTACTGAACGTACTACGGAGGGAGGGGAGCCTATGCAGCTCGAGTTCACCAGACTTACGAAGGAGGAGAGGGCGCACCGTAAAAGAATGGGTTTATGCCTATACTGTGGTAAAGCTGGGCACCAGTTACGCTCCTGTCCGGTTCGGCCGGGAAACGAAAGCACCTAGGGTACCTTGGGGGACAGGCCCTAGGTGGCGTACAACAGTCCCTAGACACTAGTACACAGAGACCCACCATCCAGGTGGCATTTACGTGGTCGGAGTCCTCTGTGTCAGTTTTAGCCCTGGTAGACTCCGGTGCTGCCAGCTATTTCATGGATCGCTCCTTCGCTGAATTGCATAAGATTCTGGTGGTCAAAAGGGAGTCCCCTCTGGCTATTGAAGCCATCGATGGCAGATGCCTTGTCCAGACAGTTTGTCTCAGACATTGAGAGGGAGGAGGAACCAGTACCCATTATTCAGCCAGATCGGATTCTGGCCACTATTCGCACGAGTATCACTTCGCCACTGAGGGAGGAAATTTTGGCCTCACAGATTAGGGCTCCTCCAGAAACTCCAGTTGGCAAGTGCTTTGTCGATGAGCAATTACGTACCCGTCTATTGGAAACCTACCACTCATCTAAGGCGGCTGGGCACATTGGAAGGGATCAGCTTTGTTGGTCGCTTTCCCAGTTGTTTTGGTGGCCTTCCCTTAGGGCTGATTGCTCCGCTTTTACTGCAGCCTCTGCCACCTGTGCCCATGCCAAGACACCCAGGCATCTTCCAGTAGGTCTGCTTCAACCAGTACCTAATGGTGACCGCCCATGGTCCCATATTTCCATTGACTTTCTGGGAGAATTGCCAGCATCCAGAGGGTACACATTTATCCTTATGGTGGTTGATAGGTTCTCAAAAATGGCTCATTTTGTGCCCCTTCCTGGGCTTCCATCGGCTCAGGAGTTGGCGGTGGTATTTGCTAAGGAAGTGTTTTGCTTGCACGGGGTGCCTAGAGTGGTAGTATCTGACCGTGGTAGCCAGTTTGTGTCCAGATTTTGGAGGGCATTCTGTGGGCAGATGGGCATCCAGTTGTCGTTTTCTTCCGCATATCACCCCCAGACTAATGGAGCTGCTGAACGTGCCAATCAAGGTCTGGAACAGATCTTGCGCTGTTTTGTAACCGATCATCATGACAATTGGGCCGACCTGTTTCCTTGGGTGGAGTTTGCCAGGAATTGTGCAGTTAATTCATCTTCCGGGAGTTCCCCTTTTCTCATTAACTATGGGTTCCAGCCCTGTCTACTCCCGGACTCATTCCAGGCACAACAAATCCCAGCTCTGGATGAGCATATTGAGCAGCTCCGTTCCACTTGGGCACAGGTGCAGAGGACCCTCAGCCAGTCATTTCAGCGCTACCAGAAGCATGCCAATCGTAGACGGCTGCCAGCGGTCTCCTTCCAGGTGGGGGATAGAGTGTGGCTTTCCTCCAGAAATCTTAAGTTACAGGTGCCCTCCAATAAACTGGCACCTCGGTTCATTGGTCCATTTAAAGTCATCCACAAGGTGATTACAGTCTCGTATGCATTGGAACTTCCAGCATCTATGCACATACATAATGTGTTCCATGTATCCCTCTTAAAACCATTGGTTTGCAACTGTTACACTACCACTCCAGTGATTCCTGGGCCGGTGGACGTTCAGGGCCTGGAGGAATATGAGGTTCAGAGTATCATTGATTCTAGGAGATTTAGGGGGAAGTTGCAATATTTGGTACATTGGAAAGGGTATGGCCCTGAGGAATGGTCTTGGGTAGATCAGACGGACCTACACGCGCCCAGACTGTTGCACAACTTCCACTCTAAATACCCTCAGAAACCTAGACCTCCGGCAGGGAGGGGGTCTTTGAGAGGGGGGTACTATCACGGTCCCCGTGATCCTTTCTGTCACTCTCAACTGTGCTGCTCCCGGGCTGTGTTGGCCCGCCCCTGGTTATTCGTTATAATCCGGTCTCTGGCACCTCTCAGGTGCCCTTTCATGGTGTTTCCTGCCAGCGTTGCTGTATTCTGTATCCTGATCCACCGTGTACCGACTAGGCTTGCCCGACAACGTTCCTGTGTTCCTGTTCCGTGATTGACCCGGCCTGGCTGACTTCCTGCTTGTTCCTGATCCGGCTTGTCTGCGAATCTCCTACGGCATCTGACCCAGCCTGGCTGACGACCCTTCTCCGTTACCGAACCGGCTTGTCTGCGAATCTCCTGTGTATCCTGATCCGGCCTGGCTGACTACCGAGCACTCTTGTCCTGCTCCTGCATTGCTGACGGACCACTCCGTTGTCGCCTCGGCGACATTCTGATACTGCAAAGTGTGACTGAGCCTCCGTTTGTCAGTTGCTGAGCCATTGCTGAGTCTTCCATTATCTGCCTTTCATGTGCTGAGTCCAGACCTTACTGTGCTGAGTCGATTCCTGCTCTTGAGACACTGGTCTTGTTCATCCGATTACTGCTGCTTTTCCACCTATCGCCTAAGCCTGTCCACTGTCTCTGTGAGCCGGCTGCTTGCGGGCCTTAGTAGTCGGCGGCTCTCCGTGACTGAGCAGCGGTTCCGTTACGCCCGTGGCTGTTGGCAAGCAGTACCCAGTAGTCTCCGGTTACGCCCGCTCTAGGGCCATCAGCACAAGTAATCACTATTCTGGTGGTCTCCGGTTACGCCCGTGGGGGCTATTGACTCGAGCAATCATGATACTGTAGTCACCGGTTACGCCCGTAGGGGCTATTGGCTTAAGCGACTTTGATATTAGAAGTCTCCGGTTACGCCCGTGGGGGCTATTGGCTCACGCAATCACTATACTGTAATCTCCGGTTACGCCCGTGGGGGCTATCTCCTTATCACTTGCAGTTCCCGTTCAGCCAGAACTTTATGCTACAGCTCTACACAGTGAATGGACTTGGGTGCCACCTTACAGCACACATAGCTATATGCAGCACCAAGGGCGTGCCTAACACCACATTTGAGACTGATAACCGGTACTATTAACCTCTTGTGTCCTGTTTTGTGCTTCCTTACTTGTTTCGTATTACCTGTTGCGCCAGGTATCTGTCTTATTCTGTTATACCAGTACCGCCCCAGTGGCGACCTTGTTCTTCATTTACTTAATAAAACTCCATTTATTTTATCTACCACTGTCTGAGTGTCTGAAAACCGTAACAGGAGTTCCTTGGCACCCCTTTCACCCCTATGCATGAGAGTGTGATTTTAAAAAAACCCACACTCATCTGCTTGTTTATTCTGATTTTTTTCAAATCAAGCATAAAAAAAGGATGGAGGAGGGGGTTCAGGAAGGAGAGATATTATAACATTTATACATGTATACAGAGAGTAATCATAAAGAAAACAATATGAGCATTTGGAAATGCAAATCATTACTTGAGGTACTTGACAATAATTTGAAGAACAACTATTGTGAAGCAATTTCATAGATATATATCAGGAAAGGAGGGGAGAAGGAAAAAAGGGGAGGGAGAAGGGTGGAGAAGTGAGCAGTCCCTCTCCCCACAGCACATAAATAGTGGAAGGGAAGATGAAAGAGGAAGACCTCAAGAGAGGCGCCTACAAAAATTAGCATATCTACGAAGTAGAAAGGGGAAAATGTATCAAAGGAAAGGTAAGAGGTCAATTTTTCTAGTGTGAAGATTTTCAAAATTCTCTTTAGGAGGGTAATCTGGTCTGGCAATTATTGTTTTTTTCCAACAAGAATCTAAAATGTTTCTTGCTGCCATAAGTATCTGTGAGATTATGTTATCAGTACTTTTCGGTTTTCCACCTGGATGTAGGCCTTAAAGTATTACTCATGGGTTCAGGGCAATTTGATGGTTAGGGATTGCCTGTTTTAGATCAGCAGTCATTTTTGAAAAGTCCTGAGCCACCAAGCAGGACCACCAGACAAGAAAGAGGTTACCACACCCCCTAAAGCAAAGGATGGATTGGTTAGGATACATTTTCGAAAGCCTGACTGGTGTCAGATACCATCTGTAAACAATCTATTATGCTCTTTCTTTATTGGTGACGTATATAGAGTTTAGCCTCACTGGAAAAAAGTTGAGACAATATCTCTGGTGGTAACACTTCCCCAATATCCTCCTCCCAATTTATCATGTGGTTTTTTTACATTGTACAAAGATATATGAATCCCCCAGCAGATATGGGAGAGAAGGCCAGGAGGACTAGGGATGGGTGAAAAATTTTGCCTCAAACTGAAATCGGCAAATAATGTCACTTCCCGCTTTGCAAATAATTTACAGTGAAAAGTGCAGATTTAATGCTTTTTTCACCTAGCTCATTCCATTGAAATCAATGGGAACATTGAATTTACACAAAACACAAAACAAATATTATTTTATTTCCCAAAGGCATAGTATAAAAGGGGCATGGGGGTGCTTGTGTTGGTGGAGTGTGGGGTACAGAATCAGTTGAATAGGGAATGTTTTTTTTGGGGGGGGGTTGTTTACTGGGATAGGAGGGCAGTTAATAAAAAATAAATCCTAAATACAAATAAAATACCCCATAAGACATGGTATAAAAGGGGTCTGAGGAGGGTGTCTGTGTTGGTGGGTGGAGTCTGGGGAATGAATCAGTTGAACAGGGAGTTTGTTTTGGGTGGGTTAGTTAATAAATATATTTTATTTAAGTGATAGAGACAAGAATCCCCTGACATAAGCTGCTACTGGGGTAGACTCATACTTGACTTGATAGAATATTTTGTAGGTGATGAATTGTTAGATTTGTTGTTAGAAGCCCAAGCCCTGAGGAAACACTGATTTGTTGGACTTAGGCTTGTTAGAAACAAATCCCTAAAAATTTGCAACCGATGTTCTTGCTGCTGCTGAGTTGTTTAAGCAGGATGAGCAGGCAACTCAAAGGGAATGGGATCAACAACAGCAGTAACATGGTTGACATCTGAGGCAGTAGCAGCACAATAAGTAGCCCCAGTTGGACATTAAATCTTCTCCACCTGCCCCTCCTCCAAAATCATGAGTGTATTGTTATTAGAATGTACATTTTTTCTTTGAGAGCAGGAACTGTGCCTCTCATCAGCAACTGCAATGTGCACAGTGTGTGTGGTAAATAACATCTGGGGGCACAGCTGTATCCAAACACCATGACACCAGAACCCACATACTTATCACGGTGCCCGTGATTCGTGCTAGACTCTGTCTATCACTTGCTGTAGTTCCTCATTGGCTGTCTCATTTCTCACAACCTATTTAAACCCAGGTTGGGCACTCCCAGATTGCCCTTTCGTGGTGTTTCTGACATCACTTTACCTGATCTGCCTTGCCAGGCTGTTGGGCCTGAGTTACCTGTGTTCCAGTGTTCCAGTACTCCGTTGTTCCGGTGCTCCTGTGTTCCAGTGTTGCCGTACTCCGTTGTTCCGGTGTTCCTGTGTTCCATTGTTCCAGTACTCCGTTGTTTTGTTGCTCCTGTGTTTCTGTGTTCCAGATTATCGTTCCTGAGTGTCAGCGGTGCCTGTCTACTAGTTTCTAGCCGGTTCCGGTCATCTGTCAGGATGGCGGTGCTCACTCCGGTGTACCCTCCTGGATTCTGGCAGCTGACTCTCCCTGCTGTCGCTGTGGCGACATTGTTCTCTTTCGCTCCGGCGAGTCACTCTGTTGGTCCCAGCGTGCGGACGCTGGTTTACTCCATTAATCTGGTTAGTCTCCCACTGTTGGTCCCAGCGTGCGGACGCTGGTTTACTCCATTAATCTGGTTGCTCTCCCACTGTTGGTCCCAGCGTGCGGACGCTGGTTTACTACATTAATCTGGCTGCTCTCCCACTGTTGGTCCCAGCGTGCAGACGCTGGTTTACTCCATTAATCTGGTTGTTCTTCACTGTTGGTCCCAGCGTGCGGACGCTGGTTAACTCCATTTATCTGGTTGCTCTCACACTGCTGGTCCCAGCGTGCGGATGCTGGTTAACTCCATTTATCTGGTTGCTCTCACACTGTTGGTCCCAGCGTGCGGACGCTGGTTAACTCCATTTACCTGGTTGCACTCACACTGTTGGTCCCAACGTGCGGACGCTGGTTAACTCCATTTATCTGGTTGAGCTCACTCTGTTGGTCCCAGCGTGCGGATGCTGGTTTACTCCATCAATCTAGTTGCGCTCACTCTGTTGGTCCCAGCGTGCGGAAGCTGGTTTACTCCATTAATCTGTTGCGCACACTCTGTTGGTCACAGTGTGCAGACGCTGGTTTACTCCATTATCCTGGTTGCGCTCACTCTGTTGGTCCCAGCGTGCGGACGCTGGTTGCTCCATTTTACCTGGTGACATTGTTACTGTTGGTCCCAGCGTGCGGACGCTGGTTTGCTCCTTGATTACTCAGATCCTGAGGACAGGCTGCTGTCCAACTCCTTACGCAGTTGTCTGGTATTCTCAGGCTAAAAGACTTCTGCTGAGAGAGATCCTTGTACCTTTCCTCACTACTGTCATTGTCACCTGACAGCAAGGTTTCCTCTCTAGGGCTGCCCTGCCCGGTATTGGTAAGGCCGGTAGAACCTAAGTACGTTACCATCCTTCAGGTTGCCTTACCCGGTATAGGCAGGGCCGGTAGAGCCCGCTAACTGCGTTTCCTCTGGCTGCCCTGCCTGGTATTGGTAAGGCCGGTAGAACCTATTCTTGCTGCCACCCTAAGGTTGCCTTACCCGGTATTGGCAGGGCCGGTAGAGCCTCTAATCAGTACTCTTTGGGCTGCCTTGCCTGGTATTGGTAAGGCCGGTAGAACCGGTACATGTTATCTCACGGTTGCCTTACCTGGTAAAGGCAAGGCCGGTAGAGCCTATCACCATATCAACTGTCACTCGGTTGCCTTGCTCGGTATTATTGGCAAGGCCGGTAGAACCTATTCTCTGTCATTTATTGTCGTATTGTTATATGAATGATACCCTATGGGGACTGCATTAACTTTTCAATAAAGTTACGTTTTTACCAAACCTTAAGTCTGAGAGTCTTCAAATACCGTGACAGTACGAAAGGGCCATGACCTTAGACACTAAGAGTGACGGTAACGCACAGAATATCCATTGGAGGATGAATATGCACGAGCATCGTTTGGATCAGCTAGCGGTTGCTATCCAAACTATTCTTGAACGCACTGTACTTGCGGATAAGTCCGGTGCTAACCCGGTGGTCTCGCCAATTCTGACACCGGAGAATGAATCTAGGCCCTCAGGGGTCGCAGTCAAAGGGTTAACGGCTTCGGCACCCTTGCTGCTGAGATATGACGGTGACCCTCAACTATGCAGAGGGTTTATCAATCAACTTGAAATATTTATGGAATTGATGGCACATGCATTTCCTAGTGATCGCAGCAAGGTTGGGTTCATGATATCCCTGCTGACTGGTAGAGCACTGGCTTGGGCCAACCCACTTTGGGAAAACGCTAAACCTTGCACAAAGAATTTCTGTGATTTTGTGCAATCCTTTCGGAGAGTATTTGAACCGCCTGGTAGAACTACCTCTGCTGCTAAACGTCTCATGGAGATACACCAAGGCAGGCGCACGGTAGGCGATTATGCCATTGAATTCCGCACCTTGTCAGCAGAGGTGGGATGGAATAACGAGGCCCTGTTGGCAGCCTTTGCTCAAGGCTTGAGTGACCAGATTAAAGACGAGATTGCAGCAAAAGATTTACCTACTGACCTAGATAATTATATCGAATACGTGATTCTAATTGACTCCAGAATACGTGAGAGAATAACCGCGAGAGAGCGACGAACTCGCCTTAAAAATAATGGGTCCAGTAGCATGTTTTGCCCACCCAACCCTCCCTTGGCATCCAAACCTAGTGAACCAATACAAGAACCAGGTGAACCCATGCAGGTGGGTTTCACTAGGTTAACCAAGGAGCAGAGGAGGTATCGCAAGATACAGGGATTATGTTAATACTGAGGTAAAAATGGTCACTTATTGAGATCTTGTCCAGTACGTCCGGGAAACGAACACCCCTAGGGTACCTTGGGGGACAGGCCCTAGGTGGTGTCCAATCGTCCCCAGTGTTGGGCACACTTAAACCCAACATACAGATGGTATTGTCATGGGCACAACGCTCAGTGGAGGTTTTGGCCCTGGTTGATTCTGGTGCAGCTGGGTATTTTATGGACAATACCTTTGCTGAGTTGCATGGGGTACCACGCATCCAGAGAGAAACCCCTCTTGCTATTGAGGCAATTTATGGCAGACATTTGGAACCCGCCCAGGTTACCTTTGAAACAATGCCATTGTCCATGACTATTGGGGCTCTCCACAAGGAGGAGCAGCAGTTTCAGTTAATTAATTCTCCTCATCATGCCGTGATTTTGGGCTTTCCTTGGTTACAGTTGCACAACCCACAATTTGATTGGCAGAAATGTGAGATTTCTGCCTGGTCTCAGTTCTGTATGGATAAGTGCGTTACCCATCCTGTTAAGGTCTTGTGCACCTCCCCTTCACTACCTGAGGTCTACCAGCAGTTTAGTGATGTTTTCACTAAGGGAGAGGCTGGCGCCTTACCTCAGCACAGACCATACGATTGTCGTATAGAACTGAGTCCTGGAGCAGTACCCCCAAGGGGACGCACATATCCATTGTCCTATGAGGAAAACCAAGCTATGGAGGAATACATAGCTGATGCCCTCAGTAGAGGGATCATAAGGAAATCTACTTCTCCGGCTGGGGCCGGGTTCTTTTTTGTGAAGAAAAAAAGTGGAGAACTACGACCATGCATAGACTACCGTGGGCTGAATAAGCTGAAGCGAAGAATGCTTACCCGATACCACTCATCACCGAGCTTTTTGATAGACTTAAGGGGTCCTCAATTTTCACCAAATTGGACTTACGGGCAGCTTACAATTTGATACGTATCAGAGCCGGTGATGAGTGGAAAACTGCCTTCAATACGAGATCTGGGCATTATGAATACCTAGTCATGCCATTTGGTCTATGTAATGCGCCTGCAGTCTTTCAAGAACTGATCAATGATGTTCTCAGAGATATGTTACAATCATGTGTCATAGTTTACCTTGATGATATACTTATCCACTCCAATGATTTGTCACAACACATCAAGGATGTGTCGGAAGTGTTGCTGCGCTTACGCAAAAATAGATTATTCTGTAAACTGGAGAAATGCGAGTTCCACAAAACCAGTGTACCATTTCTGGGGTTCATAATTGGCAAAGACGGCATTGCCATGAATAAAGAGAAATTGACGGCAGTCTTACAGTGGCCTAAACCTAAGAGTCTTAAAGCCATCCAACGATTTCTGGGCTTCGCCAATTATTATAGGAAGTTTATTAAGAACTTCTCTTCTATTGTGAAATCTCTGTTTGACCTTACACATAAGGGCGCTAACCCAGCTCTCTGGCCGGTGGCTGCTGATAATGCCTTTGAAAAATTTAAGGTAGCCTTTGGTGAAGCTCCTGTGTTATCACACCCCAATCCGCTACTTCCCTTTACATTAGAGGTTGATGCCTCAGATATTGGGGTTGGGGCAGTTCTGTCTCAACGACAAGTCAAGGGCGGTACACTCAGACCCTGTGGGTTCTTTTCTAAGAAACTGACCAGAGCACAAAGTCATTATGAAATTGGTGATAGAGAATTACTGGCAATTATCCTTGCTCTCAAAGAATGGCATCACTTACTTGAAGGCACAAAAAATCCCGTTTTGATTCTGACTGATCACAAGAATCTGACTTATCTCTCTGAGGCCAAGAGATTGTCTTCTCGCCAGGCCAGATGGGCATTGTTTCTATCTCGATTCAATTTCATTGTATCATATTTGCCGGGATCAAAAAATGTTAGGGCTGATGCTCTGTCTAGACAATTTGAGGCGGAGGTTGACAGAGAAGAAGCACCAGCACCTATCATTCAACCTGATCGAATATTGGCCACCATACGTACGAGTATCACTACTCCTCTAGGGGAGGAGATTTTGGCTTCCCAGGCCTCTGCTACCCATGAAACTCCGGCAGGCAAATGTTTTGTTGCTGAACCTCTCCTTACTCGATTACTTGAAACCTACCACTCCTCTAAGGCTGCGGGACATATTGGTAGAGATCAATTGTTTTGGTCCCTTGCTCAGTTATTCTGGTGGCTGTCCATGAGAGCAGATTGTGCTAATTTTACGAATGCTTGTGCTACCTGCGCCCGTGCCAAAACCCCTAGACATCTCCCAGTGGGCTTGCTTCAGCCGGTGCCTAATGGTGAACGCCCTTGGTCTCATGTCTCTATCGACTTTATGGGAGAATTGCCCAGGTCTAGAGGGTATTCCTTTATATTGATGGTAGTAGACAGTGTAACGGATGTTATCCGTTACTTAGGCCCTTGTCTGGACCATGAACAGTTTCCTCAAAGACTATGGCCCTGTGGCCTTATTTGAACTGTGATAGGGGTTTCTATTAGCATTATGTTAAAAGATTTTATGTCGAATGTCGTACGTTTTGTATATTGTCGAATGTCGAATATCGCATGTTTAATGTATTGTATAGTATAAGGTACGAGGGATACACGAACACCGAAGCCGGTGGTTCCCCGGGTCCTTTGCTCGAGGCATCAATGCCATTTCGAACGCGGGAAACCGGAGGCAGTGAGTCGACACCGGATTGGCCGACGTACGACTCACTGCGCACACTGATTGGCCAGGGTTGAAGCCGCATATTCAAACTAAGGTGTACGTGCTTCAACCCCTGGTCCAGGTCTCGAATGTGTATTCCCTGCAATCAACCCATTGTCTTTGTCCAGACATTAATCAAGCGTGTTAATCATAACCTTGTCAACATTGTGTTCAGTAGCTCGACTGCCATTGGCCCGTTTCCATTAGCTACTATTGGTCCTTTTGTTCCCCCCTGCCATTGGTCCATTGTCCCCCGTCACCATTGGTCTGTTGTGCCCGTGTCATATGCCCATTGTGTCGGATTGGTCCATGGGCCAAGCCTGCATTAGAATGCCTGGCCCTTCCCCTCCCTATTGTGGTATCATGTTGTAATTGTATAAAAGATGTGTCGGTTGTTCAATAAAGAGTGTTACATTTGGAGTGAACCAGAGTCCTGGAGTCTGTTTGTTCCCATGGTTAAAGTGGCCACTCTGCCGCCCATTCGAACCAGGTTCCTGTACTTTCATCCGTCTGCTGCCAGGATCCCGCTACCGAACTTCGTATCCTGTCAGGCGGCAACGTGGACTCTGCCCTTTGGTTTCCCTGTACAAGCTTCAACCTTCGAGTCGAGCACCGGAGTGCTCGAATGGCTGGGGATACAGTCTGTGGTTCCTGCTACACTTTTCCTGATTCGTTCCTGTGCTTGTTCGACGGTATTCGAGTGCCGTGATCCCTCCGGTAGCCGCATCCTTCGGAGCAGAGTCGGTCTTCCCGATGTTTGACGCCACTTTGAGTCGACCTCCGGAACGCTGATTTGCTCGACCAGTGCACTCGACGGCGCCAGTGGTGGTTGCGCCCACTCTGTTGGTCCCAGCGTGCGGACGCTGGTTGCTCCATTTTACCTGGTGGCGTTGTTACTGTTGGTACCAGCGTGCGGACACTGGTTTGCTCCTTGATTACTCAGATCCTGAGGACAGGCTGCTGTCCAACTCCTTACGCAGTTGTCTGGTATTCTCAGGCTAAAAGACTTCTGCTGAGAGAGATCCTTGTACCTTTCCTCACTACTGTCATTGTCACCTGACAGCAAGGTTTCCTCTCTAGGGCTGCCCTGCCCGGTATTGGTAAGGCCGGTAGAACCTAAGTACGTTACCATCCTTCAGGTTGCCTTACCCGGTATAGGCAGGGCCGGTAGAGCCCGTTAACTGCATTTCCTCTGGCTGCCCTGCCTGGTATTGGTAAGGCCGGTAGAACCTATTCTTGCTGCCACCCTAAGGTTGCCTTACCCGGTATTGGCAGGGCCGGTAGAGCCTCTAATCAGTACTCCTTGGGCTGCCTTGCCCGGTATTGGTAAGGCCGGTAGAACCGGTACATGTCATCTCATGGTTGCCTTACCCGGTATAGGCAAGGCCGGTAGAGCCTATCACCATATCAACTGTCACTCGGTTGCCTTGCTCGGTATTATTGGCAAGGCCGGTAGAACCTATTCTCTGTCATTTATTGTTGTATTGTTATATTATGATACCCTACAGGGACTGCCTTAACTTTTCAATAAAGTTACGTTTTTACCAAACTTTAAGTCTGAGAGTCTTCAAATACCGTGACACATACTGCTGCTGTCACTATACCCCTTGTCCAGACCACGCTAAGAACACATGACAACTTGCTGACAATTTAATAGTAATGATGAAGCCTCCCTGCCACCATCTTAGCATATTCTGTGGGATAGAATCCATTCAGATGCTGCTTGATTCCCTGCTTGTGATTCTTCTCCACCACACTGGCATGTGTGGTCAGTGCACTACACAGTGTGCAATGGGTGGAGACGAATTGCCACATCCTAACATCTACAGAGTGGCTATCGTTTGACAGGGGAGGAAACAATGAACAAGGTGGATTAACAGAAGTTGTAGTTGTTAACCTAGAGGAAGAAGGTGAGCTATTTGTTTAGCTTGTCAGCGAACAGGTGATACCCTGACTGAGTGGGTCAAGGAAAAGGATGATACATACATCTGATTTGTGCATATATATATATCTACAGTATATATATATATATATATATATCTATATATATTGTAATGGGGTTCGTCACCCGCGGATGGACTCAGGACCTTTTGCCAGGGATCTACCTCCTGAAACCGGTTACCCTCCAGGCAGATATCTCGGTATATGCTAGGCAACTTCTGTTCCTGGGATGGGGGTCACAAGAAGACCCTTGATACCATTCCCCAGTAAAGTGACAGGACACGATTCAGGATCAAGCAGAACAACTTTATTTCACACAATTCCAGCTCTTTTATGAACAGTTAAACATGTTAGGATAACTCCATTAACTATGACATACAAAAGACTGTATTCAAGGAACAATGGCACACACATAACTTCATTAGGCACGCAAAGGATGGGAGGTGTGGGAACTCTGGCTACAATAGGTGATAGGGCATACAGTGGGCCGGGGCAGCCTACCCAGACAACGGGGCTAAGACTTAGCGGCACCAGGGACCTTACTCCCCTTCTTAATCTCAGCTAATGAATGGTTGAGCTACTGAGTTCTCGCGACCAATCCCAGGGCCGCTGACATTATCCCATGTTAAGTCAATGGAGCCCCTTTAACTCAGTCCCTGGGTTGGCAGCCAATCAGGAAACGGCCGACAGTCCCATTGGAAGTCTATGGAAGTATTTTCCCCGAGCCATAGGTTCGACAGCCAATAGGAAGAGGGCTGACCGTTCGCCATGTTATTCTTATAGCAGCCCTTTAACTCCTGCTCCTCCAATCAGGCTGTGGCCGACCATTCGCCATGTTATTCCTATGGCAGCCCTTTAACTCCAGCTCTTCCAATCAGGCTGAGGCCGACCATTCGCTATGTTATTCCTATGGCGGCCCTTTAACTCCGACTCTTCCAGTCAGGTTGCAGCCAGTAGCAGAAAACCCCACAGTACTTTAAGTGCCCAGCACTCCCGTGAATCCCCAAGTCTCTTAAAATAACTGGTTTTCCGTTTGCATTAGTGGAACCTGTGTCCAGTAACGGGTCCTGACCCGTTACACCCCCCCCTTCAAGCACCCAAGTTCTCGGCTGGTCCTGGTGAGAGGACTTGGGAAAAGAGCAGTACCCCCATGAGTTCTTAGGTATCCTTCTGCCGGGACAGTCCATCGGCATTCTGATTATGTTTGCCAGATCGGTATTGTACTGAAAAAGTGTAGGGTTGTAAGGCCAGGATCCAACGTAGTAAACGTCCATTATCCCCGAAGGTTCTGTTGAGCCATACCATGGGTTGTGGTCAGTTAGCACGGTAATTTCGCGTCCATACAGGTAAGGCTGAAACCTTTTAATTGCCCATACCAGGGCCAGGGATTCTTTTTCAATAGCAGCATAGCCTTTCTCCCGATCCAGTAACTTGCGGCTCTTTAACTCTATAGGGTGCTCCTCTCCCGCAGCATCCACTTGGTTCAACACTGCTCCCAGCCCGACATTTGAGCAGCAAGAACAGGAGCTTGCCCTAAGGCTGTTTTCAGGGCTTCAAAGGCCTGGGCACAGGCAGGGGTCCAGGTGACTACGCGGGGCAAGGCTTTCTTTGTGAGGTCCGTCAGAGGCTTGGCCAGGTCGCTGTACCGGGGAACGAATCGGCGGTAGTAGCCAGCTGTCCCCAGAAAGGCTAGGACCTGTTTCTTGGTCTGGGGTTGGGGCCAATTTACAATAGCTTCTATTTTAGCCGGGTCTGGTCGTTGGCACCCACTGCCCACCTGGTGACCTAGATACTGTACTTCTCCCCGGCCTATCTGACACTTGTCGGGTAGTTATCCCAGCTTTATGAATTCTACCCAGTATGGCTTCTATGTGGAGCAAATGTTCCTCCCAAGACTCATTATAGATCGCTATGTCGCCCAGGTAAGCACAGGCAAATTCCTGGGCCACATTGAGCAGGCGGTCTACCAATCTTTGGAAGGTAGCGGGTGCGTTCTTCATCCTGAACGGCATGACCTTGAATTGGTACAGGCCGAACGGGGTGATGAAGGCTGATTTTTGCCTTGCCTCTGGGGCCAAGGGAATCTGCCAGTAACCCTTGTTTAAGTCTAGGGTGGTAACATAGCGAGCCCCAGCGAGCCTGTCTAGAAGATCATCCACCCGGGGCATGAGGTAGGCGTCCGTGACAGTCTTGTCATTCAGCCGCTGGTAGTCCACACAGAACCTGGTGGTTCCATCCTTCTTCTTACAGACTAGGACTACCGGGGAAGCTCAAGGACTGTCGGATTCCTCAATTAACCCTAACTCCTGCATTTCTCTCAGTTCCCTTTGAATATGGGACTTGACCGCCTCCGGTACCCGGTAAGAGGGCTGTTGTAGAGCTGCCAAGTCCCCGGTCTCCACCCGGTGGTCTCTCAGGGAAGTACGACCGGGCAACGGGGAGAACAACCCTGGCCATCGATCTAGGATCTCCCTCAACTGTTCCTGCCTGTCTGCGGCAAGATGGCTGCCTAAGGGAAGAGGGTTAGGGGACACATTCTCCTGGGTATTGGTCAGAAAATCGGGAATCTCCCGCTCCTCTGACTCTTGGGAAGCTGGGGTACAGATTGCTAGGATCTCTTCAGGTTGTTGTTCATAGGCTTTGAGGGCATTAACATAACAAATCCTTCGATCCTTCAACTGGGGTCCCCTAGCTATGAGAAAGGTAGTTTTCCCTTGCTGATCCACCACCTGATACGGGCCTTCCCAAGCTGTTTGCAGCTTGTTCTGGCGCACTGGTCGCAGGGCGAGTACCTGCTGCCCTACTAAAAGCTCCCTGACTCTAGCTTGCTTGTCATAATACTTCTTCTGTTTGCCCTGAGCCTGCTGGAGATACTGGTGGGCCATGCCCATCAGTGTCTCCAGGCTGTCTCTTAGTTCTAAAACGTAGGTGACAGCAGGGGTTTCCTCTGTGTTACATTTCTCTTTCCAGTATTCCCGGAGGATGTTCAGGGGTCCACGGACTCGCCGCCCGTACAATAGTTCAAAGGGCGAGAACCCGGTGGACTCCTGAGGCACCTTCTGGTATGCGAAGTGGAAATGGGGCAGATACTTTTCCCAGTCCCTATGTGAATCAGTGAAAGCTCTCAGCATTTGTTTGAGGGTCCCATTGAACCTCTCGCAAAGGCCATTGGTCTGGGGGTGATAGGCGGTAGTGTGTGCCGCCTTCACCCCACAGAGCTTCCACACTTGTTGTAGCAGCTCCGAGGTAAACTGTGTTCCCCGATATGACAGAATTTCCTGAGGGAACCCTATTCGAGTAAAAATAGTAACTAACGTGTCGACTATGGATTCTGCAGTTACATTGGAAAGAGCAACCGCTTCAGGGTAGCGGGTGGCAAAATCCACCACAGTAAGGATAAACTTTTTCCCTGAGCGACTACATCTGGCCAAGGGACCCACAATATCCACCGCGACCCATTGGAAGGGCACCCCAGTAATGGGAAGGGACTGCAACGGAGCTCTAGGTCGGTCCCCTCGCTTGCCAACCCGCTGACAAATGTCACAGGTTCGGCAAAACGTGCAGACACTTTAGGAAATCTGGGGCCAAAAGAATGTCCTAGTAAGCAGTTCATCTGTGCGCCTAGCCCCAAGGTGCCCGGCTAACAGGACCACATGAGCCTGGGTCAGAAGGGCGGCTCTGTAACCAGTGGGCACTAGCAGCTGTTTCTTAGCTACCTCAACACTACCCTGTCCTGTCGAAATGGTCTGCCTGTACAAGAGCCCATTCTCCCAGTATACCTTCTCCCCACTAGGGCCGGGAACCCCACTGTCCGCCCGCTGTCTATACCCACTTAAGGAGTGATCTGTCTGTAGAGCATCCTTAAACTCAGCCGGGGGTGACCACCGAGCTGCCCTATGGTCCGGATGTGGGGAGGGGGTCAAGTCAGTCGAGTTTGTTGGGCTTGTGCATGGGTGACAGCCTGGCAGTCTTCGATGGGGTTTTCAGACACAAACTGGCTCTCCAGGCGCCCCAGATCGTTCCCTAGTAAGACATCGGTCGGTAGCCCTGGCATGACTCCCACGATCCGATAGCCTTGATCTGTGCCCCAATCCAAATGTACACGGGCAGTAGGAAGCTGGTAATCTTTTCCCCCCGCAACTCTGACCTCCACCGCTTGATTTGTGCAATGATGGCGGTGCAGACACCGCGGCTGTACCAAGGTCAGCGTGGCCCTGGAATCCCGCAGTTCCTCTGCTGGGTAGCCATCCACCTGGATCCTTTGAATATGGTGACTTCTATTATCCAGATAAGGTTCTTGAGCCAGAGCCACTTTGTGGTAGTGACCCCAAGGAGCTAAGCCATCCGAGCCCCGTATGATTTCCCGAGGTGAGGGCCAGACGTACTCCTCTTCCTCTGTGGTGCTGATGCAGTTAACAGTCAAGGGTGCCATGCGGGTTTGGGCAGAGGGGGGTCCCCAATGAGACGGTGCCGGTTGGGGTCTATTATTGACCCTGTTCAGAGGGCAGTTAGGGTGCAGACGCCCTCTCTTATGGCATTGATAACACTCCTGCCCTGAATTGTTTCTGGCTTGGGGAACAGACTGTCCTTTAGGAGGTCCCGTATGTACCGACCGAAATGCAGGAGCTGGAACCCTGGTGGCACGTGTCCCCACCGACCCCACAGCTCGTGGTCCTAGGCGTCTGGACTCTTCAAACTTGTCTGCCAGCTCGGCAGCCTCGGTGATCGTGCGGGGGCTGTGATCATATACCCAGTCCCTTACTTCTGGGTTAACATGATGAAAAAACTGCTCTAGCAATATTTGTTGGCAGCAGTCATCCACAGTCTGTGCACCACAACCCTGTAATAAATTTTTACAGGCTCTTTCTAGGGTACGTACCCACTCCGTGTGGGTATCCTTGCTCTGGCGTCGGCTTTCCCGAAGTTGCCGTCTATAAGTATCTGGAGTAATGGCATACCTCTGGAACAATCTCCTCTTGATCTCCGCATAATCCGAGCTCCATTCCTCCGGGATAGCTCTATATGCATCTGCCGCCCGCCCTGTTAATTTTCCAGCCGCCGAGTTGCTCCGGGTATCAGTGGCTGGGCTGGGCACGCTGGACTGCATCTGCTCCATTTCCTTCAGGTATTCTTGTTCCACCGCCACGATAGTTATGGCCACAAAATCCTGAGGGGGGTTTGGACCCAAGAAAGCCAGGCGGCTCGCCACCCTTTCTGCCACAACGTCCACTCCAGTTAGTGGGTTCACCATACCCCTGGGGGACTGAGACCGATGGGAGACCATACTGTAACCATCCTCTGACAGCAAATCTGTATGCCTCGCCCGCTCTACAATGTCCTCATCCAGACTCTGCAGCAAGTTCACCAACTCCATTTTCTTCAGACCCCGCACATCTTGTCCTCGTCCCTCTGCCATCTGCTGCAATTCTGCTACCAATTTTTGTCTGTATACCTCAGCCATAACTCTGTCTGTAGTCCAGCTGTTGTGGTAAAGTGGAGGATAAGATCCCACAAACCGTTCCTGGAACCGGGGTCAAGACAGCGGCTGTTATTCCCTCTGCTGAACTGGTTCCAGTGTGATCCGACCGCTTGCCACCAGTGTAACGGGGTTTGTTGTCCGCGGATGGACTCAGGACCTAGTGACAGGGATCTACCTGCTGAAACCGGTTACCCTCCAGGCAGATATCTCGGTATGCTAGGCAGCTACTGTTCCTGGGATGGTGGTCACAAGAAGACCCTTGATACCATTCCCCAGTAAAGTGACAGGACACGATTCAGGATCAAGCAGAACAACTTTATTTCACACAATTCCAGCTCTTTTATGCACAGTTAAACATGTTAGGATAACTCCATTAACTATGACATACAAAAGACTGTATTCAGTGAACAATGGCACACACATAACTTCATTAGCCACACAAAAGATGGGAGGCGTGGGAACTCTGGCTACAATAGGTGATAGGGGCATACAATGGGCCGGGCAGCCTACCCAGACAATGGGGCTAAGACTTAGTGGTGCCAGGGACCTTACTCCGCTTCTTAGTCTCAGCCAGTGAACGGCTGAGCTACTGAGTTCTCGCGACCAATCCCAGGGCCACTGACATTATCCCATGTTAAGTCAATGGAGTCCCTTTAACTCAGTCCCTGGGTCGGCGGCCAATCAGGAAACGACCGACAGTCCCATTGTAAGTCTATGGGAGTATTTTCCCCGAGCCATAAGTTCGACAGCCAATAGGAAGAGGGCTGACTGTTCGCCATGTTATTCTTAGGGCAGCCCTTTAACTCCTGCTCCTCCAATCAGGTAGGAGGAGCAGCTAGATGGAGGAAGTAGGTAGGAGGAGACTACAGGAAACAAACACACATAAAACAGAAGCCTGCAGCATGCTTGAATCCTCTTGCCTGCAGATGACGCGTGGAAAGATGCCAAGTGTTGTTGAAGTGTCAGCGCTGGAAACAAGGTACTGTGACACTGACATGCCATGTTTGAGTCTAATGGAGACTGGGAATTCAACTGGCATCTCCAATTCCTTTCGGGCATGATGAAATTGCCACTTCAAGCATATCAACCATCCCCCTGTGAACACTGGTGCATCCATTTGCCTATGTCCATCATATTCCTGAGGTAAGCTAACAGAAAAAATCAGTTTGATTTTGAAGCTATAGAGGGGTATCCAATGCAATGACATGCATTGCATTGTATATCCCTCTGGCCATCCAGGTGTTAAAGGGGTAATAGAGGTACTATGAGAACAAGAAATGTAAAATGTCTAATGTAGCAGAATAGGAATGAATGTCCTGTGTCAGTGTTTGCAACAGCAGTTGGCAGGACTACCATGATGACCTGTGTGTGTGTTTGTGTGTGTGTGCGCGGCACAAAGACATTGGCACAGCAATACCCCCTGTTTCATGGGTGTTGGTTCAAATACTAGATTATGCATTGCTATAATGTCCCTATGAGTTCCAGAGGGGTAGACAACACATCATGAATCACTGGGTTGTGATTGTGGTTAATAGGATAATGATGATCAATCCTTTGCATAACAGACAGTTGTGCAGTGCAGTGCAAATTCAACTCCTGTCATTCCTTTTCACAGGCATCTATGGCATTCCGCATCCTGGAACAGAGGAATGTTCAAGTGAGAAAAGAAAAAGTGCAACCATCTGAGAGTGGCCTTATATTGTATGATGGTCAAGGATGACAAATAAATCTACTTACAAGATATATTCTTGTAAGTGTAGCACATATAAATCACTTAATGTGTGAACTCATGTGGGTAGTTGATAGATGGAAAGAGACTGGGTCACTGGGCTATGTATGGTCACTTTACAGATTCAATGCTGTCCGTGGGTGACCCTGATTTAGGAACACAAGATAAACATCTGATTTAAGAGTAGATCTGTGCAGTGGGTATATTCCAAAAGGACCTCCTACTAAGACCAAACTCACCAGAGTTTCTTGAGTGCCTAAGTCCAAAGCCCGACCCGGCTAAGAGACAGCAGAAGTATACTGAATATACTTAATGGAAAGATACAAAAGACATCCAATCTCAAAGTGAATCTGTGCAACAATTTATCCCTAAAAGCCCTTAAAAAGGACCAGACACACCAGATAGATGCTTGTATGCAGATGTCAAAAGCCTGACCTGACTGGAGGTAATAAGTCTTGACCAAATACTGTAGATTCAGTGTGCAGAGATCTAAGCATTGGATCTGCGGTATTGCCCTGCGGGAACTTTGAAATCCTTACAGGGCATTACCATTGGCTGGCAGCAGAAGTTCCTGATAGGGCATTGAAGAAAGGCGGCAAATCCAATCATGTTGCCCACAGTGAAGATGTGGACTCAGACTTCAGTGGAAGTAAGGATTATTTTATGAGAATGGATTGTGCTGGGGGGAGGGAGGGAAGGTATCTGACAGCCCTCATTTTTTTTTAGTACGGGGGAAAACAAGGGTGAGTATTATGCACAGGCACTCTTGTTTTCACCCAAAATCTTGGGTACAATATACACCGGAGTATACACAGATGGGTATTATACCTGAGATTTTACGGTATGTTTTGGATCATTGCCTTGTTGTAAAATCCAAACTCTTTTCAGCTGTAGTTTCTCCACTGACTGTGTGTCATTAGATTGCAGGATTAATTGATACTTAGTAGAATCCATTTTTCCCTCTACCCACACAATATTTCCTGTGCTACACAACACCAAAGCATAATAGATCCACCCCCATGCTAAACAGTTGGCAAGGTGCTCTTTTCTTCAAATGTTTTGCCTTTTTTTCTCTAAATGTACCTTTGGTGATCATAGCCAAAGAATTCAGTTGCAACTTCATCCGACCAAAATGTCTCTGGATTATTGTGATGCATACTTCAGACATTGACTTTTGTGATGACATTGCAGGGAAGGTTTCCTTCTGATGAATCTTACTTGCAGATCATGTTTGTGCATGCAACACTGTACAGTCGACTACTCCTGTGCCAGCTAAACTTTCCTTTGCGGTGATAGGGAGTTTTGCTTTAATTTTTGGCCAGTATGCAAGCAGTTCTATTGCAGATTTTTCTTCATCTTCCAGATATTTTCTTGACTTCAACTGTTCCCCTTAACCCCTTAATGACCACTGATGTGCCAGGACCATCACGTCGGTCTGGCACTTAAGGACCAGTGACGGTTCTGGCACGTCATGGAGTTAAGGGCTCCCGGCGCGGCTGCACGCCACTCCGGAAGCCCTGAACTGGAAAAAAAAAAAAAAAAGCTAAGTGGTCCTCAAGTGCCGGTCGTATGTACACGCGCCAGTCCTTAAGGGGTTAATGTCCATTTCTTACTGACATTTCTGGACATTGCAATCAGGAAGCATTCAGATATCTGTTTATAGCGTTTCCCTATGTTATAAGAATTATCTTTATTTTCAGGTCCTCAGTCAGTTGCCTCAAGGAGCCCATGGTTGTTAACCCTTTCAGTGCCAGAGAGGTACACAATGCATTGCTCTGCAATGCATTGAGTACCCCTCTGGCAATCAAGGGTTTAAGGCATGCTCATTTAGTCAGGTGCGCTAATGTTTACTCACACTTGCTGATGCACACTCATGCTGAGACTTGCTAATACTCACAAGCACGCTCAGGCACGCTAATGCCCAGTCAATCTAAGTAACAATTCTCAGTCATTATTCTCATTCAAACTCTCAGATTTACTAATGGGCACTCACTAAAGCTCATCCAGGCTCAATTACCAATGCTCAAGCACTCAGACTTGCTAATGCACATGCACTTGCACTCCCTTGTCCTCAGACTTGCATGCACTCACTAATGCTCATATTCACCTGTGCACACTTGTGAGCATACTCATTTTCAGTCACTTGTGCTCATACTCACATCACTATGAGTGATGTTTTAACCTTTCAATAAATAATTTATCTTATGAAGCTTGTGTATAACTTTTCAGCTTTTGGGTTCTTTCATAAATTTGGATTTGCTCAAACAATTAGCAAACAAACTAATTGTCTGAAAACTTTTAAAAGAATGAACACAAACCTCCAAAAACACATCTGCTGTAGTTCATTTAAAAAAATGCTGACAGGGACTCTTAACTTAGGTAAAAAATAAACATGGAATGTCAGCTAATTAAAATGGGATGACATCAGCAAAACTTCATGTTAAGTAATTGCTTTCCTTTACAATGTTCACAAATGACCCCATAAGTTACTTGCTCAAGATCACAAGAATTTATGTTTGACCACTTGCCCTTGACTTTGAGATGAAAATAGTCATGAGTGTTGAAACTAGATTTAGTAATTTCAAAGGGATCATTTGTTCCTAAAACCCACAAGACATCTTAGCCAGAGCTGTGAGAACTGCAGTCTATGTTGTAACTGCAGTGATAAGTGCAGAGCATGGCCACAACTGGTCTGTGACTCAGCTATGAAAATTGTGGCACCAGAGGACATAATGACAAGCTGCCAACATTGGGTGATCCTTTGTATGAGGAGAGGTGTGTCCCGAGATGACTCAAGTATGAAAAAATAGAAAATCTCATGGGGATAATTATCCTGCTTGTCATCACAAGGCATACTATTTTTTGTAGCTGCTGGCACACCTGTAATTTTCTTAACTCCCTAGATGCTATATGTAATTGTTCATTGTACATGCCTGATGATGAAACCTAAGTAGTCTTTAAAGCTTGCAGTCTAAAGCTACGCAGCCACTAAAGGTATCATCACTTTTACTCTGCCAGTCTCCTGCTCTATCCACTGCTAACACGGAATGACCCTTTACCTACTGTTAATTTGGTGTTCATTTATTGTTACCATCTTATCCCTTTAATACTGTCCTCTTATTAAAGATGCATACTTCAGAACTGCATAGGAACCAGTTCTATTCTATAGCAGGTGTGGCCCTGAATTGGATTTTTAGCGGTTGTTGGCCTACAACTCCCATCACCCTCAGCTGACCTTCAAACTGATGTTGGACTATAATTCTGTCATCAGTAAACAAGTGTTGTCTGGAGCCCCTCCAGGGCTTCAATAATTATTTTCCTAGTCTTCGATATGAATCATATACAACTGTTATTAAGGGGATGAAGTGGTAACCCTAGTTTAATCCATGTGTATTGCAATAGAGTGTATCACAGTTATGTACACTGTGCTAGAATATATAATGATAATTTTTCATAAGGCAGAGAAGACAATCACCTAGAGCTCCAAATTGTGATCATTTGTGATCAATCCAAGTGCCCCTCCAGCTAACACCCATTCCTGGTCTTTGGTGTCCAGTTTATCTTCTGGGTTAGAAATCCTTGTACTGGTTATTATTTAACCCTGTACATGCTAGGGCATCCCCAGTGCATTGTGAAGGCACTGGTGAGCCCTGGGCAAAACTCACACTAGTGGGCCCCTCCCTTACAATCCTACTCAATAAAATGCATAAAACACAACATAAAATGCAATGTAACTGTTTCAAACAGTTATTCAAGCAATTTTACTTTTTATTAAAATTGTCAGTACAGATAATGACATTAACAGGAATGTAGCATACATAAACACTCATAAACAAACAGAAGAGGGTTGGTACAATGCAAAGTTTTACGAATCATGACAAACCATCAGTTCTAAGCAGCAAATTTTATAAATAGCTTGCATTGAGACCAAGCAGCAATAGACCAGAGATTGATCCCCAACATTGCCAGCTCTTTTGGCTGATGTAAGACACATTATGCAGTAACTAGGGCTCCAGGGCCCTTTGCCCCCGTGTCTAAGAAACTGACCCACCTACTGTAGATGAAAACGTCATCTATATTTTTCCAGTTGTGTATCCAACTCTTTGTCAAGTAGTGAGAGAGTCCAGTATAGTTATATGAAGTAAAAAGTTCTATCCTTCCAATCCCTGTAAGTAGGTGGTTAGGTTGAAGTCCAGTTAGTAAGGATATGTTTAATAGCTATCATTAATAAATTTTCAACGAGGCTGAGAGTAGTTGTAGGTGTCCCAGGCACATCAATGTATGTAACGGGATTCTAAGTCCGCCAATGGACCTAGGCCGTCGTGCCGGGTTTCTCCCTCCTGAGGTCGGCTACAAGGGGGTAGCCTTCCCGGTACTGCTTCAGAGCTTCCTCCTAGAATGAAGGTCAAAAGAAGCCCCTTTAGACCATTCTTGCAAAGAGAGACAGGATGCCTTCTTGTTCCAGAACGAACACCCTTTATTTGCCGTCGTCGTCTTCTTGCTGATAGATTTTATCCATCAGCGGTGATTTTTGGATACCGAGGCTTGAGCCTCACTACTCCATCTTCTCGGGTTGGGTTTGAAGTCGTAGGTTTGGATTCTTCTTGGTCTGTGTTGGCTTGTCACAGTTGGGTTGGTTTCACAGGGTCTTCGCTGGTGGTTTGCAGTGGTGGCAGTAAGTCTTCTGATCAGAGGGTTCGGGTTCTGATCCAGTCCTTGGCAGAAGTTCTTACTCTGCTTCACTAGGTGTTCGTCCAACATCTCGATGTCCAGCTCCCTGTGAAGGTCAGCTATTCTTATGAATCTTGGAGCTCCAGACGATATCCGCAGGGCCTTGTTCTGGACTACCTGAAGACTCTTCTGGTGTCGTTCATGGCAAGTGATCCATGCTGAGGAGGCATACGTCAGGGTAGGTCTGATAATTGCCTTATAGACGTTGTTCTTTGTCCGGAGTGGCATGGACTTGGTCTTCAGGAGTGGGTACAGTGCTGTCATCTTTCCTGTTGCCTTCTGCTGAGTATTCTCAGTATGGCTTCCCCAGTTGAGTTTGCTGTCCAGGGTCACACCGAGGTAGCGGCTGCTGCTCTCCCACTTGATGGTCTCCCCATTGAGGCTGATGTGCGGGTGCTCCTTGATCTTCTTTCTGGTGAACAGCGTTGCAGTTGTCTTGCTGATGTTGAGTTCTATCTGCCAGTCGCTGTACCAGGTTGAGATGGTATCCAATGATGCTTGCAGATTCTTCGCCACTTCCTTTTCGCTGAATGACTGGGAGATGATTGCAACATCGTCCGCATACAGTGTCAGGTCGGTCTTGTGCAGATCTGTCGGGATGTCACTGGTGAAGATGTTGAACAGAAAGGGTCCGAGGTTCGATCCCTGTGGCACGCCTGCTTGGATGGGATGTGATGAGGACATCTCAGACCGCATGGCGACATGGAATGTGCGGTCTCCCAGGTAGCTTGCAATTGTCTTCACCAGGTAGTTTGGAAATCCCAGGCCAATCATCTTGTGCAGCAGTCCCTTGTGCCAGACTCTGTCGAATGCTTTGGCGACATCCAAGAAGACGATTCCTGTGGACTTCTTGATGTTAAATCCGTGGCTGATGGTGTCCACTACTCTCAGCAGCTGATGGGTTGTTGAATGCTCCTTTCGAAATCCAAACTGTTCATTTGCTAGAAGGTTTCTTTCGGAGGCGAAGTCGCTGAGTTTTGCAAAGAGGACCTTCTCCAGGAGCTTCGATAGTCCAGAGAGCAGGCTGATGGGGCGGTAGTTCGCAGGATCCCTCAGTGGTTTGCCGGCCTTTGGGAAAACAATGACCCTTGCTTCTTTCCAGCATTTCGGGAAGTGCTGGAGCCTCATGCATGCATTGAAGATGTTTGTCAGGTGTTCCATTGATGCTGTCGGGAGGTTTTTGATTGCTAGGTTCTTTATTCCATCACTCCCCGGTGCTTTGCCGTTTGCCAGCTTCTCTGCAAGTCCTGCTACCTCAGAGCTTGTGCACTCCTCGATGTCTTCTGTTCCCATCCCGGTTTGGTCTTTTGCGAGATGCTTCTCAACTTCTTCCTCCGCTCTGTCCGTGAGCCTACTTACCTTGTTTGGGGTGAACGAAGCCTCCAGTGTCTCGGCAAGGACCTCTGCCTTGTCCTTGTTGCAGCATGCAAGGTGAGTTCTTCCCTGGATTGGTGGTCTTGGTTCCTTCTTCCCAGTTAGGCGACGAGCCATTCTCCATACAGAATTGTCCGCCTCCTTTAGTTTGGCTGTTGCAGCCTCCCATTTCTCTCCGCGGTGCTGTCTGATTTGTTCCCGCAGGAGTCTTGCAAGCATATTGTACTTCTGCAGGAGATCTGGTGTGTGGAACTTTTGCCACTGGCGTCGGGCCCGGTTCTTTTCAGCAATTGACTGTTGTATTCCTCTCGGTAGGTCGTAGATGGAACATTGACTTGACTTCTGCTTCGGAACACTGTTCTTGATTGCTTGCTGGACTGCTATCATGAAATCCTCCACAGCCTTGTAAATGTCTTCCTTGGTGCTCAGCAGGTTTGGTGTGACCTTGCTGTTCAGCTCTTCTTTGTAGCGGGTCCAGTCTGCCCTTCTGAAGTTGTGCTTCTCAACTAGCTGGTAGGGTTCCATCTCATCTCCCACAGTGATTGCTGCTGGGTTGTGGTCTGAGGTCAACTCCGCCAGTGTTTCCAGCTCCACAGAGTGTTGCAGATTCTTAAGTAGTACAATGTCCAGCACGTCTGGGTTGTGACTTGCTACACCTGGGTAGTGTGTGGGCTCAGTCGGGCCTGCTACCACACAATCGTTCTTCCTGGAATACGCCAGCAGTGTCCATCCTCTCTTGTTAGGAGTCCTGGAGTTCCAGCACTGATGTTTGGCATTGAGGTCTCCTCTAATGATTGTCGGAACAGCGGAATCCAGCAAAATGTCCAGGTCTCCAAGGTCTAGCTTTGCTTTCGGAGGGCAGTAAGCGGCAATCAGCCGGAGTGGTCCTGTTGCAGTCTTGACTTGCACTCCAGCAGCTTCAATGCTTCTGAAGGGTGGGAGTGCAATCTCGTGGTGGTCGATCGTAGTCTTCACTATCACTGCTGTACCCCCTCCTTTGGCCCCTGCAGGTCGGTCGGTCCAGTACACTCTGTGGTTTGCAATGATTAGCTTCTGATTTCCTTGCACATGGGTCTCTTACAGTAAGGCAGCACTCATCTTTCTTGTTTCCATCAGGTGGAGAAGTTTGTCTGTCTTTTTCTTGACCCCATTGGCATTCCACATCACGATGACATAGCTGGGTTTAGATACCATGTTGGTTTGCTTCTTCGCCCGGGAATAGGCTCAGGACAAGCCTTGCCACCATCATCATGGTGGGGTCGATATTCAGCTCTGCAACAAAAGCTGCGATCTTCACAATGATGGTCTTCCAGTTGATGGAGCTTGCCGTTTCCTCTTCCTGTGCCGGGGTGGAGGCTCATGGTGGGTTGGGTGACGGATTTAGGACTTCTGCGTAGCTCAGCCCGGATGTGGTGGGTGTCTTCTGGGTCTGCACTGGGCCTTGTCCTGATGGCGGGTCAGGTAGGTTGTTCTTCCACGTGGTAGCTTGTTTTGCCTCCTGGCGATGTGTGGTGCTTTGTCATTGTTGGCGCTGTCCTCTGTTTCTCTGCAAGTCATGTGCAGTGGTAACTGTGTTCTGTGGTGCTTGCGCTGGTCGTGGTACTCTCCTCTGCTGCTCGTCCTGTTTTGCCTTGGTCAGGGCTGGGCATCCACAGTAGCTGGCAGGGTGAACCCCTTTTCAGTTGGCGCATGTTGCTGGTTAAGTTCGGTCTCGGGGGCAGTGTTGCGATGCATGATTCTCACCACATCGCACGCAGCGTGGTTCCTGGTGGCAGAAGGTGGATGTGTGGCCGATGCGCTGGCAGTTGTAGCACATGATCAGCCCTCGTCTGCTTTTCAGTGCTTCTGTGGTGACTACACAGCTGCATAGCCGTGTTATCTTTGCCAGGTCACCCTTTATTTGTGAAAGCGCAGCTCTTTTATACACAGTTAACAGCATCAACTCACAAGGGTTTGTACAAAGAGGACAATGGCAGTAGACACATGGTGATGAAATCACAAGACATTGTAAAATGGGTAGACATGATTCACAAAGGCATGAGTGATGAATATACAATGGAGAGTAAACAGATGGTGAAGAATCAATGGGCATGGTACAATGGGGCAGACGTGATCAAATGAACTGTACAAAGGAACAGGGCGAGGGGCAGACAATAGAACAAAGGAGTGTACACACAAGACAATGGGACTATACAGTGGGATTGATACAATCAACAAAAGCAGTACAATAGAGACAATCATGCCACCAGACTAATCCTATCACACAGAAGACATTAGTGAATGCACAACAGAGGTGTGGGGGGTAGTATAGTGAAAACCTAATCAACATCTACCTTTTGGCTGGCCTTGCCGATATTCAACAGTTTAACCCCTTCAGGTCCATGCAATATTGTAGGCCCCCAAGTAACACAGGGGTCCACCATGTTTACATGACAACACATTAAACATTCACATAACATTTAACATAGAATGGTAGCAGCTGGTAAGGATGCTGCCTACATTTCCACATGTATTGCATGGAATTTAGCATGCCTGGCTGTATTTTGGGGCTGTCCAGCCATCCAGAGCTAGGACTTCACTCAGTGCCATCCAGTCTCTTTTTTAGAGTAATTCTATGGCTCTTGAAGGAGCCCCAAGTAACGGCCTATGGTCCTTTACATTGTAGATGCCAAGAATAAACGCTGGGTCACTAAGCCCTGTAGTGGTACTGCAAATGTTATTGATAAATTGTACTACCAATGTTCAAAATGAATGGATAGTACGGCACTGCCATATGCACTGAAGGAAATTGACCTTGAGTGTTAAATAGTGATGATCGAGCACCCCAATGCTCGGGTGTTCGGGTGCTCTGACTGAGCGCCCCCGGAGGCTCGAGTGCTCGGCCGAGCACCCGAGCCCCATTGAAGTCAATGGGAGGACTCGAGCATTACACCAGGCACCCCCTACTCTGATGAGGGGAGGGTGCCTGGTCCATAGGAAAAGGGCAGAAAATGATGGAAACACCACAGAAATGGTTCAGGGACAGCATAGGGAGGATGTCTGGATGCATCTTGGACTTCAACGTCGCTGCTGGGAACGATGTTTCGCCCGTAGTACGCCATTTTTACAGACTGACCGTAAAACACACAAAAAGGAAGATAAAAACGACTTTAGGCGAAAAATTGTTACCAAACAGTATTTGCTGTATATTTACTTGTATATCATCTGCAAATTCTGCAAAAAATGTCATCGATTTTTCGGAACTGGGGCCATGATTAAGAGGGAAACGTGCGCAGAGGCAAATTCTCCCAAAACTTTCGTCGATTTTTCTGAACTGGGGCCATGATTAAGAGGGAAACGTGCGCAGAGGCAAATTCTCCCAAAAATTTCCTTGATTTTTCTGAACTGGGGCCATGATTAAGAGGGAAACGTGCGCTGAGCCGACCATCTAAAACATTATGGGTGAGGGTCTGCTGCGGAGCTGACCATCCTAAACATTATATGCGAAGGCCCGCTAGTGAGCTGACGCTATAAAACATTATATGAGAGGGCCCGCTAGAGAGCTGACCCAATAAAACATTATATGAGAAGGCCCGCTGGTGAGCTGACCTATACAAAAATTGTCAAACTGCGCCCGCTGGTGAGCTGGCCCTATATAAAAATTATATCACAGGGCCCGCTGGTGAGCTGGCCCTATATAAAAATTATATCACTGGGCCCGCTGGTGAGCTGGCCCTATATAAAAATTATATCACTGGGCATATGGAAGAGAGTCAACCATATACCCGTTTTTTGGGTGGAAGGGGTGAATGGGAATACAGAGTATTCCCATCATTGTAAATAACATATGTAAAGTGACTTTATGTTCCCCCGGGGCTTTCCTCCAGTGGAGTGGAGAAGTCAGGGGAAATCCAGGCCTTGTTCATTTTTATAAGAGTCAACCTATCAGCATTTTCGGTGGAAAGGCGGATACGCTTATCTGTTATGATGCCACCAGCAGCACTAAATACCCGCTCAGACAGAACGCTGGCGGCAGGGCAGGCCAGCACCTCCAAGGCGTAGAGTGCCAGTTCATACCACGTGTCCAGCTTGGACACCCAGTAGTTGTAAGGCACAGAGGGATCATTGAGGACGCTGACACGGTCTGCTACGTACTCCTTCACCATCTTCCAAAACTTTTCCCTCCTTGTGACACTAGGCTGCGCATCAGGGTGAGGGTGCTGGCGGGGTGTCATGAAGGTGTCCCACGCCTTGGAGAGTGTTGCCCTGCCTTTGTCGGAACTACTGTGTGCTTCCCTTTTCTCCCCTTCTCGGTTGGCCAATGTAGCACGTACTCTGCCGCCAGCGTTGTCAGATGGAAAATTTTGGAGCAATTTTTCAACAAGAACCTTCTGGTATTGCACCATTTTGCTTGTTCTCTCCACCAGAGGAATGAGAGATGAGAAATTCTCTTTGTAGCGGGGGTCCAGAAGGGTGAACACCCAGTAATCCGTGTTGTCTAAAATGCGTGTAACGCGTGGGTCACGGGTAAGGCAGCCTAACATAAAGTCAGCCATGTGTGCCAGAGTACTAACAGGCAAGATTTCGCTGTCCTCACCAGGAGGATGACTCTCAATCTCCTCATCCTCTTCCTCCTCTTCTGCCCACCCACGCTGAAGAGATGGAACTAAAGTTCCATGGCTACCCTCTGTAGCGGAGGCAACCGTGTCTTCCTCCTCCTCCTCCTCCTCCTCCGCCTCCTCCAATTGTCGCTGAGAAGACGAAGTGAGGGTGCTCTGGCTATCACCTTGTGTAAGCTCTTCCTCCCCCATTTCCACCTCTTCCACATGCAAAGCGTCGGTTTTAATTGTGAGCAGCGAGCGTTTCAGTAGACACAGAAGTGGGATGGTTACACTGATAATAGCGTTATCGCCGCTCACCATCTGTGTCGATTCCTCAAAATTGCATAAAACCTCACAGAGGTCTGACATCCATTCCCACTCCTCACTTCTGATTAGAGGAAGTTGAACGGAGAGGCGACGACCGTGTAACAGCTGGTACTCCACTACTGCCCTCTGCTGCTCACAAAGCCGGGCCAACATGTGGAAGGTGGAGTTCCAGCGCGTGCTCACGTCACACAGCAGCCGGTGAGCTGGCAATTGTAAGCGCTGCTGCAGCTTCAACAGGCCGGCTGAAGCTGTAGATGACTTACGGAAATGTGCACACACGCGGCGCACCTTGGTCAAGAGATCATGCAAATTGGGGTAGGTTTTTAGAAATCGCTGAACCACTAAATTAAATACATGTGCTAGGCATGGTACGTGTGAGCTTGCCGAGCTCCAAAGCCGCCACCAAGTTACGCCCATTATCACACACAACCATGCCTGGTTGCAGGTTGAGTGGCGAGAGCCATTGCTCGGTCTGGTGACTAATCCCCTGCAACAGCTCTGAGGCCGTGTGCTGTTTGTCCCCAAGGCAGATCAGCTTCAGCACGGCCTGTTGACGCTTCCCCACTGCAGTGCTACACTGCTTCCAGCTACCGGCTGATGGGTGAGAGGCGCTGCGCGCAGAGAATTCGGAGGTGGAAACGGAGGAGGAGGAGCCAATAACGTAGGTGCTGGCGGAAACCCTGATGGAGGTAGGGCCCGCAATCCTCGGCGTGGGTAGCACCTGTGCCATCCCAGGGTCCGAGTCGCTCCCAGCCTCCACGACATTCACCCAGTGTGCCGTCAGGGAAATGTAGCGTCCCTGGCCACAAGCACTTGTCCATGTGTCAGTCGTTAAGTGGACCTTCCCAGTAACTGCGTTGGTCAGGGCACGGGTGATGTTACGGGACACATGGTGGTGTAAGGCGGGGACGGCACACCGGGAAAAGTAGTGGCGGCTGGGGACTGCGTACCGAGGGACAGCTGCTGCCATCAGGCTGCGGAAGGACTCAGTCTCCACAAGCCTAAATGGCAGCATTTCGATGGCCAGTAATTTGGAAAGGTGTGAGGTTAGTGCTATGGCCTGTGGGTGGGTGGCTGGGTATTTTCGCTTGCGCTCAAATGCCTGGGGTAACGACATTTGGACGCTGCGCTGGGACAGGGAAGTGGATGTGGTCGCTGATGGTGCTTCAGATGGTACAGGTGCAGGGCGGGAGGTATGCAGGCCTGCGCCTTCGACAGGCGATTGGCCGGCACCGAAAACAGGGGAAGAGGAGGCAGTGGTGTGGCCTGCAGACACAGATTGGCGATCCGGGCTTTCCTCCCACTTATTACGGTGCTTGGATGCCATGTGTCGGATCATGCTGGTGGTGGTGAGGTTTCTAGTGTTCATGCCTCGGCTCATTCTGGTGTGGCACAGGTTGCAAACTACAATTCTTTTGTCGTCCGCACTTTCCTTAAAAAAACGCCATACCGCGGAACACCTACCCCTTGGCAAGGGAGATTTACGCAAGGGGGTGCTCCGTGGAACATTTGCGGGCCGGTTTGGTGCGGTCCGCCTTCTTTCTGTAGCCACACCACTGCCTCTTCCAGCCTGTTGCGGTGCTGCAGATGGCTCACCCTCAGGACTGCTGTCATCGCTCGGCTCTCCACCTTCCCAGGTGGGGTCAGTCACCTCATCGTCCACCAAGTCCTCCTCCACTTCCTCACTCTGATCATCCTCCTCATGTCTTGATCCCACCACATACTCAGTCATTGACAACTGTATATCATCCTCCTCACCAAGGTCTTGAGACAGTAATAGTGGTTGATTTAATGGCAACTGTGTCTCATCATCATCATCATCCACTTCCTTTGACCTTAAATGCCGTTCCCCTCTGTCATCTTCTTGTGATTGGGTACCCTCTAGAGGTTGTGAATCAGGGCACAAGATGACATGTTCCTCTGCAAGCGTGCTTGGAGAGAGGTTCAAATTAAGGATTGGTGATGAGACGAGCTCCTCACTATATCCCAGTGTGGGATCACTTCTTTGACCAGACCCTCTATGGTGGGAGGAAGGATGATCAGGGTGAGGATTATGTTGACCAGACTCTTGGCTACTGAGAGTGGACTTGGTGGAAGACAGGGTGGTGCTTAACCGACTGGAAGCAGTATCACCTGAAATCCAACCGACCACCTGTTCGCAGTGGTCTGACCTCGAGAGTGATGTCCTGCGACGCCCTGTAAACTGAGACATGAAGCTAGGTATGGTGGATGTCTTTCTTTCTTGTGCTCTGGCACCAGGCACAGTTTCTACGCGTCCTGACCCGCGCCCTGAACTATCAGGATCACGTCCACTTCCCCGTCCCTTTTTACCCGCCTTCTTCATATTACACGGAATATGTGCTGCAAATCTGCAACTTTGCACACTAAACAGAATGTGCTGCTTATCTGCGGTTAGACACAGTGAATGGAATATGTGACTTTGATATTTTACACTTTGCACACTAAACAGAATGTTCTCCTAATCTGCAACTTTGCACACTAAACAGAATGTGTTTCTTATCTGCGGTTAGACACAGTGAATGGAATATGTGACTTTGATATTTTACACTTTGCACACTAAACAGAATGTTCTGCTAATCTGAAACTTTGCACACTAAACAGAATGTGCTTCTTATCTGCGGTTAGACACAGTGAATGGAATATGTGACTTTGATATTTTACACTTTGCACAGTAAACAGAATGTTCTCCTAATCTGCAACTTTGCACACTAAACAGAATGTGCTTCTTATCTGCGGTTAGACACAGTGAATGGAATATGTGACTTTGATATTTTACACTTTGCACACTAAACAGAATGTTCTGCTAATCTGAAACTTTGCACACTAAACAGAATGTGCTTCTTATCTGCGGTTAGACACAGTGAATGGAATATGTGACTTTGATATTTTACACTTTGCACACTAAACAGAATGTTCTGCTAATCTGAAACTTTGCACACTAAACAGAATGAGCTTCTTATCTGCGGTTAGACACAGTGAATGGAATATGTGACTTTGATATTTTACACTTTGCACACTAAACAATGCGCTGCTTATCTGCGGCTCGGCACAGTGAATGGAATATGTGACTTTGATATTTTACACTTTGCACACTAAACAGAATGTTCTCCTAATCTGAAACTTTGCACACTAAACAGAATGTGCTTCTTATCTGCGGTTAGACACAGTGAATGGAATATGTGACTTTGATATTTTACACTTTGCACACTAAACAGAATGTTCTGCTAATCTGAAACTTTGCACACTAAACAGAATGTGCTTCTTATCTGCGGTTAGACACAGTGAATGGAATATGTGACTTTGATATTTTACACTTTGCACACTAAACAGAATGTTCTGCTAATCTGAAACTTTGCACACTAAACATAATGTGCTTCTTATAGTAACATAGTAACATAGTAAATTAGGTTGAAAAAAGACACAAGTCCATCAAGTTCAACCTTCGCTTCATACCTCAGTAACTAAGAATTTTATAGCTTTCCTGCTACCAATTAAATTAGTCTTTATCAGACCTTCCTGATCTGCCTACTGATAAACAGTATAACTCTGTATGTTCCCTTTTGAAAGAAATGTATCTAATCTTCTCTTAAATGTGTCCATTGTATCTGCCATAACTACCTCCCTGGGCAATGAATTCCACAATTTGACAGACCTTACCGTAAAAAAACCCTTCCTCTGCTGAAGTTTAAACCTCCTTTCCTCTAATCTCAAGAGGTGTCCCCTGGTCACCTGAGCAGGCCTTGGAATAAATAGCTCACCGCAGAGATCCTTGTATTGACCTCTCATATACTTGTACAATGTGATAAGGTCTCCTCTTAGTCGTCTTTTCTCTAGAGTAAATAAACCAAGTTTGTTTAGTCGTTCCTCATATGTCAAGTCCTCCATTCCCTTAATTAATTTTGTTGCTCTCCGCTGTACCCTCTCTAGTTCTAGTATATCCTTTTTCAGAACCGGTGCCCAAAATTGCACTGCATACTCAAGGTGAGGTCTTACCAATGATTTGTATAATGGCAAAATAATGTTATCCACTCTTGCTTCAATACCTCTTTTTATGCAAGACAGGACTTTGTTTGCCTTTGCTACTGCTGTTTGACACTGGTCACTGTTTCCAAGTTTGTAGTTGACAAGGATACCCAGGTCTTTTTCTAGCAACGAGTCACCTAAAATTATTCCATTAAGTTTATAAGTAGCCTTGGGATTGTTTCCTCCCAAATGCATGACTTTACACTTCCCCACATTAAACTTCATATTCCACATGTTTGCCCAATCTGACATTGTATGTAAGTCCCTCTGTAGAGAGAAAATATCCTGTTCTGAATTAATGACTTTGCATAATTTAGTATCATCTGCAAATATTGATATTTTGCTTTCTATATCTATTTCCAGGTCATTTATAAACATGTTAAAAAGCAGCGGACCCAATACTGAACCCTGAGGTACTCCACTCTCCACTTTAACTATACTGGAGAATTTTCCATTTACAACCACACACTGTTCCCTATCCTTCAACCAGTTTTGTATCCAATTGCAAAGGTTATCTCCTAGCCCCAATTTCCTTATTTTATACACCAGCCTTCTGTGTGGTACTGTATCAAATGCCTTTGCAAAGTCTAGATATACTACATCTACTGCCTTGCCATTGTCAAGGTTGCTGCTTACCTCCTCATAGAAGCTGAAAAGATTAGTTTGGCATGACCTATTCTTCATAAAACCATGTTGATTCGTGCTAATGATCTTATTTTTTGTGTTGTAATCCTGAATATAGTCCCTTATTATGCCTTCTAATAGTTTTCCCACTACAGAAGTCAAACTCACTGGTCTATAATTCCCAGGTTCTGTTTTAGTTCCCTTCTTAAATAGAGGCACTATGTTAGCTCTTCGCCAATCCTGTGGCACTGAGCCTGTGGTAATAGAATCTTTAAAGAGTAAATATAGGGGTTTTGCTAACACTGCACTGAGTTCCTGAAGAACCCTTGGATGTATACCATCAGGACCCGGTGCTTTGTCGGTCTTAATTTTGTTCAGTCTTCCCATGACATCTCCTTGAGTTAACCCAATATCTATTAATTGTATTGTTTTATTTGATACTTGCGGAGGCTCTTCTACCATTCCTTGCTCCCTTGTATATACTGATGCAAAGAAAGTGTTTAAAACATCAGCCTTTTCCTTATCCTCACTAACCAACTCACCCATCTCATTTTTGAATGGTCCAATGCACTCCCTCTTAAGTTTTTTGCTATTTATATATTTAAAAAACTTTTTTGGATTAGTCTTGCTTTCCCTTGCAATTCGAGTTTCATTATCTATTTTTGCTACCCTAATTGCCTTTTTGCAATCTTTGTTGCTCTCCCTGTATTTTAAGAAAGATTGTTCAGTTCCTTCTGACTTAAATAATTTGAATGCTTTTTTTTTCCTTGCCATTTCCTTCTTTACATGTGCAGTTAACCACATTGGCTGTGACTTACTTCTTTTGCACTTGTTCCCCATTGGTATATACAGTTGGGTACATTTCTGCAACCTAAATTTGAATTCTGACCATTTTTCCTCAGTATTTTTGCCTTTAAATAACATATCCCAGTCTATGTGTTGCATTGAGGCCCTTAACAATTTGAAGTTTGCTTTTTTAAAATTAAGAGTTTTGGTTGAACCTATACATTTTTGCTTTGCCAGACAGATCTCAAATGTAACCATGTTGTGATCACTGTTTCCCAAATGTTCTCTTACCTTAATATTGGATACCATTTCTGTGTTATTAGTGATCACTAGGTCCAATACATTGTTATTTCTTGTCGGCGCTCCCACCATTTGTGACATGTAGCTTTCATGAAGCGTGTTCAAAAACCTGCTACCCTTAGCACTCTGACAGGTCTCATTTTTCCAGTTGATATCTGGATAATTAAAATCTCCCATAATTATAGTATGCCCAAACTGGGCAGCTTTCCTCATTTGCAATAGCAGTTGGGCCTCATCATTGTCATCGATATTTGGTGGTTTGTAGCATATGCCCACCAACAACTTTTTTTTACCATTCACACCACATTTAGTCTCGATTTCTACCCACATGGACTCCACAGTTTGGCCAGTTTCCTCACTAATATCACCTCGCAAAACTGGATTTAGCTCTGTTTTCAAATATAAACACACACCTCCACCTTTTCTATTAATTCTGTCTCTTCTAAACAGGGAATAGCCCTCTATATTTACAGTCCAGTCATGTGCATCGTTCCACCATGTTTCTGTTATTCCAATTATGTCCAATTGCTTTTTAACCGCCAGCAATTCTAGTTCTCCTATTTTATCTACCATACTTCTTGCATTTGCTAGCATACAATTGATTTTGAAGTCTTTACATATATTAATCCCTACATGCCTTTTTTCTTCACCTTCATTTACTAGGAGTTCCTCCCTACTGACTAAATTTCTCCCCACCCTTTCTCCACCCCCCTGGTCAGTTACTTGGACCCAGTTCCTATCTGCTCTATCTACCCCATTTTTGCTATCTATACCCACCCCCCCCTTTCCTAGTTTAAAAGCTCCTCCAAGCTTCCTAGCATTCTCTCCCCTAACACAGAGGCTCCTCTACCATTTAGGTGCAATCCATCTCTTCCATATAGATTGTACCCAAGAGCAAAGTCTGCCCAGTGTTCTAAAAACCCAAAACCCAAAACCTGTATCTGCGGTTAGACACAGTGAATGGAATATGTGACTTTGATATTTTACACTTTGCACACTAAACAGAATGTTCTGCTAATCTGAAACTTTGCACACTAAACAGAATGTGCTTCTTATCTGCGGTTAGACACAGTGAATGGAATATGTGACTTTGATATTTTACACTTTGCACACTAAACAGAATGTTCTGCTAATCTGAAACTTTGCACACTAAACAGAATGTGCTTCTTATCTGCGGTTAGACACAGTGAATGGAATATGTGACTTTGATATTTTACACTTTGCACACTAAACAGAATGTTCTGCTTATCTGCGGCTCGGCACAGTGAATGGAATATGTGACTTTGATATTTTACACTTTGCACACTAAACAGAATGTTCTGCTAATCTGAAACTTTGCACACTAAACAGAATGTGCTTCTTATCTGCGGTTAGACACAGTGAATGGAATATGTGACTTTGATATTTTACACTTTGCACACTAAACAGAATGTGCTGCTTATCTGCGGCTCGGCACAGTGAATGGAATATGTGACTTTGATATTTTACACTTTGCACAGTAAACAGAATGTTCTGCTAATCTGAAACTTTGCACACTAAACAGAATGTGCTTCTTATCTGCGGTTAGACACAGTGAATGGAATATGTGACTTTGATATTTTACACTTTGCACACTAAACAGAATGTTCTGCTAATCTGAAACTTTGCACACTAAACAGAATGTGCTGCTTATCTGCGGCTCGGCACAGTGAATGGAATATGTGACTTTGATATTTTACACTTTGCACACTAAACAGAATGTTCTGCTTATCTGAAACTTTGCACACTAAACAGAATGTGCTGCTAATCTGAAACTTTGCACTCTAAAAAGAATGTGCTGCTAATCTGCAACTTTGCACACTGAACAGAATGTGCTGCTAATCTGCAACTTTGCACACTAAACAGAATGTGCTGCTAATCTGCAACTTTGCACACTAAAAAGAATTTGCTGCTAATCTGCAACTTTGCACACTAAACAGAATGTGCTGCTAATCTGCAACTTTGCACACTAAACAGAATGTGCTGCTAATCTGCGGCTAGGCACAGTGAACGGAATATGTGACGTTTTTTTTTTTAAATCTCTGCCCCCCCAAACAAAATAAACTGCTGCCCCCACACACAGTAGTCCTAAAAAGGACTTTTGGGTCTTTTTTTTTTTTCAAAATCGCTTTTCTTCTCCCTACACTGACTTTCCCTTCCTATCCTCATCTCTCCCTGGCTAAGACTGAGCCGAACTCGGTGGTCAGGTGCTATACAGCACCCGATCACGGGTTCTGGCCAGCCAATCAGTGTAATGCCAGCAGCCAACATGGCTGCTGGTATTACACTGATGTCAGAGCCTCCCTGCACGTTTATTGGCTGCGCAGCAGCCGCGAAACGTGCGGGGAGGAGACCCGAACATGGCGGGCGAGCACATGTGGTACTGATGTGCCGAGCAGAGTGATGCTCGAGCCGAACCGAGCTTCGGCCGAGCATGCTCGCTCATCACTAGTGTTAAACATTCAGGGCATGAAGCAGAGATTGTAATTCCGATCTTATGTGCAAGTACACGACTGATGTTGGTTCTGTGAAGGAGTCTGTACTGCTCCTGAAAATAAGTTGAAGGTGAGCTGTGTACATGTCTAGTGAAATTAGGAAGTATGGTGTCCATAGTAGGGTTTGGGAGATCCATCAAGTAGCTCACTAGCAATCCCTTCTGTCAGTAAATTCACAGCTTGGAATCAATATTCTATAGATCAATGAAGTACTAAAGTGGATGTCAGACTCAGCTTTTAAATAACCATCGAGGGGTTTGTTTTGAAACTGAGGCAGAAGGGTTGGCAGTATGCATTGGGTGTAATGTTTGACTTGAAGGTAGGTGAACACCTGGCTCCCAGACAGCCCTTATTTTTGTTGTAGTTACAAGAATTTGTAGACTGCATTTGTCTAAGGGTGTATCAAGCTACCAATTGTTTGTACACCTTTTTCATCGCAGACTGTCCATGCTGGAAGTTAGGATTGTTAAGTTATGGAACTAGAAAGAGTGCAGAGGAGGGCTACAAAACTAGTAAGGGGAATGGAAAGTTTTAGTTATGAAGAAAGGCTAGAAAAGTTAAACTTGTACACACTAGAGAAACGGTGTCTTAGAGGGGATATGATAACACTATATAAATATGTTCAGGGCCCATACAAAGGGCTCTCCAAAGACCTGTTCATTAACAGAACAGTACACAGGACAAGGGGCCACCCGCTTAGACTTGAGGAAAGGAGATTTAATCTATAACAGCGGAAGGGTTTCTTTACAGTAAGGACAATAAAGGTATGGAATTCACTGCCTGAGGAGGTGGTGCTATTGAATACATTAGATGCCTTTAAAAGAGCATAACATAGAGGGCTATGTACGTTAGTATTGGGATCAATATTTAGTTAGGGCTTGTTGATCCAGGGAGAAATCTGATTGCCATTTGGAATCAAGAAGGAATTTTTTTCCCCCCATTCAAGGCAGAATTTTAAATTGTTATATTGAGGTTTTTTTTTGCCTTCTTTTGGATCAACGATGGTAAACAGGAATTGGAAAAGGGTTGAACTAGATGGACGCAAGTCTTTTTTCAACCTAAATTACTATGTTACTATGTTACTATGAAAGGAAGAAAGATGGACTCCCCTCTGTTTTTGTATAGGGAATGCCAGGCATACTGAGAAGCCTTCACTGTGCTTATTATTAGTGGTGCAGTTAGGGCAAATTGTCAAAGTAGGTGAGTGTAAAATATAACATAGGTGAAAGGGGTAAGCAAAGTGCAATCTTACTATTAAGTAAAAGATTTGTAACACTCTTCTGTTTTAGGAGCTATGATTTGATTTAACATTTCAGAAAATCCAATGATATGCTCCTACCTACTTACCTGTGAAAGAAAGTGCATTGACCCGACATGTTGAGTTTGAGACTCATTAACTTACGACATTGTGAATGCGCCATTCGCATTGATGCGACCAAATAAATTAGACATTTTAAGACGTGTGTTTCACAGTGTGACATTTTAAAAGGATACCAGCGGCATGCAGCCGAGCAGGGACTCCAGAATTCTATGACATGCTGGGACGGTCCTGGCATGTCAAGGGTTATTAAGGGAATAAAATAAATATTTATTTATAACAGTTTAAAATTTCATATAAAATATATTCTAAAAACTATATAAAATCTATTGAAATTGTACTAATATATAAAGCCATATGTATGCTGACTCTTCACTATAATCAATGAGTAATAGATTGATGGCCCATACACAAAGATTTAATGGTCCCTGCTATTGGGCTGTGAACACTCTTGACAGTCCAATGTAAGCAGTGAGTATGTTAGTGATAACAAACAGGTAGTGAATATAATGGGTATCCAATCAATGGATGGCCTATTACTTGAAAGGATAATGAAACACACTTTTAGAGATCACGTGGATGCAATCCCACCAAGGTATCATTGACCTAGTATATCCACTGATCCACATCTCCCCTTGGTTCTTGCTGAATCGGTAAAACTGATGGCATTGTCTGATGCTGCCTGCAGTGGAACATGAGACTTTAGCAGGTGATGGCGGTAACTGGATGACAGAAATTCCTTTGTGTTATTCAGCCCTCCCCAATCAGGACAGGAAGAAAACCCCTTTTCTGTGATCCTCTCTCTGCCAAGCTCCTCTCTCTGCCAGACTACCATTGAAAATCTGAGGTTGACTTTCAGTGGCAGTGAGATCACAGAGACTGAAAATGATATAAGACTGTGAGAGCACTCAGCTGCACATGGGCTTGTCAGAATGGACCAGACCAGCCCGCACTTTCCTGTCTGCTCTGTCCCCCAGTTAGTAATGGTGCCTCTCTTGGTGGGCCCTGGGCAAATGTCTATGTTGCCATTGGTTAAAGCGGCCCTGCAGTGAAGCAAGACACTAAGATACCTCTCAGTAAGTGAATCTGAGTTGGTGGATTTGTAGATTCACCCCACTTAGGCCACCATAAACTACAACATGAACAACATGAGAAGACAGAAATATGGCACCTTTTTCCTATTAAAATGTAGCTTTGCATAGCAATAATTCTTTAATGGGCAGCTGGAAAATATTGTTTAGCTCAGCATTTTAGGCAAAATATTTATTTCAAATTATGCCTCTCCTTTAACAAAAATCAGTAAATAATTCACTGCCACATATGTGGTCTTAAATGATCTGCAGCACTCATAATAAGCAAGTCATCTCCATTCTTTTTTCATTATCGTTAAGAACAACAAATGTTCTCCAAAACTCCATTATGAATCTAAGACAGGCCTGACTGGCTTGCGTTATGCAGAGCCACCTTGACACAAGCAACTGCTATTACTGGTTTCTCCCAACCAATGCTTCATTGAAGAATGTTGGTGGCCCCAGCACATCCATGGCCATCAACAGGTATTCCAAATAGAGAGTAGGGCATGCCTGCACATGTTCTGAATTTGTCACATGGTATATGCTCTCCTTAAACTTATGCTAAGCTCCAAATGAACTGTGTACTTTGTTCAGAAGAAGATATTTACTGATCAGTGTTATTCAAACACAAATTTTGACAATGGAAGATACTTTACAATGTTGATAGAAAGTTACATCTAATTTTTCCTGTTTTTTTTTTTTGTCGCATTTATACATTTTTAATGCAGACACCGAAGTACAAGGGAACATTCATTTTAGTCCAGTGGATGCTATAAATCTCTGCAGTTCATTTCTTCTCAATTAATAGAAGATACATACAAGGGGTTAAAAGTCAAGAGAAACTGGCAAATATAAAGGTTTTTATCTTGCATAACTGCAGTATTTAAAAAAAGAAAAAAACCTCAGACATTTTTTCCACTGTATAGTCAGTGTTTGATCAGACAGAGCTCAGAAACACAGGAAAGGAGATAATCAGATAACTGACCAAGGCTTCTGAGATCAATTTCCTGGACCAGCAGGCAGTATAAGCAGGATGCATTTTCGATAGCAGAGCAGGACCTGAGTTTAATACACAAGGGGCTCGATTTAAAGGCAGCCGTTAGCCAAAAAACTCACAAACAGGTGCGTTAAGTGTCATGTTGCAATTCAAAGATCCGTCTAAACAACAGCTAACGGCAGTTGTAGAATCCTTACGGCCGATACACTTACGTGCATTCAGACGCATGGAAAAACATACCCCAGAGCTATTCAAAGGCTTGCGGTACTGATAACGGCTGAAAAAAAGACACACCTAACGGCTAAAAGTTAAGACCCACTTCTCACACACGTTAGACACTTAACGGCCAAAACAAAACACCCGTTACAGAGGAAAACACACCAAATGCTTACCGCACAACCATGTAAATGGGAAAATTAACCCGTGCAATGCCAAAACAACACAAAAACATGCACACACAACACAAATCACTACACAAACAACAACAACCAACACCACAGGGACAACAACACACAAAAACAACAACACAACATGGCACGGAACAATGGGGGTCATCACACAAAGCGGACACCTGCAAATACAAGCTCACCTGGGCAACATCAACACGCCACCTGCACCCCACAACTGCACGTCCGCAAATGGCACACACAGAACAAGCACAACACACCACATCTTATAACACACACACACCTGCTAACACTTACCTTGACAAAAACAACTCACCATTGGTCAGCACTCACCTCATCAACACACCTACACAACGCCCTAGCAAGTACTTAAAGGGACAACTCAACACACTCACTTGTGGCTTGTTTTCCACTCAGGGAGGGAGAGAGAGAGAGAGAGATAGATAGAGATAGAGAGAGACAGATAGAGACAGATAGAGACAGATAGAGAGAGCAAACAGTATGTTGGGTTACATATTGTTGCGAAGGCTGCGGAGAAGGCGTGCAAGGGAGAGAGCTGGGGAACATCAGCAACCTCCAAGCACGCCTCATCAACAGCCTCCACCTGTTGCAAGTGAGGAGGCTCTGGCTCAGCAGCCACACAGGAGCCCATCCCCACCCGGAGGACACCTGCCTGCAGATGCACAGCTGCAGCAACAGGATGCTCACCATCAACAGGATGCTCCCCAGCTGCCACAGGGACCCCTGCAGCAGCCCAGGATGCATAGACGACCACCAAGGCCCAGGGTATACCGTCCAAGGGTCACTCTCTTTGGAATGACCGATGACGAGGTTATTGATCGCTACAGGTTGAGGCCACACAGCATCATAGCCCTGTATGAGGTCATCAAGGAGCAGGTGGATCCCATATGCACCCATAACCATGCTCTAACTGGCCTTCAAAAACTCCTGTGTGCCATACACTTCATGGCAAGTGGCGCCTTTCAGTCGACAGAGGGTTACGCATCTGGCATGTCCCAGGCCACATTCTCCAGGGTGCTGGCCCAGGTCTTGCCAGCCCTCAAAGCCAAGGCCAGTACCTACATACGTTTCCCCATCACCGATATGGAGTGGACACATCTGAAGCAGGGCTTCTATGCAAGGGGAGGCATGCCCAGGGTCATGGGTGCAATAGATTGTCCGTATCAAAGCACCAGCACGTCAGGGACATATGCTCCTGAACCGCAAAAACTTCCACTCCATGAATGTGCAGATGGTGTGTGACAGCAACCTGGCCATAATGAATGTCTGTGCGAAATTTCCCGGGAGCTGTCACGATTCACATATACTCAGAAATTCATCTGTGCAGAGGGATTTCGAAAATGGGACCTATACAGGCGGATGGCTACTGGGTGAGTTAACAGCACCAAATGACACCACATACACATGTGCTAGTATGTTCACCACAATATGTGCTCCTTGTCACACCATGTCACTCACTTTCCACAGGTGATGCTGGCTATGGATGCAAGCCATGGCTCCTCACCCCGGTCGCCAATCCCCAAAACGATGCTCAGGAACGATATAACCAGGCTCATGCCAGAACACGGAATGCCATTGAGCGGACCTTCGGCCTCCTCAAGTCCCGATTCCGATGTCTGGACCACTCGGGGGGAGCATTGCAGTATGCACCAGGCAAGGTCTGCGACATCATCGTGGCATGTGCCATCCTACATAATATCGCGGTGGACACCAGACTCATCGACGATGTCCATCCCCCACCCAGACCTGAAGACCCTGTGGATATCGTTGAGTGTGAGGAAACCCCAACAGGGATGCAGACAAGGGACAGATTGATCAGGGATCACTTCTGCTGTGAGTATAATACATGTATGCACACAATCCATGCATACACACCCACCACAACACACATGTTCTGTTTCACCCCACAGGATCAGTGACACAGCCCTGTCACTGGCTGCAGTATGGACCACCAGCATCAACTATTCCGTGGACCAGTCAGATTGGGCCTAGAGATTCCGAATACACCTGACAACCTGTCGTCCATGTTGATACTGCTACCTCAAGGATATCATGCATGCCCCCCCTGGAAACCAAGGTACAACACTTTAACCTTGTTCAGCATATCCCACAGCTCCCTAGGCACCAACTAAAGTGTTCTGCTAGGATCAGACCCATAGCAACAATGGTACCCCTGTAGCAAGGGAGTCTCATCCAAGCCAATGCATCGGATAGAACTCTGTCATATAAGGGGTTCAGGGGGCATTCGTGGGGACATGGGACCAGTAGCTTGCTACAGTTGAATAAAGCAGCAGAGGGGTGGATCGACAGTAATAGTGTGTTACACAACATGGAGCTCATGAAATGTGGATCACATCTCCATGGACACCATGCTGCCCTGTGTGTGTGTGTGTGTGCAGTGATATGTGCCCCAGAAAGAAATACACACATTAACAAATATGTCCTACTAGCTCCATGAACCAAACATATTTGGCCTGTCTCTGACAGTGGCAGCCCAAATATATTGTTGTCAGGAAGCTATTAGGACATATTTGTTGATGTGTGTAACCATGTCAGGGGCAAATATCCCTAAGGATGGTTAACATCCCCTTAGTTCCCCCCATGATGGTTCATAGACCAGTACACAACACATTACAAAGCAGTGGTTTGTGTAGACTTATGTAACGGGAAAGATTAAGAGGATCATGATGTTGTAGCTGTTGCATGACGATCACTTCGAGGGTGATGTTCCAAATCCTGTCCTCTTGTCCCACAGGCATCCATAGCACGATCCATCCTTGAACAGAGGAGTTTCCATATGACTGGACTGAAGTCTGGACAACACTTCCATGAAGCTCACCCCTTGGCGTTCCAAGTGATTGTGTTGGTGATGCAATGTTTGACCTGATGTTCACAGCAACCTCTACTGGAACATTCACATATGGACACAAATTTATGTGTGTACTAACATCCAGGTATCAGACCTGTACAGTAAGACTGCTCATACACAGATGCCAAACGATGTAGACAACACATGAGCAGTTCACTAGCATTTCTAATGTATTCCTATTTAGTTCAGATGTACCTTTTTGTGCTCATACAAGTGTTTAATGCATATTGGCTACATACACAAGAAACATCACTACTCAATCCGTGTCTGTATGAATGAATGTTGGATCAAACACCTGTCAATGTGGAACCGTACCCAAGGCTAGAGTATCCTTCATACAAAGGAAGGCATGATTTACATCACAGGAGTCCACTAGTTGCCTGACCATGAGTGGACTTTGTGATGTATACATGCAATGACATGATGGCAGTGATACACTGATGTGTGTTGTGAGTGATTAGCTGGTGATACAGGGCACACACTTCCACTGTGATGTGATGTCCATGGTTTGTGTGTTGCTCAATATAATCAATGTCCTGAGATTGCTGTAGGTTGTCATATCTCAGTACATGGGCTACATCAACAAAAACAACCATGTGGACAAGTGTTATTACTGGTGAAGTGTGTTATAACCTTAGTTAAACAACAACACAACTTAAAGGGATAGTAAACCCTGAAAATAAGTTTATTTCACATTGTAGCCCTTTAAAAACCATGAAAAATGATATCAGTCTTATCTACCAAACATATATGATTTGGGATATAAGACTTATATCATTTTACATGTTTTTTTAAGGGCTACAATATAGAATGAACTTATTTTCAAGGTTTACTATCCCTTTAATACATAAGCCAATGCTCAGCCTAAGGTTCCAATGTGCGTGCTACACAATGAAATCTTAGGAAGATTTTTGGGTTATGCAGTAAGTTAGGCTGTGATTCAAACTCCTGTTGTGCAACTGACTTGCTGGAGAACACAATGCTCACCCTAGGATCACAATGTGTAACACACACATTGAGATCCTAGGGTGTACATTGTGTTCCCCAGTATGTCAGCTGCACAATAGAATTTTGATTTAAAGACCATATTGATGCATGTTCAATCTGTCCTGCTTGTTATTTCCCTGCTAAGTCGCATAGCTGTTAGTTTGGTTTTCCCCTCAAACACAACAATTGATGCAGACGAATGTTCAGTGTTGCACCAGTTGTTGTGCTAAGGGGTATGTTCTGATCAAATCTGACACACATCATGGCCATGTAACAACCTGTCGTCCATGTTGATACTGCTACCTCAAGGATATCATGCATGCCCCCCCTGGAAACCAAGGTACAACACTTTAACCTTGTTCAGCATATCCCACAGCTCCCTAGGCACCAACTAAAGTGTTCTGCTAGGATCAGACCCATAGCAACAATGGTACCCCTGTAGCAAGGGAGTCTCATCCAAGCCAATGCATCGGATAGAACTCTGTCATATAAGGGGTTCAGGGGGCATTCGTGGGGACATGGGACCAGTAGCTTGCTACAGTTGAATAAAGCAGCAGAGGGGTGGATCGACAGTAATAGTGTGTTACACAACATGGAGCTCATGAAATGTGGATCACATCTCCATGGACACCATGCTGCCCTGTGTGTGTGTGTGTGTGCAGTGATATGTGCCCCAGAAAGAAATACACACATTAACAAATATGTCCTACTAGCTCCATGAACCAAACATATTTGGCCTGTCTCTGACAGTGGCAGCCCAAATATATTGTTGTCAGGAAGCTATTAGGACATATTTGTTGATGTGTGTAACCATGTCAGGGGCAAATATCCCTAAGGATGGTTAACATCCCCTTAGTTCCCCCCATGATGGTTCATAGACCAGTACACAACACATTACAAAGCAGTGGTTTGTGTAGACTTATGTAACGGGAAAGATTAAGAGGATCATGATGTTGTAGCTGTTGCATGACGATCACTTCGAGGGTGATGTTCCAAATCCTGTCCTCTTGTCCCACAGGCATCCATAGCACGATCCATCCTTGAACAGAGGAGTTTCCATATGACTGGACTGAAGTCTGGACAACACTTCCATGAAGCTCACCCCTTGGCGTTCCAAGTGATTGTGTTGGTGATGCAATGTTTGACCTGATGTTCACAGCAACCTCTACTGGAACATTCACATATGGACACAAATTTATGTGTGTACTAACATCCAGGTATCAGACCTGTACAGTAAGACTGCTCATACACAGATGCCAAACGATGTAGACAACACATGAGCAGTTCACTAGCATTTCTAATGTATTCCTATTTAGTTCAGATGTACCTTTTTGTGCTCATACAAGTGTTTAATGCATATTGGCTACATACACAAGAAACATCACTACTCAATCCGTGTCTGTATGAATGAATGTTGGATCAAACACCTGTCAATGTGGAACCGTACCCAAGGCTAGAGTATCCTTCATACAAAGGAAGGCATGATTTACATCACAGGAGTCCACTAGTTGCCTGACCATGAGTGGACTTTGTGATGTATACATGCAATGACATGATGGCAGTGATACACTGATGTGTGTTGTGAGTGATTAGCTGGTGATACAGGGCACACACTTCCACTGTGATGTGATGTCCATGGTTTGTGTGTTGCTCAATATAATCAATGTCCTGAGATTGCTGTAGGTTGTCATATCTCAGTACATGGGCTACATCAACAAAAACAACCATGTGGACAAGTGTTATTACTGGTGAAGTGTGTTATAACCTTAGTTAAACAACAACACAACTTAAAGGGATAGTAAACCCTGAAAATAAGTTTATTTCACATTGTAGCCCTTTAAAAACCATGAAAAATGATATCAGTCTTATCTACCAAACATATATGATTTGGGATATAAGACTTATATCATTTTACATGTTTTTTTAAGGGCTACAATATAGAATGAACTTATTTTCAAGGTTTACTATCCCTTTAATACATAAGCCAATGCTCAGCCTAAGGTTCCAATGTGCGTGCTACACAATGAAATCTTAGGAAGATTTTTGGGTTATGCAGTAAGTTAGGCTGTGATTCAAACTCCTGTTGTGCAACTGACTTGCTGGAGAACACAATGCTCACCCTAGGATCACAATGTGTAACACACACATTGAGATCCTAGGGTGTACATTGTGTTCCCCAGTATGTCAGCTGCACAATAGAATTTTGATTTAAAGACCATATTGATGCATGTTCAATCTGTCCTGCTTGTTATTTCCCTGCTAAGTCGCATAGCTGTTAGTTTGGTTTTCCCCTCAAACACAACAATTGATGCAGACGAATGTTCAGTGTTGCACCAGTTGTTGTTCTAAGGGGTATGTTCTGATCAAATCTGACACACATCATGGCCATGTAACACTGTTGTGTTATATGGCTACAGGGATGGGTTGCCAGGTGAATTTGGACAACGGTGTGGGTGTGTGTGAACCCATGTTGTAACATCACACAAACATTTCCCCCAGGCAGGAGTTGAGTTCACTGCATTGTTTGGCAATGCATTGGAGACAACCCTGCCACCCAATCTATAAGTGATTACACAGCAGATCAGACAGGATTCAAAAGCACAATTTTCATTTATTGAGGGGGCAGATGACAGGTTGGGCCTTTCATTTCTTTTTTTTTTGGGGGGGGGCCTTAGACTTGGTGCCAGAGGTGGATGCCCTGGCTGATTGCCTTGTCACCCTCTGTCCCCTAGGTGTGGCTTCTGGGGTAACACTGGAAGGGGTGGTGGGTGCAGTGGACCCCTCTGTGGAACGCAGGTTCTCCCTCTCCATCCTCAGGTTCTCCCTGCGGTTAATCTCTCGCAACTCCACGAGCACCTGTGCAAACATGTCCATCATCCCCGTATGTATCTGGTGGAGTTGTGTGTTCCCCCTGGCAACCTCTGACTCCAGAGCTTGGATTCTGGTCTCCAACCTGTTCGTGTTCCTCCGGGATTCCCTCCGGTTCCTCGTGAGGTTGTCGTTGGTGGCGTGGGTTGCCCGGAGCTGTCCTCTTTGAAGGGCCATGCACTCAGCCTCCAGATCTGGGGTGCGTTGACTGCTGGAGATGGGAGTGGCCGGTGACACATGTGCTGTTTCCCCAGCTTCAGCTGTCTCCTCAGCCTCTGTTTCCCCAGCTTCAGCTGTCTCCTCAGCCTCTGTTTCCCCAGCTTCAGCTGTCTCCTCAGCCTCTGCTTCAACAGGTTCAGCTGTCTCCTCAGCCTCTATCTCCCCAGCCTCTGCTGTCTCCTCTGCTGGTACTGGGTGTGCTGTGGCTGCTACTGCTGTTTGTGTTGGTGGAGTGGCTTGCACAGACGGTGTGTGGGTGCCCACCACATCAAGGGACCCACTGCTGCCCACTGATGTCTGTGCTGGTTGAGGTGGTGGGGTGAACAAGTCCCTTGGCTGAGGGCGCTGGGGCTCCCCAATCAGGCCCAGGTGTTGGTAGTCAAGTGGCCAAGGGTCATACCTTGGCCAGTGGTAGGTGCTTGGCCCCCACCTGGGATCATACCTGGGGCCATGCTGGGGAGCCATCCAGGAGGGTAGATCCATCTCGGTGGAATATGGCCCATATTGGCTGGTGGCCACATTCCCGGGCAGCCATTGCCTCCCTGGTGGTGGTGGTGCTGCTGCTGGAGGGTAATAGCTCCCGGTGCTAGTGGGATGCATCCATCTCTCCCCCTGAATCCAGCCGCTGTACATTTGTCGAGCATCCTGTGGTGGGGCAGGCAGTTGAGAGGCAGGCAGTTGAGAGGCAGCCAGTTGAGAGGCAGGCAGTTGAGAGGCAGCCAGTTGAGAGGCAGCCAGTTGAGAGGCAGGCAGTTGAGAGGCAGGCAGTTGAGAGGCAGCCAGTTGAGAGGCAGGCAGTTGAGAGGCAGCCAGTTGAGAGGCAGGCAGTTGAGAGGCAGGCAGTGGTGATGCAGCCAGTTGGGGAGGAGGTGTGGTGGTTGTAGACGCTTCCCAGTGGCTAGTCCCCTCCTCTGTATCCTCCTCACTGGGTGGTGTGGTCGGCTCCTCCACGGGCTCCTGCTGCGATGGAGGCCCATAAGCTGTGTGGAGAATTGAGATTGTGTGATTAGTAAACGTAGCCATGATGGGATTAATGGGATACTAATACATGAAATGCAGAAAGGGAAATATATGTTTTGTGGTTTATCACCCTGAGTGAAACAAGGGTACTCCCACTGCTGGAGGAGGTTTTTGTTCAAAAAGTCTCCCAGCTCAGAGTAGAATTGCTTTGGTGCTATATCCCAGTGGCCTGAAGTTGTACATTGGCACTGTTGCTACATTATCCTATGAGAATTTATTGCGTCTGGACGTAAGCTGTCCATAGGATGGTCTAGCAACATCGCCATTTTAGAGTTCCAGGCCACTGTGATATTGCCGCTGGAGTAGTCAACTATGAGCTGTGCTACATTTTGAATGAAACACCTTTGAGCAGTGGGAATACCCTTGTTTTGCTCGGGGGATGAACCCTGCAATATATTTTTCTTTTCACATGTTAGGTATTACTATCCCTTTAACGGAATAGCAATGGTTAATTTCACCATGATGTAATATTGTAGGCATTGTAAGAGATAGATGTGGATCGATGTTAGTCCTATCCCTCCAACCCACATGGTTAGACAGATATTGCTCTATTTGACAGTCATTTTGACATGTTTGACAGTCATTTCACCACACGGAGGCTCTTCAGCAGAGCGTAAATTGCCCCATTCAGAGATGTAAACCTCATTGGAATGGTGAACAGAGTGTGCTTGCAAACCTGGCACACTTTGTTGACCATCTCAAAGATGTCTCCATCTCTGAATGGGGCAATTTAGGCTCTGCTGAAGAGCCTCCATGTGGTCTAATGACTGAAATCTCCAGCTGTCAAATAGAGCGATATCTGTCTAACCATGAGGGTTGGCGGGATAGGACTAACATGGATCCACATGTTGGTGAAATTAACAATTGCTATGCCATTACAGTTACATACAAGGAGAAATGGTCATATATGCATGTGGATGTGTACCTTTCATATGGATATGAATATATCCTTTCCAGATATGAAGCCAGAGATCATTTCAGTAGGTGTGATTGCCTTACTGGCTATATATGTGCACCCATCAAAATATACATTGGATTGATATGATGGATATGAGCATACCTCGTATATCCCATCTACGTAGAGTGGGATATACTAGGTATGTGTATTTGGATGGTATCAATGTAAGTTAGTTTCTGATGGATGCACATATCTGGCCAGTAGGGTAATCACAGGCAGTGAGATGATCTCTGGGTTCACATCGTGTTGGGACATATTTTGAGCCATTTGAAAGGTACATATCTGACCATTTTCCTTTGTGTGCATATCTTTGTTTGAACAGATGTGCAGTGGGAATCAAGTGTTATTCAACCCTATCTTCTTAGCTGATCCCGTCCAATTCACAATTTTTCATTACTTGACAGGTGACTCTCTGGTTGTCAGGATCATATCCTATGCATTTCATTGTAGGGCATGGGATACCACCCTGGCAATCAGAGATTGATGAACTGGACAGGATCCTGTCCATGTCGTGTGTTCCAGTTGAATCCTGAACGGCAACAATCACGCCAGTAGTGAGGGATATCTCTGATTGAGGCCTGTTTTCTTTGAGTATGAGCCCATCCATCCTTCTGAGTGAGGCAACCGTACTCAATCCAAGATATCTATCATTCATGGCCTGTTGGTGACCAAGGTACAATGGATTATATTTGGTTCCCATGTGTATCCTGCAAACAGTGTCTGGTGTACCATCCATCCATGGCATCAGCACCCCTGAGGATCCATGTGGGAATCAGATGTGAGATATGTCATTTGAAGTTAGGGTAAATGATTGCAGACACAACACCAAGGCCTACTTTTTCCCCCTTTAATTCTGGGGTATTGTTTGAGGCCTGTGTGTTGCACATACAAGCAGTTATTCTCAGTGCCACTGTGATGTGTGACCTGCTCCATCCTTTTTGTGATTCAGTAAGCGGTGTTGTTGACATGATGGAGTGTACATAATGCTGACTTCTCCAGTGATCTCATTTCCCCATTTCCAGTGTTTTCTATGGAGTGTATACGATGGGACCTTAGCAACTTGATTCATGTTATTGCATATTCTCCATAGGCTAACACTGGTATTGGTGAAATGAGGATGTGTGAGGGTGAATTTCTCTCCACCATGTGTTTGTCACCGCTTAGTGAATGTCCCCTGTGTAGCATGTGATTGTTGGCCTATTGACTTGATTGTTGTCTGGTTAACCCTTTGAGTCCCAGAGGGGTTGCCAAAGCATTGTTGATCGATGCATTGATGATCCCTCTAGCACTCGAGGGGTTAAGTGCTGACATCCCAGCGGGGACATGGGTGACATTGTGTGTGAACAGTGATGACAGTCGACATTTGGAACTGCATGGTTTGTGTATTGTGTGTGATGAGCACAGCGACAGGAGGGTTGAAGTAGGACTTGGACAGGTTTGTTTCAAGTTGGACCTTGATATTTGTCCTTGTGTTGTGTCCTGTTTTTAACCCTCAGGGTGCTGTGTTGGTGCAGTTGTGTGCATGAATGATGGACATGTGTTGAGGTGTGAGTGTGTGTGCAGCTGGTGTTGGTTGCTGTAGTGTGTTGTTCTGTAGTGTTGCACTTACCGGTAGTGTGGAGGGTCCTCTCATCCCCAGTGTCAGCTCCTCCAACAACCCCCTCGATCAGGGTTGGGGACATATTCTGCCGCACCATCTCCTCCCAGCCGCAGAAGGTGATAGGGACAGGTGGGCCACCTCCAGTGCCTCGGGCGTGCTTGGCGAGTTCTGAGAGCTTGTTCTTGACCACCCTCCGGCAGTTGCCCCATCGCTTTTTGATGGACTCCACGTCCCGTCTGCATGGAGCCACCGCGTTGACCCGGCTGCAGATCTGGTTCCAGGCTGCTTTCCTCCTCGCTGACAGGCCAGGGACCTTCGCTGTCGGGTGGAGAACACTCTGCCTCTCCAGGACAGCTTCCACAAGAGCCGTGTTCTCCTCCTCTGTATACTTTGGGTCTCTGATCCTGGCCTCATCAGCTCTGGCATGGGATGACTCAGAGCCGGAGTGCCCTGCCTGGTCTGACCCTGACTGTGTGGGGTGCTCCCCAGCAACTACCCCTCGTCCCACTGCAGGTTCTGTCCCTGTCCTGCGTGTTCCTGCTCTTGTGGGCCGGGTCCCCCTCCGCCCTGCGGATCTCCCTCTCCCACCCCTGCTCTGCTGAGGGATCCCCTCCTGATCTTCCTCCTCCTCCACTACTCTCCCCATCCCTCTCTCCTGTCCTCCTCTCCTCGCCATCATTCACCCAGTCACACCCAGGCACTCCCACAGGCCCTCACAGACACACTCGATCCAGTCACTCTCTGTCACACTTTCACTCCCAGATTCACACTGTCAAAAATAAAAGTAAAATGTGTGAGGTGTTATAAAATAAAAGGACTATGTGTATGTATGTGTATGTGTTTGTGTTTGTATGTGTGTATGTAATATGTGCAAAGGTGTGCTATGTGTCGTATTCTGTGCAATGCTCTCCTCTCTACAAACTCCAAAACTCCTCTACCTCCAATGAACGCTCCTGTCTCCCTCTCTCTGATCACTATCCTCCGCTCCTGGGTCCTGATATCTGGCTCTGAAGAACTCGATAACAGACAGTGTGTGACGGTTATTTTTGGGTATATATAGGTGTATTTGAAGTTATTTGATACATTGGGGCTTTGGGATTGGATGTGTGTTTGAATTTGTTTTGGCATCAATCATGGTTGCTTGACAACGGCAGCCGTTATGTTAGATGTTGTTTGGAGCTCAGTTATCGTGTGATTTGTCCGCCCGTTGTGCATTAACATGAGCGACAACGGGTTTTGTGTTACGTGTTTTTTGTGTGCCTACGCTCGATAGCTATTCTCGTAGAGTAGCTATTGAATCTGCCGTAACTCCTGTATTATTTGCGAGCGATGTGCCTTTTTCACTTAGCGGCTGGTTTAACGGTTGCCTTTAAATCTAGGCCAAGGAAACAAGTTACTGCCACTTGATGGAAGTGTGGCCTCAGGTCTGGAGAGCCATCTCTTAATTTGTCCACATGGTGAGATTCCAGCTATAATTGCTAGATGGTGCACTGGTAAGCAAGTCTGCAGAAGCAGTGTTGGGAGAATACCAGACACCAGTTGAGCTGGGACAGGAAACATGATGTACAGCTAGGTCATAGGGGGTGGCAGATAAGATTTAAGCCTTCTGAGTGCCAGTATGTTATCCAAGGCATTATTTCGCAAATGACTGGATACCCCTTTGGTTTGGTTAGGGCCAGCAACAGACAGAAAAATGGACATTTAACAGGCTTTGGTCAAGGCAGGAGGCAGACAGAAGTATGGTCGTTTTAACAGGTGTGCTAACAATGAGGCATCAAACTCATGCACTGGATCTCCACTGCTGCTGTTTCAAATAGGTCATGCAGGTCAACCACAATATTTCTCAATACAGACTACTCTAAGCTCACATGGGGTCCCCCCAGATGTTTCATAAAATGTTGGGGGCAGGGCATTGCAAATCGTGATGGCTAGCCTTGATCTATTTATATACTTGTGAATATAGAATGTAGGCTTCTCAGACATACTTGGAATCATGTGCTTCTTCTTAACTGGTATTCTGCTTTCTTGTGGGTCTGCAAGGATGAGTGGAGAGAACTAGGGGAGAAGATAAGATTAGAACGGTTTGTTCTTGTTAGAGTGTTCAGGGCATAACTGTAAGAAAATTATACTTTTTCTTGTGTGTCAGCTAGTTTTGTAAACATGATATATACATTATTGTACTGTATGTTGGTTGAAAATGTAAGTGTATACTGTGTTTGCTGTACCACATTCTTGTCCTTAATAAAAATATTAAAACCAAAATAAAATTGTAATAGGCCACACAGTGGTGTGTCCAGATGAATTCACAGGAGAGCAGGTGATTGATATTATATTTTAAAACTAGTGACAAAACCAGGGACAACAGCATATGGGGATCCAAAGTCAGTATCAAGGTGCCCGTGATCCCTCTTCTGTCTGTTTCTCCTATGTTGCTATCCTATTGGCTGAGGAGGTTTGGCCCGCCCCCGGTGACCTTTTTATACCAGCCATTGACATTTGTCACTTGCCCTTTCGTGGTGTTCCTGAGTCTGTGTTGCTGTTCGCTTTGGATCTTGATTCCCGTGTACTGACTTGGCCTGTCCTGACTACGCTCCTGTGTTCCTGTTTGGTCTACCGACCCGGCCTGGCTGACGTTCCTGCTTGTGATTGATCCGGCTTGTCTGCGAATCTCCTCCATGTACCAACCCGGCTTGGCTGACGTTCCTGCTTGTGATTGATCTGGCTTGTCTGCGAATCTCCTCCGTGTACCGACCCGGCCTGGCTGACGTTCCTGCTTGTGATTGACCCAGCTAGTCTGCAGAACCACCTTTGTGCACCGATCCGGTCCGGTTGTACCGGCTTGTTCCTGTATCCTGTGTATTCTGCTTCCTGCACTACTGTCGCCGTGGCGACATTCTGACTTCCGCTGAGGCTGTTTACCGGACTGTGCACCCCGCTACTGTTCTACTCCTGTGTGGCATCCCGTGCTGAGTCTTCATTACCGACTGCTGAACTGTGCCTTCGCTTTGTGCTACTCGATACTTGCAGAGCATACTCATTCCGATCTATACTGGATTTAAATGAGCTGCTTAACCCGATCAGTGCTGGCATACTTCTTGTGAACCATTCCACTTCATACTGAGCCTACTCCTGGTTACCACTACTACTCTCGAGCTGGCCGCTTGTGCTCCTATATAGTCGGCAGCTATTCCTCCATCTAGCAGAGTAGTCGGTATTGTTTGCTGCGTCCGGTGAGGCGCTATAGGCTTCAGAGTTGTCTCCGGTTTACGCCCGTGGGGCTATTGGTTCACTTCCTGTGCAGCACCTAGTGGCCGACGGTAAATGCCCGTGGGGGCTATTGGCCATCTCCTACTATACAGCAGACTCGATATTACGCCCGTGGGAGCTTTTGGCTTAAGCTCTGTCAGGTTCCTCCGGTATACGCCCGTGGGGGCTATTGGCCAGTTCTCGCATCCTTGCAGTCTCCATTTGTGACGCCCGTGGGGGCCAACGACTCTAGCACTAACTCCTATTGAGGCCTGTAGCGCTACGCCCGTGGGGGCTATGTGCCAATTTCATCTAAAGCAGTATTGATTGTGCAGTCATCAGCCTCCTGAGCATTACCATCTGCAGATATACCACCACCTTGGGCATGCCAAACTCTTCAAGTGAGACGGACTGTGTAGTATTAACCCTTGAGTAGCCTGTCTACTTCTCTTTTCTATCAGCAAAGTTCTGTTCCTGTCTGTTCTCATATTTACTGTTATTACCATTGCTCGCTATTCCTGTTAACGCCTGTAGAGGGCGTTCTTTGTCATTCTTTTTATTTAATAAAACTGTGTTTTATTTTACCGGCTGGTCTGAGTGTCTTGAAAACCGTTACAGTCAGGGTCTGTTTCTCAAAATATCTGATCATTTAGTAGGTATGTGATTGACTGAATTCATGTGTTGAGCGAGAAATGGCTTCATAATGATAGGCACATTCAAAATGTATTTTGAAAAATTGCAGTGGTTTCTGCTAAATATAATCCTTTTTAATCAAATTTCCAAAATCTTGTTTTTTCTCTTTCTTCCAAAATGGAACACAGGAACCATGGAATAGAGCATCCTCGTCAAGGAGGGCAGCTCACTTCAAAAAGACGGGATACTTGGGCCAGCGACTCCCTCCACCAGGTCAGCCCCTCTCTGTAATCCATATTCATGTGCTCTGAGAGGTGAATGGAAATGCAGTGTTAATTGTCTTAATTTTTAGGACATTCTATTGTTTTTTATTTTAGAAATAGGGCTGTAGTGGGCTCTCATCACTGGCTTCCCTGGAGTTGGATTATCCAGTTCACAGTAGTTTCTATTGACAATTTTCCTGTGGAGGCTGACTTTATGACAAAATCTGTTCCTTGAGGCTAAATCTCTCCGAGGTTCTGATTCATCTAGATCAGAGTCTGAAGACAGAAGATTGGTGAGTAACCCTTTGAGTGTCATGGTCCTATTCTATGTTCAACTGTTTTCACATTGACACTTTGTGTGGTGAATAGGCACTCTCCTTTTCTTATCTCTCTATTTCCGGTTATGTCTGAATAGCAGAGATGACTGCTTTGCTTTCTACTCCCAAATAAACCCATTCAGTGCTACTTTGTAAGCTGATAGCTGTTATGCTTATTATTTATACTGTTAGAATCAACAGAGTCACTTTTATCTTTATTTTCTTTCTTCCTCTGGTGTAACGAGGGTTTTTTTTTTGGAACTTTTTAGTTTGATTTGTAAAAGTTTGTTTGCTTAGTGTATGAACCCTTTAAGAATGGGAGCCCTTGCTGCTGCTGTCTTCTCTGCATAGATGTCTATGGGAAAACTTGTGTGTTACATATCTCTGCACCCATTTAAGCAATTTAACCAGTGCTGGCTCATTCTTCTCCTCTGATCATGCTCTGTCGCAAAATCAGGACTCTGACTGTCCAATAATGTACACCTGGAGAGCCACTCTTTGCTTGATTACAGCAATGGAGAAAAAACGACATTGCCCAGAATCCTCTGTTTCCCCGAGGTTCTTTCTGATGGGCTGCCATCTTACTTCTCCATTGTTTATACTGCTCTCTCTCTCCAGTTTAATCATTTGTATACCAGATAAGTACTTTCTGGGAGCTTTGTATTAGACTGGTGTTACTTATAACTCTCACTACTTTTCTGGACATTTACGACCCTAAGGGGTATATAGGGATAACCAACCCCAGGGATTCAGGGGTATCTCTAACCTCCCCCCCCCCCGGTAAGGCCTCAGCCTTTTCTGTTGTTGCATGCCAAATCCTGTTATTGAAAATCTGGTCTATGGATGAATCTTCCAAGAAATGTCTGATTTCCTTGCCTTTTGAGGGTAAAACCCAATTATGAGCCAGACCTAAAACAGGTAATTTGTGATGCCACTGGTGGCATAAGTTCCCGCTTACCTCAGATTTCTTCTAAATGTTGCTTTCTGGTGAGAAAGGTAAATGGATGTCACTCCCTCTTAAATCTGTGGCACAGTGGGTTCAAGCCCCTCAGATCTTTCAGACTCGCCCAGCCACAAAACCTAGAGAGATTTGGCAGCACAAGAAATCTGTTTCAAAATCTAAGTCTCACAAGCAAGCCAGCCTCCTGGTCTGTCCTGTAGAGGATCCTCTACACCTTTATCAAGATTCTTTGGTGGCTGCCTGATGGATCAGTGGTTTGTGGGTGAGTTCAGAAGGGTACCACAAGTCCCTTCCTCTTCTTCACTTCTTTTTGTCAAAGGCTCCTCTGTACCCAGAGCGACCGGGTCTCTTTATAAACACCCACTACTCTCTGCTGGACAAGCAGGTTCTAGTATCTGTCCCACCCCAAGAACGCTTTTCAGGTTTTTATTTCAACTATTTTATAGTACCCAGGAGGGATGGTGGATGCCACCATATTCTGGACCTGAAGTGTCTCAACCACTATATGGTTGCTATGCACTTCAAGATGATATCTTTGCACACTGTCATCTCAATGATATTTTCTGATGAGTTCCTATCCTCTCTGGATCTTCAGGATGCCTACAGGCACATCCCAATCTATCCAAACCACCAACATTTGTTAGGTTTTGTTTCCACATGCAGTCACTGCCAGTTCACTGCTCTGCCCTTTAAAAAGATCATGGCAGCTTTGGCTGCATACAATCACTCACAAGGCATTTCACTGATTCAGTAGTTGGATGATCTGCTGATTTAGGCTCCTTCAGAGGACATCTTACCACTCTGTATCCAGGATTTCACCCACATTCTGGTACACCACGGTTGGATTCTTACCCTAAAGAATTCTTCCCCAGTCCCATCTCAGGTCTTTATCTTTCTGGGAATGAAGTCTGACACCCTTCAGGGGCGAGTGTCCTTTACAGAAATCAAGGTACGGATTCTGTCCCAGGTCATGTCACAGGTGCTGGAGAGACCTTCTCTGATGATAAAGGATTACATGAGCATTCTGGGAAGCCTGTTGTCTTCCCTGGAATCATTGCCTTATGTTCAGTTTCAAGAGGGAGATACAACTGACATCTTTGGAATCTGGTCTCAACAGCATTCCTATCTGTCTCACTCCATGACCCTCTTCCCTGAAGCAAGGGAAGATTGCAGTTGGTGGCTTCATTATGGTTTTTGTCTAATTCAAGGGTGTGCCTTTGTGATTACGGAGAAAAACCTGATCATGACAGATGCCAGTCTGAGGGGTTGGGGTGCTACCCTGTGTCACCTGGCAGCCCAGGGACGGTGGATCAGATGGGACAGCCTCCTGATCCACCCCCTTCTTTACTGGTCTCAGCACCTAACAGGGACTCCACACTGGGTAAACAACTCAACTGTAGTGGCTTACATCAACCACTAGGCAGGGATTTGTAGGTAGTTGGCCTGGAAGGAAGTACAGGGGCTAATCCATTGGACAGAAACTCACTCAGATTTCAGCAGTCCACACTTCAGGGGTAGAAAATGTGGCCTCTGATTTTTTCAGCCATCATTATTAAGAGTTCCTTGAGGACTGGTGCATGAACAATTAGATTAGAGCAAAAAGTAAAATGGGACATTTAATCTACATTATGGAGAACATAAGGGATAATAGTTCAAGTTCCCATGTACTGGAAAGTGGGTATGTAGGAAACGTGAAGAGTAAAAGTGGGGACAAGATCTCCATGTAAAGAAAGATGCATATGAACATTTTATTCTTTAGGACTGCACAGGAACCAGTACAATCGTTGGAGTGTGTTTTTCATAAGCTTCCTGAATTAAAATGAAGATCTAGTCACTTGAGATAAAGCATTACTTGTTTTTTAAATAAATAAATAACAATTACTTGGTTTTAGCTGCAAAACATGATAATTTATAGTTTCTCTTAAAATGAAGGTTGGACATCACCAGTTCTCAAAGTCAGGGATTAAGGTAATGCCTGCATAACTTAATATAGAATTGTATTCAAATTGTTAATTGCTTATTTTGACATAACTTTGTTTATGCGATTTTGTGATTTTAGACAATAAGAGTACATTGTGGTATCTTCCATTATGACACAGGTTTTAACGAGGCAATATGGAGTTTCAACAGTAAGTATTCATATAAAATGATGCATTGTAATTTAACATTGCCCCTGAAGACAAACAAAGTAATTATCCTAAGTCTCTGTCTATAGAAGGGGAAGTCCCTCTTTGAAACCCACATACTCCTGTCCCTCTTTCCCTCCTTGGTGTCCGTTTTATAGGAAACCAGACTGCATGACAATAAAACTCAATGTTTGTTTCAACTTCACTGTAAGTGGATATAAATTAGAGTGTGTAAATAAAATAATTTGGACTTGGTCTAAATAATTAATCCAGTTACACAAAGAGGTATCAGTGGATCATGAAATAACCTAAACATTCTCAGTAATGTACCTCCCGCTAACCAAATCCCCAGCAACACCACTTACAACAAAAGTGTCCCTTTATGGCCATTTAAATGCTGGGAGGTATGACAAAGTAAGGACTACTTATTTCTGGTGGAATACTGATAAACGCAAAATGTTTACCCTGAGAACCAAAAGTTGAACCTAAACTTCTGGGTCTCAGAGCACAGGGCCTAATTCTCAAGGTGAGAGAGTCCACTGGTTTCCATTATATGATCTCTTTCTTTAGACTGTAATTTGGTGCCATTTCTACTAGAATGGCAAAGGAAGATGTTGTGTGTATCTTTTTTGTGTACAGGAAATCTAAGGGATCTTTGAGGATTAATTTGAATGACTAAATGATGTGTTCTCACTACACAAGTGTACTCAGTACTTTACAAATTAAGGGTTTGGATGCTACAGGGGTACACGTGCTTAACAAAGTGAAAGACTGGAAGTGGGGTATTCCTCAAAAGCTTAAAATATAAAGTACCTCTGGGTTAAAGCAAGCAGAGACATATTGCACAAAGGGATTATCTGCACAATACTGACTTTTACAAATAAATAACCAATGACTTACTATAAATAAAACAGTGGGGATTTAGTTGCATGTTTTGACCAAAGGCATGGTAAGCCCCCCTGCCCTGTCTAGGCACCCCAGATTCAGGCAAGTCCCTATCTGCCTACAATCTGTGAACATGTATTTAGTATAATACTATTTTAAAAAGCAGCTTTACCTCTACTGTGAACAAAATCCTTGTGAGGGAAATGTGGGAGGTATTTATACCTTCCCTAATCAGATATATCCTGCTGGGGATATACCAACCAAAAAAGGAGGATCCAAAGCCTCTCAAAATACATACAAAAAGTATAAAATATTGTAAAGCCTATTAGTGGACTCAGAGAGCATGGGTTATGAACCATTGTCCTAGAATTTACATTCTGATAAACTTTAAAGGTTAATTATTATTTCAAAGATTTCATGGTCAGCTAATTTTGAAAGTTGCCACAAATGCCTATAAAATATTTCCACTTGATATCTAGGCCCTGTAGAATTAAAAAAATATAGAATTTTTTTTTCTGCCTGGATTCTCTTAATACTAGGCTATTGTGTACTTTTGCTTCACAAGGCAGCCTTTATACCTTAGAAACCACATCAGAGGTCAGGGCTCAATGTTTCACCTTTGATAAAAACCCTTGGCTTAGACAATATGTATACAAACAGGGAGAAGCAGCACACATATTAACACTTGAAACTTAAGTAAGCTTCATTCTCCATCTAGTGGACATCTGGGAATACTGCAGAGCAGCGGAGCTGCTACATTCTCAAAAAAACCTGGGGGGAGACATCTCCATGTAGCTCCTAATGGAGAGATATGAAAGTTTGCGGTCTGTATTCTGGAGGACAGAGACAGCAGATGCCCTTCCTTTACCCTTTAATGTGTGGAAGTGTGAAGTCATGCATTTGGGAGAACTTAATCCCAACACTATTTATGAATGTAATGGAATCATTTTAAGGGACTTGTTGCTAGATAAAGACCTGGGTATCCTTGTCAACTACAAACTTGGAAACAGTCACCAGTGTCAAATAGCGGTAGCAAAGGCAAACAAAGTACTGTCTTGCATAAAAAGAGGTATTGAATAGTGTTGAGCGAGCATGCTCGGCCGATGCTCGGATCGGCTCGAGCATCGCTCTGCTCGGCACATGGCGGTACTCGTACGAGTACCGCATGTGCTCGCCCGCCATGTTCGGGTCTCCTCCCCGCACGTTTTGCGGCTGCTGCGCAGCCAATAAACGTGCAGGGAGGCTCTGACATCGGTGTAATGCCAGCAGCCATGTTGGCTGCTGGCATTACACTGATTGGCTGGCCAGAACCCGTGGTCGGGTGCTGTATAGCACCTGACCATCGAGTTCGGCTCAGTCTGAGCCAGGGAGAGCTGAGGATAGGAAGGGAAAGGCAGTGTAGGGAGGAAAAAAAAAAATAGTGAAAAAAAAGAACCAAAAGTCCTTTTTAGGACTACTGTGTGTGGGGGCAGCAGGTTATTTTGTGTGGGGGGAAAAAAACAAAAAAAAAAAAAAAAAATATTCTGTTTAGTGTGAAAAGTTGCAGATTAGAGCACATTCTGTTTAGTGTGCACAGTTGCAGATTAGAGCACATTCTGTTTAGTGTGCAAAGTTGCAGATTAGAGCACATTCTGTTTAGTGTGCAAAGTTGCAGATTAGAGCACATTCTGTTTAGTGTGCAAAGTTGCAGATTAGAGCACATTCTGTTAAGTCTTCAAACTAAAATATCAAAGTCACATATTCCATTCAGTGTGCGTCGCCGCAGTTTAGCAGCACATTCTGTGTACTGTGCAGAGTTGCAGAATAGGAAGAAATACTGTTAAGTCTTCAAACTAAAATATCAAAGTCACATATTCCATTCAGTGTGCTTCGCCGCAGTTTAGCAGCACATTCTGTGTACTGTGCAGAGTTGCAGAATAGGAAGAAATACTGTTAAGTCTTCAAACTAAAATATCAAAGTCACATATTCCATTCAGTGTGCTTCGCCGCAGTTTAGCAGCCTATTCTGTGTACTGTGCAGAGTTGCAGAATAGGAAGAAATACTGTTAAGTCTTCAAACTAAAATATCAAAGTCACATATTCCATTCAGTGTGTTTCACCGCCGTTTAGCAGCCTATTCTGTGTACTGTGCAGAGTTGCAGAATAATAAGAAATACTGTTAAGTTTTCAAACTCAAATATTAAAGTCACATATTCCATTCAGTGTGTTTCACCGCCGTTTAGCAGCCTATTCTGTGTACTCTGTACAGTTGCAGAATAATAAGAAATACTGTTAAGTTTTCAAACTCAAATATTAAAATCACATATTCCATTCAGTGTGTATCACCGCCGTTTAGCAGCCTATTCTGTGTACTCTGTACAGTTGCAGAATAATAAGAAATACTGTTAAGTTTTCAAACTCAAATATTAAAGTCACATATTCCATTCAGTGTGTTTCACCGCCGTTTAGCAGCCTATTCTGTGTACTCTGTACAGTTGCAGAATAATAAGAAATACTGTTAAGTTTTCAAACTCAAATATTAAAGTCACATATTCCATTCAGTGTGTTTCACCGCCGTTTAGCAGCCTATTCTGTGTACTCTGTACAGTTGCAGAATAATAAGAAATACTGTTAAGTTTTCAAACTCAAATATTAAAGTCACATATTCCATTCAGTGTGTTTCACCGCCGTTTAGCAGCCTATTCTGCGTACTCTGTACAGTTGCAGAATAATAAGAAATACTGTTAAGTTTTCAAACTCAAATATTAAAGTCACATATTCCATTCAGTGTGTATCACCGCCGTTTAGCAGCCTATTCTGTGTACTCTGCACAGTTGCAGAATAGGAAGAAATACTGTTAAGTTTTCAAACTCAAATATTAAAGTCACATATTCCATTCTGTGTTCGTCACCGCCGTTTAGCAGCCTATTCTGTGTACTGTGCAGAGTTGCAGAATAATAAGAAATACTGTTAAGTTTTCAAACTCAAATATTAAAGTCACATATTCCATTCAGTGTGTTTCACCGCCGTTTAGCAGCCTATTCTGTGTACTGTGCAGAGTTGCAGAATAATAAGAAATACTGTTAAGTTTTCAAACTCAAATATTAAAGTCACATATTCCATTCAGTGTGTTTCACTGCCGTTTAGCAGCCTATTCTGTGTACTCTGTACAGTTGCAGAATAATAAGAAATACTGTTAAGTTTTCAAACTCAAATATTAAAGTCACATATTCCATTCAGTGTGTTTCACCGCCGTTTAGCAGCCTATTCTGTGTACTCTGTACAGTTGCAGAATAATAAGAAATACTGTTAAGTTTTCAAACTCAAATATTAAAGTCACATATTCCATTCAGTGTGTATCACCGCCGTTTAGCAGCCTATTCTGTGTACTCTGCAGAGTTGCAGAATAGTAAGAAATACTGTTAAGTTTTCAAACTCAAATATCAAAGTCACATATTCCATTCAGTGTGTTTCACCGCCGTTTAGCAGCCTATTCTGTGTACTCTGTACAGTTGCAGAATAATAAGAAATACTGTTAAGTTTTCAAACTCAAATATTAAAGTCACATATTCCATTCAGTGTGTATCACCGCCGTTTAGCAGCCTATTCTGTGTACTCTGTACAGTTGCAGAATAATAAGAAATACTGTTAAGTTTTCAAACTTAAATATTAAAGTCACATATTCCATTCAGTGTGTATCACCGCCGTTTAGCAGCCTATTCTGTGTACTCTGCAGAGTTGCAGAATAGTAAGAAATACTGTTAAGTTTTCAAACTCAAATATCAAAGTCACATATTCCATTCAGTGTGTTTCACCGCCGTTTAGCAGCCTATTCTGTGTACTCTGTACAGTTGCAGAATAATAAGAAATACTGTTAAGTTTTCAAACTCAAATATTAAAGTCACATATTCCATTCAGTGTGTATCACCGCCGTTTAGCAGCCTATTCTGTGTACTCTGTACAGTTGCAGAATAATAAGAAATACTGTTAAGTTTTCAAACTCAAATATTAAAGTCACATATTCCATTCAGTGTGTATCACCGCCATTTAGCAGCCTATTCTGTGTACTCTGCAGAGTTGCAGAATAGTAAGAAATACTGTTAAGTTTTCAAACTCAAATATTAAAGTCACATATTCTGTGTAAGATGAAGAAGGCGGGTAAAAAGGGACGGGGAAGTGGACGTGATCCTGAAAGTTCAGGGCGCGGGTCAGGATGCGGAGAAACTGTGCCTGGTGCCAGAGCACAAGAAAGAAAGACATCCACCATACCTAGCTTCATGTCTAATTTTACAGGGCGTCGCAGGACATCACTCTCGAGGTCCGACCACTGCGAACAGGTGGTCGGTTGGATGACAGCTGATACTGCTTCCAGTCGGTTAAGCACCACCCTGTCTTCCACCAAGTCCACTCTCAGTAGCCAAGAGTCTGGTCAACATAATCCTCACTCTGATCATCCTTCCTCCCACCATACACGGTCTGGTCAAAGAAGTGATCCCACACTGGGATATAGTGAGGAGCTCGTCTCATCACCAATCCTTCATTTGACCCTCTCTCCAAGCACGCTTGCAGAGGAACATGACATCTTGTGCCCTGATTCACAACCTCTAGAGGCTACCCAATCACAAGAAGATGACAGATGTGAACGGCATTTAAGGTCAAAGGAAGTAGTGGATGATGATGATGAGACACAGTTGCCATTAAATCAACCACTATTTCCGTCTCAAGACCTTGTTGAGGAGAATGTTATACAGTTGTCAATGACTGAGTATGTGGTGGGATCAAGACTTGAGGAGGATGATCAGAGTGAGGAAGTGGAGGAGGACTTGGTGGACGATGAGGTGACTGACCCCACCTGGGAAGGTGTAGAGCCGAGCGATGTCAGCAGTCCTGAGGGTGAGCCATCTGCAGCACCGCAACAGGCTGGAAGAGGCAGTGGTGTGGCTACAGAAAGAAGGCGGACCGCACCAAACCGGCGCGCAAATGTTCCACGGAGCACCCCCTTGCGTAAATCTACCTTGCCAAGGGGTAGGTGTTCCGCGGTATGGCGTTTTTTTAAGGAAAGTGCGGACGACAAAAGAATTGTAGTTTGCAACCTGTGCCACACCAGAATGAGCCGAGGCATGAACACTAGAAACCTCACCACCACCAGCATGATCCGACACATGGCATCCAAGCACCGTAGTAAGTGGGAGGAACGCCTGGATCGCCCATCTGTGTCTGCAGGCCACACCACTGCCTCCTCTTCCCCTGTTTTCGGTGCCGGCCAATCGCCTGTCGAAGGCGCAGGCCCGCATACCTCCCGCCCTGCACCTGTAGCATCTGAAGCACCATCAGCGACCACATCCACTTCCCTGTCCCAGCACAGCGTCCAAATGTCGTTACCCCAGGCATTTGAGCGCAAGAGAAAGTACCCAGCCACCCACCCACAGGCCATAGCACTAACCTCACACCTTTCCAAATTACTGGCCATCGAAATGCTGCCATTTAGGCTTGTGGACACTGAGTCCTTCCGCAGCCTGATGGCAGCAGCTGTCCCTCGGTACGCGGTCCCCAGCCGCCACTACTTTTCCCGGTGTGCCATCCCCGCATTACACCACCATGTGTCCCGTAACATCACCCGTGCCCTGACCAACGCAGTTACTGGGAAGGTCCACTTAACGACTGACACATGGACAAGTGCTTGTGGCCAGGGACGCTACATTTCCCTGACGGCACACTGGGTGAATGTCGTGGAGGCTGGGAGCGACTCGGACCCTGGGATGGCACGGGTGCTACCCACGCCGAGGATTGCGGGCCCTACCTCCATCAGGGTTTCCACCAGCACCTACGTTATTGGCTCCTCCTCCTCCGTTTCCACCTCCGAATTCTCTACACACAGCGCCACTCCCCCATCAGCCAGTAGCTGGAAGCAGTGTAGCACTGCAGTGGGGAAGCGTCAACAGGCCGTGCTGAAGCTGATCTGCCTTGGGGAAAAACAGCACACGGCCTCAGAGCTGTTGCAGGGGATTAGTCACCAGACCGAGCAGTGGCTCTCGCCACTCAACCTGCAACCAGGCATGGTTGTGCGTGATAATGGGCGTAACTTGGTGGCGGCTTTGGAGCTCGGCAAGCTCACACACGTACCATGCCTAGTGCATGTATTTAATTTAGTGGTGCAGCGATTTCTAAAAACCTACCCCAATGTGCATGATCTCTTGACCAAGGTGCGCCGCGTGTGTGCACATTTCCGTAAGTCATCAACAGCTTCAGCCGGCCTGTTGAAGCTGCAGCAGCGCTTACAATTGCCAGCTCACCGGCTGCTGTGTGACGTGAGCACGCGCTGGAACTCCACCTTCCACATGTTGGCCCGGCTTTGTGAGCAGCAGAGGGCAGTAGTGGAGTACCAGCTGTTACACGGTCGTCGCCTCTCCGTTCAACTTCCTGTAATCAGAAGTGAGGAGTGGGAATGGATGTCAGACCTCTGCGAGGTTTTACGCAATTTTGAGGAATCGACACAGATGGTGAGCGGCGATAACGCTATTATCAGTGTAACCATCCCACTTCTGTGTCTACTGAAACGCTCGCTGCTCACAATTAAAACCGACGCTTTGCATGTGGAAGAGGTGGAAATGGGGGAGGAAGAGCTTACACAAGGTGATAGCCAGAGCACCCTCACTTCGTCTTCTCAGCGACAATTGGAGGAGGCGGAGGAGGAGGAGGAGGAGGAGGAGGAAGACACGGTTGCCTCCGCTACAGAGGGTAGCCATGGAACTTTAGTTCCATCTCTTCAGCGTGGGTGGGCAGAAGAGGAGGAAGAGGATGAGGATATTGAGAGTCATCCTCCTGGTGAGGACAGCGAAATCTTGACTGTTGGTACTCTGGCACACATGGCTGACTTTATGTTAGGCTGCCTTTCCCGTGACCCACGCGTTGTACGCATTTTAGACAACACGGATTACTGGGTGTTCACCCTTCTGGACCCCCGCTACAAAGAGAATTTCTCATCTCTCATTCCTCCGGTGGAGAGGACAAGCAAAATGTTGCAATACCAGAAGGTTCTTGTCGAAAAATTGCTCCAAAATTTTCCATCTGACAACGCTGGCGGCAGAGTACGTGCTACCTTGGCCAACCGAGAAGGGGAGAAAAGGGGAGCACACAGCAGTTCCGAGAAAGGCAGGGCAACACTCTCCAAGGCGTGGGACACCTTCATGACACCCCGCCAGCACCCTCACCCTGATGCGCAGCCTAGTGTCACAAGGAGGGAAAAGTTTTGGAAGATGGTGAAGGAGTACGTAGCAGACCGTGTCAGCGTCCTCAATGATCCCTCTGTGCCTTACAACTACTGGGTGTCCAAGCTGGACACGTGGTATGAACTGGCACTCTATGCCTTGGAGGTGCTGGCCTGCCCTGCCGCCAGCGTTCTGTCTGAGCGGGTATTTAGTGCTGCTGGTGGCATCATAACAGATAAGCGTATCCGCCTTTCCACCGACAATGCTGATAGGTTGACACTTATAAAAATGAACAAGGCCTGGATTTCCCCTGACTTCTCCACTCCACTGGAGGAAAGCCCCGGGGGAACATAAACTCACTTTATATATGTTATTTACAATGATGGGAATACTCTGTATTCCCATTCACCCCTTCCACCCAAAAAACGGGTATATGGTTGACTCTTAATCTTCTCATCCTCCTCCTCCTCTTCCATATGCCCTGGGATATAATTTTTATATAGGGCCAGCTCACCAGCGGGCCCTGTGATATAATTTTTATATAGGGCCAGCTCACCAGCGGGCCCTGTTTGCCAATTTTTATATAGGTCAGCTCACCAGCGGGCCTTCTCATATAATGTTTTATTGGGTCAGCTCTCTAGCGGGCCCTCTCATATAATGTTTTATAGCGTCAGCTCACTAGCGGGCCTTCGCATATAATGTTTAGGATGGTCAGCTCTGCAGCAGACCCTCACCCATAATGTTTTAGATGGTCAGCTCAGCGCACGTTTCCCTCTTAATCATGGCCTCAGTTCAATAAAATCAAGGAAATTTTTGGGAGAATTTGCCTCTGTGCACGTTTCCCTCTTAATCATGGCCTCAGTTCTGAAAATCAAGGAAATTTTTGGGAGAATTTGCCTCTGCGCACGTTTCCCTCTTAATCATGGCCTCACTTCCGAAAATCAAGGAAATTTTTGGGAGAATTTGCAGATGATATACAAGTAAATATACAGCAAATATTGTTTGGTAACAATTTTTCGCCTAAAGTCGTTTTTATTTTCCTTTTTGTGTGTTTTATGGTCAGTCTGTAAAAATGGCGTACTACGGGCGAAAGATCGTTCCCAGCAGCGATGTTGGAGTCCAAGGTGCATCCAGACATCCTCCCTATGCTGTCCCTGAACCATTTCTGTAGTGTTTCCATCTTTTTCTGCCCTTTTCCTATGGACCAGGCACCCTCCCCTCATCAGAGCAGGGGGTGCCTGGTGTAATGCTCGAGTCCTCCCATTGACTTCAATGGGGCTCGGGTGCTCGGCCGAGCACTCGAGCCTCAGGGGGTGCTCGGTCAGAGCACCCGAACACCCGAGCATTGGGGTGCTCGCTCATCACTAGTATTGAAGCAAGAGTGGATAACATCATTTTGCCATTGTACAAATCATTGGTAAGACCGCTCCTCGAATATGCAGTACAGTTTTGGGCATCAGTTCTGAAAAGGGATATACTAGAACTAGAGAGGGTACAGAGAAGAGCAACAAAATAAATTAAGGGAATGGAGGACTTGATGTATGAGGAATGACTAAACAAACTTGGTTTATTTACTCTAGAAAATAGACGACTGAGAGGAGATCTTATCACAATGTACAAGTATATGAGAGGTCAATACAAGGATCTCTGTGGTGACCTATTCATTCCAAGACCTGATGAGGTGACCAGGGGACACCCCTTGAGATTAGAGGAAAGGAGATGTAGACTTCAGCAGAGGAAGGTTTCTTTTACAGTAAGGTCTGTTAAATTGTGGAATTCCTTGCACAAGGATGTGGTTATGGCAGATACAATGGATACATTTAAGAGAAGATTGTATACATCTCTTTTTCAAAAGGGAACATACATGGTTATACTGTATATTAGTAGGAAAACCAGAAAGGTCTGATATAGACTAACTTATCTGGTAGCAGGAAAGCTATACAGTTCTCATGTCACTAGGATATGAGGGAAAGGGTGAACTTGATGGACTTGTGTCTTTATTCAACCTAATTTACTATGTTACTATGTTTTTATTGAACCTCCCAGTGAACCATCAGGGGTTAGCATTCATTATATAATCTTTCTGCTTCTGGGAGGGCTTTCCCTTACTCGTACCTGGAAACTCTCAGGGTTTGACCCAAATCTAAGGGCGAAGGGTCAAATTCTCAGGGAGAGATTCCAATGCTCTCTATTATCTAATCTATTAAAATTAACTGCTTTTTAGTCTAATTTGATGTCATATGTCATTGGAAGGCAGGGCGAGATGTCCTGCTTCTCTTGTGTGTGTTCATGCAGTGATATTTTTAAAAAAACTCAAAAGGAAGCACAAAAGCTGTTTACATATTTGCCCTGCTTTGGTGGAAAACTGTATGGGGAGCAGCACGAGAACTATTTGATTGTGATTGAGAAGATGTATCTCATGTTCATCCATTGTCATTCCATCTGACTATAACTCATCTATATTTGACTTTCATCTATCCATACTCCATTATATTGGACTGTTATTTTCACCTTACCCATTGGTCCCATTGACATGTGCTTTGGTGGACTGTCCAAAGACAGAGATAAGTGATTTTGACAGAATTGTTTTCCATTATCCATCATTTATTTTAATTTTTTTATATTATCAGTTTTTATTATTTATATTTCCTTTCAAGTGCATCAGTTTATTTTCTTGGTGCTTTTATATATGTCTGTCCTTTCGTTTTATTATTTGTTTTTTAGTCTTGAACAGGAGCAGTGTGGGCCATCTTTCATTATCCCCTTCAGCGTTTTGAGCGAGACTCTTTAAGATGTTGTTTGTTAATGGTTTGTTAAGGACTAATTGGACCTCTTGATTGGAACGCGTAAGGACATATCACTGATGGTCTATATTATATGAATTGTAAGGGTTAATATTTACAAGATCTCAGAACTGCATGTCAAACCAAACACGTGTAGTGGAGACCTATAGTTCACAAAATAACCTACCTCTCCAGTACTCCCACCTGTTTTCCATCTTAAACCTTAAACATCATCTAGCAAGGTATGTGGATAAAAGTGGATGCTGCTCCAAGCTGCATTACTGGCATCTGCTCTCATCCGCTTACCTCTCCAGACACTGTTTATAAAGAATATTTTTGAAAGTACCAAATCAGTTCATGAGGGGTCTCTATTGTAAATGGGTTTGTGAATAAGTGACATCTGTGTTGTTGTTTCATAAAGTAGTGTCAACTGGGCCACCATTAGAAATCATGAGGCCCAAGATAAGTTTTAGTGGGAGTCCCAGCCCCAACTTTATATTGCACAGGCACACTTTTTTTAGACACGTGTGTGTGCACGCTTTAGTGCATGTGCGTAGTTGTGGATTCTGTTCAAACTTCTGGGTTGCAGATTCTAGTCTCCAGCAGGGTTACTATCTGCCAACAAACACTGATCCAGATTGGCAGATTATGGTCCATACAAATTCACAATAAACAAAACTTTCTAGGGGCTCCAAGGTATGATGAACCTTCCTATGAACAACAGCTGCAATGTCAAATAAAGAGAACTACTTAGGTGTGTGCTAGATAGACTTAGACCTTCCTTGATCAGCAAGTAATACAAGTGATTCACAAACTCATTCTGCACTAAACACCTGAAGCAGATCACAGTTAAAATCAAGCTCAAATTTATTCCAAATATTTAAGCGATGTGTACGCGAAACATGTTGATGTGTCCATACGCCTCTTAAAGCTCCTGTAGAGCTACTGTAATCCATTGACATGGATAAGTATAGAGTGTGTTTTTAAATATTTGGAATAAATTTGAGCTTGATTTTAACTGTGATCTGCTTCAGGTGTTTAGTGCAGAATGAGTTTGTGAATTACTTAGATTATACCCTCAACTGGGCTTGCTGTGGAGGCCTTCATCCTGCCGTGGTTTGAAAAATGGCTACAGCTTTCTCCGCAACCACTTTATTAGGAACACTTGCTTGTCAACTCAAATATAAAGCATACAGACTTGATTAAGAGGTATAGTTGTTGTCCGACAAAACATTAGGATTGGGAAGATGCATGATCTAAGTGATATTGACCATGGTGTTATGGTTGGGGCTTCCAGCAACTCAGCAACAAGTGACCTACAGGGATTTTAATGGACTACAATCTATAGCATTTACGGAGAAGGGTGCGATAAACAGAAAACATCCAGTTCTGTTGGCAAAAACACCTTGTTAATGGAAGAAGATAGAGGAGAATGCCAAGACTCATTCAAGCTGACAGAAAAGCCATAAATACTTAAATAATCACACATTGTAACAGTGCAGAAGGGCATCCCTGGTTGCACAATACATTGAACCTTGCAGTGGATGGACTATAGCAAGAGAAGTCCACACCAGGTTCCATTCCTGTCAGTTAGGAACAGGAAGATGAGACAACAATGCGCATGTGATCATCAAAAATGAATGATTGAAGATTGGAAAAATGACACCTGGTTTGATGAATCTCAATTTCTATTGCGACATGCAGATGACACGGTCAGAATATGGAAGAAAACTGTTGCTATTTTGTAAGAACACTCAGGCAATTAGGTAAGGTTAAGATCAGCTTTACTGAAAAATAATAAAACAACAAGAGCAATCACCCTACTCAGGTCTAGATAAGGTTGTTAGTACCGTGGTACTTCCCAAATCTGACGCAGGTCAGGATAGACAGTAATATAAGCAAGCAATAATAAACAGTAGGACTAAGCTGGCTTGATCCATCAACAGGTCACTGGAACAAGTAAACCACAACAGTACCACACCGTGGAAGGGCCCTTCTATTGTGGTTGGTAACTGCAGGGCAAATCCCTAGAAGACTAGGGATAGCGGAGGCAACACAGAATGGTCACTGGAAAGTGACAGAGTACCTAGCATGTTAGGGATATCGGAGGCAACCCAGATAGGACACTGGCAAGTGACCGAGTCCCTAGAACACTAGGGATAGCGGAGGCAACACAGATAGGACACTGGCAAGTGACCAAGTCCATAGAATGCTAGGGATAGTGGAGGAAACACAAATAGAACACTGGCAAGTGACCAAGTCCCTAGAACGCTAGGATACGCACCCTGATGGGTCAGAAGCTAGAAATGCCAAATTGGTGCACACAGAGGTAGTAGCCAGTTCTAGTCAGCAATGGATCGGATGCTCAGCCAAAGCCAGGTCGGTATACACAGAGGTAATCAGCCAGTCCTAGTCAGCAATGGAGATCAAAACACAGGAGCGACATGAGCGAAGTCAGGCGAGCCGGGTCATACACGGAACAGGAACAAGCAGCAACTCAAATGTTAGGTACAGGTACACCACGAAAGGGCACTGAAAAGATGACAGGAGAGAGTTTAAAAAGGCTAGCCCTGGGCGGAGCCAGAGCCCAATAACAATCATGCAAGAAGAAACCAGGAAGTAACAATGTCGTCCTGCCGCTAGAATCACGGGTACAGTGATAAAAACTGCATAAGTCCATGGATTCATCCGGCCTTGGGTCAGGTACAGGCTGATTGTGGTGTGTTGATGTGGGGAATGATTTTGTGCTACACATTAGGCCCCTTAATACCAATTAACCTTGATGCTATAGCGTGCCTAAACTTTGTTGCTAAGCATGTGCATCTCTTTATGGCCACAGTATACCATATTCCAATTTATATTTCCAGCATGATAATATGCCATGCCACAAAACACACATCATCTCAAGCTGACTCCATGAACATGACAGTGACTTCAGTTTAATCCAGTGTCCTGCACAGATCTCAATCCAATAGAGCACCTCTGGGATGAGGTTTGCTACAAGAACTGCATATATATATATTTATGGTCAGGCCTAGGAGGTGATGTAGTAATGAAGCATAATGGCGGATGAATATTGATTTATACGACCTGTGAAGTGGGCATAGAAGTGGTCCCACCCATGTGATATTAAAATGCAGTTTAATGGTTAGAAGGTGGGGTATGGGTTGGGTGGGTAACTGAGCTCTATCAGAGATCTATCTTCGGCTTTCTGGAGTGGCTGAGGCTGGTTTAAGATCCTCCAACCAACCCTTCCACAACCTCAGGCTAACCAATAGCCTTACATTTATGGTCAGGCCTAGGAGGTGATGTAGTAATGAAGTATAATGGCGGATGAATATTGCCTTATCCGACCTGTAAAGTGGGCCTAGAAGTGGGAAAAAAGACCAATACCAATAGTGATGAAACAATATTTTAATGATTAAATTATAACAATAGACTATTTGTCAATGATTGAAACGCTTGACGTATCTCAGTAATAGGTTGTGGTACGTATGTGGTGTAACAACTGGATTTTCATTGTCCTAGTTTCTTAAAAATATGCACAGGGATATGGTTTAGTGAGGCTGCAGATGTTGTCCCTGTTCTAAATGAATGTCCAGAAAATGCTTTAGAGTTATGTCCTAATCTAGAAATCAGTATGCGGATATAATACATGAATTTTACAGTTGTGAGTGGCTTGCCATGAGAAGTAAGTGGCGGACTGATTGTATGTTTGTCTTTAATAGATGCCATATATGTGTCACACATTTTTACTGGGCACTCAATTAAGCGAGGGATATAGGGGGATTTCTGTGGCTGGTCCCACTTGGCTGGTTTTGGTGACTGCACAACACTCCCTGTCCACCACCCCTCCAGTGTATGTCCAATCTTCCAGACATACTCTGGGATAGTACCTTCTGGGGGAAGTCGTATCTCTCAGAACTTGAGCCGATAGGTCTCAGGGGTAACCAAGTACCTGATCAGCACAGCTCGCTTCACGACCTGATAATCCTTGCTTTCCTTACGGGGAATGGCTCGGCAAGCCTCAAGCATACATCCTGTCAGCCTTCCATCCAGGACGGGTACCCAGTCCCCAGGAGGTAGATGATTCAATGCACACTACCACTCAAAGTCCTGCAGGAATCCTTCAACGTTGCCTTTCTCGTCATCGAACTTGGAGAAGCTATGGACAGAGAGCTTGAGGCGGGGATTCGCTGGTTGGTCTGTCTGGGAGGCCACCACAGGGGAGGACACTGCTTGCTGTTCTTGATCCTCTCGAGAAAGGGCAGCGTTTGCTTTCTTGATCAGGTCCAGCTAGCTCGCTCATAGACCTGTTGCCTGTCTGTATTCTTGGACCTTGAGGGCCAGCCTGGCCACTCGGGATAGGGGTGTGATGGCAGACCCGGAGGCCACCGGTTGTGGCTTGGCCATGGCTTGTTCCTTGGTAGTGCTCTGTGCTCTGGTGTGCATCACAGGTCGTCTTAACATCTGGGGGTCTCTGTAATGCAGGTTATCCCACAGCTGCCACCAGTTTATGATGATACAGCCCTGGCGTCTCTGCCATGGAAAGTATAGCAATTCAGGTACATTATCATCCGTGGGTTTCTTTCGCTAACCTGCACAGCTAACCACTATACTAAGCACTATGACCCAGTACTTTGAGTCCTCTGTCCACTGGCAATGCACGATATACTGCACTGATAGCTCCAGTTTATATAGGATATTCTATCTATCTGGTCCCGTGGCACTTCTCTATGAGTAACTGCTCTATAATGGACGACAAACAGCAATATACCTGAATGCTTTAGGGAGAGACAAACAAGCTACTTGTTGGTAAATCACAAACTACTTTATTTTCAATCCACACAGCATTTTAATACAGTTCAGAGAAAAGGGGCAATCACCACATGGACAAAAAAACACTCTGGGTTTAACATCAGACAGATGTTACAAAAGGGGGGAGGTGGACACAAGACTCTAATCACTTCCTGTAGAAATCTCTGGGGGTGTTTGTGATGGATACCTGTACTCAGACTGAGTAGCTTCGCCAAAACTGTGCGTCCTTAACTTAGGACACTCAGGATCTCCTCCTATCAGGAACCAGGATTGTAGCTCCATTCACCCAGTCACTTAGGCAACACTCAGTGTAGGGTGAACGCACTCTGGATACAGCAAGCTTTACCCCACCAGACAACACCATTGTAAGTTAAGACAAGAACTCCTTTATTGTGAAACATACAGGGTTAAAATACACGCATCACAAGGTATCCATCCATATTAGGATCCAATTGGCAATACACAATCCACATATGGGAAGACAATGGGGCTGTTGGTGGAGGGGCACAATACAAAGAAGTACAATGGTGAAGTGGGAATACACATCTTTACATAAGGGTCAATGGGTGGAGTGTGGTTTCAGTATAAAATGGAGTACACTGAACACAAGGTGAGTGTAAACACACTGTGTAATGAGACAATGGATAGGTGACAACAGAATACAATGAGCCAGACCTGAGTGAGTTAACTATACAGTGGGACAAAGGAATAGGGCTGGATACAAGTGTTACAGAGGGATCAGAATACACAAAACAGGATGAGGTGTTGAAGCATCTTTTCCATATTAGTCCTTTGGGAAGTCTGATATCCTTTGACAAGGCTGGGAAGAATGTTCACTGGGTTTCTTGGTCACCCTGTACCCCCAATAAGTACAGGGTGACTCAGCCCCAAGAGGGGACTGGGGAGCTGGTAAAGGATCCTCCATGGCAAGGGACAAACAGGGCAGAGATTAGTCTCAGGGGGAGGCCATACCCTATTCCACGGCTAGGTCCATAGTCTGTGGGCAGGAGGCTGGCCCTCATGCCCTTCCAGGAGCCAGGGGCCCTGTAGTTTCTGTGACAGGGGGGTTAGCACAACCAAGGGACAATTCAGCCTAGCAGCAACCCTGTATACATTCGCAGTGTTCACACCATAAAACAGTCCAGCTCAGCTAATAGTCTTCTGCAGCTCTGAGCCACTGAGTCTGGGTGGGGGAAGGCTGGGACAGGCTTCCATGACATTCCCTACTAGTGTTGAGCGAGCATGCTCGGCCGATGCTCGGATCGGCTCGAGCATCGCTCTGCTCGGCACATGGCGGTACTCGTACGAGTACCGCATGTGCTCGCCCGCCATGTTCGGGTCTCCTCCCCGCACGTTTTGCGGCTGCTGCGCAGCCAATAAACGTGCAGGGAGGCTCTGACATCGGTGTAATGCCAGCAGCCATGTTGGCTGCTGGCATTACACTGATTGGCTGGCCAGAACCCGTGGTCAGGTGCTGTATAGCACCTGACCATCGAGTTCGGCTCAGTCTGAGCCAGGGAGAGCTGAGGATAGGAAGGGAAAGGCAGTGTAGGGAGGAAAAACCAAAATTGTGACAAAAAAGAACCAAAAGTCCTTTTTAGGACTACTGTGTGTGGGGGCAGCAGGTGATGTTGTGTGGGGGGAAAAAAAAAAAAAAAAAAAAAAAAATATTCTGTTTAGTGTGAAAAGTTGCAGATTAGAGCACATTCTGTTTAGTGTGCACAGTTGCAGATTAGAGCACATTCTGTTTAGTGTGCAAAGTTGCAGATTAGAGCACATTCTGTTTAGTGTGCAAAGTTGCAGATTAGAGCACATTCTGTTTAGTGTGCAAAGTTGCAGATTAGAGCACATTCTGTTAAGTCTTCAAACTAAAATATCAAAGTCACGTATTCCATTCAGTGTGCGTCGCCGCAGTTTAGCAGCACATTCTGAGTACTGTGCAGAGTTGCAGAATAGGAAGAAATACTGTTAAGTCTTCAAACTAAAATATCAAAGTCACATATTCCATTCAGTGTGCTTCGCCGCAGTTTAGCAGCACATTCTGTGTACTGTGCAGAGTTGCAGAATAGGAAGAAATACTGTTAAGTCTTCAAACTAAAATATCAAAGTCACATATTCCATTCAGTGTGCTTCGCCGCAGTTTAGCAGCCTATTCTGTGTACTGTGCAGAGTTGCAGAATAGGAAGAAATACTGTTAAGTCTTCAAACTAAAATATCAAAGTCACATATTCCATTCAGTGTGCTTCGCCGCAGTTTAGCAGCACATTCTGTGTACTGTGCAGAGTTGCAGAATAGGAAGAAATACTGTTAAGTATTCAAACTAAAATATCAAAGTCACATATTCCATTCAGTGTGCTTCGCCGCAGTTTAGCAGCCTATTCTGTGTACTGTGCAGAGTTGCAGAATAGGAAGAAATACTGTTAAGTCTTCAAACTAAAATATCAAAGTCACATATTCCATTCAGTGTGTTTCACCGCAGTTTAGCAGCCTTTTCTGTGTACTCTGCAGAGTTGCAGAATAATAAGAAATACTGTTAAGTTTTCAAACTCAAATATTAAAGTCACATATTCCATTCAGTGTGTTTCACCGCCGTTTAACAGCCTATTCTGTGTACTCTGCAGAGTTGCAGAATAATAAGAAATACTGTTAAGTTTTCAAACTCAAATATTAAAGTCACATATTCCATTCAGTGTGTTTCACCGCCGTTTAACAGCCTATTCTGTGTACTCTGTACAGTTGCAGAATAATAAGAAATACTGTTAAGTTTTCAAACTCAAATATTAAAGTCACATATTCCATTCAGTGTGTTTCACCGCCGTTTAACAGCCTATTCTGTGTACTCTGTACAGTTGCAGAATAATAAGAAATACTGTTAAGTTTTCAAACTCAAATATTAAAGTCACATATTCCATTCAGTGTGTTTCACCGCCGTTTAACAGCCTATTCTGTGTACTCTGTACAGTTGCAGAATAATAAGAAATACTGTTAAGTTTTCAAACTCAAATATTAAAGTCACATATTCCATTCAGTGTGTTTCACCGCAGTTTAGCAGCCTTTTCTGTGTACTCTGCAGAGTTGCAGAATAATAAGAAATACTGTTAAGTTTTCAAACTCAAATATTAAAGTCACATATTCCATTCAGTGTGTTTCACCGCCGTTTAACAGCCTATTCTGTGTACTCTGCAGAGTTGCAGAATAATAAGAAATACTGTTAAGTTTTCAAACTCAAATATTAAAGTCACATATTCCATTCAGTGTGTTTCACCGCCGTTTAACAGCCTATTCTGTGTACTCTGTACAGTTGCAGAATAATAAGAAATACTGTTAAGTTTTCAAACTCAAATATTAAAGTCACATATTCCATTCAGTGTGTTTCACCGCCGTTTAACAGCCTATTCTGTGTACTCTGTACAGTTGCAGAATAATAAGAAATACTGTTAAGTTTTCAAACTCAAATATTAAAGTCACATATTCCATTCAGTGTGTTTCACCGCCGTTTAACAGCCTATTCTGTGTACTCTGTACAGTTGCAGAATAATAAGAAATACTGTTAAGTTTTCAAACTCAAATATTAAAGTCACATATTCCATTCAGTGTGTTTCACCGCAGTTTAGCAGCCTTTTCTGTGTACTCTGCAGAGTTGCAGAATAATAAGAAATACTGTTAAGTTTTCAAACTCAAATATTAAAGTCACATATTCCATTCAGTGTGTTTCACCGCCGTTTAACAGCCTATTCTGTGTACTCTGCAGAGTTGCAGAATAATAAGAAATACTGTTAAGTTTTCAAACTCAAATATTAAAGTCACATATTCCATTCAGTGTGTTTCACCGCCGTTTAACAGCCTATTCTGTGTACTCTGTACAGTTGCAGAATAATAAGAAATACTGTTAAGTTTTCAAACTCAAATATTAAAGTCACATATTCCATTCAGTGTGTTTCACCGCCGTTTAACAGCCTATTCTGTGTACTCTGTACAGTTGCAGAATAATAAGAAATACTGTTAAGTTTTCAAACTCAAATATTAAAGTCACATATTCCATTCAGTGTGTTTCACCGCAGTTTAGCAGCCTTTTCTGTGTACTCTGCAGAGTTGCAGAATAATAAGAAATACTGTTAAGTTTTCAAACTCAAATATTAAAGTCACATATTCCATTCAGTGTGTTTCACCGCCGTTTAACAGCCTATTCTGTGTACTCTGCAGAGTTGCAGAATAATAAGAAATACTGTTAAGTTTTCAAACTCAAATATTAAAGTCACATATTCCATTCAGTGTGTTTCACCGCCGTTTAACAGCCTATTCTGTGTACTCTGCAGAGTTGCAGAATAATAAGAAATACTGTTAAGTTTTCAAACTCAAATATTAAAGTCACATATTCCATTCAGTGTGTTTCACCGCCGTTTAACAGCCTATTCTGTGTACTCTGTACAGTTGCAGAATAATAAGAAATACTGTTAAGTTTTCAAACTCAAATATTAAAGTCACATATTCCATTCAGTGTGTTTCACCGCCGTTTAACAGCCTATTCTGTGTACTCTGCAGAGTTGCAGAATAATAAGAAATACTGTTAAGTTTTCAAACTCAAATATTAAAGTCACATATTCCATTCAGTGTGTTTCACCGCCGTTTAACAGCCTATTCTGTGTACTCTGCAGAGTTGCAGAATAATAAGAAATACTGTTAAGTTTTCAAACTCAAATATTAAAGTCACATATTCTGTGTAAGATGAAGAAGGCGGGTAAAAAGGGACGGGGAAGTGGACGTGATCCTGAAAGTTCAGGGCGCGGGTCAGGACGCGGAGAAACTGTGCCTGGTGCCAGAGCACAAGAAAGAAAGACATCCACCATACCTAGCTTCATGTGTAATTTTACAGGGCGTCGCAGGACATCACTCTCGAGGTCCGACCACTGCGAACAGGTGGTCGGTTGGATGACAGCTGATACTGCTTCCAGTCGGTTAAGCACCACCCTGTCTTCCACCAAGTCCACTCTCAGTAGCCAAGACTCTGGTCAACATAATCCTCACTCTGATCATCCTTCCTCCCACCATACACGGTCTGGTCAAAGAAGTGATCCCACACTGGGATATAGTGAGGAGCTCGTCTCATCACCAATCCTTCATTTGACCCTCTCTCCAAGCACGCTTGCAGAGGAACATGACATCTTGTGCCCTGATTCACAACCTCTAGAGGCTACCCAATCACAAGAAGATGACAGATGTGAACGGCATTTAAGGTCAAAGGAAGTAGTGGATGATGATGATGATGATGAGACACAGTTGCCATTAAATCAACCACTATTTCCGTCTCAAGACCTTGTTGAGGAGAATGTTATACAGTTGTCAATGACTGAGTATGTGGTGGGATCAAGACTTGAGGAGGATGATCAGAGTGAGGAAGTGGAGGAGGACTTGGTGGACGATGAGGTGACTGACCCCACCTGGGAAGGTGTAGAGCCGAGCGATGACAGCAGTCCTGAGGGTGAGCCATCTGCAGCACCGCAACAGGCTGGAAGAGGCAGTGGTGTGGCTACAGAAAGAAGGCGGACCGCACCAAACCGGCCCGCAAATGTTCCACGGAGCACCCCCTTGCGTAAATCTCCCTTACCAAAGGGTAGGTGTTCCGCGGTATGGCGTTTTTTTAAGGAAAGTGCGGACGACAAAAGAATTGTAGTTTGCAACCTGTGCCACACCAGAATGAGCCGAGGCATGAACACTAGAAACCTCACCACCACCAGCATGATCCGACACATGGCATCCAAGCACCGTAGTAAGTGGGAGGAACGCCTGGATCGCCCATCTGTGTCTGCAGGCCACACCACTGCCTCCTCTTCCCCTGTTTTTGGTGCCGGCCAATCGCCTGTCGAAGGCGCAGGCCCGCATACCTCCCGCCCTGCACCTGTAGCATCTGAAGCACCATCAGCGACCACATCCACTTCCCTGTCCCAGCACAGCGTCCAAATGTCGTTACCCCAGGCATTTGAGCGCAAGAGAAAGTACCCAGCCACCCACCCACAGGCCATAGCACTAACCTCACACCTTTCAAAATTACTGGCCATCGAAATGCTGCCATTTAGGCTTGTGGACACTGAGTCCTTCCGCAGCCTGATGGCAGCAGCTGTCCCTCGGTACGCGGTCCCCAGCCGCCACTACTTTTCCCGGTGTGCCATCCCCGCATTACACCACCATGTGTCCCGTAACATCACCCGTGCCCTGACCAACGCAGTTACTGGGAAGGTCCACTTAACGACTGACACATGGACAAGTGCTTGTGGCCAGGGACGCTACATTTCCCTGACGGCACACTGGGTGAATGTCGTGGAGGCTGGGAGCGACTCGGACCCTGGGATGGCACGGGTGTTACCAACGCCGAGGATTGCGGGCCCTACCTCCATCAGGGTTTCCACCAGCACCTACGTTATTGGCTCCTCCTCCTCCGTTTCCACCTCCGAATTCTCTACACACACCGCCACTCCCCCATCAGCCAGTAGCTGGAAGCAGTGTAGCACTGCAGTGGGGAAGCGTCAACAGGCCGTGCTGAAGCTGATCTGCCTTGGGGACAAACAGCACACGGCCTCAGAGCTGTTGCAGGGGATTAGTCACCAGACCGAGCAGTGGCTCTCGCCACTCAACCTGCAAGCAGGCATGGTTGTGTGTGATAATGGGCGTAACTTGGTGGCGGCTTTGGAGCTCGGCAAGCTCACACACGTACCATGCCTAGCGCATGTATTTAATTTAGTGGTGCAGCGATTTCTAAAAACCTACCCCAATGTGCATGATCTCTTGACCAAGGTGCGCCGCGTGTGTGCACATTTCCGTAAGTCATCAACAGCTTCAGCCGGCCTGTTGAAGCTGCAGCAGCGCTTACAATTGCCAGCTCACCGGCTGCTGTGTGACGTGAGCACGCGCTGGAACTCCACCTTCCACATGTTGGCCCGGCTTTGTGAGCAGCAGAGGGCAGTAGTGGAGTACCAGCTGTTACACGGTCGTCGCCTCTCCGTTCAACTTCCTGTAATCAGAAGTGAGGAGTGGGAATGGATGTCAGACCTCTGTGAGGTTTTACGCAATTTTGAGGAATCGACACAGATGGTGAGCGGCGATAATGCTATTATCAGTGTAACCATCCCACTTCTGTGTCTACTGAAACGCTCGCTGCTCACAATTAAAACCGACGCTTTGCATGTGGAAGAGGTGGAAATGGGGGAGGAAGAGCTTACACAAGGTGATAGCCAGAGCACCCTCACTTCGTCTTCTCAGCGACAATTGGAGGAGGCGGAGGAGGAGGAGGAGGAGGAGGAGGAAGACACGGTTGCCTCCGCTACAGAGGGTAGCCATGGAACTTTAGTTCCATCTCTTCAGCGTGGGTGGGCAGAAGAGGAGGAAGAGGATGAGGATATTGAGAGTCATCCTCCTGGTGAGGACAGCGAAATCTTGACTGTTGGTACTCTGGCACACATGGCTGACTTTATGTTAGGCTGCCTTTCCCGTGACCCACGCGTTGTACGCATTTTAGACAACACGGATTACTGGGTGTTCACCCTTCTGGACCCCCGCTACAAAGAGAATTTCTCATCTCTCATTCCTCCGGTGGAGAGGACAAGCAAAATGTTGCAATACCAGAAGGTTCTTGTCGAAAAATTGCTCCAAAATTTTCCATCTGACAACGCTGGCGGCAGAGTACGTGCTACCTTGGCCAACAGAGAAGGGGAGAAAAGGGGAGCACACAGCAGTTCCGAGAAAGGCAGGGCAACACTCTCCAAGGCGTGGGACACCTTCATGACACCCCGCCAGCACCCTCACCCTGATGCGCAGCCTAGTGTCACAAGGAGGGAAAAGTTTTGGAAGATGGTGAAGGAGTACGTAGCAGACCGTGTCAGCGTCCTCAATGATCCCTCTGTGCCTTACAACTACTGGGTGTCCAAGCTGGACACGTGGTATGAACTGGCACTCTACGCCTTGGAGGTGCTGGCCTGCCCTGCCGCCAGCGTTCTGTCTGAGCGGGTATTTAGTGCTGCTGGTGGCATCATAACAGATAAGCGTATCCGCCTTTCCACCGACAATGCTGATAGGTTGACACTTATAAAAATGAACAAGGCCTGGATTTCCCCTGACTTCTCCACTCCACTGGAGGAAAGCCCCGGGGGAACATAAACTCACTTTATATATGTTATTTACAATGATGGGAATACTCTGTATTCCCATTCACCCCTTCCACCCAAAAAACGGGTATATGGTTGACTCTTAATCTTCTCATCCTCCTCCTCCTCTTCCATATGCCCTGGGATATAATTTTTATATAGGGCCAGCTCACCAGCGTGCCCTGGGATATAATTTTTATATAGGGCCAGCTCACCAGCGGGCCCTGTGATATAATTTTTATATAGGGCCAGCTCACCAGCGGGCCCTGTGATATAATTTTTATATAGGGCCAGCTCACCAGCGGGCCCTGTTTGCCAATTTTTATATAGGTCAGCTCACCAGCGGGCCTTCTCATATAATGTTTTATTGGGTCAGCTCTCTAGCGGGCCCTCTCATATAATGTTTTATAGCGTCAGCTCACTAGCGGGCCTTCGCATATAATGTTTAGGATGGTCAGCTCTGCAGCAGACCCTCACCCATAATGTTTTAGATGGTCAGCTCAGCGCACGTTTCCATCTTAATCATGGCCTCAGTTCTGAAAATCAAGGAAATTTTTGGGAGAATTTGCCTCTGCGCACGTTTCCCTCTTAATCATGGCCTCAGTTCTGAAAATCAAGGAAATTTTTGGGAGAATTTGCCTCTGCGCACGTTTCCCTCTTAATCATGGCCTCAGTTCTGAAAATCAAGGAAATTTTTGGGAGAATTTGCCTCTGCGCACGTTTCCCTCTTAATCATGGCCTCAGTTCTGAAAATCAAGGAAATTTTTGGGAGAATTTGCCTCTGCGCACGTTTCCCTCTTAATCATGGCCTCAGTTCTGAAAATCAAGGAAATTTTTGGGAGAATTTGCCTCTGCGCACGTTTCCCTCTTAATCATGGCCTCACTTCAGAAAATCAAGGAAATTTTTGGGAGAATTTGCAGATGATATACAAGTAAATATACAGCAAATATTGTTTGGTAACAATTTTTCGCCTAAAGTCGTTTTTATTTTCCTTTTTGTGTGTTTTATGGTCAGTCTGTAAAAATGGCGTACTACAGGCGAAAGATCGTTCCCAGCAGCGATGTTGGAGTCCAAGGTGCATCCAGACATCCTCCCTATGCTGTCCCTGAACCATTTCTGTAGTGTTTCCATCTTTTTCTGCCCTTTTCCTATGGACCAGGCACCCTCCCCTCATCAGAGCAGGGGGTGCCTGGTGTAATGCTCGAGTCCTCCCATTGACTTCAATGGGGCTCGGATGCTCGGCCGAGCACTCGAGCCTCAGGGGGTGCTCGGTCAGAGCACCCGAACATCCGAGCATTGGGGTGCTCGCTCATCACTATTCCCTACCTATTCTCTCTATACCATTCCTTATTAGTGTCCACATGATCCCAGCTAGGGGGAAGAGAGGCACCTCCTCTTGCCATGTGTGACCTGTTCATCACAGAGTGCTTCTGCAGCTGCTAATTGTGGCACCTTTGGCCTGCTGATAGTGTGTCTCCCAGTCAGACCTGTGGTTGTGCTTCAGGTGGGATCTCATAGAGGAGGTGCCTAGGTGTGAGCCTGCTTTCTTCCTGCTCACGTGCTTTTTGCACAGACAACAGATAGCAACGTGATTAGCTTGAGGATCCTGAGTGAAGCATCTCCATACTGTGGACTTCTTGGACTGAGGGGTTCCTGAGGTGTTGCTGCTACTACTACTACTAATGGGGCTAGATGTTGATGCAGTTCTACTGCCACTACTACCTGGAGTCAAAAGTACAGCACTTATAGCAGCAGCAGAGGAACTTGTCATATATAACATTGTGGATATTAATAACCTGTGTTGCTGTTGTTGTTGCTGCTGGTGGGTACTCAACACAGGTGTGTGTAGCTGAGTGGGACTTGGACTTTGAAGAGGCAATGATGCTGATGATGATGACAGATAGGGTGACTGTTTACTTTTTGACATTTTTGTATAGCCAGGGTCGGACTTTCCAATGGTTTTCTCAAACAGTTTATAGACAGGCACAGTGCTCCTTTTCAGTGGTGGAAGATTCAGCCTTTGCGTTTCTGCCAATGTTATAGCATGTCATCATCCTCATTCTCAACTTCATCTGCATCTGAACAAGAGAAGGATACTGGATGGATATATTCGTTTTACTTTTACTTAACAAAGATTGCTACTACTTTGAGGACAGGTGTTTTTGTGCTTGTTTGTCTCACTATCTGATGTAGCAGGCGGTCCAGCTACTACACTTTCCTCTATTATGCTATTTCTATCATCAACACTTGAATGTGACTTGCTGTCATCTTCCGTGTACTTCTTATATGTCTTCTTATATGATTCTTTATTTGTACTGGCACTGGTGGTGCTAGAGGTTTTGCTGGGACCTTGACAAACTGCATCCTCCCTTGGAGGAGGGACATCATGATCATTTATTGCACACGCTGTATCAATCATTGCTGCAGTCAGTTTTTGAACTACTACTTTACTCTTACATCCCTGCAATGTTCCACCCTTCCCCCTCCCCCCCTGCCCCTTGTGCATTTGCTGGACATTATTCCACTGCTCTGTGTGTTTATACTCTACAGTACATAACACAACTGATGGAGTATGATGTCTTGCCATAGCCCAGTCAGCTGTCACCTAATATATTTAGTTTTTTGTTTATTTCTTTATTCTTTTTTAACGTTGTCCACCCTGTCTTATCACAGTCTGTCCAAAAAAGAATTATAAGTGAAAAACAAAATCAGCAGACTCCCCAGACTTCCCCAGCACAGTGACAATAACAGCAAGATCAGAATCCAAATAGGTCACCAGCTGCCTGTGTCTTGCCAGTCACATGGTATTTGGGGTCAACCTCCTCCCTCCCTTCTTCTCCCCAGAGTACCCCACTGACTCTCCTAACACAGAGAGCAAATGTGCTACCTAAAAGATTCCCTGAACTAAACTTCAATTCCCCTATATTCTTTAGCTCAAAAATCATGCTGCTCTCTCCTCTCACAAACACAGAATGAGTTATGAGAGCCTGAGACCCTTTTATATGACTGTAGAAAAGTAGAGAAAACTTTCATGTGGTGAAGAAAATGTTTTCTTCTCATTGATATCACTACACAATGAGGTAGGGGAAAAAAAGCAGGAAAAAGCAGAAAAACTGCACTTTTCATGGGAAATTATTTGCCAAAAGGGAAGTGCCATTATTTGCCAATTTCAGTTTGAGGCAAATTGCTTCGTCCACTCCTATTCATGAGAAAGAGAGACACAAGAGTTATCTTTTAAAGCTGCAACAAAATGTCCCAGTGTTTTTAAAATTGTTACATACTTTTTTGTGTGAAAAAAAAATAAATTTCCCTATTTGATACTGTAATCACAGTGATCAATTGTTGTATTCCCCTTTGATCACTGTAATCACAGTGATCAATTGTTGCAAATCAGTGTTTGCTGATCTGTGTTCTTTATTGTCCCCCTTTTGTCACCTTTTTTTCTTTAATAAATTAATACAATTAATTATTTAGTTATTTAGGTCTTTTGGGAAGGTAACTTTTGTTGAGTTATATATATGTGGGTTAAGGTAAGGTTTATAATGTCACAGGAACCACTGGGCCCCTGGCTCCTGGAGGGGCCTGAGGGCCAGCCTCCTTCCCACAGACTATGGACCTAGCCCTGGAACAGGGTATGGCCTCTCCCTGAGACTAATCTCTGACCTGTTTTCCCCTTGCCATGGAGGGTCCTGTAATGGATCATAGTCTGTTACTGGAACCCTTGTCTGGGCCGGAGACTGTTAAACAAGGAACACAAGGAACTGTGGACATTTCTGTCATGCCTAACACAACCCTTGTCTAGGTGTATGGATTGTGAGCCCAGTGTCGCAAGCTATGTAGAACTTTGGGACGTTATATTGGCGGACAGCTGTGCCAAAAACACTAAAAATCATAGCCTGCTTTCAGGGGACAGTATTGAGTTTGGCCAAGGATGCTGCAAATGTATATTGCAGTTCCTCAAGCCTTTTGTTTCATTGTTCACCCTCACCCACGCTCTGTGTGTATTGTAGCCACTCCAGTCATTGTAGGTCTGTGAACTGTACTGAGACACCCTGTGGTGTGCTAACTTAATCATGTCTGGCCCTTTGTATTGTGTTGTACCATTTGTTGCTAGCCTCATGTCGGTGTTATTGTAATTGCTTGGACCTTTTGTTATTGCTCCTTTGTCTTGTGTATTGTGATTATATTATCCATGTGACTCAACTATTGTATCCTGCCTGTCCATGTATTTCAATCTAAGTTTTGTGTATAAATATGTGTGGTTTGTTCCAATAAAGGCAGTTGTCATTCTAACCCCAAGACACTGGCATTGTCTGATGCTTGGGGTAAAGCTTGCTGTATACAGAGTGTGTGCTGGTTACCCTGACACTAGTTTTGCCTGGTGATTGGGCTATATTGCGGTATGCTGTTGGATGTCCATCTGCCTTGTAGCGGAAGAAGTGACCATTGACGGGGACACCAAGGCTGGGTGTCTGCTGGTACCGCCACAGATTTTGGTTTAGACATATTGATTTAAACAAACAAACAAAAAAATTGTGTTATTATAGGAATAGTGACTGTTTGGGGTTAGATTTTTTCCCTGCAATTTAATTTGATTCCTTTTTTATTCCTTTTTTTCCAATATTTTTTCAATTACTTTAATTTATTTACTCACTTAATTAATTAGATAGTTTGGGTGGGTAGTTTGTATTAAATTAGGTAGGATTAGGGTTTACGTGGGTTAAGGTAAGGTTTAGGCCTATGAGGAAAAATAATAATAATGATATATATGTGTGTATGTATATAATAATGATAATATCATCGTATTTTACCAGGACAGATACATTGAGATTGTCTCTCATTTTCAGGTATGTCCTGGGATATAGATGTTATTATTACCCAAATAATGGTAAGATATTTACTTTAATTTGGTTTGGTTAGTTATAGAGCTTGGGTGGGTAGTTACTTAGTGGGGAATCAGATAGAATTGGGCTTTAGGTAGTTTTAAAAAAATTATAATGTAATAATTTTAAAACAAATTAATTTACATAGGAGGGTAAGTTAAGTAAGTTATTAAGTGTGGGTGGGTAGTTATTCTGTAGAAATTCTGTAGAAATTAGGCTTTAGGTAGTTTAGGGTAGGTAGCTACACAGGTAACAGAATGTGGCGAATATATACTGCTGCTACTGCAGCCTCTTTGGCATCAAATTCTGAAGCCACCGATATTGCATCAGATTTTGATGCAGCCCAGTTTAGAGATACTTCAAGAGATACCTCTAGTGATCACATTGGGACCTCTGTTAAAAAGAGCCGTACTACCTCAAGTACTACCCCTAATCCTGTCCATAGGGAATGGGTACCACCAGTTGCCTTTTCCCACAAATTCCTGCATCCACAACTCAGGAATTAAAGTTGATGTGTCACAATTTACTCCTGTACAGTTTTTTTTTTTTTTTTTTTGGGGGGGGGGGTATTTTGGGGGAGATTGTATTCCAAGCAAGTGAGTATGCATCCCAATATATTGCAGCCAATCCATCATCCTACGTTGCAAGGCAGCAGTCATGGCAACCCATAGATATTAATGAGTTTAAAAAATTCTGAGCCCTAACAATGGCTATGGGAATAATGAAAAAAAATCAAAAATTAGGACATATTGGAGAACAAATCCCATCTGTGCTACCCATATTTTCCCAAACACAATGACCAGAAGAAGATATTAAATACTTTTTCACTTCATGCAGTTCAATGACAATCCCTAATACCTCCCAAAAGAATACCCAAAGTCTGATAGCCTGTTTAAAATTTGTCCCTAATAATTTTTTCACACAAAAAGTTTGCAGTTGTATATACACCCCAGAAAAATATCTGCATTGATGAATTCCTCATGAAATACAAGGGAAGAATGGGATTCAAGCTATAATCTAAGAGTTTCAGACTTAGAGTAAAATTTTACAAACTTTGCGAAAGTGCCACTGGATATTCTTTCTGGGAGCAGATGGAAAATTGTTTGGGACCTCATTAACCCCTTACTGAATAAAGGGGGTATATCATTTTATACCAGCCCCCTTTTATTTAAGTTCACTTATTTAAGTGTCTCAAGAACTGGGAACTGGTGTAGGACACTTTCCTTTTAAAATCCCCCCAACCATCCACACACAAAACCCACAGGAATGCTGCAGGGTGTGCTACTACAAAGGGAAATGAACATGCACTAAATGTTCTGTTCCGATTACCCTTTATCACCCAGGCTTTGCCTTGGCAACTTCTTTAAGAAGTATCATGTAGCTACAATGCAGTACTGTAACAGTTACCATTTTATTATTTGGCCACTTTTTGCCTCTGAAATATCCTGATTTTTATTTATTTATTTTTTATTATTGGTGGGTTTCATAAGTTTTTTTATTGTTTATCTGTAGATAGAGCTCTACCTGTTATAAGTGTAGGTTAGCAGTAGGAATGGGTGAAAGTTGTCTCTGTGTTCCCGCAAGAAATTTCACGAAAACCACGTTGTTGTCCGCTTTTTCACAGGAAAATCCTCTTTAAAACTAGTAATTAAAATTTTTGCATTTTTCGCCCACTGGCCAAAAATTTTCTCCAATTTTTCATTGGCTAAAAGGTTTCCGCCCATTGATTTATGTTTTTTTTCGCATTTCCGCTATAAAAATGTGACGTATTTGTTGAAGACAGATATAATAGAAGCAGCTACAGAGTGAGATAGATGTGCTGTGTTGTTCTGCTGTGACATTTTGACAAAACTGAGGCAGGAGAGGCTCATATTGACTGCTATCACTATGAGCAGCAAAAGGAGGAACTTGAAGGACCCTTATTATGTGTCCACTGAGTCTGAGGAGGAGGATGGCCTTTTTAGCAGAGAATGAGAGAAGGAATGGGAGACAGGGATGAGGATGGGCATCACCATCACTAGCAGTGACATTTTAGAATTTGAGGAATTTGCAACTGCTCTAATTCCTTCTGATGCTGAGTTGCAAGGGCAGCAGGATGCTGAGAAACAAGTTAGCGTACCACAGACCACTGTGGACACAGTGGGAATAGGGGTCAACAAATGATGCAGGACTAGGACAGGTTCTGCTTGCCAGTGCCAGCAATACTCCAGATCCTAGTTGCATTGCTGAATCTGAGGCAGTAGCAGCAACGGCAGCAACATTATCCACTGCCACAGACAATGAAAGGGAATGTGGAGGAGAAGAAGAAAGAGGCCATTCTTCTCCATCTGTTCCTTCCCCCTGAAGTCATCATGGGTGTGGGACTATTTTTCTGTTGGGGCAGGTTTAGTGTAGTCATCAGCAACGGCACTGTGCACAATTTGTGACAAGTCAGTGAGAAGAGAAAAGGAGGGAACATACCTTGGCACAAGCGCCTTGATATCACACATAAAACACAAACACCATGACATTTACATCAAACATGTTAAAGCCAAACACCCGCCACATAAATCAAGCACCGCTTTTGCTGTCCTTGACTCTCCAGAAAGGCAAGAAGAGGTGAGGCAGAGATCAAAGAGGAGGAGGAATAGAGCAACCCAGGCAGAGACTGGAAGTTCTATGATGAGTGAAAAAACGAGCTTGTCATCACCTTCTTGGGTAACTACATCTTCTGCCAATCCACCTCGTTAAATGGAGTAAACCAGCGTCCTCACGCTGGGACCAACAGTAAATGTCGCCACCAGGTTAATGGAGTAAACCAGCGTCCGCACGCTGGGACCAAAAGAGTATCGCCACCAGGTTTAATGGAGTAAACCAGCGTCCTCACGCTGGGACCAACAGTAAATGTCGCCACCAGGTTTTAATGGAGAAAACCAGCGTCCGCATGCTGGAACCAACAGTGTATATCGCAACCAGGTTTAATGGATTAAACCAGCGTCCTCACGCTGGAACCAACAGTAAGTGTCGCCACCAGGTTTAATGGAGTAAACCAGCGTCCTCGCGCTGGGACCAACAGTACGTGTCGCCACCAGGTTTAATGGAGTAAACCAGCGTCCTCACGCTGGAGCCAACAGTAAGTGTTGCCACCAGGTTTTATGGAGTAAACCAGCATCCGCACTCTGGAATCAACAATGTATAAGCAGCAGCGAAAAGAACAATGTCGCCGGGGCTAGAGCAGGAGCCCTACACGCCAACGGGGAGTCCACCGGGGCGAGACTGATGCACTGACAGATGACTGGAATCACCGGAACTGCTGGTGCAGAGCGAACCGGCTGGAGAAGCGGTAGGCCGGAGACACAGGAACTCAGTAAGATTAACCAGCTAGGTGCTGGAACACAGGAACACTGGGACGCTTGCATACAGGAACATTGGAACACTGGAACACCGGAACGCAGGATCAGCAGGATCATCAGGCCCAGAAGCCTGACAGCAGATCAGGCCAAGTGAAGTGAGAAACACCACGAAAGGGCAACCTGGAAGTGCTCAACCTGGGTTTAAAAAGGCTGTGTGAGGAGGGCTAATAGCAGACAGCCAATCAGGAATACTCAGCAAGTGACAGACACAGAACAGCACGAATCACGGGCACCGTGATAGTACCCCCCTTTCAAAGACCCCCTCTCCTAGAGTGAGATTGGGCTTCTGAGGGTATTTGGTATGAAATATTTATAGTAACTTGGGTGCATGAAGGTCCTTACTGTCTACCCAGGAACGATCCTCAGGACCATAACCTTTTCAATGCACCAGATACTGTACCCCTCCTCTATGCCTACGGGAATCAATAATATTTTATACTTCATACTCCTCCTGCCCCTCGACTTCAACAGGACCTGGCATCACAGGTGTGGTAGAATAACGGTTACAAACCAGAGGTTTAAGGAGAGACACATGGAATACATTATGAATGCGCATAGAAGCAGGTAATTCCAAGGCATAGGAAACGGGGTTAATTTTGCGAATTACCTTGTACGGACCAATGAACCGAGGTGCCAGCTTATTAGATGGGACCTTGAGCTTCAGATTCTTAGAGGACAGCCATACTCTATCCCCGACTTGAAAAGAAACCGCTGGAAGCCTTCTGCGATTGGCATGGCGCTGATGTCGCTGAAAAGACTGACCCAATGCCCTCTGAACTTGTGCCCATGTGGAACGGAGTTGCTCTATATGCTCATCCAGAGCTGGAATCTGCTGTGTCTGAAAGGAATCCGGGAGCAGACAGGGTTGGAACCCATAATTGATCAAAAACGGAGAGCTCCCAGAGGAAGAATTAACTGCTCAGTTCCTGGCGAACTCTGCCCAAGGCAACAAGTCAGCCCAATTATCATGATGGTCAGTCACAAAACATCGCAGAAACTGTTCCAACCCTTCATTGGCCCTCTCAGCAGCCCCATTAGTCTGGGGATGATATGCAGAGGAAAATGATAGCTGTATGCCCATTTGTTCGCAAAATGCCCTCAAGAATCTGGACACAAACTGGCTCCCTCTGTCAGACACCAGCACCCTGGGTACTCCATGCAACCGAAACACCTCTCGAGCGAATATCATTGCCAGTTCTTTGGCCGAAGGAAGGCCACAGAGGGGTATGAAGTGTGCCATTTTCGAAAACCTGTCTACCACCATCAATATGAAGGAATACCCTCTAGACATGGGCAATTCTCCCATAAAGTCGATAGAGACGTGAGACCAGGGGCGTTCACCATTAGGCACCGGCTGAAGTAAGCCCACCGGGAGATGTCTAGGGGTTTTGGCACGGGCACAGATGGTACAGGCATTCGTAAAATTGGCACAATCCGCTCTCATAGAAGGCCACCAGAATAGCTGAGAGAGGGACCAAAACAATTGATCTCTACCAATATGTCCCGCAGCCTTAGAGGAGTGATAGGTTTCAAGTAGTCGAGTACGGAATGGCTCAGCGACAAAACATTTGCCCACTGGAGTTTCATGGGGAGCAGAGGCTTGGGACGACAAAATCTCTTCCCCTAGTGGTGAAGTAATACTAGTACGTATGGTAGCCAATATTCGATCAGGTTGAATGATAGGTGCTGGTACTTCTTCTCTGTCAACCTCCGCCTCAAATTGTCTAGACAGAGCATCAGCCCTAACATTTTTTGATCCAGGAAAGTATGATACAACGAAATTGAATCGGGATAGAAACAGTGCCCATCTAGCCTGGCGGGGAGACAATTTCTTGGCCTCAGAGAGATAAGTCTGATTCTTGTGATCAGTTAGAATCAAAACGGGGTTTGTTGTGCCTTCAAGTAAATGACGCCATTCTTTGAGAGCAAGGATAATGGCCAGTAATTCTCGATCATCAATCTCGTAATGACTTTGAGCACTGGTTAATTTTTTAGAAAAGAATCCACAGGGTCTGAGTGTACCACCTTTAGGGCTCGATTTAAAGGCAGCCGTTAGTAAAAAAAAATCACTAATGGGTGCGTTAAGTGTCATGTTGCAATTCAAAGATCCGTCTAAAGAACAGCTAACGGCAGTTGCAGAATCCTAATGGCCGATACACTTACGTGCATTCAGACGCATGGAACAACATACCCCAGAGTTATTCAAAGGCTTGCGGTACTTCTAACGGCTGAAAAAAAGACACACCTAACGGCTAAAAGTTAAGACCCACTTTTCTTAGCCGTTAGACACTTAACGGGCAAAACAAAACACCCGTTACATAGGAAAATACACCAGATGCTTACCGCACAACCATGTAAATGGGAAAATTAACCTGTGCAATGCCAAAACAACACAAAAACATGCACACACAACACAAATCACTCCACACAGAACAACACCACAGGGACAACGACACACAAAAAACACCAGCACAGCATGGCACGGAACAATGGGGGTTATCACACAAAGCGGACATCTACAAATACAAGCACACCTTGTCAACATCAACACGCGACCTGCACCCCACAACTGCACACCCGTAAATGGCACACACATAACAAGCACAACACACCACATCTTATAACACACACCTGCAAACGTTTACCTGGACAAAAACAACTCTCCATTGGTCAGCACTCACCTCATCACCACACCTACACAACGCCCTAGCAAGTACTTAAAGGGACAACTCAACACACTCACTTGTGGCTTGTTTTCCACTCAGGGAGGGAGAGATAGAGAGACAGATAGAGAGAGAGACAGATAGAGAGAGATAGAGAGAGATAGAGAGAGATAGAGAGAGCAAACAGTATGATGGGTTACATATTGTTGCAAAGGCTGCGGAGAAGGCGTGCAAGGGAGAGAGCTGGGGAACATCAGCAACCTCCAGGCACGCCTGATCAACAGCCTCCACCTGTTGCAAGTGAGGAGGCTCTGGCTCAGCAGCCACACAGGAGCCCATCCCCACCCGGAGGACACCTGCCTGCAGATGCACAGCTGCAGCAACAGGATGCTCCCCAGCTGCCAAAGGGACCCCTGCAGCAGCCCAGGATGCATAGACGACCACCAAGGCCCAGGGTATACCGTCCAAGGGTCACTCTCTTTGGAATGACCGATGACGAGGTCATTGATCGCTACAGGTTGAGGCCACACAGCATCATAGCCCTGTATGAGGTCATCAAGGATCAGGTGGATCCCATATGCACCCACAACCATGCTCTAACTGGCCTTCAAAAACTCCTGTGTGCCATACACTTCATGGCAAGTGGCGCCTTTCAGTCGACAGAGGGTTACGCATCTGGCATGTCCCAGGCCACATTCTCCAGGGTGCTGGCCCAGGTCTTGCCAGCCCTCAAAGGCAAGGCCAGTACCTATATACATTTCCCCATCACCGATATGGAGTGGACACATCTGAAGCAGGGCTTCTATGCAAGGGGAGGCATGCCCAGGGTCATGGGTGCAATAGATTGCACCCATGTCCATATCAAAGCACCAGCACGTCAGGGACATATGTTCCTGAACCGCAAAAACTTCCACTCCATGAATGTGCAGATGGTGTGTGACAGCAACCTGGCCATCATGAATGTCTGTGCGAAATTTCCCGGGAGCTGTCACGATTCACATATACTCAGAAATTCATCTGTGCAGAGGGATTTCGAAAATGGGACCTATACAGTCGGATGGCTTCTGGGTGAGTTAACAGTACCAAATGACACCACATACACATGTGCTAGTACGTTCACCACATAAAACATCATTCACACAATATGTGTTCCTTGTCATACCATGTCACTCACTTTCCACAGGTGATGCTGGCTATGGATGCAAGCCATGGCTCCTCACCCCGGTCGCCAATCCCCAAAATGATGGCCAGGAACGATATAACCAGACTCATGCCAGAACACGGAATGCCATTGAGTGGACCTTCGGCCTCCTGAAGTCCCGATTCCGATGTCTGGACCAATCGGGGGGAGCATTGCAGAATGCACCAGGCAAGGTCTGCGACATCATCATGGCATGGCATCCTACATAATATCGAGGTGGACACCAGACTCATCGACGATGTCCATCCCCCACCCAGACCTGAAGACCCTGTGGATATTGTTGAGTGTGAGGAAACCCCAACAGGGATGCAGACAAGGGACAGATTGATCGGGGATCACTTCTGCTGTGAGTATAATACATGTATGCACACAATCCATGCATACACACCCACCACAACACACATGTTCTGTTTCACCCCACAGGATCAGTGACACAGCCCTGACACTGGCTGCAGTATGGACCACCAGCATCAACTATTCCGTGGACCAGTCAGATTGGGCCTAGAGATTCCGATTACATCTGACAACCTGTCGTCCATGTTGATACTGCTACCTCAAGGATATCATGCATGCCCCCCTGGAAACCAAGGTACAACACTTTAACCTTGTTCAGCATATCCCACAGCTCCCTAGGCACCAACTAAAGTGTTTTGCTAGGATCAGACCCATAGCAACCATGGAACCCCTGTAGCGAGGGAGTCTCATCCAAGCCAATGCATCGGATAGCACTCTGTCATATAAGGGGTTCAGGGGGCATTCGATGGGACATGGGACCAGTAGCTTGCTACAGCTGAATAAAGCAGCAGAGGGGTGGATCTACAGTAATAGTGTGTTACACAACATGGAGCTCATGAAATGTGGATCACATCTCCAGGGACACCATGCTGCCCTGTGTGTGTGTGTGCAGTGATATGTGCCCCAGAAAGAAATACACACATTAACAAATATGTCCTATGTCCTACTAGCTCCATGAACCAAACATATTTGGGCTGTCTCTGACAGTGGCAACCCAAATATATTGTTGTCAGGAAGCTATTAGGACATATTTGTTGATGTGTGTAACCATGTCAGGGGCATATATCCCTAAGGGTGGTTAACATCCCCTTAGTTCCCCCCATGATGGTTCATAGACCAGTACACAACACATTACAAAGTAGTGGTTTGTGTAGACTTATGTAACGAGAAAGATTAAGAGGATCATGATGTTGTAGCTGTTGCATGACGATCACTTCGAGGGTGATGTTCCAAATCCTGTCCTCTTGTCCCACAGGCATCCATAGCACGATCCATCCTTGAACAGAGGAGTTTCCATATGACTGGACTGAAGTCTGGACAACACTTCCATGAAGCTCACCCCTTGGTGTTTCAAGTGATTGTGTTGGTGATGCAATGTTTGACCTGATGTTCACAGCAACCTCTACTGGAACATTCACATATGGACACAAATTAATGTGTGTACTAACATCCAGGTATCAGACCTGTACAGTAAGACTGCTCATACACAGATGCCAAACTATGTGGACAACACATGAGCAGTTCTCTAGTAGTAATGAGCGAGCATGCTCGGCCGAAGCTCGGTTCGGCTCGAGCATCGCTCTGCTCGGCACATGGTGGTACTCGTACGAGTACCGCATGTGCTCGCCCGCCATGTTCGGGTCTCCTCCCCGCACGTTTTGCAGCTGCTGCGCAGCCAATAAACGTGCGGGGAGGCTCTGACATCAGTGTAATGCCAGCAGCCATGTTGGCTGCTGGCATTACACTGATTGGCTGGCCAGAACCCGTGATCGGGTGCTGTATAGCACCCGACGCACGAGTTCGGCTCATTCTTAGCCAGGGAGAGATGCGCTTAGGCAGGGAAAGTCAGTGTAGGGAGAATAAAATTGTTGAAACTCTTTCAAGACCCAAAAGTCCTTTTTAGGACTGTTGTGTGTGGGAGCAGCATTTATATTTTGTTTGGGGGGGCACAATTTCCTTTTTTTTGTGGGGGGGATATTTGTAAGGTGACATATAATACTAGATGCACAGGAAGTCAGTGTAGGGAGAATAAAATTGTTGAAACTCTTTCAAGACCCAAAAGTCCTTTTTAGGACTGTTGTGTGTGGGGGCAGCATTTAATTTTTTTGGGGGGTGGCAGAATTTCATTTTTTTGTGGGGGGGGGACATGTTCTAAGGTGACATTGTACTAGGTGCACAGGGACAAATATTTCACAGTGCAGTGACAAGCTGACATATTCTGTTAGGTGCACAGGGCCAATGATTTTACAACGCAGCGACAAAAAGGGCCATTTTAAACGTGTGCCTAGCCATAGATTATTGTCACATTCTGTTTAGTGTGCAAATTCACAAATTAACGTCACATATTCCGTTCACTGTGCCTAGCCGCAGATTAGCGTCACATTCTGTTTCGTGTGCCTAGCCGCAGATTAGCGTCACATTCTGTTTCGTGTGCCTAGCCGCAGATTAGCGTCACATATTGTTTAGTGTGCCTAGCCGCAGATTCGCTTCACATATTGTTTAGTGTGCCTAGCCGCAGATTAGCGTCACATTCTGTTTCGTGTGCCTAGCCGCAGATTACCGGCATATATTCCGTTTAATATGAAGAAGGCGGGTAAAAAGGGACGGGGAAGTGGACGTGATCCTGATAGTTCATGGCGCGGGTCAGGACACGTAGAAACTGTGCCTGGTGCCAGAGCACAAGAAAGAAAGACATCCACCATACCTAGCTTCATGTCTCAGTTTACAGGGCGTCGCAGGACATCACTCTCGAGGTCAGACCACTGCGAACAGGTGGTCGGTTGGATTTCAGCTGATACTGCTTCCAGCCGGTTAAGCACCACCCTGTCTTCCACCAAGTCCACTCTCACTAGCCAAGAGTCTGGTCAACATAATCCTCACCCTGATCATCCTTCCTCCCACCATAGAGGGTCTGGCCAAAGAAGTGATCCCACACTGGGATATAGTGAGGAGCTCTTCTCATCACCAATCCTTGATTTGAACCTCTCTCCAAGCACGCTTGCAGAGGAACATGAGATCTTGTGCCCTGATTCACAACCTCTAGAGGGTACCCAATCATAAGAAGATGACAGAGGGGAACGGCATCTAAGGTCAAAGGAAGTGGATGATGATGATGAGACACAGTTGCCATCAAATCAACCACAATTACTGTCTCAAGACCTTGATGAGGAGGATGATACACAGTTGTCAATGACTGAGGATGTGGTGGGATCAAGAAATGAGGAGGATGATCAGAGTGAGGAAGTGGAGGAGGACTTGGTGGACGATGAGGTCACTGACCCCACCTGGGAAGGTGGAAAGCCGAGCGATGACAGCAGTCCTGAGGGTGAGCCATCTGCAGCACCGCAACAGGCTGGAAGAGGCAGTGGTGTGGCTAAAGAAAGAAGGCGGACCGCACCAAACCGGCCCGCAAATGTTCCACGGAGCACCACCTTGCGTAAATCTCCCTTGCCAAGGGCTAGGTGTTCCGCGGTATGGCGTTTTTTTAAGGAAAGTGCGGACGACAAAAGAATTGTAGTTTGCAACCTGTGCCACACCAGAATGAGCCGAGGCATGAACACTAGCAGCCTCACCACCACCAGCATGATCCGACACATGGCATCCAAGCACCGTAATAAGTGGGAGGAACGCCCGGATCGCCAATCTGTGTCTGCAGGCCACACCACTGCCTCCTCTTCCCCTGTTTTCGGTGCCGGCCAATCGCCTGTCGAAGGCGCAGGCCCGCATACCTCCCGCCCTGCACCTGTACCATCTGAAGCACCATCAGCGACCACATCCACTTCCCTGTCCCAGCGCAGCGTCCAAATGTCGTTACCCCAGGCATTTGAGCGCAAGCGAAAATACCCAGCCACCCACCCACAGGCCATAGCACTAACCTCACACCTTTCCAAATTACTGGCCATCGAAATGCTGCCATTTAGGCTTGTGGAGACTGAGTCCTTCCGCAGCCTGATGGCAGCAGCTGTCCCTCGGTACGCAGTCCCCAGCCGCCACTACTTTTCCCGGTGTGCCGTCCCCACCTTACACCACCATGTGTCCCTTAACATCACCCGTGCCCTGACCAACGCAGTTACTGGGAAGGTCCACTTAACGACTGACACATGGACAAGTGCTTGTGGCCAGGGACGCTACATTTCCCTGACGGCACACTGGGTGAATGTCGTGGAGGCTGGGAGCGACTCGGACCCTGGGATGGCACAGGTGCTACCCACGCCGAGGATTGCGGGCCCTACCTGCATCAGGGTTTCCGCCAGCACCTACGTTATTGGCTCCTCCTCCTCCTCCTCCGTTTCCACCTCCGAATTCTCTGCGCGCAGCGCCACTCACCCATCAGCTGGTAGCTGGAAGCAGTGTAGCACTGCAGTGGGGAAGCGTCAGCAGGCCGTGCTGAAGCTGATCTGCCTTGGGGACAAACAGCACACGGCCTCAGAGCTGTTGCAGGGGATTAGTCACCAGACCGAGCAGTGGCTCTCGCCACTCAACCTGCAACCAGGCATGGTTGTGTGTGATAATGGGCGTAACTTGGTGGCGGCTTTGGAGCTCGGCAAGCTCACACACGTACCATGCCTAGCGCATGTATTTAATTTAGTGGTTCAGCGATTTCTAAAAACCTACCCCAATTTGCATGATCTCTTGACGAAGGTGCGCATTTCCGTAAGTCATCTACAGCTTCAGCCGGCCTGTTGACGCTGCAGCAGCGCTTACAATTGCCAGCTCACCGGCTGCTGTGTGACGTGAGCACGCGCTGGAACTCCACCTTCCACATGTTGGCCCGGCTTTGTGAGCAGCAGAGGGCAGTAGTGGAGTACCAGCTTTTACACGGTCGTCGCCTCTCCGTTCAACTTCCTCTAATCAGAAGTGAGGAGTGGGAATGGATGTCAGACCTCTGTGAGGTTTTACGCAATTTTGAGGAATCGACACAGATGGTGAGCGGCGATAACGCTATTATCAGTGTAACCATCCCACTTCTGTGTCTACTGAAACGCTCGCTGCTCACAATTAAAACCGACGCTTTGCATGTGGAAGAGGTGGAAATGGGGGAGGAAGAGCTTACACAAGGTGATAGCCAGAGCACCCTCACTTCGTCTTCTCAGCGACAATTGGAGGAGGCGGAGGAGGAGGAGGAAGACACGGTTGCCTCCGCTACAGAGGGTAGCCATGGAACTTTATTTCCATCTCTTCAGCGTGGGTGGGCAGAAGAGGAGGAAGAGGATGAGGAGATTGAGAGTCATCCTCCTGGTGAGGACAGCAAAATCTTGCCTGTTGGTACTCTGGCACACATGGCTGACTTTATGTTAGGCTGCCTTTCCCGTGACCCACGCGTTATACGCATTTTAGACAACACGGATTACTGAGTGTTCACCCTTCTGGACCCCCGCTACAAAGAGAATTTCTCATCTCTCATTCCTCCGGTGGAGAGGACAAGCAAAATGGTGCAATACCAGAAGGTTCTTGTCGAAAAATTGCTCCAAAATCTTCCATCTGACAACGCTGGCGGCAGAGTACGTGCTACCTTGGCCAACCGAGAAGAGGAGAAAAGGGGAGCACACAGCAGTTCCGACAAAGGCAGGGCAACACTCTCCAAGGCGTGGGACACCTTAATGACACCCCGCCAGCACCCTCACCCTGATGCGCGGCCTAGTGTCACAAGGAGGGAAAAGTTTTGGAAGATGGTGAAGGAGTACGTAGCAGACCGTGTCAGCGTCCTCACTGATCCCTCTGTGCCTTACAACTACTGGGTGTCCAAGCTGGCACGTGGTATGAACTGGCACTCTACGCCTTGGAGGTGCTGGCCTGCCCTGCCGCCAGCGTTCTGTCTGAGCGGGTATTTAGTGCTGCTGGTGGCATCATAACAGATAAGCGTATCCGCCTTTCCCCCGAAAATGCTGATAGGTTGACACTTATAAAAATGAACAAGGCCTGGATTTCCCCTGACTTCTCCACTCCACTGGAGGAAAGCCCCAGGTGAACATAAAGTCACTTTAGATATGTTATTTACAATGATGGGAATACTCTGTATTCCCATTCACCCCTTCCACCCAAAAAACGGGTATATGGTTGACTCTTAATCTTCTCATCCTCCTCCTCCTCTTCCATATGCCCTGTGATATAATTTTTATATAGGGCCAGCTCACCAGCGGGCCCTGTGATATAATTTTTATATAGGGCCAGCTCACCAGCGGGCCCTGTTTGACAATTTTTGTATAGGTCAGCTCACCAGCGGGCCTTCTCATATAATGTTTTATTGGGTCAGCTCTCTAGCGGGCCCTCTCATATAATGTTTTATAGCGTCAGCTCACTAGCGGGCCTTCGCATATAATGTTTAGGATGGTCAGCTCCGCAGCAGACCCTCACCCATAATGTTTTAGATGGTCGGCTCAGCAGCAGACCCTCATTCCTAATGTTTTAGATGGTCAGCTTAGCGGCATGCCCTCGCCCCTAATGTTTTAGAGGGTCACCAGCAGGCCATTAATCCTAATTTTTCAAGGGTGTGTATGATGCCCTCCTTTATGTGTAATAAAGGGTGTATTGGAGTGACATTTCAGTCTAATTTTTGGCAGCCCTTTCACTTAGTGCATAGGCTTTATGAGTGTTGGACCATTACCTGAACTATTGTACCACAATGTGAATGAGGCCCTCCATTTTGTGATATACAGGTTGTATCGGAGTGCCTCAGGTCCTCCCATTGAATTAAATAGGGCTGGGGTGTTCGACAGAGCAGAAGGTAGTTCTTGGCTTCATCCACTAAGTCACTTCGTCACTTTTACTCAATGGATCAGACCCCACTGTTCCGACTATAAATTTTGGACTTAACAAGGGCAAACGGACATGTTGTAAAACCTGTGGTAGCTGCGGCCTCCGTTCCTGAATGCTGTACCTTACCCGGGCCATAACCACGTTGAACACCTGCTTTACGCTGCGCACGTTTCCCTCTTAATCATGGCCCCAGTTCCGAAAAATCGATGAAATTTTTTGCAGAATTTGCAGATGATATACAAGTAAATATACAGCAAATACTGTTTGGTAACAATTTTTCGCCTAAAATCGTTTTTATCTTCCTTTTTGTGTGTTTTACGGTCAGTCTGTAAAAATGGCGTACTACGGGCGAAACATCGTTCCCAGCAGCGACGTTGGAGTCCAAGATGCATCCATACATCCTCCCTATGCTGTCCATGAACCATTTCTGTGGTGTTTCCATCATTTTCTGACCTTTTCCTATGAACCAGGCACCCTCCCCTCATCAGAGCAGGGGGTGCCTGGTGTAATGCTCGAGTCCTCCCATTGACTTCAATGGGGCTCGGGTGCTCGTCCGAGCACTCGAGCCTCCGGGGGCGCTCGGCCAGAGCACCCGAACACCCGAGCATCGGGGTGCTCGATCATCACTATTCACTAGCATTTCTAATGTATTCCTATTTAGTTCAGATGTACCTTTTTGTGCTCATACAAGTGTTTAATGCATATTGGCTAAATACACAAGAATCATCACTACTCAATCCGTGTCTGTATGAATGAATGTTGGATCAAACACCTGTCAATGTGGAACCGTACCCAAGGCTAGAGTATCCTTCATACAAAGGAAGGCATGATTTACATCACAGGAGTCCACTAGTTGCCTGACCATGAGTGGACTTTGTGATGTATACATGCAATGACATGATGGCAGTGATACACTGATGTGTGTTGTGAGTGATTAGCTGGTGATACAGGGCACACACTTCCACTGTGATGTGATGTCCACGGTTTGTGTGTTGCTCAATATAATCGATGTCCTGAGATTGCTGTAGGTTGTCATATCTCAGTACATGGGCTACATCAACAAAAACAACCATGTGGACAAGTGTTATCACTGGTGAAGTGTGTTACAACCTTAGTTAAACAACAACACAACTTAAAGGGATAGTAAACCTGGAAAATAAGTTTATTTCACATTGTAGCCCTTTAAAAAACATGAAAAATTATATAAGTCTTATCTACCAAACATATATGGTTTGGGAGATAAGACTTATATCATTTTACATGTTTTTTTAAGGGCTACAATATAGAATGAACTTATTCTCAAGGTTTACTATCCCTTTAATACATACGCCAATGCTCAGCCTAAGGTTCCAATGTGCGTGATACACAATGAAATCTTAGGAAGATCATTGGGTTATGCAGTAAGTTAGGCTGTGATTCAAACTCCTGTTGTGCAACTGACTTGCTGGAGAACACAATGCTCACCCTAGGATCACAATGTGTAACACACACATTGAGATCCTAGGGTGTACATTGTGTTCCCCAGTATGTCAGCTGCACAATAGAATTTTGATTTAAAGACCATATTGATGCATGTTCCATCTGTCATGCTTGTTATTTCCCTGCTAAGTCGCATAGCTGTTTGTTTGGTTTTCCCCTCAAACACAACAATTGATGCAGACGAATGTTCAGTGTTGCACCAGTTGTTGTGCTAAGGGGTATGTTCTGATCAAATCTGACACACATCATGGTCATGTAACACTGTCGTGTTACATGGCTACAGGGATGGGTTGCCAGGTGAATTTGGACAACGGTGTGGGTGTGTGTGAACCCATGTTGTAACATCACACAAACATTTCCCCCAGGCAGGGGTTGAGTTCACTGCATTGTTTGGCAATGCATTGGAGACAACCCTGCGACCCAATCTATAAGTGAACACTAGTGATGAGCGAGCATGCTCGGCCGAAGCTCGGTTCGGCTCGAGCATCGCTCTGCTCGGCACATGGCGGTACTCGTACGAGTACCGCATGTGCTCGCCCGCCATGTTCGGGTCTCCTCCCCGCACGTTTCGCGGCTGCTGCGCAGCCAATAAATGTGCGGGGAGGCTCTGACATCAGTGTAATGCCAGCAGCCATGTTGGCTGCTGGCATTACACTGATTGGCTGGCCAGAACCCGTGATCGGGTGCTGTATAGCACCTGACCAGCGAGTTCGGCTCAGTCTTAGCCAGGGAGAGATGAGGATAGGAAGGGAAAGTCAGTGTAGGGAGAAGAAAAGCGAGTTTGAAAAAAAAAAAAGACCCAAAAGTCCTTTTTAGGACTACTGTGTGTGGGGGCAGCAGATATATTTTGTTTTGGGGGGCAGAGTTTAAAAAAAAAACGTCACATATTCCGTTCACTGTGCCTAGCCGCAGATTAGCAGCACATTCTGTTTAGTGTGCAAAGTTTCAGATTAGGAGAACATTCTGTTTAGTGTGCAAAGTTGGAGATTAGCAGCACATTCTTTTTAGTGTGCAAAGTTGCAGATTAGCAGCACATTCTGTTTAGTGTGCAAAGTTGCAGATTAGCAGCACATTCTGTTTAGTGTGCAAAGTGTAAAATATAAAAGTCACATATTCCATTCACTGTGCCTAGCCGCAGATAAGCAGCATATTCTGTTTAGTGTGCAAAGTTTCAGATTAGGAGAACATTCTGTTTAGTGTGCAAAGTGTAAAATATCAAAGTCACATATTCCATTCACTGTGCCGAGCCGCAGATAAGCAGCACATTCTGTTTAGTGTGCAAAGTTGCAGATTAGCAGAACATTCTGTTTAGTGTGCAAAGTGTAAAATATAAAAGTCACATATTCCATTCACTGTGTCTAGCCGCAGATAAGCAGCACATTCTGTTTAGTGTGCAAAGTTGCAGATTAGGAGAACATTCTGTTTAGTGTGCAAAGTGTAAAATATAAAAGTCACATATTCCATTCACTGTGCCTAGCCGCAGATAAGCAGCACATTCTGTTTAGTGTGCAAAGTTGCAGATTAGGAGAACATTCTGTTTAGTGTGCAAAGTGTAAAATATAAAAGTCACATATTCCATTCACTGTGCCTAGCCGCAGATAAGCAGCACATTCTGTTTAGTGTGCAAAGTTGCAGATTAGGAGAACATTCTGTTTAGTGTGCAAAGTGTAAAATATCAAAGTCACATATTTCATTCACTGTGCCTAGCCGCAGATAAGCAGCATATTCTGTTTAGTGTGCAAAGTTTCAGATTAGCAGCACATTCTGTTTAGTGTGCAAAGTGTAAAATATCAAAGTCACTTATTCCGTTCACTGTGCCGAGCCGCAAATAAGCAGCACATTCTGTTTAGTGTGCAAAGTTGCAGATTAGCAGAACATTCTGTTTAGTGTGCAAAGTGTAAAATATCAAAGTCACTTATTCCGTTCACTGTGCCGAGCCTCAGATAAGCAGCACATTCTGTTTAGTGTGCAAAGTTGCAGATTAGCAGAACATTCTGTTTAGTGTGCAAAGTGTAAAATATAAAAGTCACATATTCCATTCACTGTGTCTAGCCGCAGATAAGCAGCACATTCTGTTTAGTGTGCAAAGTTTCAGATTAGGAGAACATTCTGTTTAGTGTGCAAAGTGTAAAATATCAAAGTCACATATTCCATTCACTGTGTCTAGCCGCAGATAAGCAGCACATTCTGTTTAGTGTGCAAAGTTGCAGATTAGGAGAACATTCTGTTTAGTGTGCAAAGTGTAAAATATCAAAGTCACATATTCCATTCACTGTGTCTAGCCGCAGATAAGCAGCACATTCTGTTTAGTGTGCAAAGTTTCAGATTAGGAGAACATTCTGTTTAGTGTGCAAAGTGTAAAATATCAAAGTCACATATTCCATTCACTGTGCCGAGCCGCAGATAAGCAGCACATTCTGTTTAGTGTGCAAAGTTGCAGATTAGCAGAACATTCTGTTTAGTGTGCAAAGTGTAAAATATAAAAGTCACATATTCCATTCACTGTGTCTAGCCGCAGATAAGCAGCACATTCTGTTTAGTGTGCAACGTTTCAGATTAGGAGAACATTCTGTTTAGTGTGCAAAGTGTAAAATATCAAAGTCACATATTCCATTCACTGTGTCTAGCCGCAGATAAGCAGCACATTCTGTTTAGTGTGCAAAGTTGCAGATTAGGAGAACATTCTGTTTAGTGTGCAAAGTGTAAAATATCAAAGTCACATATTCCATTCACTGTGTCTAGCCGCAGATAAGCAGCACATTCTGTTTAGTGTGCAAAGTTGCAGATTAGCAGCACATTCTGTTTAGTGTGCAAAGTTGCAGATTAGCAGCACATTCTGTTTAGTGTGCAAAGTTGCAGATTTGCAGCACATATTCCGTGTAATATGAAGAAGGTGGGTAAAAAGGGACGGGGAAGTGGACGTGATCCTGATAGTTCAGGGCGCGGGTCAGGACGCGTAGAAACTGTGCTTGGTGCCAGAGCACAAGAAAGAAAGACATCCACCATACCTAGCTTCATGTCTCAGTTTACAGGGCGTCGCAGGACATCACTCTCGAGGTCAGACCACTGCGAACAGGTGGTCGGTTGGATTTCAGCTGATACTGCTTCCAGCCGGTTAAGCACCACCCTGTCTTCCAACAAGTCCACTCTCAGTAGCCAAGAGTCTGGTCAACATAATCCTCACCCTGATCATCCTTCCTCCCACCATAGAGGGTCTGGCCAAAGAGGTGATCCCACACTGGGATATAGTGAGGAGCTCGTCTCATCACCAATTACTTGATTTGAACCTCTCTCCAAGCACGCTTGCAGAGGAACATGAAATCTTGTGCCCTGATTCACAACCTCTAGAGGGTACCCAATCACAAGAAGATGACAGAGGTGAACGGCATTTAAGGTCAAAGGAAGTGGATGATGATGATGATGAGACACAGTTGCCATCAAATCAACCACTTTTACTGTCTCAAGACCTTGATGAGGAGGATGATATACAGTTGTCAATGACTGAGTATGTGGTGGGATCAAGAAATGAGGAGGATGATCAGAGTGAGGAAGTGTAGGAGGACTTGGTGGACGATGAGGTGACTGACCCCACCTGGGAAGGTGGAGAGCCGAGCGATGACAGCAGTCCTGAGGGTGAGCCATCTGCAGCACCGCAACAGGCTGGAAGAGGCAGTGGTGTGGCTACAGAAAGAAGGCGGACCGCACCAAAACCGGCCTGCAAATGTTCCACGGAGCACCCCCTTGCGTAAATCTCCCTTGCCAAGGGGTAGGTGTTCCGCGGTATGGCGTTTTTTTAAGGAAAGTGCGGACGACAAAAAAATTGTAGTTTGCAACCTGTGCCACACCAGAATGAGCCGAGGCATGAACACTAGAAACCTCACCACCACCAGCATGATCCGACACATGGCATCCAAGCACCGTAATAAGTGGGAGGAACGCCCGGATCGCCAATCTGTGTCTGCAGGCCACACCACTGCCTCCTCTTCCCCTGTTTTCGGTGCCGGCCAATCGCCTGTCGAAGGCGCAGGCCCGCATACCTCCCGCCCTGCACCTGTACCATCTGAAGCACCATCAGCGACCACATCCACTTCCCTGTCCCAGCGCAGCGTCCAAATGTCGTTACCCCAGGCATTTGAGCGCAAGCGAAAATACCCAGCCACCCACCCACAGGCCATAGCACTAACCTCACACCTTTCCAAATTACTGGCCATCGAAATGCTGCCATTTAGGCTTGTGGAGACTGAGTCCTTCCGCAGCCTGATGGCAGCAGCTGTCCCTCGGTACGCAGTCCCCAGCCGCCACTACTTTTCCCGGTGTGCCGTCCCCGCCTTATACCACCATGTGTCCCGTAACATCACCCGTGCCCTGACCAACGCAGTTACTGGGAAGGTCCACTTAACGACTGACACATGGACAAGTGCTTGTGGCCAGGGACGCTACATTTCCCTGACGGCACACTGGGTGAATGTCGTGGAGGCTGGGAGCGACTCGGACCCTGGGATGGCACAGGTGCTACCCACGCCGAGGATTGCGGGCCCTACCTCCATCAGGGTTTCCGCCAGCACCTACGTTATTGGCTCCTCCTCCTTGGTTTCAACCTCCGAATTCTCTGCGCGCAGCGCCACTCACCCATCAGCCAGTAGCTGGAAGCAGTGTAGCACTGCAGTGGGGAAGCGTCAACAGGCTGTGCTGAAGCTGATCTGCCTTGGGGACAAACAGCACACGGCCTCAGAGCTGTTGCAGGGGATTAGTCACCAGACCGAGCAGTGGCTCTCGCCACTCAACCTGCAACCAGGCATGGTTGTGTGTGATAATGGGCGTAACTTGGTGGCGGCTTTGGAGCTCGGCAAGCTCACACACGTACCATGCCTAGCGAATGTATTTAATTTAGTGGTTCAGCGATTTCTAAAAACGTACCCCAATTTGCATGATCTCTTGACCAAGGTGCGCCGCGTGTGTGCACATTTCCGTAAGTCATCTACAGCTTCAGCCGGCCTGTTGAAGCTGCAGCAGCGCTTACAATTGCCAGCTCACCGGCTGCTGTGTGACGTGAGCACGCGCTGGAACTCCACCTTCAACATGTTGGCCCGGCTTTGTGAGCAGCAGAGGGCAGTAGTGGAGTACCAGCTGTTACACGGTCGTCGCCTCTCCGTTCAACTTCCTGTACTCAGAAGTGAGGAGTGGGAATGGATGTCAGACCTCTGTGAGGTTTTACGCAATTTTGAGGAATCGACACAGATGGTGAGCGGCGATAACGCTATTATCAGTGTAACCATCCCACTTCTGTGTCTACTGAAACGCTCGCTGCTCACAATTAAAACCGACGCTTTGCATGTGGAAGAGGTGGAAATGCGGGAGGAAGAGCTTACACAAGGTGATAGCCAGAGCACCCTCACTTTGTCTTCTCAGCGACAATTGGAGGAGGCGGAGGAGGAGGAGGAGGAGGAGGAGGAAGACACGGTTGCCTCCGCTACACAGGGTAGCCATGGAACTTTAGTTCCATCTCTTCAGCGTGGGTGGGCAGAAGAGGAGGAAGAGGATGAGGAGATTGAGAGTCATCCTCCTGTTGAGGACAGCAAAATCTTGCCTGTTGGTACTCTGGCACACATGGCTGACTTTATGTTAGGCTGCCTTTCCCGTGACCCACGCGTTACACGCATTTTAGACAACACGGATTACTGGGTGTTCACCCTTCTGGACCCCCGCTACAAAGAGAATTTCTCATCTCTCATTCCTCCGGTGGAGAGGACAAGCAAAATGGTGCAATACCAGAAGGTTCTTGTCGAAAAATTGCTCCAAAATTTTCCATCTGACAACGCTGGCGGCAGAGTACGTGCTTCCTTGGCCAACCGAGAAGGGGAGAAAAGGGGAGCACACAGCAGTTCCGACAAAGGCAGGGCAACACTCTCCAAGGCGTGGGACACCTTCATGACACCCCGCCAGCACCCTCACCCTGATGCGCAGCCTAGTGTCACAAGGAGGGAAAAGTTTTGGAAGATGGTGAAGGAGTACGTAGCAGACCGTGTCAGCGTCCTCAATGATCCCTCTGTGCCTTACAACTACTGGGTGTCCAAGCTGGACACGTGGTATGAACTGGCACTCTACCCCTTGGAGGTGCTGGCCTGCCCTGCCGCCAGCGTTCTGTCTGAGCGGGTATTTAGTGCTGCTGGTGGCATTATAACAGATAAGCGTATCCGCCTTTCCACCGACAATGCTGATAGGTTGACACTTATAAAAATGAACAAGGCCTGGATTTCCCCTGACTTCTCCACTCCACTGGAGGAAAGCCCCGGGGGAACATAAAGTCACTTTATATATGTTATTTACAATGATGGGAATACTCTGTATTCCCATTCACCCCTTCCACCCAAAAAACGGGTATATGGTTGACTCTCTTCCATATACCCTGTGATATAATTTTTATATAGGGCCAGCTCACCAGCGGGCCCAGTGATATAATTTTTATATAGGGCCAGCTCACCAGCGGGCCCTGTGATATAATTTTTATATAGGCCCAGCTCACCAGCGGGCCCTGTTTGACAATTTTTGTATAGGTCAGCTCACCAGCGTGCCTTCTCATATAATGTTTTATTGGGTCAGCTCTCTAGCGGGCCCTCTCATATAATGTTTTATTGCGTCAGCTCACTAGCGGGCCTTCGCATATAATGTTTAGGATGGTCAGCTCCGCAGCAGACCCTCACCCATAATGTTTTAGATGGTCGGCTCAGCGCACGTTTCCCTCTTAATCATGGCCCCAGTTCAGAAAAATCGAGGAAATTTTTGGGAGAATTTGCCTCTGCGCACGTTTCCCTCTTAATCATGGCCCCAGTTCAGAAAAATCGAGGAAATTTTTGGGAGAATTTGCCTCTGCGCACGTTTCCCTCTTAATCATGGCCCCAGTTCCGAAAAATCGATGAAATTTTTTGCAGAATTTGCAGATGATATACAAGTAAATATACAGCAAATACTGTTTGGTAACAATTTTTCGTCTAAAGTCGTTTTTATCTTCCTTTTTGTGTGTTTTACTGTCAGTCTGTAAAAATGGCGTACTACGGGCGAAAGATCGTTCCCAGCAGCGATGTTGGAGTCCAAGATGCATCCAGACATCCTCCCTATGCTGTCCCTGAACCATTTCTGTGGTGTTTCCATCATTTTCTGCCCTTTTCCTATGGACCAGGCACCCTCCCCTCATCAGAGCAGGGGATGCCTGGTGTAATGCTCGAGTCCTCCCATTGACTTCAATGGGGCTCGGGTGCTCGGCCGAGCACTCGAGCCTCCGGGGGCGCTCGGTCAGAGCACCCGAACACCCGAGCATTGGGGTGCTCGATCATCACTAGTGAACACACAGCAGATCAGACAGAATTCAAAAGCACAATTTTCATTTATTGAGGGGGCAGATGACAGGTTAGGCCTTTCATTTTTTCTTTTTTTGGGGGGTGCCTTAGACTTGGTGCCAGAGGTGGATGCCCTGGCTGATTGCCTTGTCACCTCTGTCCCCTAGGTGTGGCTTCTGAGGTAACACTGGAAGGGGTGGTGGGTGCAGTGGACCCCTCTGTGGAATGCAGGTTCTCCCTCTCCATCCTCAGGTTCTCCCTGCGGTTAATCTCTCGCAACTCCACGAGCACCTGTGCAAACATGTCCATCATCCCCGTATGTATCTGGTGGAGTTGTGTGTTCCCCCTGGCAACCTCTGACTCCAGAGCTTGGATTCTGGTCTCCAACCTGTTCGTGTTCCTCCGGGATTCCCTCCGGTTCCTCGTGAGGTTGTCGTTGGTGGCGTGGGTTGCCCGGAGCTGTCCTCTTTGAAGGGCCATGCACTCAGCCTCCAGATCTGTGGTGCGTTGACTGCTGGAGATGGGAGTGGCCGGTGACACATGTTCTGTTTCCCCAGCTTCACCTGTCTCCTCGGCCTCTGTTTCCCCAGCTTCAGCTGTCTCCTCAGCATCTGTTTCCCCAGCTTCAGCTGTCTCCTCAGCCTCTGCTTCCACAGCTTCAGCTGTCTCCTCAGCCTCTATCTCCCCAGCCCCTGCTGTCTCCTCTGCTGGTACTGGGTGTGCTGTGGCTGCTACTGCTGTTTGTGTTGGTGGAGTGGCTTGCACAGACGGTGTGTGGGTGCCCACCACATCAAGGGACCCACTGCTGCCCACTGATGTCTGTGCTGGTTGAGGTGGTGGGGTGAACAAGTCCCTTGGCTGAGGGTGCTGGGGCTCCCCAATCAGGCCCAGGTGTTGGTAGTCAAGTGGCCAAGGGTCATACCTTGGCCAGTGGTAGGTGCTTGGCCCCCACCTGGGATCATACCTGGGGCCATGCTGGGGAGCCATCCAGGAGGGTAGATCCATCTGAGTGGAATATGGCCCATATTGGCTGGTGGCCACATTCCCGGGCAGCCATTGCCTCCCTGGTGGTGGTGGTGCTGCTGTTGGAGGGTAATAGCTCCCGGAGGAGGTGGGATGCATCCATCTCTCCCCCTGCATCCAGCCACTGTACAGTTGTGGAGCATTCTGTGGTGGTGCAGCCAGTTGAGGGGCAGGCAGTTGAGGGGCAGCCAGTGGTGATGCAGCCAGTTGGGGAGGAGGTGTGGTGGTTGTATACGGTTCCCATTGGCTAGTCCCCTCCTCTGTATACTCCTCACTGGGTGGTGTGGTTGGCTCCTCCACGGGCTCCTGCTGCGATGGAGGCCCATAAGCTGTGTGGAGAATTGAGATTGTGTGATTAGTAAACGTAGCCATGATGGGATTAATGGGATACTAATACATGAAATGCGGAAAGGGAAATATATGTTGTGTGGTTTATCACCCTGAGTGAAACAAGGGTACTTCCACTGCTTGAGGGGGTTTTTGTTCAAAAAGTATCCCAGCTCAGAATAGAATTGCTTTGGTGCTATATCCCAGTGGCCTGAAGTTCAACATTGGCACTGTTGCTACATTATCCTATGGGAATTTATGGCGTCTGGACGTAAGCTGTCCATAGGATGGTCTAGCAACATCGCCATTGTAGAGTTCCAGGCCACTGTGATATTGCCCCTGGAGTAGTCAACTTTGAGCTGTGCTACTTTTTGAATGAAACACCTTTCAGCAGTGGGAATACCCTTGTTTTGCTCGGGGGATGAACCCTGTAATATATTTTTCTTTTCACGTTAGGTATTACTATCCCTTTAACGGAATAGCAATGGTTAATTTCACCATGATGTAATATTGTAGACATTGTAAGAGATAGATGTGGATCGATGTTAGTCCTATCCCTCCAACCCACATGGTTAGACAGATATTGCTCTATTTGACAGTCATTTTGACATGTTTGACAGTCATTTCACCACACGGAGGCTCTTCAGCAGAGCCTAAATTGCCCCATTCAGAGATGTAAACTTCATTGGAATGGTGAACAGAGTGTGCTTGCAAACCAGGCACACTTTGTTGACCATCTCAAAGATGTATTCATCTCTGAATGGGGCAATTTAGGCTCTGCTGAAGAGCCTCCGTGTGGTCTAATGACTGAAATCTCCAGCTGTCAAATAGAGCGATATCTGTCTAACCATGAGGGTTGGAGGGATAGGACTAACATCGATCCACATCTTGGTGAAATTAACAATTGCTATGCCATTACAGTTACATACAAGGAGAAATGGTCAGATATGCATGTGGATATGTACCTTTCATATGGATACGAATATATCCTTTCAAGATATGAAGCCAGAGATCATTTCAGCAGGTGTGATTGCCTTACTGGCTATATATGTGCACCCATCAAAATATACATTGGATTGATATGATGGATATGAACATACCTCGTATATCCCATCTACGTAGAGTGGGATATACTAGGTATGTGTATTTGGATGGTATCAATGTAAGTTAGTTTCTGATGGATGCGCATATCTGGCCAGTAAGGCAATCACAGGCAGTTAAATGATCTCTGGGTTCACATCGTGTTGGGACATATTTTGAGCCATTTGAAAGGTACATATCTGACCATTTTCCTTTGTGTGCATATCTTTTTTGAACAGATGTGCAGTGGGATTCAAGTGTTATTCAACACTATCTTCTTAGCTGATCCCGTACAATGCACAATTTTTCATTACTTGACAGGTGACTCTCTGGTTGTCAGGATCATATCCTATGCATTGCATTGTAGGGCATGGGATACCACCCTGGCAATCAGAGATTGATGAACTGGACAGGATCCTGTCCATGTCGTGTGTTCCAGTTGAATCCTGAAGGGCAACAATCACGCCAGTAGTGAGGGACATCTTTGATTGAGGCCTGTTTTCTTTGAGTATGAGCCCATCCATCCTTCTGAGTGAGGCAACCGTACTCAATCCAAGATATCCATCATTCATGGCCTGTTGGTGACCAAGGTACAATGGGTGATATTTGGTTTCCATGTGTATCCTGCAAACAGTGTCTGGTGTACCATCCATCCATGGCATCAGCACCCCCGAGGATCCATGTGGGAATCAGGTGTGAGATATGTCATTTCAAGTTGGAGTAGATGATTGCAGACACAACACCAAGGCCTACTTTTTCCACCTTTAATTCTGTGGTATTGTTTGAGACCTGTGTGTTGCACATACAACCAGTTATTCTCAGTGACACTGTGATGTGTGACCTGCTCCATCCTTTTTGTGATTCAGTAAGCGGTGTTGTCGACATGATGGAGTGTACATGATGCTGACTTCTCCAGTGATCTCATTTCCCCATTTCCAGTGTTTTCTATGGAGTCTATACGATGGGACCTTAGCAACTTGATTCATGGTATCGCATATTCTCCATAGACTAACACTGGTATTGGTGAAGTGAGGATGTGTAAGGGTGAATTTCTCTCCACCATCTGTTTGTCACCGCTTAATGAATGTCCCCTGTGTAGCATGTGATCGTTGGCCTATTGACTTGATTGTTGTCTGGTTAACCCTTTGAGTCCCAGAGGGGTTGCCAAAGCATTGTTGATCGATGCATTGATGATTCCTCTAGCACTCAAGGGGTTAAGTGCTGACTTCCCAGTGGAGACGTGGGTGACATTGTGTGTGAACAGTGATGATATTTAACAGATGACATTTTAACAGCATGGTTTGTGTATTGTGTGTGATGAGCACAGCGACAAGAGGGTTGAAGTAGGACTTGGACAGGTTTGTTCCAAGTTGGACCTTGATATTTGTCCTTGTGTTGCGTCCTATTTTTAACCCTCAGGGTGCTGTGTTGGTGCAGTTGTGTGGATAAATGATGGGCAAGTGGTGAGGTGTGACTGTGTGTGCAGCTGGTGTTGGTTGATGTAGTGTGTGGTTCTGTAGTGTTGCACTTACCGGTAGTGTGGAGGCTCCTCTCATCCTCAGTGACAGCTCCTCCAACAACCCCCTCGATCAGGGTTGGGGACATATTCTGCCGCACCATCTCCTCCCAGCCGCAGAAGGTGATAGGGACAGGTGGGCCACTTCCAGTGCCTCGGGCGTGCTTGGCGAGTTCTGACAGCTTGTTCTTTACCACCCTCCGGCAGTCGCCCCATCGCTTTTTGATGGACTCCACGTCCCGCCTGCATGGAGCCACCGCATTGACCCGGCTGCAGATCTGGTTCCAGGCTGCCTTCCTCCTCGCTGACAGGCCAGGGACCTTCGCTGTTGGGTAGAGAACACTCTGCCTCTCCAGGACAGCTTCCACGAGAGCCGTGTTCTCCTCCTCTGTATACTTGGGGTCCCTGATCCTGCCCTTGTCACCTCCAGCATGGGATGACTCACAGCGGGAGTGCCCTGCCTGGTCTGACCCTGAGTGTGTGGGGTGCTCTCCAGCAACTACCCCTCATCCCACTGCAGGTTCTGTCCCTGTCCTGTGTGTTCCTGCTCTTGTGGGCCGGGTCCCCCTCCGCCCTGCGGATCTCCCTCTCCCACCCCTGCTCTGCTGAGGGATACCCTCCTGACCTTCCTCCTCCTCCACTACTCTCCCCATCCCTCTCTCCTGTCCTCCTCTCCTTGCCATCACTCACCCAGTCACACCCAGGCACTCCCACAGGCCCTCACAGACACACTCGATCCACTCAGTCTCTGTCACACACTTTCACTCCCAGATTCACACTGTCAAAATAAAAAGTAAAATGTGTAAGGTGTTATAAAATAAAAGGACTATGTGTATGTATGTGTATGTGTATGTGTTTGTGTTTGTATGTGTGTATGTAATATGTGCAAAGGTGTGCTATGTGTAGTATTCTGTGCAATGCTCTCCTCTCTCCAAACTCCAAAACTCCTCTACCTCCAATGAATGTTCCTGTCTCCCTCTCTCTGATCACTATCCTCCGCTCCTGGGTCCTGATATCTAGCTCTGAAGAACTCGATAACAGACAGTGTGTGACGGTTATTTTTGGGTATGTATAGGTGTATTTGAAGTTTTTGGATACATTGGGGCTTTGTGATTGGCTGTGTGTTTGAATTTGTTTTTGCATCAATCATGGTTGCTAGACAACGGCAGCCGTTATGTTACATGTTGTTTTGAGCGCAGTTATCGTGTGATTTGGCCGCCCGTTGTGCATTAACATGAGCGACAACGTCTTTTGTGTTACGTGTTTTGTGTGTGCCTACGCTCGATAGCTATTCTTGTAGAGTACCTATTGAATCTGCCGTAACTCCTGTATTATTTGCGAGCGATGTGCCTTTTTCACTTAGCGGCTGGTTTAACGGCTGCCTTTAAATCTAGCCCTTAACCTGTCGCTGAGAAAGCACCGCCCGACCCCAATATCTGAGGCATCAACCTCTAAAGTAAAAGGAAGTAGTGGATTGGGGTGGGACAACACAGGCTCTTCAGCAAAGGCTACCTTCAACTGCTCAAAGGCCTCTTCAGCAGCCACCGGCCAGAGAGATGAATTAGCGCCCTTATGCGTGAGGTCAGACAGAGGTTTTACGATAGAGGAGAAGTTTTTAATAAACTTCCTGTAATAATTGGCGAAGCCCAGAAATCGTTGGATGGCTTTAAGACTCTTGGGTTTAGGCCATTGTAAAACTGCAGTCAATTTCTCTTTTTCCATGGCAATGCCATCTTTGCCAATTATAAACCCCAGAAAAGGTACACAAGTTTTGTGGAACTCGCATTTTTCCAGTTTACAAAATAATCTATTTTTGCGTAAGCGCAGCAAGACTTCAGACACATCCTTGATGTGTTGTGACAGGCCTTTGGAGTGGATAAGTATGTCGTCAAGATAGACTACAACACATGATTGCAACATATCTCTAAGAACGTCATTGATCAGTTCTTGAAATACTGCAGGAGCATTACATAGGCCGAATGGCATGACTAGGTATTCATAATGCCATGATCTCGTATTGAAGGCAGTTTTCCACTCATCACCGGCTCTGATACGTATCAAATTGTAGGCTGCCCTTAGGTCCAATTTGGTGAAAATCGAGGACCCCTTAAGTCTATCAAACAGCGTGGTGATGAGTGCTATCGGGTAGGCATTCTTTGCCATCAGCTTGTTCAGCCCACGATAGTCTGTGAATGGTTGCAGTTCACCACTTTTTTTCTTAACAAAAAAGAACCCGGCGCTGGCCGGAGAAGTAGATTTCCTTATGATCCCTCTACTGAGGGCATCCGCAATGTATTCCTCCATAGCTTGGTTCTCCTCACAAGACAATGGATACGTGAGTCCTCTCGGTGGTACTGCTCCAGGACTTAGTTCTATATGACAATCATATGGTCTGTGCTGAGGTAGGACGCCAGCCTGAACTGTTGGTAGACATCAGGTAGTGAAGGGGAGGTGCACTTATCCATACAGAACTGAGACCAAGCAGCAATCTCATATTTCTGCCAATCAAATTGTGGGTTGTGCAACTGTAACCAAGGAAAGCCCAAGATCACAGCATGGTGAGGATAATTAATCAATTGGAACTGTTGCTCTTCCTTGTGAAGAGCCCCAGTAGTCATGGACAAGGGCATAGTTTCAAAGGTAACTTGGGCGGGTTCCAAAGGTCTGCCATCAATTGCTTTGATGGCAAGAGGGGTTTCTCTCTGAATCCGTGGTACTCCATGCAATTCGGCAAAGTTATTGTCCATAAAATACCCAGCTGAACCAGAATCAACCAGGGCCAAAACCTCAACTGAGCGTTGTGCCCATGACAATACCACCTGTATGGTGGGTTTAAGTGTGCCCAACACTGGGGACGATTGGACACCACCTAGGGCCTGTCCCCCAAGGTACCCTAGGTGTGTTCGTTTCCCGGACGTACCGGACAAGATCTCAATAAGTGACCATTTTTACCGCAGTATTAACATAATCCCTGTATCTTGAGATACCTCCTCTGTTCCTTGGTTAACCTAGTGAAACCCACCTGCACAGGTTCACCTGGTTCATGAATTGGTTCACTAGGTTTGGATGCCAAGGGAGGGTTGGGTGGGCAAAATGTGCTTCTAGACCCATTATTTTTTAGCCGTACTCGTCGCTCTCTGGCGGTTAATCTTTCTCGTATTCTGGAGTCAATTAGAATCACATATTCGATATAATCATCTAGGTCAGTAGGTAAATCTTTTGCTGCAATCTCATCTTTAATCTGGTCACTCAAGCCTTGGGCAAAGGCTACCAACAGGGCCTCGTTATTCCATCCTATCTCTGCTGCCAGGGTGCGGAATTCAATGGCATAATCGCCAACCGTGCGCCTGCCCTGTTGTATCTCCATAATACGTTTAGCAGCAGAGGTGGTTCTACCAGGAGGCTCGAAAAATCTCTGAAAGGATTGTACAAAATCACAGAAATTTTTTGTACAAGGTTTAGCGTTTTCCCACAGTGGGTTAGCCCAGGCCAATGCTCTACCGGTCAGTAGGGATATCATGAACCCAACCTTGCTGCGGTCACTAGCAAATGCGTGTGCCGTCAATTCCATAAATATTTCAAGTTGATTAATAAACCCTCTACACAGTTGAGGGTCACCGTCATATCTCAGCGGCAAGGGTGCAGAAGCCATTAACCCTTTGACTGCGGTCCCTGGGGACTTAGACTCATTTTCCGATGTCTGAAATGGCAAGACCACCGGGCTAGAACCGGACTTATCTGCAAGTAGCGTGCGTTCAAGAATAGTTTGAATAGCAACCGCCAGCTGATCCAAACGTTGCTCATGCATATCCATCCTCCAGTGGATATTTTGTGTGTTACCATCACTTTTATTGTCTGAGGTCATGGCCCTTTCGTACTGTCATTATTTTTAAAGACTCTCAGACGTAAGGTTTGGTAAAAACGTAACTTTATTGAAAAGTTAAGGCAATCCCCATAGGGAAACATACATAACAATACAACAATAATAGTCCATACAATAGGTTCTGCCGGCCTTGCCTAAAATACCGAGCAGGGCAACCCAAGTGACAGTAGCAATAACAGGCTCTACCGGCCTTGCCTATACTGGATAAGGCATCCGTGAGATGACATATACCGGTTCTACCGGCCTTACCAATACTGGGCAAGGCAGCCCAAAGGAGTACTGAGTGTAGGCTCTCCTGGCCCTGCCAATACAGGGTAAGGCAACCTTAAAGATGGTAATGTACAAGGTTCTACCGGCCTTAGCAATACCGGGCAGGGCAGCCTGAGGAACACTGTAGTAGGCTCTACTGGCCCTGCCAATACCGGGTAGGCAACCTTAAGAATGGAAACGACAAAGGTTCTACCGGCCTTACCAATACTGGGCAGGGCAGCCTGAGCTAGTAGACCAGCTGTCAGATGACTATGACAGCAGAGAGGAATAGGAACAAAGGTCTTGCTCAGCAGAAGTCTATTGCCAGGGAAAATCAGATGACTGCATAGGAGTGGACAGCGACCTAGCCTCAGTACTGGATAGATCAGGAGCTAACCAACGTCCGCACGTTGGGACCAACAATAAATATTGCCACCAGGTTAATGGAGTAAACCAGCGTCCGCACGCTGGAACCAACAGAGTATCGCCACCAGGTTAATGGAGTAAACTAGCGTCTGCACGCTGGGACCAACAGAGTATCGCCACTAGGTTTAATGGAGTAAACTAGCGTCCACATGCTGGGACCAACAGAGTATCGCCACCAGGTTAAATGGAGTAAACCAGCGCCCTCACGCTGGGACCAACAGTAAATGTCGCCACCAGGTTAATGGAGTAAACCAGCGTCCGCACGCTGGGACCAACAGAGTATCGCCACCAGGTTTAATGGAGTAAACCAGCGTCCTCACGCTGGAACCAACAGTAAATGTCACCACCAGGTTTTAATGGAGTAAACCAGCTTCCGCACGCTGGAACCAACAGTGTATATCGTAACCAGGTTTAATGGAGTAAACCAGCGTCCGCACGCTGGAACCAACAGTGTATATCGCAACCAGGTTTAATGGAGTAAACCAGCGTCCTCATGCTGGAATCAACAGTAAGTGTCACCACCAGGTTTTATGAAGTAAACCAGCATCCGCACGCTGGAATCAACAATGTATAAGCAGCAGCGAAAAGAACAATGTCGCCGGAGCGACGGGGATAGAGCAGGAGCCCTACACGCCAACGGGGAGTCCACCGGGGCGAGACTGATGCACTGACAGATGACTGGAACCACCGGAACTGCCGGTGCAGAGCGAACCGGCTGGAGAAGCGGCAGGCCGGAGACACAGGAACTCAGTAAGATTAACTCGCTAGGTGCTGGAACAAAGGAACACCGGGACGCTCGCATACAGGAACATTGGAACACTGGAACACCGGAACACAGGATCAGCAGGATCATCAGGCCCAGAAGCCTGACAGCAGATCAGGCCAAGTGAAGTGAGAAACACCACGAAAGGGCAACCTGGAAGTGCTCAACCTGGGTTTAAAAAGGCTGTGTGAGGAGGGCTAATAGCAGACAGCCAATCAGGAATACTCAGCAAGTGACAGACACAGAACAGCACAAATCACGGGCACCGTGATAGAGAAGCAGAGAGGAGACACCTAGTGGAAAAAGAAAATACAGCAGCTGGAGGTATTAACCCCTTCACTGCTGGTGCTGGAGGCTGGCTAAATGCAGGTCAATTTCTGACCTGCAATTATACACTTTTTTTTTTTTTTAAACACAACACACTTTTTTTTTTACAAAAAAAATTGTATTTAAAAAAAAAAACATCTCGATAAACAAAACTGGGAGTGTGATTGTTGTGGAGTCATGTAATACACTTTGTAACGGAAGCTGAGAAGGGACCCCGTCGCCTTCTGCAGTCGTTCCTGGGTCTCTACTTCTTGACGCCAGATAAGCACCGTCAATTCACTGGTTGAAGTATGGTCGGTCACTGGAAACAGTCGAAGGATCGCTGGAAGCAGGGAAGCATGGAAGAGTCCACGTCGCCGCCTGACGGTCCATGAAGTTAGGTCGCAGGAAACTGGCAGCAGGCGGTCGATGATTCAGGATACTTGGTGCAGCTGGGTATCAGAATGGACACTTTAGACCATAAGCAATACAAGACCACCTAGTTCAATACAAGGACTCCTTGTTCACTCCAAACATAACTCACTTTATTGACACAAACCACAGATATTTATACACCAATCTTACTTATGGGGGAAACCAGAAACAATAGGGTGTGATCCAGTCACAATACATCAGACAAAGGCCAGCAACAGATGGTCTTAACAGATACAATAACTTAGACATGATTACATTTCAGATACAAAAGGGTTTGATTGAACAAAGACTTGAGGGCTTGACTAATTACCACATGGCAGGGGGTATGACTGCAGTTTACAATGGCTTAGTTAACACCCAGAAGGAGGTCTTGCTACAGTACACATAGTCAATGCCTTGAGGGACTGCAATACACATTGGAATAATTGACCCCTCACTGCCTATTCCCTTGGAAACAAGCCATAATAATGCCCATGTCCTCATTCACATACAGCGTACACACAGTATTTTTAGCGCATAACCAGGGAAAAATGTCCACAGTTTTTGGTTAAAATAACTTATGGCCAGATGGGCTCAAGTAACGGGTAGGATCCGTTACACACTTATCCACACTGCCAGATGTCAAAGATAAAATTGGGAAAATAGGGTGGGAAAAAGGGACATGGGTATTTTCACCCAGGGGAACAGTGGCCACTTTAAACTGTGCATTTTGTAGGTATGACTGACCGGTCATACCTTTCATGCAGTCGCCATAAAAATGTAACCCTTTGCGCCCAATTGATCCCAAGAGAAAAAACAAAAATGGTGTTTTTTTTACTTTTTTTTACCCTTTTTTTTAAATTTTAATAAAGTAAATGGTGGTTATCAAAAGAAAGCCCTATTTGTGCGTAAAAAACAGTATATAATGTATGGGGGTGGAATAACAGCCTAAGAGGGAAAAGACTGTTGAACAAAGACATAGTCAAAAAGGTCACAATTGCTCCGGTTCTTAAGTGAAATCCACCTCAGATTTTCCGGGTCCTTAACCCCTAGAGTGCCAGGTGGGTACATTGTACGAGTCTGGACAGCTGTACCCGCTGTGCCAAGCTCGTACAATGTACCCACTAAATGCGGTCACTGCATAAGCCGGTATAACCGGCATGCAGTGACCGCATTAAAAAAAAAAATGCCTGGCATCCATGGGGGGCCATGAGGATCACTCCTCATGTCCCCCAAGTTATTGATCTCCCAGACGATCTCACTGGGAGATCAATAACGCAAGAGGAGACGTGCAGCTTCTCCTCTCCCCTCTCTCCTACCCAAACTTCAGGGTAGGAGTGGGCGGGACCGGGGGGAAGCCTCCCAATATCATCGGTGACATCGGTTTACCCGGTTCTGTTCACTCCTACCGGTGGTAGGAGAGAAGGGCAGGAGAGATTTTGCTCTCCTGCAGTCGCCATATTGATCTCCCAGACGATCGGCTGGGAGATCAATAACTGGGGGGACATCAGAAGGGGTTCTGATGTCCCCCCACGAGGACTGAATACATAAATAAAAAAAGGGAAAAATTAACCCTAGGAGTGCCACGGGGCCGTCCAGTGCAATGCTCTGGAGACCCCTGTGGCACTCACAGGGTTACTAATTTTGGGGGGGGTTCTTTGGCTAAGACCTCATTAGGGGGCTCAGGATGCCCCCAATGAGGTCAATAATAAAAAAAAAAATATTACAAAAATATTTTAACCCTGGGTGTGCCACAGGGGTGGGGGTCCAATGCAGATCCCCCCTCCTGTGGCACACACAGGACTTTTTTTACTATTACTTTATATTCAAAGCTTGTAACAAGCAATGCGTTGGACCCCCCTGTGGCACACACATTTATTTTTTTTTTATTCTGCCCTTGTTGGGGGGTCATCAACAAGGTATGGATAAAAAATAATAAAAGCAAAAACAAAATTAACCCTCTGTGTGCCACAGGAGGTCCAATGCAGTGCTTCGCAGTGCGTTGGATCCTCCTGTGGCACACACATTTATTTATTTTTTATTCTGCCCTTGTTGGGGGGGTCATCAACAAGGTATGAATAAAAAATAATGAAGCAAAAAAAAAATTAACCCTTTGTGTGCCACAGGAGTCCAATTCATTGATTTGCAATGCATTGGACACCCTGTGGCAGACAAAGTATTATTATTTTTTATTTTATTTTATTTAGACCTCATTGGGGTGGCATCAGGGATCCTGATGTTCCCCAACTGTGGTACACACATTTATTTTTTATTCTGCCCTATAGTATACCCTAGGTATGAATAAAAATTTCTAAAATGAAAAACATTAACCCTCTGTGTGCCATGGGAGGTCCAATGCATTGCTTTGCAATGCATTGGACACCCCTGTGGCATGCACACAAATTGCCTCCAATCTCCCCACACACACACCCATACCCTAGCCACCAGCCTAGTTCCACAGCCCACTGGCAGTCCCATTCCCCCAACCTGGTTCCACTGCCTACTGGTAGACCCAAGTGCCAGTACACACTGGATTCAGGCTGGGAATCAAACAGTGTATGTGGGTGACTTACAGGGCACACTGGTTGTCACAGATCCCCCATATGTACTATCTTGCCTCCCCCACCACCACCACCATACTTGCTCACTGCCCACTGGTAGATATACCCACATACACTGCCTGACCCCTCGTACCTTGTTTCACTGGCAGTCACAGGTCCTCATGTACACTGCCTGACCACTGATAGCCATAGAATCATACATACACTGTTTGCTTCCCCATCCTTGTTCCACTGGTAGCCACGCTCCTGGCTCCCAGTATTGTACGTAAACCCACAGCAGTGGGGTACCATTTTTCGTAGTCTGGCAGGAGGTCCTCCTAGGAAATCCCATGGGGTTGATCCATTTTCTTATCTTTGAAGTGACTGATTTGTAAAGTAAAAAAAACAAAAAAACTAAATGTTTTTTTCTGTAACACCACATTCTGGAAATAGTTGTATAGACTAACTTAGGGGTAGAAAGGCAAGTGATGCCTCATTAGATGCGGCAGGTTATCTTCTTTCCAAAATGGTATGGTTTCTCTACCTTTTCTTCACTTCTGTAGCTGTTATTCATACCCACAAGAATGTTTGAGAAAATGTTACAGAAATCGGAGGTTGTAGCAGGTGTAGTTTTGTACTTCCAGCACCCCCTACGATATGTCAACTCATACCAATGGGGTGTCATTCTTCTCCTAAGAGCATTAGCTAACAAATAGAGTTGAAAATCACATAGTTTTCACATGTTTCACTACATTTGAAGGGGCAGAAATGTAAGAAAATGCCATTTTGTTCCTATAGTGCCACCTTCTGGAGGCATTTGTGCACACCAGGCTTGGGTTAAGAAGGCAAATCACCCCTCATTAGATGCGGCAGGTTGTCTTTCCAAAATGGTATGGTTTGTGTACCCTTTCTTCATTTCTGTAGTTGTTATCACCATTTTTGTACAGACAAGTAATGTTTGAGAAAATGTTAGAAAAATTGGAGGTTGCAATAGGTGTAGTTTCGTACTTTTAGCGCCCCCTGAGGTACGTGAACTCATACCAGTGAGGTGTCATTTTTCTCCTAAGAGCACTAGCTAATGAATAGAATTGGAAATGCCATGATTTTCTCCTTGTGGAGGCATTTGTGCACACCAGGCTTGGGGTAAGAAGGCAAGTGACCCCTCATTAGATGTGGCAGGTTATCTTCTTTCCAAAATGGTATGGTTTCTCTACCTTTCCTGCATATCTATAATGGTTATGACACTTTTCGTGCAGGCAGATAATTTCAGAAACAAAAGTGTCAGGTTTAGGTAGGTGTTCCTAGCACCCACATATTGTAGGTAACCCACACAAATGGGGTACCATTTTTCTCATGTTGGTAGCAGATACTGAATACAGTAGGAAATGTTATGGTTTTCAAAGATTTTAGTATCTTTGAAGTGGTGGAAATGTAAAAAAACATGTATTTATTCCTATAGTGCCACCTTTTGGAAATAACTGTGCACTTCAGCCCAGGGGTAGAAAGGCAAGTGACCCCTCATAGTGTACTAGATAATGACTACAGTTGGAAATGCTATGGTTTTCACAGATTTCAGTACATTTGAAGGGGCACAAATGTAAGAAAATTACTTTTTTTTCATTAGCGTCACCTTCTGGAGGCATTTGTGCACATCAGGTTGGGGTAAGAAGGCAAATCACCCCTCATTAGATGCGGCAGGTTGTCTTCTTTCCAAAATGGTATAGTTTCTGTACCCTTTCTTCACTTCTCTAGTTGTTATAACAATATTTGTATAGACAAGTAATGTTTGAGAAAATATTAGAAAAATTAGAGGTTGTAGAAGGTGTCGTTTTGCACTTCTAGGGCCCCCTGAGGTAGGTCAACTCATACCAATGGGGTGTCATTTTTCTCCTAAGAGCAGTAGCTAATGAATACAGTTGGAAATTTCATGGTTTTGTCAGATTTCAGTACATTTGAAGGGGCAGAAATATAAGAAAATGCCTTTTTTTTCATTAGCGCCAACATCTGGAGGTATTTGTGCATACCAGGCTTGGGGTAAGAAGGCAAGTCACCCCTCATTAGATGCAGAAGATTGTCTTCTTTCCAGAAGTATATAGTTTTATGTAGTTGTTCCACTGTTTAGTGTAGATTTACCACAAAAACACTAGAATGCCATATTAGCTCACAAAGTTGAAAATGTCATTTTGCTCTGCTGGTGATTAGGGCTCTACTCTAGCCGTGGATGTAGGTAAAACTATACAAATTTGGTATCTTTTTACTCAGGGGACTCAGGGCTTTTTCAAATAATTGAAACTTTTTCAATCAAGGTAAATGTTTTTGATACATAGTATGTGATTTTAGCAAAATTAGTACATTTTCACTTTTTTGTCATTATGACATCATAGCTTTTTGCACAATGCAAATTTCTCTTCATGTAAGGTACCACGAGAAAGCTCAATTCGTTCTGAAAAAAACAATTTATAGTTTTCAATATGTAACTAGAAATTCCCAGAGTAAATCAACCCTAAACAGAAGGATAGCAAAAATGCTGAAAAGTGTCTGGCCTGCAGGGTACAGGAAATGGCCCAAGCCTCTGGCACTGAAGGGGTTAAGGGGTAAAGCAAGCTGTGAAAATTCCATGTTTGAAAATGGAAACACCATGTTCCAAAATGGGCCCAGTAGCTTCCCCCAAACCCTGTATACGGGGCATTGCCATATTATGAAGAGGTAGCTAAACACTAATCAATGAATTTTTATACATTTCCAAATATCATGTGCTTGAAATCCACTGCAACATTGAAATATGTATGTAAAAACTCTGAATTTTCTTCTCACTGCAGATTTAGAGTGGGATTGGTGGTAAAGTGGCTGCAGGAAAAGTATCAAAATATACCTAGAATGACACCCTGGGTTGTCTGCATTTCAAAAAGATACACTTTTGAGGGGAATTTTTAAAGTGGAGTACTTCTAAATAGTCCCAAATGAGACATGGAACCAGGAAACAAGCTGAGAAAATTCCATTTCTGAAAATGGAAATGCACATGTTTCAAACTGGGCCCTGTAGCTCCCCAAACCCTGACAAACCCTACATTTCCATCCTCAGAAGAAGTAGCTGTACACTTGTCAGTGCATTTTTTTAACCTGCAACCATCCTGTGCTTGATAGTCATAGCAACATTGTAAAATAAGTGTGAAAAATGCAACAACAGCAAAAAAAAAAAAAAAATAATAATAATAATAATAACAATAAAATATGAAAACAATTTCTGGAAAAATGGCTGCATGAAAATTATCTTATGTTTTACCTTATTACCTTATGTTTTCTACTTTTCAGAAACATATACTTTTGTGGGGCATTTTGGGTTCTGACACCATCAACTAAGCTATGATCCTCGTATGCCAAATTTTTAAAAATTACAGCTCACAAACAGTAGACTCAGGCAAAGAACAGGGAGCGCACAAGACATACACCAAGAAATGTATGTCTAAGTGTAATTTATTGTACAAATGGATACACCACTAAAAGTTTTCACAAATGCTCACTCACATTTAAGCTTATCGGGTCCCTTCCCCCTTATAGCCATGAAAACTACATCCTATTCAATACCTGGTACCTGATTACTGGTGTCAGATATGGTCCAGTAATGTCCAGATGATACCTTGGAAGTATCTCTACTTAAAATCTTTGAACAGTAAATCCTAAGCACGGGAGTTCTGCCAATATGGCAGCTCCAGTGTGTATACACAGGCATGAGGCCTGGGATGTAGATGGTGTAGAGATGAAAATTGTGATGCTCGGCCACACCGGGGAAAAGGAAACAAGAAGGGTGATTCAAGAGGGACTTAATACAGCAGAGTGAGAATGAACCCGACTCGTATTCCTGAGCCTTACTGCTCACTTCTAGTGTTGAGCGAGCACCACGATGCTCGGGTGCTCGGGTGCTCTGACCGAGCACCCCCTGAGGCTCGAGTGCTCGGCTGAGCACCCGAGCCCCATTGGAATGAATGGGGCAACACCAGGCACCCCCTGCTCTGATGAGGGGAGGGTGCCTGGTCAATGCCCCCTTCATCTCCGCTATGCCCCCTTCATCTCAGAATGCCCCCTTCAGCTCCGCAATGTCCCCCTTCAGCTCCGCTATGCCCCTCTTCCACAATGTGCCCCTTCATCTCCGCTATGCCCCTCTTCCACAATGTGCCCCTTCATCTCCGCTATGCCCCTCTTCCACAATGTCCCCCTTCATCTCCTCTATGGCATAGAGGAGATGAAGGGGGACATTGTGGAAGAGGGGCATAGCGGAGATGAAGGGGCACATTGTGGAAGAGGGGCATAGCGGAGATGAAGGGGCACATTGTGGAAGACGGGCATAGCGGAGATGAAGGGGGACATTGTGGAAGAGGGGCATAGAGTCTATGCCCCTCTTCCACAATGTCCCCCTTCATCTCCGCAATGCCCCCTTCATCTCCGCAATGCCCCCGTACCTCCAGTCCCTGGTGGTCCAGCGGAGCTTCTTCGGATCTGTGCCTCTTCCGGCACAGATCCCCGCCACCCGAACATGTCGGGCGAGCACATGGCGGTACTCGACGAGTACCGCCATGTGCCGAGCAGAGCGATGCTCGAGCCGATCCGAGCATCGGCCGAGCACGCTCGCTCATCACTACTCACTTCCTCAGGGGTAAAAAGGAAGTGGACAGAAGTCCCATGCTTAGGATTTATTCTGGTCCTCGAGTGTAAAAAAGGCCTTGTCCTTAAGGGGTTAAAGTTCTGAATTTAGGAAGAACAAATATGCATGCTACTTATGAATATAGAAGAAGTATTCTAGGAGACCCCTTTCTAGAGAAAGACCTAGGAGTACTTGTAAACTGCAAACTGGGGAATAGTGATGAGTGTCAAACAGGAGGAGCAAAATCAAACAAATTATTATGTATGTATCTTGATTTATATAGAGCCATACAGTACACAGCTCTTTACAGAAATTGTAATAGTACAATACAAAATACAGAACTGGGTTAAGAGCATTAGGCTAAAGAGTGATTTTCGCATTATTTGGTGGGGGGAAAGTGAAGCAAAGGGAATCATACACTGGGAAAGGGAATCTGCTCCAAGGAGCTTACAATCTAATTAGAAATCATGATGACATACAGAGATAGCAGTAGGAAGAACATAAGTGCAAGTACAAGGCATAGTGAAGGAAACACAGAATGGTTCTGATGTGACTGTCATTTTTCAGGAAGACGCGACAGCTTGGATAAGGGAGAGAATGTTAAAGTAGAACTGAGTATGACCCCCAAGATAGCGTACTTTGGTTACTGAGTAGACGGCAGAACTGTGATGGAGAAAGGTCATGTGGAGAGGAAATAGTGTTAGCAAAAGAAACACCAAAAGTACGTTTAGAGAGATAGGAGTAAATCCATTCTAGAGGTGTGTTATGCTCACTGATGCCAAGGGTGTGCAGTGTGTCCAGTGTGTCCAGTAGGAGTGTATGGTTAACAGTGTCAAAGGCAGCAGATAGATCTAGTAGTATTAGTATATTGTATTGCTTTTTGTCCTTGTGTAGGTCATTAGAAATTTTTGTTAGGGCTGTCTCTGTGGAGTAGTTGGAACGGAAACCTGACTGTAATGGGTCAAGAAGAGAGCTGGAATTGAGAAAAGAGATTAACCTTGAGAATACAAGGCATTCTGAGATCTTAGGTGCAAAGAGGAGGAGTGAAACTAGATGGTAATTTGAAAGACAGGTGGGGCCGAGGGAAGGTTGTTTGAGTATAGGTTTGATTATTGCTTGTTTCAATGAGGATGGAAAGGTTCTGGTAGAAAGAGAGGAGTTAAAGATATTAATAAGGCTGGGAGCAAGACTAGCTGCAAGAGCCTTGATAAGGTGATAGGGCATGGGATCCAGTGGGCATGTAGTGGGAGGGGAGGAGGATAGTAAGAGAGATACCTCCTCCTCTGTAATAGGGTGAATGAGCTGAGGGTTGCTTGAGGTGAACTAGGATAAAAAGGAGTATTGCATAAAAAGGGGTACTGAAGCAAGTTTCAAAAGCATTATTTTTCTTTCACCTTATGTCGTACACAGGAACCACGGGGGTGGAGTCCCCTCCACAGGAGTGCAGGGCACTTGTAAAAGGAGCTGTCTTTGGTGGATACCTCTATCCTGCAAAACTTCACCCCACCCAGTTTGAAAAGTAAGGAGTGAAAGCAGGGCAGATCTCTCTTAGCTAGACTTTCCTTTTTTGTTTTTCCTTTGTAGGATATGGGGCTTTATAATCCTCCATTACGTTGCTTACTTCTTTTAGAATTAACCAGAGTACAGAAATTTCAGGATCGGTTCTGTGGATGATGGCTTATATTCATCCAGATTTCCTCCTGGCATCTTAATGAGAGTCTGAAGATTGAAAAAAGAATTTTACAGATTTGAGTGTACAGGTTCTGTAAGTAGGTTCCTATTTTCTGTATGGCTCCTGCTTAGTATGTAGACCATTGCCAACACTACACTTCAAGGTTGACTTGGCTGCAAGCAGCACATTTATCCTGATATCCTATGACCCCTATGGTATTTGTAGGTTTGTCAACCCTTGTACTGCTGGTCTAGGTTTAGGGGACTCCTAATCCTTTTGGAGTATTGTTCCATGCTGGCAGTGATCTGTTTTTACTGACTTAATGCGTTTCAACTATTTAGCAATAAATGATTAAGTTAAGTTATAACTTTTGCCATTTCGGATCACTGGGAATTTAAGAAAGAGCGTGTATGGTGGCGATTTTGTTTGGCACATATGAATGTTAGAGTGGGACGTCTCTTACTCTACATTGCTTTTATATGCAGAAAAAGGGTGTGTAGGTCTCTCAGCCTCTTCTGCCTACTTTTTAGAGATTCAGGGCCCTTCTCATTTTATGGCGAAGTAGCTCAATGGCAGCTGGAACACCATTGTTCCATTTCAAGGCAGCCAGTTCTTCCTGGGCTTTAGTGGAGGGGAATAGGTGACACTTGGCAAACTTTCTTTCTCTGGGGACTCCACTGGCTACACTGAGGCTAATTACTCCCTCCTGTTTGCAACATCTGATAAATACCTTTTGAAAGTTTATTGACTACTTTTTTTCTATATCTGTGTATTTTGACTATGTTTATCTTACTGTTTTGGGGTCTTCAGATTCCAAGGGAGACAGGGGCAAATCCAAGTCTACTAAGAATCCATGAGGCAATTTAATTCCATTAATCCAGGTGGAGCTTCCTACGGAATTTTCTCATACTCTGTGTCTCTCTGCTTAATCTCCAGAGCATTCACCTTTTGAACAGAAACACATATGGATCAAGGCCCTGATTTCCTCAGTTAGTTCTACCTCTCATCTATTAAAGGGAGCTTTAGATTATTGGTCCATGGGATATCCTACACCACTACAAGGTGCTTAAGTGATGTTAAAGTGGGTGATAACCCCATTTTTGGGGGATTTCACTGCTGAACTCATGCAGATGATCTAGATTCGTCCATCTCCGTTTGGGGTATCTTATGAGAAAGACCCCTGTGCTGAGGCTTCTGAATCTAGCTCCACCCCCATCATTCCTTGGACCAACTGCTTATAAATTAATGGAAAACACCTGAAAGGAGATGCTTCCTTAATCAGCATATTTTTCTTTTATATCCTTTTTTCTGCTGAGGTACTTGTGCTGTGCTCTACTCCACCTGTGGCTGACCATCCAATTTCTTGCCTTGCTAAAAAAACTGCTTTGCCACTGGTGAATGTTGTCGCCATCAAGTATCAGGTAGACAAGTGCCTGGGCTCCTTCTTAAAGTCAAATTTTGTAGCATATGGTGCTGTCTTGTGTCTGACTTTTGCCATTGAGTGGGTCACCATAGCTGTGGCAGTCTTGGGGGATCAGCTTTTAATGCTGTCCGTACTAATGCACATTTAAGATCCTTGAAGCTAATGCTTATCTTAGTCAAGCTGCAGTGCTTCACACTTTATCTCTTCAGATTTGGTTGGCTGATCAGTCCTCCAAGGAATCCTTGGTTTAAATTCCTTTTGTGGGCAAACTGTTTTTTTACCCAAAATTGGAAAAGGTTTCAGTCATGCCACCTTAGGCAACATTACCTTGTTACTTCGGGTTACTCCTGTGTTCCTGTTTTCCTTGGAACACTCATAGTTTTTGTTACCCCTGCCCATATGAATATGCTCCCAGGGTTCTGCTATCCCATGCAACACAGGTGCTTCCTGTTCCAGAACCCAAACATGCTTGGATTTGGAAGGAGACTGTGCAGAAGCCCAAATCTGACAACCCTAACTAAATTAAATGAGGAGCTGGAAGGATGCTTATGTGTCCAGTGAGTCTGAGGAGGAAGAGGAAGTGACCATTACAGACCCTGTGCTGGTCAGTACCCCTAAATCACCCCGCAGAGCATCCAGCATAGCTGTCAAGGGAGCCCACACCAATCTCCTGGCCCAGGGAGTCTCTTTCCCCCACGGCATGGTCCAGGTGGAACATGATCCTGAAGCAGGCAGAATCGTTGCCTAGCAGTGATAATACCACCACCACAAGGAGCACAGATCAGCTGCCTGTACCTGCTGCCAGTGCTGCCAGTCTGCCTTCTTCAGGTCAAAAAGAAATGGCAAGAGTGACATTAGGGGACCCTCTGTCACATTTCTCATCACCTCCTCCCACAGCAGTGAGATGTCTGTAATAGAGCAGCAGCAGCATGAAGGGACTGGTGGTAGTGGTGATGATGATGGAGAAGCTGGTGTGGAAGAGACATTGATAGCCGTTTTAGCCCAAACTGAGAAGGAATGGGAGACAGGGATGAGGATGGACATCACCACCACCACCAGCAGTTAGCTTTTGGAATTTGTGGAGTTTGCAACTGCTCCAATTCCTGCTGCTGCTGAGTTGCTAGGGCAGTGGGATGCTGAGAAGCAGGCTAATGTGCCACAGACCACTGTGGACACAGTGGAAATGGGGACAACAAGTGATGAAGGACTAGGACAGGTTCCACTTGTCAGCAGCAGTGATACTCCTGGTCCTAACTGCAGTGCTGATTCTGAGGCAGTAGCAGCACTGACCACATGGCAGTGTGGTGGAGAAGAATCGCAAGCAGGGCATCAAGCAGCATCTGAGGAGATTCCATCCCACAGAATATGCTAAGCTAGTGGTACTATTAAACTGTCAGCAAGTTGTAATGAGTTCTTAGTGGGGTGTGGACAAGGGGCATAGTGACAGCAGCAGTACTTGGTTTCTGGTGGGGGGATTTCACATTGGGGACCCTTAGTGTCATGATAGAGTTGTGCCAGGTGTTTCATGTGAGTGCAGATGTACCCATTGTTCCACTTCCCAGTCATTCCCTTATTTACACTGGGTACATTGTAGTTGATGATTTGAGAGGCACAGTTCCTGCTCAAGGGAAAAATGTCTGCATAGCTCGAATATGTGGTTGTAATATGCTATCTACCTATTGTGCTACTGGATACATTAAAGAGCCTCTCGCAGACACTATGTGTCTACCGGGGGAATATGCAGTGTTTTATGAATTCTTGGTAAACAGTACAGAACAGGGGTAATAGGACATTTCACTTTCATAAATTCACCTATTTCTAATGTCAAAATCCCATCCTCTAGCCCCCTATTTATATATTCATCAAGTTATTTTTTAAATAATCTAGTGGCATCAAAATGAAGGGATTTATAACATGTAGGGCCATCCAATTGTCTTCTTACCTCCTGTCTGTACTGTGCATAATTCTGTATGACAATTCCCCCCCCCCTTTGTCCGCCGGATGAATGATGATAGCTTTGTTGTTCCTCAGTTGTTTCATAGCTATTCGTTCCTGTGGTGTAATATTCTGTTACCTAGGTTTGCTGTTAGTCCTTGCCTGCACCATGTCTTGATGAATAATGCGATTGAATGTCTTAATGGATGAATTCATGCTGGTCAGATCAAACAAACTTTTCACTTTAAAAGGATTATCTACATGTTCTTTCACATGTGTAGAGTCCTTATTTACTTTTATGCCCGTGTGAGATGGGCTATGTCGGAAAGACAAGTCATCCATTTAGAGAATGGATACGTGAACATAGGTCATTGATTGTAAGAGGACTGAATGGCACACTGACTGAACTGCAATTAAAAAGATCTCCAGTGACCAGACATTTCATTAAAGCAAGACATAATGTCAAAGACTTGTGGTGCTTTCCTATAGAGGCAGTGAAACAAGCCCCACGAGGAGGAGATAGAGATCTTAGATTGTCACAGAGGGAGATGTATTGGATACACACGCTCCAGACACGGGCCCCGTATGGCCTTAATGAACATTTTAGTCTGATTCATTGCATTTAGAAATGGGAATTAAATCTCTGGCACTTCATTTGATAGATTGAAAGAGACCAGATCGATGTAAATATTGGTGTTGTGCAACAATGTATCAGTAGTTTTTTGACGCCATACTAGCGTCCTGGGTTGCTATGGCAACAAGGTACGCTAGATTTTGGTGCTGAATTCAACTGTGTGAGTATAAGTAAATGGCCTTAGGAGTAATCTGTAAGGAAGTAGTCCCTGATGAAAGTCCACTTATCACGGTGCCCGTGATCCTTTACTGTCACTCTCGTTCCTGATTGTGACCTGATCTGGCGTGTCTGAGAATCCTGCTCTGTGATCTGACCCGGCCTGGCTGACGTTCCTGCTTGTGACCTGATCTGGCTTGTCTAAGAACCCTGCTCCGTGATCTTACCCGGCCTGGCTGACTTCCTGCTCCGTGACCTGAACCGGCTTGCTACTGACCCTGCCTCCGTTCCGGCTGCTGCTGCTTGGTGTCACCGAGACGACATTCTGACTTCCGCTGTGCTTGTGGCAGGGCTGATCGTGTCATAGCTTCCATTAACACTTGCAGAGCCATGCCTCTGTTCGCTGAGCCTCCGTTTGTACTTACAGAGCTGTTATCTCCATTCCCTGAGCCTCCATTTACACTTGCAGAGCTGTGTGTCCATTCCCTGAGCCTCCATTTAACACTTGCAGAGCCGTTGTCTCCGTTCACTAAGCCTCCCATACACTTGCAGAGCTGCTGTCTCCATTCACTGAGCCTCCATTAACACTTGCAGAGCCGTTGCCCAGATCTTCCTCTACGCTTGCTGAGTTACGTTTTCAGAGCCTTGTATAGGCAGTGGCTCATCCTGTTTATCTAGCAGTGTAGTCGGTCTCCGTTACCGCTCCTGCGGGAGGCGCTATTGGCTCTAGCTCGTACAGTGTTTGCTCTCCGTTACACGCCCGGTAGGGCTATTGGCTCAAGCTCTTGCAGTGTTTGACTCCGTTACTACGCCCATGGGGGCTATTGGCTCAAGCTCTAGCAGTATCATTTGTCTCCGTTTCTACGCCCTTGGGGGCTATTGGCTCAAGCTCTTGCAGTATAGTTTGTCTCCGTTACTACGCCCGTGGGTGCTATTGGCTCAAGCTCTTGCTGTGAGGTTATCTCCGTTACTACGCCCGTGGGGGCTATTGGCTCTAGCTCAACTCTGCAGTGTTTTGGTCTCAGCAGCCGGGTACTTTATGGATCAATCTTTCGCCGAGTTGCACAAAATTCCGTTGGTCAAAAGGGAGTCTCCTTTAGCTATTGACGCTATTGACGGCACACCTTTGGAACCTGCATTTATCACTATGGAAATGATTCTTATTACTATGTCTGTTGGGGCTCTCCACAAGGAGGAATTACGTTTCCATATAATTCGATCTGCTCATCATGCAGTCATTCTGAGGTTCCTATGGCTGCTATTACATAATCCCCAGTCTGACTGGCAGAGATGTGAGGTTAAATCATGGTCTGAATACTGTGCAAAAAACTGTTTGTCACATCCTGTCAAGATTTTGTGTACCTCTCCCTCCGTGCCAGCTGAATATCAAGAATTCAGTGACGTATTCAGCAAGGGGGAGGCTAGAGCATTGCCTCAGCACAGATCCTATGATTGCGCTATTGATCTGCCTCTGGGCGTGGTGCCTCCGAGGGGTCTCACTTATCCATTGTCCTGCGATGAGAACAGGGCTATGGAGGACTATATTGAGGACGCCCTCAAGAGAGGGATCATTTGCAAGTCTACTTCCCCGGCTGGTGCTGGTTTCTTCTTTGTAAAAAAGAAAAGTGGCAAACTAAGACCATGTATTGATTACCGGGGGCTGAATAAGCTGATGTCTAAGAATGCCTACCCCATACCATTTATTACTGAATTATTTGACAGGTTAAAGGGCTCTTCCATCTTTACTAAACTTGATCTGCGGGCGCTTATAACTTGATCAGAATTAAGGCTGGGGATGAGTGGAAGGCGGCATTTAATACCAGATCAGGGCATTATGAATATCTGGTGATGCCATTTGGTCTATGCAATGCACCTGTGGTGTGTCGAGAATTCATTAATGACATCCTTCGTGACATGCCTCAGTCTTGTGTGGTGGTATACCTTGATGATATATTGATTCACTCTGCCAATCTGACCCAGCATATTAAGAATGTCTCTGAAGTTTTGCTTCGATTACATAAAAATAAACTGTTCTGTAAATTAGAAAAATGCGAGTTTCATAGGTCCTAAGTACCATTCCTGGGGTTCGTAATTTCTATAGATGGCAGTGCTATGGACCAGGAGAAACTTGCAGCAGTCCTACAATGGCCTCGCCCCAAGGGGTTAAAAGCTATCCAGCGCTTTTTGGGCTTCGCCAACTATTATAGGAAATTTACTCAGAACTTTTCTACTATTGTGAAACCCCTGTCTGACTTGACACATAAGGGCGCTAATCCCTCTCAATGGTCCGAGGCAGCTGAAAATGCTTTTGAAACTCTGAAATCCGCCTTTGCTTCTGCTCCGGTGGTGTCCCACCCCAATCCCTCCCTGCCATTGACCTTGGAAGTTGATGCCTCTGAGGTTGGGGTTGGGGAGTGCTTTCCCAACGTCCTGTGGGAGGTGGCGCCTTAAGACCTTGTGGATTCTTTTCTAAAAAACTCTCCAGTGCCCAAAGCCACTATGAAATTGGCGACAGAGAGCTTCTGGCTATTATTCTTGCACTAAAGGAGTGGCGTCACCTTTTGGAAGTTATCAGAACCCCGGTGTTGATCCTAACTGACCATAAAATTTTAACTTATCTCTCTGAAGCAAAAAGGCTGTCCTCCTGACAAGCTAGGTGGGCACTTTTTCTGTCTCGGTTCAATTTTGTAGTGTCCTATCTACCAGGCTCAAAGAATGTTAGGGCAGATGCTCTGTCCAGACAGTTTGCATCGGACATTAAGAGGGATGTAGAACCAGTACCTATTATTCAGCCAGATCGTATTCTGGCAACGGTGTGTACTAGCATCACTTCGCCACTGGGGGAAGAGATTTTGGAATCTCAGGCAAGGGCTCCCCCAGAAACCCCAGTTGGCAAGTGTTTTGTGGATGAGCCATTCCGTAAACGTCTGTTGGAGACATACCATTCTTCTAAGGCTGCTGGGCATATTGGGAGGGATCAGCTAATATGGTCTCTATCACAGTTATTTTGGTGGCCCTCCCTTAGAGCTGATTGCTCAACTTTTACTGCAGCCTGTGCCACCTGTGCTCGTGCCAAGACCCCCAGGCATCTCCCATTGGGGCTACTCCAACCTGTGCCTAATGGCAAACGTCCATGGTCCCACATATCGATTGACTTCCTGGGAGAACTGCCAGTATCTAGGGGGTACACGTTTATCCTAATGGTGGTCGACAGGTTCTCTAAGATGGCTCATTTCGTGCCCCTCTCTGGCATTCTGTTGGCCTAGGAATTGGGATAGTTTTTGCCAGAGAAGTGTTCTGCTTCCATGGGGTACCCAGAGTGGTGGTGTCTGACCGTGGGAGCCAGTTCGTGTCAAGATTCTGGAGGGCATTCTGTGGCCATATGGGCATTCAATTGTCCTTTTCCTCCGCCTACCATCCCCAGACCAATGGGGCCGATGAGCGTGCCAATCAGGGACTGGAGCAGTTCCTGCGTTGCTTTGTGACCGATCATCATGACAATAAGGCCGACCTGTTGCCGTGGGCAGAGTTCGCCAGGAATTGTGCAGTTAATTCATCGTCCAGAAGCTCCCCGTTTCTCATCAATTACGGGTTCCAGCCGTGCCTGCTCCCGGACTCATTTTAGTCACAGCAAATTTCAGCTCTGGACGAGCATATTGAGCAGCTTCGCTCCACTTGGGCACAGATTCAGAGGACCCTCAGTCAGTCATTCCAGCGACATTAGCGGCATGCCAATCGTAGACGACTGCCAGTTGTCTCCTTCCAGGTTGGGGATAGGGTATGGCTCTCCTCCAGAAATCTCAATTTGCAAGTACCTTCCAATAAGTTCGCTCCCCGGTTCATTGGTCCGTTCAAAGTTATCCGCAAAGTGAATCCTGTCTCGTACGCATTGAAACTCCCAGCTTCTATGGCATACATAATGTGTTCCATGTATCGCTGTTAAAACCCTTGGTTTGCAACCGCTACACTACTACTCCGGTGGTTCCTGGGCCTGTGGACGTTCAAGGCCAAGAGGAGTACGAAGTCCACAGTATTATTGATTCCAGGAGATTTAGGGGCAAATTGCAATATTTGGTCCATTGGAAGGGCTATGGCCCCGAGGAACGTTCTTGGGTGGATCAGAAGGATTGTTACGCAATTTCCACACTAAATATCCCCAGAAACCTAGACCTCCTGCTAGGAGAGGGGGTCTTTGAGAGTGGGGTACTATCACGGTGCCCGTGATCCTTTACTGTCACTCTCGTTTGTGGGCTCTCTCATTGGCTGAGCCTGTTTGACACGCCCATTGTGGCCTTTTTATACCTGGCCTTTGGCACCTGTCAGGTGCCTTTTCGTGGTGTTCCTGAGCCAGTGTTGCTGTTGCTGTGTTCCAGTGTTCCTGCTTCCTGTGTACCGATTTGGCCTGTTTTGACCACGCTCCTGGTTTCCTGCTCCGTGATCTGACCCGGCCTGGCTGACTTCCTGCTCCATGACCTGAATCAGCTTGCTACTGACCCTGCCTCCGTTCTGGCTGCTGCTGCTTGGTGTCGCCGAGACGACATTCTGACTTCCGCTGTGCTTGTGGCAGGGCTGATCGTGTCATAGCCTCCATTAACACTTGCAGAGCCATGCCTCTGTTCGTTGAGCCTCCGTTTGTACTTGCAGAGCTGTTATCTCCATTCCCTGAGCCTCCGTTTACACTTGCAGAGCTGTGTGTCCATTCCCTGAGCCTCCATTTAACACTTGCAGAGCCGTTGCCTCCATTCACTGAGCCTCCCGTACACTTGCAGAGCTACTGTCTCCATTCACTGAGCCTCCATTAACACTTGCAGAGCCATTGCCCAGATCTTCCGCTACGCTTGCTGAGCCGGTAACATTTTCAGAGTCTTGTATAGGCGGTGGCTCATCCTGTCTATCTAGCAGTGTAGTCGGTCTCCGTTACCGCGCCAGTGGGAGGCGCTATTGGCTCTAGCTCGTACAGTGTTTGCTCTCCGTTACACGCCCGGTAGGGCTATTGGCTCAAGCTCTTGCAGTGTTTGTCTCCATTACTACGCCTGTGGGGGCTATTGGCTCAAGCTCTAGCAGTATCGTTTGTCTCCGTTACTACGCCTGTGGGGGCTATTGGCTCAAGCTCTTGCAGTATAGTTTGTCTCCGTTACTACGCCCGTGGGGGCTATTGGCTCAAGCTCTTGCTGTGAGGTTATCTCCGTTACTACGCCCGTGGGGGCTATTGGCTCTAGCTCAACTCTGCAGTGTTTTGGTCTCAGTTCCTGCTCAGCCTTAGCCGCAATCTCTGTTCTATAGACTGACGGTGTTGTTTCATCTAGCACCACTTGCTGCTCTATTACCACCTTGGACGTGTCAAACACCACAACAGAGACTGACTGATTTACATGTACTTTAACCATTGAGTACCCTTATGTTTCTATGCCTGTCCTGTGACAGTATATGTATATTGATTACATCTGTATACTGGGCCTGAGAAGGCCTCTGTAAGCCACTTATCTCTCTATTATTCTGTATTGCCTATAGACGGCGGTCTTTCTTGCTTTGTTTTAATAAAACTGTGTTTTAATCTAACCTGCTGGTCTGAGCGTCCTATAAAACCGTTACACCGCTATAGGACTGAAACATTGGACGTTTTAAATGTTTTAATAAAAGTTATGTTTTAGTTCATTTTAAGTGAGTGCTCAGCTTCTTCCATGAGAAATCAGTGTACACAACATTGAGCCTTGAGCACCCAATTAATCTTGGCATGTGCAACAGTTTGTTTGATTTGTTTCTACTACTGAATATTGACTGTGAGCACCGCAGATAAGGTAGTCTAACACACAATGGAAACCGGAGGGTATACAACCCCGGATTCGGAATCGACAGCAGCTGATCCGGCCATAACCTCGTATGGATTTACAGATGGAGAGATTGCGGAGATCCTGTTTAAAGATGCAAGTGAGGATTTATTGGGTGAACCATCTGCAACAGAAATATATCATGAATTACCCCAACTGAAAAAGAAGGAGGTAGAATTACAACTTCATGGTGTAACACTAATAGAATATTTTAAAAATCGAAAGAACCCCAGAGGATTCAGGATCCGAAATCAGCTGAAAATAGGGAGGTCTAATCCAAAATTTTGTGAACACTGGTGTGGGATTCTCAGTCATTGCTCCTTACAATTGATGCTTCTTGTGACTAAAAAAGTAGGAATTGAACTCAATAAATATCGAGATCGTATCAGTAAATTATTAGAAGCTAAAACGATGACCCTAACAGCGGATACAAAAACTAATTGGATGGAGAAATTGGAGAGTCAAGTCCATAAATTTCAAGAGGAGCTCCTAGTGTATAAAAGGAAAAAGAGGAGACAAGTTGCACAGGATTATGAGGACCCCAGTGTATACAAATGGACCACTAATCAACCAGATCCAATATCCAATCTACATCCATACAGAAGAAGAAGAGGATGGAAACTGCGACAAGTGTTAAGGGACATCTCTAGTTCAGGATCAGAAGGTGATACTGAAGTTACTGATAAGAAAGAACAGAAGCATTTTTTAGGGGTCACAACAAGGAGCAAAGAGGCAGAAAATGTACCAGGAGGGACAAAAGAAAAAGTAAAAGAAGGAAGACCCCCGACGGGACCCACACCAATGAGGAAATAATTTTCAGTCTATCTGATCACGAGTTAACTCCTGAGGAAACATCAGTATTAAGTAAGGGGTTAAGTTTTGTACCTACTCAAAGACTAAATGCATTCCAGAGTGAAGTAGAACTATATCGTCTACAACGCAAATTGAATTTAAAGGACTGCTTTAAGGGCTCTACACATGTGAAAGAACATGTAGATAATCCTTTGAAGGTGAAAAGTTTATTTGATCCGACCAGTATGAATTCATCCATTAAGACATTCAATCGCATTATGCATCAAGACATGGTGCAGGCAAGGACTAACAGCAAACCTAGGTACCAGAATATTACACCACAGGAACGAATAGCTATTAAACAACTGAGGAACAACAAAGCTATCATCATTCATCCGGCGGACAAATGGGGAGGAATTGTCATACAGAATTATGCACAGTACAGACAGGAGGTAAGAAGACAACTGGATGACCCTACATGTTATAAATCCCTTCATTTTGATGCCACTAGATTGTTTAAAAAAGAACTTGATGAATATATAAATAGGTGGCTAGAGGATGGGATTTTGACATTAGAAATAGGTGAATTTATGAAAGTGAAATGTCCTATTACCCCTGTTCTCTACAATTTACCAAAAATTCATAAAACATTGCATAATCCACTGCACTGCATAAAAATTCATAAAACACTGCATAATCCCCCGGTAGATGGTAAAGAGAGGCTCTTTAATGTATCCAGTAGCACAATACGTAGACAGCATACTACAACCATATATTCGAGCTATGCAAACATTTGTGAAAGACACTACAGATTTTCTCAATAAATTAACGGAAATAGAGCTAACAGATACTGGATACATGTTAGTAACTATGGACGTGACAAGCCTATACACCTTTATACCCCATGTAAGGGGTAAAGCAGCTGTGTCGGAGGTCTTAAAACAGAGCCATGAATATAGTGATGAAGATATTGATTACATAGTTAGTTTGATCAACAGAATATTATACAATCGAGATATTGGAGATTCATCAAAATGTATGTGCGTTTTATAGATGATTTGTTTCTTGTGTGGTCTGGGGATGAGAAGATCCTGCTTCAGTTTCATCGACATCTGAACAATCTAGATTTCCCTATTAAGTTAACCTTGTCATATAATAAAACTGAAATTAATTTTTTGGATGTCATGGTAAGGATAGTGGGAACAGATATACAGACTACACTATATGTGAAACATACAGACCGCAACACACTTCTGGAGGCACATAGTCAACATCCTAACTCGCTCAAGAAAGGGCTACCAAGGTCCCAATTGATGCGAGTAAGACGAATTGTTTCTGATCCGGAAGAATCTAGGATTAGGCTGAAAGAGATGGGCCTGAAATGTATCCAAAGGAGTTATAATAACCAACAGATCACTAATGATATACAACAAGTGATCAGGATGGATAGACATATGCTTTTGAAAGGTTCAAGTCAGAATCAGTCTGATGCAGATAAGGATCGGTTTATTGTATCCACCACTTTTACAGATCTCACTCATCAATTCTGGAGCTCTATTAGGAATAATTGGCACTTAATATCAAGGGACCCAGAGGTAGGACATGTGTTCCAACAATCCCCACTGTTTTGTTACAAGCAAGGCAGAAGTCTTTGTGATAAATTGGTCTGTGCCGATCCAGTAATCAAATACACTGATAAGCATCAAGATATTAAAAAAGGTGTATTCAAATGCATTGGGTGTGTTACATTATAACGGTTTGTTCGACACACAGACACAGTGGTTTAGGATAAAAGACAGTTTTATTGAAATCACAATAAAATAAGAACCCTCACAGGTCCTGTAGTATACAGGCTGTATAATACAGACACACGACAGGTTAACAATATATATGCCAACACAGGTCCAGTACAACAATAAGGTACATCGCAGTCTATACTGACACAGGTCAGGCAGAATATGTTGGATTCCCAGGACAAGGTACTGCATGGTTTAAAGGTCTTCAAGGAGTGTAAACAGTCTCATGTGTTGAGAATTCTGTGATAGAGCTCTTTCCATATAGAGAGCTACAGGATGCTTAATGCCCAGAACAGGCTAGCAGAACAAACGTGAACTGCCAGAGTACAACAGGAATAGAGTAATGTAGAACACTGCCGTAGCAGTAACAGAGGCAACCACTAGCCCTCTGCAGGAGCAGTAATGGAGGACACTGCCGTAGCAGAAACGGAGGCAAACACTTGCACTCTGCAGGAGCTGTAATGAAGGACACTGCTGTAGCAGTAACCGAGGCAAACACTTTCACTCTGCAGGAGCAGTAACGGAGACTAGGCCAATGGCACACTGCCAGAGCAGTAACGAAGGCAGACACTTGCACCCTGCAGGAGCAGTAACGGAGGACTAGGCCAATGACACACTGCCGTAGCAGTAACGGAAGCTAACTCTTGCACTCTGCTGGACAAACGGGAACCGGATAGCCTGGAGTATAAGAAAGTCGGCAAGGTGACAATAGGCTGTCAGAACAGGAACGCCAACCAAGCCGGGTCGAAGCACGGAGCAGGAATGTCAGCCAAGCCGGGTCGGTACACAGGAGCAGGGAAGTCAGCCAATCCGGGTCGGTACACAGGAGCAGGAACATCAGCCAGGCCGGGTCGGTACACAGGAGAAGGCACTGAAGAATAGTCAGGCAATCCGGGTTGGTACACAGGAGCAGGAGAACAGATGCAGAGTAGTCAGCCAGGCGAAGTCGGTACACTGGGAATCACTGAGCAGAAAACTAGCACTGGTACAGGAACACCACGAAAGGGCACCGTATGGGTGCTGGAGCCCAGTATATAAAGGCCATACTGGGCAGGACCAGCACAGGACAGCCAATAGGAGTACACACAGTGTAGACTGACAGGAAAACAATAACAAGGGAGCACGGGCACCGTGATAGTACCCCCCTCTCAAAGACCCCCTCTCCTGGAAGAGGGACCTGGCTTCTGAGGATATTTAGAGTGGAAATTGCGCAGTAATCTAGGAGCATGAAGGTCATTCTGATCAACCCAGGAACATTCCTCAGGGCCATAGCCCTTCCAATGGACCAAATACTGCAATTTTCCTCTATATCTACGTGAATTGATAATGCTTTGGACCTCGTACTCCTCCTGACCCTGAACCTCCACCGGACCGGGAACCACAGGAGTGGTAGTGTAGCGGTTGCATACCAAAGGTTTCAGCAGAGATACATGGAACACATTATGAATGCGCATAGACGCATGGAGATCCAAGGAGTACGAGACAGGGTTAATTTTACGGATCACCCTAAATGGACCAATAAACCGGGGAGCCAACTTATTAGACAGAACTTGCAACTTAAGGTTTCTGGAGGAGAGCCATACCCTGTCCCCAACCTGAAAGGAGACCGCTGGCAGCTGTCTACAGTTGGCACGGCGTTTATGACGCTGGAACAACTGACTGAGGGCCCTCTGAACCTGTGCCCAAGTGGAGCGGAGTTGCTCAATGTGCTCGTCCAGAGCTGGAATCTGTTGCGCCTGGAATGAGTCAGAGAGTACACATGGCTGGAACCCGTAGTTCATGAGAAACGGGGAGCTCCCGGATGATGAATTGACCCCACAGTTCCTGGCAAACTCCGCCCACGGCAACAGGTCTGCCCAATTATCATGATGATTGGTGACAAAACAGCACAGGAACTGTTCCAATCCCTGATTGGCACGCTCAGCGGCTCCATTGGTCTGGGGATGGTAGGCAGAAGAAAAGGAGAGTTGAATGCCCATCTGATCACAGAATGCTCTCCAAAATCTGGATACAAATTGGCACCCACGGTCGGACACCAGAACTCTAGGTACCCTATTCAACTGGAACACTTCTTTAGCGAGAATAACTGCCAGCTCCTGGGCAGAGGGGAGGCCAGGAAGGGGCACGAAATTAGCCATTTTAGATAATCTGTCAACCACCATCAGGATGAACGAGTAACCCCTAGACACTGGCAGTTCTCCCAGGAAATCAATGGATACGTGGGACCAAGGGCATTCACCATTAGGCACTGGTTGGAGTAAGCCCACTGGGAGGTGTCTAGGGGTCTTGGCATGGGCACAGGTCGTACAAGCTGTGGTAAATGTGGAACAGGCGGTCCGTAGGGAAGGCCACCAGAAAACTTGTGAGAGAGACCATATTATTTGATCCCTCCCAATATGCCCAGCAGCCTTAGAAGAGTGATATGTCTCGAGTAAACGGGTACGAAATTCATCCACAAAGCACTTGACCACTGGGGTTTCTGGGGGAGCCGTAGCCTGGGTAGCCAGAATCTCTTCCACCAGTGGCGAAGTGATACTCGTACGTAGGGTGGCCAGGATGCGATCAGGCTGAATGATGGGTACAGGGACCTCATCCTTTTCTATTTCTGGCCCAAATTGTTTTGACAGGGCATCGGCCCTAACATTCTTGGAACCCGGCAAATAGGATACTACAAAGTTGAAGTGGGATAAAAACAAGGCCCATCTGGCCTGACGAGAGGACAATCTCTTAGCCTCTGAGAGATAAGTCAGGTTTTTGTGGTCAGTTGGAATTAGCAAAGGAGTTCTGGTACCTTCCAGCAGATGACACCACTCCTTTGAAGCAAGAATAATAGCCAGGAGTTCTCTGTCGCCAATTTCATTATGGCTCTGAGCAGTAGATAGTTTTTTAGAGAAAAATCCACATGGTCTGAGAGTGCCCCCTGCCACCGGGTGCTTTGATAGTACTGCCCCTACCCCAATCTCAGAGGCATCGACCTCCAACGTAAATGGAAGGGAAGAGTTGGGGTGGGACAGTACAGGACCAGATGCGAAGGTGGATTTCAGTGTCTCAAAGGCATGATAAGCTGCCTCAGACCATTGGGAAGGAATAGCACCCTTGTGCGTAAGGTCAGACAGAGGTTTCACAATAGCGGAAACATTCTGGATAAACTTTCTGTAATAACTGGCAAACCCCAAAAAGCGCTGAATCGCTTTTAACCCTTTGGGCCGTGGCCATTGAAATACTGCTGCGAGTTTCTCCTGGTCCATAGCAATACCATCCTTAGAGATCACAAAACCCAAAAAAGGCACTTTGGACCTGTGAAATTCGCACTTTTCCATCTTACAGAATAGCTTATTCTTGCGTAAACTAAGCAAGACCTCGGACACATCCTTGATGTGTTGAGACAAATTAGTCGAATGTATGAGTATATCATCAAGGTAAACTACTACACAGGATTGTAGCATATCACGGAGGATATCGTTAATAAATTCTTGAAACACAGCAGGTGCGTTACAGAGGCCAAATGGCATAACTAGGTATTCATAATGCCCGGATATGGTATTAAATGCCGTTTTCCACTCATCCCCAGCTTTTATCCTGATCATGTTATAGGCAGCTCATGGATCTAATTTTGTAAGGATGGAAGAACCTTTTAACCTGTCAAATAGTTCGGTGATGAGTGGTATGGGGTAGGCATTCTTGGACATCAGTTTATTTAAACCTTGATAATCGATATACGGCTTTAACTCGCCATTCTTCTTTTTTACAAAGAAGAAACCAGCACCAGCAGGTGAGGTTGACTTTCTAATGATCCCTCTTTTAAGGGCATCATCAATGTATTCCTCCATAGCCCGATTTTCATCGCACGAAAGTGGGTACGTGCGCCCCCTAGAGGGCACAACCCCAGGGGGTAAATCAGTGGCACAATCGTATGCCCTATGCTGGGGCAATGTGCTAGCCTCTCCCTTACTAAAAACATCACTGAATTGGTGGTATTCAGCTGGCACAGAGGGAGAGGTACACAGGATCTTAACTGGATGAGTCACACAATGCTCCATACAGTACTTGGACCAGGACGTGATTTCACAACTCTGCCAGTCAAACTGGGGTTTATGCAAATGTAACCATGGGAACCCCAGATGACCGCATGGTGAGGGGAATGAATTATCTGAAATTGCTGTTCCTCCATGTGGAGGGCCCCAATAGTCATAGACAGCGAAATAGTTTCCATAGTGATCTGAACTGGTTCTAACGGTCTGCCATCAATGTCCTCAATGGTTAAGGGAGATTCCCTTCTAACCAACGGGATTTTATGTAGCACAGCAAATGAACTATCCATGAAATAACCGGCTGCGCCGGAATCAACCAGGGCCAGAACCTCCACGGAGTGTTCTGCCCAAGAGAATACCACCTGGATCGTGGGTTTCTGCACAATCGGGTCTAGGGACTGCTGAAAACCACCTAGGGCCTGTCCCCCAAGGTACCCTAGGTGCGTTCGTTTCCCGGGCTTACAGGACAGGTACGTAATAGATGCCCAGCTTTACCACAGTATAGACATAGCCCCTGCCTTCTGCGGTGTGCCCGTTCCTCCTTAGTTAGTCTTGTGAATCCTAGTTGCATTGGTTCACAGGATTCCTGTTTACGATCAGGAAGCATGGGAGGCGAGGGAGGCGTGGGTGGGATCAAAAAGCTGTTATGCCTACTGTTTCTAGGCCGTAGCCTATGGTCTTTAGCCACAAATCTCTCACGGATCCGAGAATCAATCAGAATGGCATAATCAATGTATTCATCCAAATCACTAGGCAATTCTCTAGCTGCTGTTTCATCTTTAATATGGTCAGCAAGACCTTGAGCAAAGGCTGCCACCAATACCTCATTGTTCCAGCCTACCTCGGCTGCAATGTACGGAATTCTATAGCGTAATCGCCCACAGTACGATTGCCCTGTTTTATCTCCATCAATCATTTGGCAGCAGAGGCGGCTCTGCCAGGAACTTCAAATACTCTCCGAAATGTCTCCACAAACTCCCTGAAGTTCCTGGTGCAAGGTTTAGCATTCTCCCATAAGGGACTGGCCCATGCCAAGGCTCTACCCGTCAATAATGATATCATAAACCCAACCTTACTGCGGTCATTAGGAAAAGTGTGAGGGGTTAACTCCAAAAATATCTCTAATTGATTAATAAACCCTCTGCACAGGGTGGGTTCGCCATCGTATCTGAGTGGTAACGGAGCAGAAGCGGTTAACCCTTTGACTGAGGCAACAGTTGTCAAGGACTGACTCTCCTGTGTCGAAACTGGGGGGACCACCGGGTTCTGAACTGGTTTATCGAAATGCACCGTGTGCTCAAGAATAGTTTGTATGGCCAGTGCCAACTGGTCCAAACGCTGCTCATGTACATCTATCCTCCAGTGTATGTTCTGTGTATTTCCTTCACCTTTATTGTCTGAGGTCATGGCCCTTTCGTACTATAACGGTTTGTTCGACACACAGACACAGTGGTTTAGGATAAAACACAGTTTTATTGAAATCACAATAAAATAAAAACCCTCACAGGTCCTGTAGTATACAGGCTGTATAATACAGACACACGACAGGTTAACAATATATATGCCAACACAGGTCCAGTACAACAATAAGGTACATCGCAGTCTACACTGACGCAGGTCAGGCAGAATATGTTGGATTCCCAGGACAAGGTAAGCATGGGTTAAAGGTCTTCAAGGAGTGTAAACAGTCCCATGTGTTGAGAGTTCTGTGATAGAGCTCTTTCCATATAGAGAGCTACAGGATGCTTAATGCCCAGGACAGGCTAGCAGAACAAACATGAACTGCCAGAGTACAACAGGAATAGAGTAATGTAGAACACTGCCGTAGCAGTAACGGAAGCAACCACTAGCCCTCTGCAGGAGCAGAAACGGAGGACACTGCCATAGCAGTAACGGAGGCAAACACTTGCACTCTGCAGGTGCAGTAATGGAGACTAAGCCAATGGCACACTGCCGGAGCAGTAACGGAGGCAGACACTTGCACCCTGCAGAAGCAGTAACGGAGGACTAGGTCAAAGGCACACTGCTGGAGCAGTAACGGAGGCAGACACCTGCAACCTGCAGGAGCAGTAACGGAGGACTAGGCCAATGGCACACTGCCGGAGCAATAACAGAGACAGACACTTGCACCCTGCAGGAGCAGTAACGGAGGAATAGGACAATGACACACTGCCGTATCAGTAAAGGAAACTGACTCTCACACTCTGCTGGGCAAACGGGAACCGGATAGCCTGGAGAATAAGACGGTCACAAAGGCAACAATAAGCTGTCAGAACAGGAACACCAAACAAGCCGGGTCGAATCAAGGAGCAGGAACGTCATCCAAGCTGGGTTGAATCACGGAGCAGGGATGTCAGCCAAGCCGGGTCGGTACACAGGAGCAGGGAAGTCAGCCAATCCGGGTCAGTACACAGGAGCAGGAACGTCAGCCAGGCCGGGTCGGTACACAGGAGCAGGCACTGAAGAATAGTCAGGCAATCCGGGTCAGTACACAGGAGCAGGAGAACAGATGCAGAGTAGTCAGGCAGGCCAAGTCGGTACACTGGGAATCACTGAGCAGAAAACTAGCACTGGTACAGGAACACCACAAAAGAGCATTGTATGGGTGCTGGAGCCCAGTATATAAAGGCCATACTGGGCGGGACCAGCACAGGACAGCCAATGGGAGTACACACAGTGTAGACTGACAGGAAAACAATAACAAGGGAGCATGGGCACTATGATATACATGCTCTCACATGAAGACAGGTTTAAATATCACTATACCTAAAATAAACTACACCATAAGAATTAAGGATAATATGACATGTACTACAGCATATGTGGTTTATTTACTTTTATGCCCGTGCGAGATTGGCTATGTCGGAAAGACAATTCGTCCATTTAGAAAACGGATACGTGGACATAGGTCATTGATTGTGAGAGGACTGAATGGCACACTGACTGAATTGCAATTAAAAAGATCTCCAGTGACCAGACATTTCATTAAAGCAAGACATAATGTCAAAGACTTGTGGTGTTTTCCTATAGAGACAGTGAAACAAGCCCCATGAGGAGGAGATAGGGATCTTAGATTGTCACAGAGGGAGATGTATTGGATACACACGCTCCAGACACGAGCCCGGTATGGCCTTAACGAACATTTTAGTCTGATTCATTGCATTTAGAAATGGGAATTAAATCTCCGGCGCTTCATTTGATAGATTAAAAGAGACCAGATCTATGTACATATTGGTGTTGTGCAACAATGTATCAGTAGTTTTTTGACTCCATACTAGCGTCCTGGGTTGCTATGGCGATGAGGTACGCTAGATTTTGGCGCCAAATTCAACTTTGTGAGTATAAGTAAATGGCCTTCGGAGTAATCTGTAAGGCAGTAGTCCCTGATGAAAGTCCGCTGTAGTTCTGAAACGTTGGACGTTTTAAATGTTTTAATAAAAGTTATGTTTTAGTTTATTTTAAGTGAGTGCTCGGCTTCTTTAGGGTTTGTGCCAAACCCTAGTCTAAGTTCTACAAATCAATGTTTCCTCAGGGCTTGTGCTGCTAACATCACATCTTACAAATCGTCCTCTACAAAATACTCTATTACGTCAAGTATCAGTCTAACCCAGTGGCAGCTTATGTCAGGTCCTATTACGTTAAGTACAAATTTCATATTGTATTTTATTTATAACTGTCCATCCAAAACCAGTCAACAAACCCACCCCAAAACAAATTCCCTGTTTAACTGATTCTTTCTCCAGACTTCCCCCACCAACACAGGCACCCTCCTCAGACCCCTTTTATACCATGTCTTTTTTTTTTTTTTTTAATTGTATTTAGTATTTATTTTTGTATTAACTGCCCCCCCCATCCCAGTAAACAAACCCTCCAAAAAACATTCACTATTCAACTGATTCTTTCCTCACACTCCACCAACACAGGCACCCTCATGCCCCCTTTATACTATGCTTTTGGGATATAAAATAATATTTGCTATGTGTTGGTTGTAAATTCAATGTTCACATTGATTTCAATGGAATGAGCTAGGGGAAAAAGGAGAAAAAATGCACTTTTTCGCAGGAAATGATTCACCAAGGGACAAGGCCCATTATTCCCCGATTTTGGTTTAAGATGAAAATTTTTACCCATCCCTACCCCACAACTCGATTGGCCTGGCTTATCAGAGGCAATAGAAGGTTGTCTCTGTTTCTTCCATGGCAAGGGGGACGTTTCAGTAGCAGACCAATGGGTTTTGCAGGTAATCTTGTAAAGATGATGCCTAGATTTCAGGTCCCTTCCTCCATATTGTTTCTTCATGGCTTTGTGAATAAACTGCAAGGTTCCTCAGTTCTTTGCAGCGGGTATTCACTAGCCCTTGCAGTGTGATGGTTATTCCATGGTGATTTTCTCTGGCTCTAATTCCAAGGTATTGAGTAAAATCATAATGTGTGCACGTGTCATTTTGATTGCCCCATTCTGGCCCTTTTGGGCCTGGGTTTCTGAACTCCTCAATCTATCTGTAGCAGAGCTGCTTTGGCTCCCTCTGAGTCCAGACCATCCACATGTGGAGAAGTTGGCTTTCACGGTCTGGCTTTTGAGGCCAGCATCTTGAGAAAGTAAAGTTTTTCTGTTTACATTATTGCTGCTATGTTACAGGGTCTACAGGAGTCCAGTCTCCTCCAAGCCATATCACAGGGTATGGTCTCTGTTGTAAGGATAAGTGTCATGGCTACTACCTTTCCATCTTCTGGTTGCCTTGGCCTTTCTTCAGGAGGGTCTTCTAAAAGAGGTTTTTCTTATTTTCAGATTTTGGCTCTTACTTTCCTTTTCCGGAGGTGTATTGGTTCATTGCCCAATGTGAAACCTTTTGTCCCAGGTGTGGCTCATGCACACCTGGTCTTTTGGGATCCCACTCCTCTGTGGTATTTTAATCTGGTTCTCCTTTTGAGCCTATGTCTTCAGTTTCCCTGTGTCTTCCAATGCCTTTCATTTGGCTATTTTCTCAATTTGGCAGGTAGCTGAACTTCATACCTTATCTTTTTAAACTTTCCTTTTTCATCTTTCATCCTAATGGTTTCTGTAGGGTTTTTCCCTAAAGCTGTTTCTTTAGGACATTGTTCTTCTTTCTCTATAAACAAGAGTAGAAACTTCAACTTTTGGATGAATGGTCTTGGGACTGAAATACTATGTTCACTTCATGCAGCCTTTCCAGAAATATTATTTCCTGATTATCATCCCTGAGGGCCTGCGTATGGCTTGGCTGCGTCCAAGGTGATGGTGGCTTCTTGGATCAAGGCAACCATTTGGCAGGTATTTGTTTGGTGGAAGAAGCCAGTGTAGTGAATTCCACCAGGTCATTGGGTGATTCTTGGGCCTGCAAGAATCATGCTTCTGTGAAGCAATTGTGTAAGGTGTAAGGTGGCAATGTGTAATCCCTTCATGGTTTTTCATACAATATGGTTTTAAGGTGTGTGCTTTGGCTGAAACTGGTTTCAGATGGAAGGTTCTATAGGCTGCCGTGTAGGTATCCTTCTTGATTCCTGTTGGACCAGAACCATGTTGGTTTCTGTTTTTTTTGTTTGTAGTGTTGATGTCCTTTGACACCTGTGGTTCATGTTGTCCCAGTTTATTTCTGTTGAACAGGATCTGTGTTTTGATGTTTTTTTCTCTCTCCCTCCCTTGAATCTTGGTGTATGCATTGGTATATCTCAGTGGTTCATGTGTTCCACGTAGGATGAAGGTGAAAATGGGTGTACTTACCTATAAATCCTTTTATCTTAGTCTATGTGGAACACAGGAATTATCTACCAGAGGAAAAAACACTAGCTCAAGGCCTGGGAATCTTGTTACATATATGCAAGGTCAATATACAGATCTCATTCAAAAGAATGGTCAATTAACTAGGGACCACTATCAAGGTTCCCGTGCTTCCCTGTCAATCTTTGCTGGGTTGCTTGTACATTGGAGGATGCTGATTGGCCCGCCCAGAATGTTCCTTTATACACTGGGCTCTGGGCACTTGTCAGTTGCCCTTTCTTGGTGTTCCTGAGCCTGCACCTTGTTGCTGTGTTTCTGCTTTCCGGTTTACCGACTCGGCTAGTCTGACCATCCCATCGTTCCTGCTCCGTGATTGACCCGGCTCTGGCTGACGTCCCTGCTCCGTGATTGACCCGGCTCTGGTTGACGTTCCTGCTCCATGATTGACCCGGCTCTGGCTGACGTTCCTGCTCCGTGATTGAACCGGCTCTGGCTGTCAACTCAAGCTCCGAGTACCGATCCGGTTCCGGTTGGGATCCAGTGCTGCATCTGTTCCTGTGTTCCTGCGTGTTCCAGGTCGCCGGCTGGTGACATTCTGAACTGTGTTTGTGTTGCTCTGACTAATCCTCTCTCGAGTATTGGACCGTTGCCTGAGCCTGTTCTTTTAACACTGCAGTGCCAGTACCCGTGTATGACCAGTTTTAACCCTTGCTGTGCCGGTTGCCTTTGATCTCTGAGCCTGTATTCTTACTTGCCAAGCCAGTGTATTCCTTACGAGCCTGTTAACACTGAATGTGCCTACCTGACCAGACCTCCCTATTTGCACTAGCATAGCTGTGTGCCGTTACACCGCTACCACGCCGGCTGGCGTTGGACCCTCCGTTGGCTCTTGCTGTTTGTGCTCCATTGGACACCAGTGTGGTGTTCCGGTCCAGGTCACCTTTAACGCTCATTGTGTTACTACCGTATTACCATCCGTTGGCTTACTATCGCTTGTGCAGTATTCATGCGCTCTGGCACCCAAGGGGTGCGTACGGCTCTTCTCCCGTTGGCATAAGCAGGGTTATATCCGTGACAAGGTTAAGGGCTATTCCGATTCTGGTCCATCTACTTGCAGTGGCTCTCTCCAGATTATTCCACTAAGGTGGTATAGGCACGGTCCTGGGCATTTGCTGGTCAATCTGGGCGTTCATTTCCAAAAGTTCTGAGAGTGATTAGTTCAGTCACACAATACACCCTTCTCTTCATCATCAAGAGACTGATATCTATTCTGGGCGTTGGCCAATCAGTGAACCTGTCTAGATTCATTTTCTCCACATTTAACCCTGTGTTTGCTTATCTGTACTCTTACTCTGTAAGACATATTTGGGCCTGTATCACAGTTACCATTCTTGGCCCCTAGGGGCGCTGTTCTTCCATTTTTATTTTCAATAAAACTGTGTTTTACTATATCAGTGTCTGAGTGTCAGAAAACCATAACAACCACCCTGTAAGATTAGAGAAAAAGAGGTTACAATTTCAGCAGAGGAATGGTTTCTTTAAAGTACAGTCTATTAAATTGTGGAATTTTTTGCCCAGTGTTGAGGTGACGGCAGATACAATGGATACATTTAAGTAAAGATTAGATACATATCTAGCAGAATGAAATAAAACATACAGGTTCATACTGTGTTTTATTAGGTTAAACAGGGAGTTCTGGTACCTAGACTACCAAAGTGTTTGAAAAGATTGTTATTTTAATTTTCTTATTACTAATACCTATACATAAGGCTTAGTGATATGGCTCAGGATCCTCTACAGTTGTTTCTGAAATATACCAGTTGAAGTTGTAGAATGTAGTGAACTGCAGTCTGCCCTATATCATCTGTAGAAATTAATGGTGGTTTGCTGTACCTGCTGGTGTAAGTGACAGCACAGGAGCAGAGCAGGGTTGACTGAAGCTCAGGAAATGGATAGTGGTGGCCTGCATGGAGGTGATCAAGCAGGTGGTCAAGTACCTGCTTTTGCTTCTTATTTGGAGTAGCAGGAGCAGATAAATGCAGGCTCATTTTGTTTTCCCTGCATTCATTGGTACCACAGATGTTAACTTTCATTGGTGACCAGTGCTGTTGCAGCCACTGAAACATAGCCCACTTGGTTTATATTATGTGTGACCAGTAAATGACCTGTGATTTGAAGTTATGGGTAAAGAAATTGGGCTAATGGAGATAGAAGCATGGCCCTCCAGCTAAATTAATCTGCTAAGCCCACTCTTTAGTCAGAAGACACAGACCAACCCCTAACCATCGTGGCATAGCATCCATCAGATTTTATTCGGTACCACTCTGACTCATTGATGGGGCATCCATTCTAATTTGGTGGGTTGCTACATATCTTGTTTAATACTACAGCTGTACTTTCACCCCAGCACCACCTGCCATTTCAAATGAAGAGCAGGTTAACTCTTTACCTACACTCCCTCTCTACCACTCTGTTTCTCTTCCTATCTCGCTCACTGTTCACCCCTATCTCCTTCACTGTCTCTCATATACTGTAATTTCTTCTGCTGTCTGTCCTACTCAACTACCCCACAAATGCCCCCCATCTCCCCTTCTGTCACCTCCCATCTCCATATTCTCTGCCCCTTGTTTTCCCTATTCTCAGTCTGCACTATCAGTTTCACTGTCATCCTTATTTGTCTTGCTGCCTACCCCTGTTTTTTACACTGTTCTCTCCCCACTATCTCCCCCACTGCCTGGTCTCCCAGTGCTCCCTAATGCCATATCCTTCTTATCACCAATAATTATTCTTTCCTACTGTCTTTGTCTTCTCCCTGGTCACTGACTGTCTCTCCATTGTACACGCAATCTACCCCACATCTCATCCATTTTCTGTTCTCCAGTGTGTACATGAATTCTATTTGTTCCTAATTAAGGACTGTATCCCATTGGAAGTGATACATGTTATCACTTTTAGCTCCCTGAAATTAAACAAGAGATAAAACACATCACCTGCAATGGAATACACTCCTATATAACAGTATTTAATGGAGCCATTTCTATTCAAGAGTGACAAAAGTTTTACAATAGAGTCCTCTTGATTCACTGTTATCTAGAAGAGGGAAACTACTGAAAAGTATAGATCTTTAGTTTGGCCCATCACTGCCCCCTGTGGATCCTTTTTAAATATGGTATCCTTTTAAAAGGTCGCAAGTAAAAGAGTTTGTGACCAGATAACACATTAAGCATGTCCCCATGGTTAAAATGACAACATGAGAAACACGCACTGCATGACACGAGATACTTTCATGTTGCATAGTGAAAGATTGCATACCCATAACTACAAGTCCCATCATGCTTACCATCTCATCCCACAGCACAGCAAAAATAGTCGGGTTGGGGACATAAAGAGGACTGGACTCTGTAAAGGAAGCTAAGAAGGGACCGCATTGCCTTCCGCCGTCGTTCCCGGGTCTCTCCTTCTCGACGCCGGACTGGCACCGTCGGATGCACTGGTCGAGCAGATCAATGTTCTGGTGGTCGACTCAAAGTGGCGTCGACCCCCGGAGTAGCCGACACTATGTTGAAGGATGCGGATCGAGGAGGGGTCGACGGGCTCTCGAACCATCGAGCGTCGTAGAACCGGACCACCGGGCAGTAGAGAGTGAAGCCTCTACTCCCAGGCTACGAGGAACAGGAAAAATGTCGCAGGAACAAAGGGTAGAGGTTGCAAAGCCGTTCGAGCACTCCGGTGCTCAAATCGAAGGTTCTACTCGAAGTGGAAGAAGCAAGACAGAGTCCACATTGCCGCCTGACAGCATCCGAAGGTGAGTAGCAGGATACTGGCAGCAGACGGACGAACGATGCAGGAACCTGGGTTCAGATGGGCGGCAGAGTGGCCACTTTAATACCATAGGAACACACAAGACTCCAGGACTCTGGTTCACTCCAAAACATAACTCACTTTATTGACAAAGACCACAGATATTTATACACAAATCTGACATTGGAACTTATGGGGAAACCAGATACAATAGGACGTGATCCAATCACGGTACATCAGACAAAGGCCAGCAACAGATGGCCTTAACAGATACAATAACTTAGACATGATTACATTTCAGATACAAAAGGGTTTGATTGAACAAAGACTTGAGGGCTTGAACTAATTACCACATGGCAGGGGGTCTGACTGCAGTTCACAATGGCTTAATTAAAACACAGCAGGGGGTCTAGCTACATTACACATAGTCAAATGGCTGCAGCGGCTGCAATACACATCTTAGGGACAGTGGCCCAAGGTTGAAGCCTTTGTTTGACTACTTTGAATGCCCTGCTCCAACCTTGACCAAACCCTGAGCTGCCTACTGTTCCCCAGCTTAGGCTATGGAAGATATTTGCATGCCTACTCCAGGGTTTCGAGTGACCCAGCTTTCCCCTTTTGCCCCGCCGCCGAACGTTCGATCCGGTGGTCGTACTCTACGCCGGTACCCGCCGACTGGTAGTCAGTGAGTGTGTAAATCCTCGAACACACTTTGTTCATTAAACATTAAACATTCGACATATATTAAACATAGTACACGAACCAAAGTCTATAAACATAAGTCTTTCTCTTAGGGAATAGCTGGCCAGTCCGTACGCCAAGGCACAGCACAGAGTCCAAACAGTAATAAATGTATATAGTCTTTGGATGCATAGTTCGAGGTCCAGACAAGGGCTCAAGTAATGGGTAGGATCCGTTACAGACTCACAATAGGTTATTACTCCGAATAAACTTCACGTGAATGTGCATCTGTAATGCTCTATCTTCCATTAACGAGGCACTCATGTAAGCAGTCATGTATGCTCAGTGCTGCTCCGGACTCTCTCACTTTCTCTGCGTGCTCTGCTCTGCCCTGTCATTTTGCACACTACTACTGTGTGGTGGGATGAGATGGTAAGCATGATGGGACTAGTAGTTATGGGTATGCGATCTTTCACTATGTGACATGAGAGTCTTGCGCTGTCATGCAGCGCGAGATTCTCATGTCACCATTTTAACCATGGCAACATGATTAATGTGTTATCTGGTTGCATGCTCTTTTGCGTGTGACCTTTTAAAAGTGAACGTTAACACTTTAGTGTGTATATTTGTACTGAAGGCCTTACACAGACAGATGAACAATTCTTGAGCATACCAACTGTACCATGAAGGATAAATAAGAATTCCCCAAATTTGGTTTGGTTTAAATTGGACTTTAACCCCCTGAATGTTAGATAGGTCTCCAGTTTATCGCAAAACAATGAGTTGGAGTCCTCTCTTGTAGTTCAGATGTAAAAACCAATGGGTCTTTCTGCATGAGACCCTAAGCTGCTCAAAGGGAACTATACTTTAGAAATAAGTATCTCTTAATTTGTTTAAGACATTGGCAGGAATATAGGAATTTGCCAGTACAAATAAGTGATCTTATATGCCAGCATACAAATCATAAATCTGCCCTTTCGTTTATGTACATATGCATATACCTGGAAATCTTCTTTATCAGAAACCCCAGAGTATTCAGAAGAGCTGTGGTAGGAGAGTGCAAAATGAAGCGGCTCATACTACAGTGTAGGTGGGGCTTAACTGGGTGAGTCTGGTTACTTGGCATTATGTTTATTCATTACAATGCAAAAAATCTTCAAGGTATCTTCAAGGTAAGGCATGCCTTTTTGCAGATGATACAAAGATATGCAAAAGGGTAGACATTTCTGGGGGATAAGCCAAGTGGCAAAAGATTTAGGTAAATTAGATGAATGTAGGAGAGTATGTTAGCTACAGTTTATTGTTGATAAATATAAATGAATGCGCTTCGGAGGTAAAAATCCAAAGGCAGAAAATAGTATTAAAGGGATAGTAATACTTCGTTTTAACTTTATTTTATTTTGTAGGCATTAAGAAAACATGAAGAATAATATAAGTCTTATCTCTCAAACCTTTATGGTTTAAGAGATATTCACAAGCAAAGTGTCCCCCTCCCGCCCCTTTTACTGATGTAACACTTCTCAGCCAGGGCAGAAGGGAGCTGCCCAGGTAGACTGCAGAGAGGGACAATCTTCAATTAAGATAAGGGAAAAACCTGAAAAGCTTGTCAAGGGGGGGCAGGGATTTCATTGTTTTCATAGGAATAAGAGTGTCCCCTTCTGTTATCTGTCCAGTCTATGGACTGCATTCCACATCTGAGAAGAGATTGTTTACAGTAGGTAAAAGGGGGGGAAACTTTGCTTGTGAATATCTCATAAACCATAAAGGTTTGAGAGATAAGACTTATATCATTCTTCATGTTTTTTAATGCCTACAAAATAAAATAAAGTTCAAACGAAGTATTACTATCCCTTTAAGGGAACTTTGCTGTCAACAACAACAGAGGAAAAGGATTTTAGAGTAATTATTTCTGATGGGTTAAAAGAAAGGAGGCAATGTCACAAAGCAGTGCAAGAGGGTGCTGGGTTGTATAGCTAGAAGCATTAGTTGCAGGAAGAGTGAGGTGGTCAAGCCATTCTACACAATCTGTGGTCAGACACACCTAGAGTATTCCAGAAGACTATATATATTCTGGAGAGAGTTAGAAGGGCTAATAAAATGGAGAATGGTTTACAGGTTAAAAATTATCAGAAAGACTAAAGGATTTGAATATGAATTGCTGAAGGAGGAAAGAGAGGGAAAGGGGATATGATAAAAATATTCAAATACATAAAGGGGTTCAGCAAAGGTAGGACAATAGGTGATTGTCTGAAACTGGAAGATCAGTGCAAGAAACATCTACATCACCGGGAAGGTGGTTGGTAGTTAAGTGGAATAGCCTACCAGCAGAAGTGATAGAGGCTAATATAGTGAGAGAATTTATGTATGCATGATGTAACGGATCCCGGCCGTTACTCCAGGAAAATATGTTAAAACTCACTACACACACTTTTCCCCTCAAAGGAACTGCTATTCATGGGAAAGGGGTAGGGTAACTTGCAGTTTGGATTTTTAGGGTCAGCCGGATTCAGATTGGCCAATCCGAGTTAAAGGGACGCCTACTGGGGAAAAGTAGGCACCTCTCGGATTGGCCCCAGGTTTCAATGGACTGCAGGGCAATACCTTCGGCAACTAGTAGGTGTCATTTTATCTGCACGAAGGCAAAGACTCGATACTATGTTGAACATTATGGTGCTTGGGCAGTAGGCAGCTCTCTGATTGGACAAAGCTCTGGGTAACGAGTTTAAAGGTCCCCCATAGAGTTAACATGGGGGAAAGTAGGCCACCCAGGGATTGGCTAATCTAAGATCCGCCCCAAGGTACCGATTGCCCGTCTACAGTTAAAGGGACTCCATAGACTTTACATGGGAAAAGTAGGCGGCCATCGGATTGGCTGCTCAAGTCCAGCTCTCCCTCTCTTATTGGTCTAAGGGTTAAAGCGGCCAGATTGAATTACTACAGCTCCATGGAGTCTGGTGGCCCATTATACCTGAGTTTACCTTAACCCTAGGGGTCCCATTGTATGTCCCCCCAACCTATTGTACTGGGTCAGTTAACCTTGTTATGTATTGTTGTCCTTTGTTCTAAATCCTCATAAAAGAGCTGAATTCAGCCACATTAAAGAGTGAGTTCTTTTGATCCTGAACTGCGTGCTGTGTCTGCATTATTGGGTGGTATCAAGGGTCTTATGTTGACCCCCATTCTGGGAAGCTGTTTGGAGGGACTGACCGGGAAAACCAGCTACAGGCAGCCGTCATCTAGAGAGAGGTAGTCGGCAGAACAAGCAACGTCCATCCGAGGACTTAGGATCTCGTTACACATAATATAGGTGTAAGGACCAAATAAAGTTTAAGGTTTTTACAGTAAGAAAAAATGTGCAGGCTAGAGGGGTCGACTGGTTCTTATCTGCTGTCAAATTCGAAGATGTGGCTTCTTTCTAACGTGTGGGTGGAACAGAGTTGAAAGTAAGCAGAATGGGGAGGGGCTACAGAGAAACTCAATGAACCAGAGAAATATCATCTATCCACAAAGAATTAGTAATTAATAGTCAAACCCAGAGTCTCAGGGGCAGATCAGGAGAGCTCCTACATATGCAAATGTGTATCATCACTTTAGTGTATACTAGCACAGACACTCCACCATCTGTAAGATTTTAATTAGCGCAAGAGCAAATACCACATGTATAGCATTAGCAGGGAAATGTACTAGATTTACAGTGATTTCACCAATCAAATGTTCACAAACTCCCACACTGTATTTCCCTTGGCTCAGCAATGTAAATAGGAGACTTCTCTGTATAAACATCATAGTACATGAATTCTAGGCAGACTCATTACACAAACATTGGTTCCATCACTTATTTTAATAGGGAATCAAACTAGCACATCTCCATTATTGACTTACAGGGTAGGTGTCCTTCATAAATTCTTGTCTTTATTACACTGTAAAAAGAAATAAGCAGTAGAATAAAATTGATCAAATGCAAACAGAAAAACAATGAGTAGGAAAAATGATCTGCTGTTTGAAGGACACCTACCTATGTAAGTCCTTCAGATAAACAATTTAAGAGCCACTTATTTTTAGTTACCTTTTAAAGGGATAGTAATACTTAAGATGTAAAAAATATATGTTGTAGGGTTTATCCCCCTGAGTAAAACAAGGGTACTCCCACTGTTGAGAGATATTTTATTAAAAAATTATAACAGTTCAAACTTGAATTTTTTAGATGCAATATCACAGTAGCCTGAACATTTTCAGTGGCGCTGTTGTTACACCATCCTATGGAGATTTATGGTCTACAGACCAGAGCAGTCCATAGGATGGTGTAGCAATAGCGTTACTGAAAATTTTCAGGCCACTGTGATATTGCACCTAAAAAATTCAAGTTATAATGTTTTAATAAAATAGCTCTCAGCAGTGGGAGTACCTTTGTTTTTCTCTGGGAATAAACCCTACAACATATATTTGTTTTTACATTTTAAGTATTACTATCCCTTTAAGACATTTTCCCTTTACTCATATGACTCCAGTGAGAAACCACAAGAGTTAAAATCACAGCATGTGTAGTCAGTGCTTCTGCACATAAATGACTAAGACTTGGCATGGTGCATAGTTACAGACACCTAAAAAGAGTAAAATATTAGTCAAACAGCGGATGTATCGAAATGAATACACGTGCAATGCTCAAGCAGAGACAAATGTGAAAGAATGCAGACTGATCATTTTATGCTCATATTGCTTAATTTATTCAGTTTTCAACAAATATTTTACAGTCTGTGGGCCAGAGGCATGCCCATCACAATGCAAATCAAATAAAATGGATCGTGCAAAAGAGTTTGGCTATTGTTGGCTTCAGTACTGGTTTGTGGTCTACTCCTTTGAGTAAAATGACTACTTAGATTAACATTAAAACTGCCTACAATTATTTTTAACTCTCCCTCCCAAGTATCCAGTCTCATATTCAGACCATATGATTTAACAAATTCCTCTATTTTTCTGACACATGTAATCAAGATCAGGGTTGGGCAACCTACTTATGACAACTCCCTTTATTTTCAGCAGTCCATTATTTCACTGGTGCGGATTATATCAGGTGATGATCATAACAGCAGCTGCAGAGCTTCAGGACCTGTGTGAAGTGGTCTTATGTATGATGTAAGCACAATATTGTTATTATTAGCAATATAGAAATACATAGAAGATATATTATTGCTTTATTTTCAGTAAACACTTTCAAAACTGTTTCTTTTGGATTTACAAAATGAAACTGCTTGTATCCATAGCTGCTGTGGAGGTGTAACCTTTGCTGGAGCTATAATGCTTAGCATATCGTGCCCTTGAGATGCAGCCAAAGTTCTTCAGCACGAGAAGAATATCTCTTCGGAAAGTTACCCCAACAAAAGCATAGAGAATGGGGTTGAGACAACATCGAGTGAATGCTAGGCTGCTGGTGACAATGTGAGCAATATCTTTATTTTTGCTCACTTCACAACTCATCTGCTTGCTCTGTAGTAAATCTGTAATCTCCAAGTAAGTGACTACGCTATATGGGAGCTGGAAAATGACGAAAACCACCACAAGAGATATGATGACTTTGAGGACTTTGTGCTTTTCAAAGCTCCTACCAGGCAACAGAGTCTTGATAATAATTGAGTAACAAAATGCCATGACTAAGAATGGAATAATAAAGCCAAGTATGATCTGGGAGAAATGGCTGAATCCTTTCACAGTGGTGGTGACACTCTCTGGAAATATCATTCTGCATAGGTCTAATCCTTCCACAGGCACAGAGTGGCTGTAAATCAGCTGAGGAAGGGAGAGTAAAACAGACACCACCCAGACCATTATGGATATGAGTTTGCTGTAGTAGATGGTTTTGTGGCGCATTTTATGAGCCTCCACAGCTCTAACAATCTCAATATATCTATCCACACTGATGCAGGTTAGGAAAAGGAATCCACTAAAGAAGTTGATAAAGTACAAGCCATGCACTACCTTGCACATTGAATTTCCAAATATCCATCCTCTGACAGAACTAGTGGCTATAAATGGAAGACACATGAGCATGAGTAAATCAGTTACTGCTAGGTTGATCAAATAGACATCAGTCATTGATTTTATCTTCCTGTGCAATCCATAGGTAAAAAGAACAAGGCAGTTGCCTGCTACGCCAATAATAAACACTAGACAATACACAATTGGCTGATAGATTTGGCTGAAATTCTGTATTTGATTTTTATCACAAAGTACAGGCACTGCATTATAATACTCAGAAGGAAGGTAATCATCAGTTGGCGTAGACATCTCATCCTGGTATCCCATAGTCTGTAAAACAAAAAAAACATAAAGATATTCAATTTAGTATCATATAAAAGGCACAACCCACCCTTCAATATTTTCCCTTTACCCTTTTATTTATCATAAAATATGTGCATATAACTACACCCTGTTCCAAATTATTATGCAAATGATATTTAAGTGTCACAAAGATTAAATATTTTGTTTTTCAGTTTAACTCATGGATGGCATTGTGTCTCAGGGCTCTTTTGATCACTGAAAACAATCTCGGACACCTGTGATAATTAGATTGCCAGGTGAGCCCAATTTAAGGAAAAACTACTAAAGGTGGGTGTTCCACATTATTAAGCAGAGCACCATTTTCAAGCAATATGGGGAAGAAAAAGGATCTCTCTGCTGCCGAAAAGAGTGAAATAGTTCAATGCCTTGGACGAAGTATGAAAACATTAGATATTTCACGAAAACCTAAGCGTGATCATCGCACTATTAAGAGATTTGTGGCTGATTCAGAGCACAGATGGGTTTGTGCAGATAAAGGCACATTGAGGAAGATTTCTGCCAGATCCATGCATTGGATCAAGAGAGCAGCTGCTAAAATACCATTACATAGCAGCAAACAGATATTTGAAGCTGCTGGTGCCTCTGGAGTCCCACGGACATCAAGGTGTAGAGTCCTCCAGAGTCTTGCAACTGTGCATAAACCTTCTATTCGGCCACCACTAATCAATGCTCACAAGCAGAAACGGCTGCATTGGGCAGAAAAGTACATGAAGCTAATTTTCAAACAGTCCTGTTCACTGATGAGTGCCGTGCAACACTGGATGGTCCAGATGGATGGAGTAGTGGATGGTTGGTGGACGGCCACCCTGTTCCAACAAGGCTGCGACGTCAGCAAGGCGGTGGTGGAGTCATGTTTTGGGCTGGAATCATGGGAAGAGAGCTGGTCGGCCCCTTTTAGGGTCCCCTAAGGTGTAAAGATGACCTCTGCAAAGTATGTGGAGTTTCTGACTGACCACTTTCTTTCCTGGTACAGAGGGAAGAACTATGCTTTCCGTAATAAAATCATCTTCATGCATGACAATGCACCATCTCATGCTGCAAAGAATACCTCTGCATCAATGGCTGCTATGGGGATAAAAGGAGAGAAAGTCATGGTGTGGCCTCCATCCTCCTCCGACCTCAGTCCTATTGAGATCCTTTGGAGCATCCTCAAGCAAAAGATCTATGAGGGTGGGAGGCAGTTTACATCCAAACAGCAGCTCTGGGAGGGTATTCTGACATCTTGCAAACAAATTCAAGCAGAAACTGTCCAAAAACTCACAAGTTCAATGGATGCAAGACTTGTGAAGCTGCTATCAAATAAGGGGTCCTATGTTGAAATGTAACGTGACCTGTTAAAATGTTTAAAAAGTTAAAATGTTATTAAAAGTATGCTGCAAACACAACAAATGACAATTTTCAGTTCTTTACAACCTATAAAGTGTTTTGAAACTTACTGTGCGTAATAATTGGGAACAGTGCATTTTAAGTTTTTTATGTTTAAAAAAAATAATGTTATCATTAGGAAGTTTGTTCAATAAAATTTGAATTGTACTCTTAATAGTTGAAAACATGAGAATTATGCTGACTGTTATTTACATCAATTATTTAGGTAAATGAGAAAAAATATCATTTGCATAATAATTTGGAACAGGGTGTACATTATTTTATTACAAACTACTGAGATGACATTAAAAAATTGCATTGAGGAAAACCAAAGTTCATACCATAGATGATCATTTTATACCATGTAAAGGAACACCAACACATAAACCGGTATCTATCTATCTATCTATCTATCTATCTATCTATCTATCTATCTATCTATCTATCTATCTATCTATCTATCTCTCTCTCTCTCTCTCTCTCTCTCTCTCTCTCTCTATATATATATATATATATACTATGTACTTCATCAGTAAAAATTATCTCTGTGTCTTCACAGGGTGCCCATTCAGGCCTTTTGCAGGACTCCCTGAATCCAACTACCATAGCAATAAGCAGTCTGAGAAATGATAGTGCTGTATTGTATGTAAACAATAGAACAGAAGAGGAGTGGGTGCTAATCTCAATAATTTAATTGCCCTTTCTCTTGTCTTTTGTTACAGCCTGAACAAACAAAAGTAAGTAAATGGTGTCTGAATAGGACAGGCTACACACTTAAAAAAAAAATAGGATTACAATATTTAAAATAGTGTAATGTTGATTCAGATATTTATTTTAAAGATGCTAGATGGCTAGCTGGAGGTGAATACTATTTAAAGGTTTTTCCAACCTATTTAATTTTTATCTTTTAGTGTTTCTTTAAGTCAGTCCGGGACTTCGCACCTTCACATTTCTCAGAAAATATAATTAAGCAAAATGATTTGGAAATAGCAGCTGAAAGCAGCATATCTAAGGCAGGTACCAGCATTTACCAAGAAGTGAAATACATACTTGGGAGAAAAAATAACCCTCATCCTGTTTTACTATAGAATCTACATACATCTAGATACAGTTCTATAGATATGAAGCAGATACAGTTCCATAGACAAAGAACAATGGATGTAATCATTACATTTCAGAGCTAAAATATGATCTGCTTCCAATTTCTTTGTGCTACTCCTGTCTAAGTAAGCTATGTGACCAAAATGGTCCTCTGCGCATGGCTAGCACAGACAGAAAGACAGTGTGTGTGTGTGTATGTGTGTGTGGGGGGGATGTAAGGGCATTTCTGGACATTCTTTTCATCTCTGACTTGTTTAACACTATGTACAAACAAGGAGCAGTGGAAAGCATACCTGGGAACTTCCAATTGAGCGCTACCCGGAAGGGAGTCCTCTGTTCAGCAGGGGGTGACAATAATGACGCTTATCGTGCAAAAAAGGGGCGGGGCTTGATGCGAGTTGGGGGCAGGGCTTAAAGGTGTCACACAGAAGGCTGGGGAAGGAGGAAGAGCGTGAGAAAAAGCACATGTGGCAGAGTTTCAATAGAAACTCCCCACATCCAGAGGAATCAGCCTCTGCCCCGGAGACCCGGTAAAGCTCTGTCAGAACCGGAGTCTCTGGGGCAAATCCAGAGAGTTCCCAGGTATGGTGGAAAGTCATGGAACGTTACTCCATTTTCCTGCATTTGCTACAGGGAAATAATTCAGGGTTTGCTCACATTAAAGACTTAATAATAACAGAGCATGTGAAATCACTCTTGGAAGTGCAGGCAATTGAGTAGTAAGTCAATGTCCAAGCAAATAAAATGAGCTGGAGAATTTGTATATTCCCCCAAAGTTGCTTAAACTGAAGGAAGAAATGAGTTCATCAGTGTTTGCTAGTCTAGAGGAAGACAAATACTGTTTGAAGTCATTCTAAATTTGCTTCAAGTATATCAAATGTATTTTGATAAACTGACCCAATATAATGTAGTATTTGGAAAATGGAATGGAAGTAGGTTAAAGTCCCTTGTAATTACAAGTGTAGCTAAAATATGATCTGCTTCCAGTTTCTTTGTGCTACTCCTAAGTAAGTTATGTGATCAAAATGGTCCTCTGCTCATGGCTAGCACAGACAGAAAGACAGTGTGTGTGTGTGTGTGTGTGTGTGTGTGGAGGGGGATGTAAGGGCATTTCTGGGCATTCTTTTCCTCTGGGACTTGTTTAACACTATGTACAAACAAGGAGCAGTGGAAAGTCATGGAACTTTACTCCTGCATTTGCTAAAGGGAAATTATTCAGGGTTTGCTTACATTAAAGACTTAATAATGACAGAGCATGTGAAATCAGTTTTGGAAGTGCAGGCAATTGAGTAGTAAGTCAATGTCCAAGCAAATAAAATGAGCTGGAGAATTTGTATATCCCCCCAAAGTTGCTTAAACTGAAGGAAGAAATTAGTTTGTCAGTGTTTGCTAGCCCAGAGGAAGACAAATACTGTTTGAAGCAATTCTCAGTTTGCTTCAAGTATATCAAATTTTGATAAACTGACCCAATTTAATGTAGTATGTGGAAAATGGGATGAAAGTAGGTCAAAGTCCCTTGCAATTCCAAGTGTAGGGTTCCAGCAATGAGCCAAAATTAAGAGGATCCCTATGAATGAATGCTTATGCATGATGTTTTTTCAACCCCGTTGGATGCTAGAAAGATCTTCAGCATTTGTTTCACAAATAGGTTTAGGTACCTTTATCATCCAAGGTATCCATTTGAAGTGTTGCATGTAAAGTTTCGCTTCATAAAATGACACGTGTTTTGCCACGTCATTTGACGCGTCGCATTTAAAGTTTTGCGTCATAAAGTGACGCACATTCTACATTTCGTGTTGCTCTGAATGGAGCATTCACCATTAATGTGTCACAGTATGGGTGCAATAATGACGCTATATGGGTGCAATATTGACGCATTATGGGTGCAATAAGGATGCAATATGGGTGCAATATTGGTGCATTATGTATGCAATATGGGTGCAATAATGATGCAATATGGGTGCAATATTGATGCATTATGGGTGCAATAGGGGTGCATTAAGGACACAATATGGGTGCAATATTGGTGCAATATAGGTGCAATATGGATGCAATATAGGTGCAATAATGATGCAAATTGGGTGCGATATTGGTGCAATATGGGTTCAATATTAGTGCAATATGGGTGTAATAATTATGCAAATTGGGCGCAATATTGGTGCAATATGGGTGCAATATGATGCAATATGGGTGCAATAATGGTGCAAATTGGGTGCAATATTGGTGCAATATGGGTTCAATATTGGTGCAATATGGGTGCAATAATGATGCAAATTGGGTGCAATATTGGTGCAATATGGGTGCAATTTGGACTCAATATGGATGCAATATGGGTGCAACATTGAAGCAAATTGGGTGCAATATTGGCGCAATATTGGTGCAGTATGGGTTCAATATTGGTGCAATATGGGTGTAATATTGATGCAAATTAGGTACAATATTGGTGCAAATTGGGTGCAATATGGGTTCAATATTGGTGCAATATATGTGCAATAATGATGCAAATTGGGTGCAATATTGGTGAAAATTGGGTGCAATATGTGTTCAATATTGGTGCAATATGGGTGTAATAATGATGCAAATTGGGTGCAATGTTGACGCAATATGGTGCAATAATGACTCAATATGAGTGCAATATTGATGCATTATGGGTGCAATAGGTGTGCAATAAGAATACAATATGGGTGCAATATTGGCGCATTATGGGTGTACTAGGGATGCAATAATGACGCAAATTGGGTGCAATGTTGACGCAATATGGGAGCAATAAAGACGCAAATTGGGTGCAATATTGGTGCAATATGGGTGCGATAATGATGCAAATTGGGTGGAATATTGGTCCAAATTGGGTGCAATATGGGTTCAATATTGGTGCGATATGGGTGCAATAATGACACAAATTGGGTGCAATGGTTACAAAATATGGGTGCAATAATGATGCAATATTAGTGCAATATTGACACATTATGGGTGCAATAGGGGTGCTATAAGGATGTAATATGGGTGCAATATTGGTTCATTAAGTACGCAATATGGGTGCAATAATGATGCATTATGGGTGCAATAGTGGTTCAATATGGGTTCAATATGGATGCAATACGGGTGCAATATTGACGGAAATTGGGTGCAATATTGGCGCAATATGGGTTCAATATTGGTGCAATAAGGGTGCGATATTGACGCAAATTGGTGCAATAATGACGCAAATTGGAAGCAATGTTGGCGCAATATTGGTGCAATATGGGTGGAGTATGAATGCAATATGGGTGCAATATGGATGCAATATGGGTGCAATAATTATGCAAATTGGGTGCAATATTGGTGCAATATGGGTGCAATAATGACGCAAATTGGTTTCAATATTGGTGCAATATGGGTGCAATAATGATGCAAATTGGGTGCAATATTTGTGCAATATTGATGCAATATGGGTGCAATATTGATGCAAATTGCGTACAATATTGGTGCAAAATGGGTTCAATATTGGTGCAGTATGGGTGCAATATGGGTGAAATAATGACACAAATTGGGTGCAATGTTGATGCCATATGGGTGCAATAATGACGCAAATTGGGTGCAATATTTGGTGGGTTTTTGGTTGTATTTGACTTGGTTTTGGTGGGTTTTGGGTTCATTTGGTGGGTTTTTGGTTGTATTTGGGTTGGTTTTTGGGTTGGTTTTGGTGGGATTTGGGTTGGATTTGATTGGTTTTTGGTTGGTTTTGGGTGGGTTTTTGTTTGGGTTTTGGGTTGGTTTTGGTGGGTTTTTGGTTGGTTTTGGGTTGGATTTGGTGGGAATTTGGTTGGATTTGGGTTGGTTTTGGTGGGTTATGGGCTGGATTTAGTGGGCTTTTGGTTGGGTTTGGGTTGGTTTTTGGTTGGGTTTTGGGTTGGTTTTGGTGGGTTTTCGGTTGGATTTGGGTTGGGATTTTGGTTGGGTTTTGGGTTGGTTTTGGTGGGTTTTTGGTTGGATTTGGGTTGGTTTTGGCGGGTTTTGGGTTGGATTTGGTGTGTTTTTGGTTGCATTTGGGTTGCTTTTTGGTTGGGTTTTGGGTTGGTTTTGGTGGGTTTTGAGTTGGATTTGGTGGGTTTTGATTGGATTTGGTGTGGTTTTGGGTTGGATTTGGTTGGGTTTTGGGTTGGATTTGGGTTGCACCCATATTGCGTCCTTAATGCACCCGTATTGCACCCATAATGCATCAATATTGCACCCAAATTGTGTCATTATTGCACCCATATTGTGTACTTAATGCACTCATATTACACCCATATTGCGTCCTTAATGCACAGCTATTGCACACATTATGCGTCATTATTGCACCCATATTGCGACACGTTAATGCACGAAATAGTGAATGCGACATTCAAAGCGATGCGAAATGTAGAATCTGCGTCACTTTATGATGTAAAACTTTAAATGCGTCACTTCAAATGACGCAGCAAAACACATGCGTCATTTTATTTTTGCATTAACATGGCGCAGTATGGGTGCAATAATGACGCTATATGGGTGCAATATTGACGCATAATGGGTGCAATATTGGTGCATTATGTATGCAATATGGGTGCAATAATGATGCAATATGGGTGCAATATTGATGCATTATGGGTGCAATAGGAGTGCATTAAGGACACAATATGGGTGCAATATTGGTGCAATATGGATGCAATATGGGTGCAATAATGATGCATATTGAGTGCAATATTGGTGCAATATGGGTGCACTATGGGTTCAATATTGGTGCAATATGGGTGCAATATTAATGCAAATTGGGTACAATATTGGTGCAAAATGGGTTCAATATTGATGCAATATGGGTGCAATAATGACGCAAATTGGGTGCAATATTTGGTGAGTTTTTAGTTGTATTTGGGTTGGTTTTGGTGGGTTTTGGGTTCATTTGATGGTTTTTTGGTTGGATTTGGGTCGGTTTTTGGGTTGGTTTAGGTGGGATTTGGGTTGGTTTTTGGATGGTTTTTGGGTTGGATTTGGTGGGTTTTTGGTTGGGTTTGGGTTGGTTTTTGGTTGGGTTTTGGGTTGGTTTTGGTGCGTCTTGGGTTGGATTTGGTGGGTTTTTGTTTGGATTTGGGTTGGTTTTTGTTTGGGTTTTGGGCTGGTTTTGGTGGGTTTTGGGTTGGATTTGGTTGGTTTTTGGGTTGGATTTGGTGGGAATTTGGTTGGATTTGGGTTGGTTTTGGTGGGTTGTGGGTTGGATTTGGTGGGTTTTTGCTTAGATTTGGGTTTGGTTTTGGGTTGGTTTTGGTGGGTCTTGGGTTGGATTTGGTGGGTTTTTGGTTAGATTTGGGTTGGTTTTTGGTTGGTTTTTGGGTTGGATTTGGGTTGGGATTTTGGTTGGCTTTTGGGTTGGTTTTGGTGGGTCTTGGGTTGGATTTGGTGGGTTTTTGGTTAGATTTGGGTTGGTTTTTGGTTGGGTTTTGGGTTGGTTTTGGGTTGGATTTGGGTTGGCTTTTGGGTTGGTTTTGGTGGGTTTTGAGTTGGATTTGGTGGGTTTTTGGTTGGATTTGGGGTGGTTTTGGTGGGTTTTGGGTTGGATTTGGTTGGCTTTTGGGTTGGATTTGGGTTGCACCCCTATTGCACCCATATTGTGTCATTATTTCACCCATATTGTGTACTTAATGCACTCATATTGCGCCCATATTGTGTCCTTAATGCACACCTATTGCACCCATTATGCATCATTATTGCACCCATATTGCGACACGTTAATGCACGAAATAGTGAATGCGCCATTCAAAGCCAAGCGAAATGTAGAATCCGAGTCACTTTATGATGCAAAACTTTAAATCAACACTTCAAATGACGCAGCAAAACACATGCGTCATTTTATGATGCAAAACTTTACATGCAACACTTCAATAGTAAACCATCATCCAAGGGGAAATTATAAGTGTTTCCCTTTAAAAACCAACATTTATGGTTGTTCTGCTCATGTCTGGAAAAGGTTTCACATGAGAGTTATTGTGATTCACTGTTTGCCAAGGAGACCAATTCTGATTGAAGGAAATTAGTATAAAATCTAACTAAGGACTGTGTAATTTGCTGTACACCTAAAGCCTACATTACTTCTGTTTTCCAGTGGATACTTCCATAGAAATATATTTTAATAGCTGTTGTAACTGCTTGGGCAGGCATGTATCTCCTAATGACCAGCAGGATCCCAAGCTCAAATATCTCAAAAGCATTTTATTAAGCTTAGCAACCTTTGGAATATGGAGGATGTCAAACCCTTACTACAACAGAGACAAATACATAATTCTATGAATTTATATTAGTCTTCTTTATTATAAACATCTAGACTAGGACTCTGCATAGTTTCTGATATGTTCCTTGGTATATATGAATAGGGATGAGCAAAAACCAAAAGTGGAAAAAAATGGCACTTCCCGCTTGGTGAATAATTTCCTGCGAAAAGTGCAGTTTTCCCACTTTTTTTGCCTAGCTCAATGCATTGAACTCATTGTGTATTAACATCCATGGGAAGAAACATTTTTCGCCAAAACATAAAAGTTTTCTCTATTTTTCTACAGCCTTTTAAAAGGGTGTCAGGCTCTCACAGCATGCCATTCTGTGTTTGTAAGAGGAGAAAGCAGCACATTTTTGAGCTAGAGAAGATAGGCAAATTAACCCTTTGAGTGCCAGAGGGGTACGGAATGCATTGCAAAGCAATGCATTCCGTACCCCTCTGGCACTCAAATGGTTAAAGGGAATTGAATCTTAGTTTAGGGAGTCTTTTAGGTAAAACATTTGTTCTCTGTATTAGGGGAGTTTAGGGACACTCTGGGGGAGAAGAAGCGAGGAAGGAGGTTGACACCAAATAACCCAAACATCGTTGTGACTGACTGGCAAGACACAGGCAGCTGGGATCCATTTTGCCTTTATTGTTTCTGTGCTGGGGAAGTCTGGGGAAAGAAGTTGTTGATTTTATTTTTTTAGTTATAATTTTTTTTGGACTGCTTGTGATAAGATAGGGTGGACAACTTAAAAAATAAATAAATGAAAAATAAATGAATGAATGAATAAATAAATAAATAAATAAATAAATATAAGGCAAGACATCACACTCCATGATTTGTGTTGTGTTCTGTACAGTAAAAACACAAACAGTAGTTTAGTAATGTCCAGCAAACACACAAGGGGCAGGGAAGGGGGAAAGGTGGATCAGTGCAGGGACATGGGAGTAAAATGGTAGTTCAAAAAACTGACTGTAGCAATGAATCCTGCAGCGTGTCAATAAATGATGATGATCCCTCTCCTCCCAGAGTGGATGCAGTTTGTCAATGTCCCAGTGTTAATGATGGCATAACAGAGGAAGATGAAGCAGCTGAACCAACTACTGCATCTGACAGTGAGATAAACAAGCACCAAAACACCTGTCCTCAAAATACTGCCAAACGTTGTGAAATTAAAAGTTAAAAGACATTGTTTGAGTAATGTCCAGCAAACACACAAGGGGCAGGGCAGGGGGAAAGGTGGATCAATGCAGGGACATGGGTGTAAAATGGTAGTTCAAAAACTGACTGTAGCAATGAATCCTGCAGAGTGTCAATAAATGATGATGATCCCTCTCCTCCCAGGGTGGATGCAGTTTGTCAATGCCCCAGTGTTGATGATGGCATAACAGAGGAAGAAGAAGCAGCTAAGCCAACTGCTGTGTCTGACAGTGAGATAAACAAGCACCAAAACACCTGTCCTCAAAATACTGCCAAACGTTGTGAAATTAAAAGTAAAAAGACATTGTTTGAGACCTCTGAAAGCTTAGAGGAATTTAAGGGTAGTGGGCAAGAAGTGGCGGGCGATGCTGATGCTGAGGATTCACTATTGAAATATCACAATTCAGAAATGTCACCAACAAAAGGGCATGTTAAAAATATTGCCTTCACCAAGAGGGCAAGATCAGAATTTCACCCCAATCAATAGAGTGACATTCTGATATCACACGCTTAGTGGTCGTCACATACATGGTGATAGTTCAATGTAGAATGCTGAATTAAACCCCGTGAGTGTCCTCCTTCATGCAGTCCATGATTCTTAAATAGACACCAAAAGGTAAATAAAATGTATTGACTAAAACAAGCTGATACTTGATGCACCAACTATAAAGAAAATCATACTAAAACTGCTGATGAGAAGTGGGCTGTATCTGTGATCACAAATATGCATAATACACGCAGCACAATAATTGCTGCACTAGCACAAAGGGGCACAAAGGCTATTGGCACCAAGGATTCCCAGAATAATTAGCAACTAACTTTTAGTCTGTGAACGCCATCTCCCAGGCTCCTGTCACCAGCTACTGTCACCTCCGAACTTACAGCAACCACCAGGGGGAGTTAGGCAGCTGCAAAGGAGCCTGGGAGATGGAGTGCAACTGGTCAAATGGCAGCACAGCACAATTGTACAGTCAGGACAGGAGCCGGTGACATCGGGGGGGGGGTTAGCGGCAGTGAGGGGCACATAGAACGGAGGTGTAGCTCACAGAATAAAGGTTAGTCGCCAAATTATTCTGGGGGCACTTGGAGCTTGCCACGCTAGATTGCATATCCAATTTTAGGACTATGGGAAGTTTTCACTTCAATTCAAGTTATATGACTCATGCATTTTTTTCGGTGCTGTGATCTTTATATTCACGTTTTGTTTATTTTTAGGTTGTCAGTATTTGAGTATCAGTTACTCTTAGATTTGTTTTCAAACTATGATGAGTTGGATTGTCCCATAAATGCTGTAGCGGAGGTGCCATCAATAGCGCCTGGGCAACATGTGGGATATATTCTAATACAAGGTTGTTTTTTCTTTGTGCTAGTGCAGCAATTATTGTGCTGCATGTATGATTTACCTTTTGGTGTCTATTTAAGAATCATGGACTGCATGGAGCAGGGCACTCAAGGGGTTGTCTTATATGTGGCGACCATTAAGCATGCAATATCAGAATATCACTCTGTTGATTGGGGTGATATTCTGATGTCGCCCTTTTGATTCAGGCGATATTTTTAACATGCCCTTTTGTTGGTAGGCCAATAGATGGAGAAATTTCAATTGAATACCATGCTATATATATATATATATATATATATATATATATATATATAGAGAGAGAGAGAGAGAGAGAGAGTGACATCAATCACACCATATGCCAGTCCCCTACCACCACTACCATACACATCTGTCACATTGTAGGTTATACTTTATTTTTTTAATCACTTATCATCATGAATATATGCCAGTGTCACTTAAGCAGGAAGTAAGTGTTGTGGTCAAAGGGCAAATGTACTCTGCATGCTAACAACATTTTCAAGCTAATTGTTGCTGTAGGACTCACAACTCTGACTTTCAGCTACTTATTTCTCTACTACAGCCCTCAGAAGAAGTAATATTGTGCTGGAAAGTGTCGCACCACAAGAAACATAGGCGAGAAATGTGTCTGAATAGGATAAAAATGTGTTGGAATAGGCAAAAAATTTTTTGGAACTGGCAAAAAGGAAGAACATTTTGCATTGGAGAAAAGGAGAACATTTTTGTGAAAAAAAGAGAAAAATGTTTCATTTTTCATGAAAAGTCATGCAGGAAATATTTCTCACTTTTTGTCCACCCCTACATATGGAGTTAAAACCCAGAAAATAATTTCAATAATTTGTGTGGGAAAAATGTATGAATCCACCATCTAAGCTGTTCCTTTGAATAGTGGTTCTCAACCACTCAATGTGGCACTTTGGGGTGCCTTGATCATCAATTTATGGTTCCCCTTTTTCTCAATAAAGACTTTGAAAACAATGTTAATATTGAGTTTCACATGAGTATTTATAGAGATTATTATGCGCAATATGTTTTGATGTTGTTATTCTGGTTTTGAGAAACTTACAAACATCTGATGATACGTATTTGTATCTTCATTACATGCTTGACAGATGACCTATGAAATTTTAGGTGTTCCCCCAAAAAATCCAGATTTTGTTATTGGTGTATTGAGCAAAAACAATTGAGAACCACTGTTCTAGAATGTAGAATCTATTTAGTGTGTATGGGAACATACTCTGAGACTCTGAAATGAGCAAGCCCTGAATACCTCTCTTAAAGTATGCACAGAGAATTTCTTATATTCCTTTTCTAGTACATAATGTTAAACAAGGTGCAGAGGAATGGAACTCAACAAAGTGACAATATACTCCCACACTGCCCTACCCTTTGTACAAGCAGCAAAAAGGGGAAAATTATGGTCATAAAAATGGTAGTAAACGATTTGCAGATGCAGCACTGGTAAATCGAATCAAGAGCCAGTTTTAGGTTAGAATGGTATTAATGTTATAAGACAACCTGCAACCAGAGGCACTGGACAGAAAGTGTTAAAATGGTGGTGTAACAATGGTGGGGAGAGTGTCAACTTGTTGCTTTCCAGCTATAGTAGTTTCTCACCCAGCTATTGATCAAAATCACAGTCAGCAGTTGGAGAGCCACTGGTTACTCACCCCTGCAACAAAAGGTCTTCTCATAAGTATGAAGTATGTAACATTTGAGTGAAACCTCCTTTTTGTTCTACTGTGACACACGTTCACTCAAGGCCATTTTTAATCTGTAGCGTGCCAAAGGGTTGCACAATGCATTTTATTTATTTATTTTATTTATTTAGAAAATGTTTTACCAGGAAGAATACATTGAGATTTCTCTCGTTTTCAAGTATGTCCTGGACAGTTTTCAGTAGAGGGTTGCATATTTACACAAATTGAGAAGCATTATATATTACATGTTATTAAATATACATACGAATATACATACATATGGAAATGTATGTTTTTAGATATAGAGAAGCATTTACTTTTAAGGATTTTAGACTGGGAGCATATTTGATTATTTCAGGCAGATTGTTCCAGGCCTTTGGCGCTCTGAAGGAGAAGGCAGATCTTCCTGCTTCTTTCTTGTATTGTGGTATATGTAGCGAGTTGCTTGCGGTGGAGCGGAGGTTATACTTAGTATGGAGAGCAGGAGTGAGCAAACTGCTCAGGTAGTGTGGTAGTTTTCCAGAGAAATGGTTGTGTACTAAGCAAGAAAGGTGAAGGGCACGTCTAGATTTGAGTGTTAACCAATTTAGTTCTTTTAACATATCACAGCGATGGGTAGTGTAATTACATTGGAGGCCAAAGCGGCATATTGAATTATACAGGGTGTCAAGTCTCCTCAAACTGCTTATCAATATATTACCTTACTCTTCTCACCTTCTATTTTCATGTAGTGACTTAGTTTTGCACTACTTGACAAAAAATAAAGCTATAAACTATTGTTTTAAATACAAAATTACTAACATAAATAGGTACTTCTGAAAACTTTTCAAAGTAAACTATTTTCCTCGGGTCATGTGGTGTTGAAACTGAAACACAAGGGCCTAGATTCATTAAAGATTGATGCTGTGGCGATATGTTTGAAACACTTTGACATTTTGATGTACACAGACTTCGACATAGTCACTAAAATTTGTGAATGATCGGTTGGTTGATTCACTCATAAAAAGTGCAACACAGCACTGCGCATTTCATGAATGAATAAACCCACTACTAGGAGTCCTGCTTGAGCTGGCTTAATAGCAACTTGAGTAGGGAGAAAATGAAGGCAACAATTGCCTTCCTGTCACCGCTGTGTCTGTATTTCCCCGACAGCGTCTCTCCTGTCCAACGCTTCCTGCCGGTGTTCTTCCGGGTTGGGCACTCCCATACGCAGTCCTCCCTTTGAAGCTGCCCCGGGCTTCCTCCCCTTAAAGGATGCTGAGACGCTTCCTCTGACGCGTTGTCAAAGCGTCTTGAGACCTGTTGTTCCGGATTTTGTTCCAGCTTGTTCCCTGAGTTCCTTCAAGTCTGTTTCTGCTCTCCAGTCTGCCTTCCAGCTTGTACTGTCAGCCAGCTGTCTTCCTGTGCTTTCGGCTAGTGACTCCAGCTCCTGCCTTGCCCTTTTGCAGACTGTCTTCCTGACCGTTCTGTTTCAGCTGTCCTTAGGACTGTATCCTGTTGCATCCAGCTTGCAGTTCAGTTGCTGACTGCCTGTCTGTGTGGCTGTCTGTTCTTCTCTACTGTCCAGTGGCTGTGTCTCCATTCAGGTCTGTACTAGTATCTGGAGATCATTTCCTCCCTGGGATTATTGGGGTATAGTCCAACAGTGGTGGGGTATCCTGAGTCACCTTCTGCTCAACCGAAGGGGGGTATCTGGCTTTGCAGCCAGCACCTTTATACGGCCTTGGCCGCAGCACACCCCACTATGGTTGGCCTACGCTATCTAGCTATGCACCCTAGCGATGCTTCCAAGCTTCTCGCCCCAATCACTCTTGATGGAGGAACCTTTTCTTCCAGGAGTGTATCCCTGGTGTTGATTTTGACTTTACCTCTGGTGTTGATTTTGACAATGCCACATATTCTACCATGTCCTCTGAGCCTACGGAGCTCACCCAGGCTTTCCTGCAGCAGGAGGCTGTGCTAGAGCAGCATGCCACCCAGATCCTGCACCTAGACCAGACGTTAGATGCTATAACAAGACTTCTGTAGCATTTGCAGCAGCGTCTTGAGGCACCTAGTTCTCCGTCCCCTTCCATGGTTGCACCCACAGCCACTTCTGGCAGCTCAGCTTCATCTTTGGCTCTCCGTATGCCTTTGCCTGACCGTTTCGATGGTACCATTAGGGACGTATGGAGGTTCATCATCCAATGCCTCCTCCATTTTCGTTGTCAGCCTGAGGTGTATACGACGCATCAAACCAAGACAACGTTCATTATTTCCTTGCTTCGTGGCCCTGCTTTGGCCTGGGTGTCTCCTCTCATTGATCATCAATCACCTTTATTGGATGACCTGGACACCTTTTTAGGGGCTTTTTGCGCTGTCTTTGATGTGCCCGGTCGTCAGTCCTTTGCAGAATCCGGTCTGCTGGAGATCCAACAAGGTTCACGCAAGCTTTCGCAGTACACAATTGAGTTCCATACATTGGCCTTTTTAGATTCTGGGGCTGTGGGTATCTTCATTGATTCTTCTTTCACCCGGTCTCACAACATCCCTCTGGCTAGGCGTCTTCCACCTGTGCCCATCGTTGTAGTGGATGGGTCTCCCCTGGGTACAGGTTACATTTCATGGGTGAAGCAGCCCTTGTTTTTGGAGGTCGGCAAGGACCTGTCATGGTTTTGTAAGAACACTCAGACAGGTAAGGTTAAAAAGCTTTATTGAAAATAAATAGAACAAACACCCTACTCAGGTCCAGATGAGGTCTGTACCAAGCACTTCCCAAATCTGACTCAGGTCAGGATGTATGAATATCACAGTGGCAAATATAATAGGACTCTGTAGGCTTGATCCGTGGACAGGTTCAGGAACAAGTAGAACCACAACAGCCCCACACTGCAACTGAGTGAGATAGGGTGATGGGTGACTGCAGGGCAATTCCCTAGGAGGCTAGGGATAGCGAAGGCAACACAGGCAGGACTCTGGCAGTGACCTGACCCTAGAACGCTAGGGTTAATCGAAGCAACACAGGCAGGACTCTGGCAGTGACCTGACCCTAGAACGCTAGGGTTAACGGAGGCAACACAGTCAGGACTCTAGCAGTAATCTGACCCTAGAATGCTAGGGTTAACGGAGGAAACACAGACAGAACTCTGGCAGTAATCTTACCCTAGAATGCTAGGGTTAATGGAGGCAACACAGACAGGACTTTGGCAGTGGTCTGGCCCTAGAATGCTAGGGTTAATGGAGGCAACACAGACAGGACTCTGGCAGTGGTCTGATCCTAGAAAGCTAGGGTTAATGGAGGCAACACAGACAGGACTTTGGCAGTGGTCTGGCCCTAGAATGCTAGGGTTAATGGAGGCAACACAGACAGGACTCTGGCAGTGGTCTGACCCTAGAACGCTAGGGTTAATGGAGGCAACACAGACAGGACTCTGGCAGTGGTCTGACCCTAGAATGCTAGGGTTAAGGGAGGCAACACAGACAAGACTCTGGCAGCGATCTGACCCTAGAACGTTAGGGTTAACGGAGGCAACACAGACAAGACTCTGGCAGTGGTCTGACCCTAGAACGTTAGGGTTAACGGAGGCAACACAGACAGGACTCTGGCAGTGATCTGACCCTAGTACACTAGGGTTAACAGTGGCAACACAGACAGGACTCTGGCAGTGTCCTGACCCTAGAACGCTAGGGTCACTGGAGGCAACACAGACACTAACAAGTGACCGGACTCCCACAGACCCCTGGAGACTACAGGGTAGACAGGCCACACAGGCACAGTGTAGTATAGCAAGTGGGAGTAGGTGGAATGAGATACAGGGTGCGTACCCTGACAGATCAGAAGCCAGCATTGCCCCAATCTGTACACACGGAGGCAGTCAGTCAGTCCGGTCAGAAACGGAACCGGATACACAGCCAGGTCGGCACACACGGAGTAGTCAGCCAGGCCTAGTCAGTAACGGAATCAGATACTCAGTCCAGCCAGGTCGGTACACACGGAGTAGTCAGCCAGTCCTAGTCGGTAACGGAATCAGATACTCAGCCAAGTCAGGTCGGTACAAACGGAGTTAGTCAGCCAGTCCTAGTCGGTAACGGAATCGGATACTCAGTCGAGCCAGGCCGGTACACGCGGATTTAGTCAGCCAGTCCTAGTTGGTAACGGAATCGGATACTGAGTAGATCCAGGTCGGTACACACGGAGTTAGTCAGCTGGTCCAAAGTCAGCAACGGAATCGGATCACAGGAGCATCAGGAATCAGGAGCGTAGTCAGGCGAGCCGGGTCATACACGGAAACGGGAAGAAGCAGTCATAAACACTAGGTACGGGTGCACCACGATAAGGCACCGTAAGGATGACAGGACGGAGTATATAAAGACCAACCCTGGGAGGAGCTACAATCCCAAAGCCAATAAGAATAAGGCAATGGTAAACCCAGAAGTAACAATGTCACTCAGCAGCTGGAATCACGGGCACCATGATAGGACCATAAGGAGACCGTCACCTCCGAGGTGATTGACATTGACACTTCCTTGTCACCCACAGTCATCACCTATCCTACTGGATAGGTGATCAATGATAGGCAGGGACAGCGCTAGCAAAAGGCTGTTTAGACAGCCGCCTTAGGGCGAAGCAGAAGAGGGGGTGCCGAAACGGGGAGAGCTGTGAATTTTTTCTTTATTAATATTATTTTTTTACCGATTTTTTAAATATAGGGGCTGATTTACTCAACGAGCACTCCCTCGTGGCGTCAATCCTGGAGGCTTTGTTCTCGGCAGCAGTCCATTCCAGTCAGACATGATGAGAGGATGCGTCCAGTGACGTCAGATGCATGCACCACACCTGCTCACCGCCACCGGCTGCACGGTACATCAGAAAGATCATAGATGCCAGAGAGCAACTCGAGCAGGAGCAGAGTGCTGCATGAACCATGACAGTGGTAAGAGAGTACAAAATCAATCAATATGCATATAGCAACCAATATGTGTCTATTCCTTTGTAGTCATTTAGAGGTTGATAAACAGACCACTTACTAAGTTGTTTGAAGAATACATCTCTCCTCTACAAGGAGCGGCTGTTATATACTGTAAAAAGACATACTTTTATATATGTTTACGCAGTATCAGCCAATATATTCACCTGTTTCCTTTGTGCAATTTTGGATTAAAAACTGGAAGTTGAAATTTCACCTTCAAGCAAACTTAAAATACCTGTGTTTCGGGGTACCCTGAAAGAACAGAGCAGAATGGTTACAGTGCGTGCCTTTCCCAGATAGCAAAGGACACCAAGTAGATACATATCACTATGAGCAGAATAGGTCAATGTAAGAGAAAAGGTGCAAGATCTTCTTCTACCCACATCACTGATGCAGTATGAGTGAACACTGAATATCCCTATACGATTTATTTCTGAAATCTCCTCACTTCTCTTTTCTTTGTCCACTGGCCACCATCATCACAAGCAGAGAAGCAGTGGAGGAAAGAATCACATTGGGGTATATATCAATGTGATGCTGAAAGTTTACAAATTATTGGAATACAACATTCTTTAATAGCAACTACAAGGGGACTGTTGCAAGGTCGGGGGGGCAGGGGATTGTGGAAGGGTCGGGGGGGGCAGGTGTTTGGGGAGGGCATCAAAATACACCTTTGCCCATGTAGACAAAAATCCTTGCACCGGCCCTGATGTCAGCGGGGCATCAGGAGGGGTCCCAATGCCCCTCTCGAGGTCTAAAGTATATTTTTTTAATAAAGCACTTTTTATACATATAAAGGCAAGGGTATGTAACTGCATATCTTGCCTAGTAACCCTTTGATTACCAGAGAGGTATGCAAACACAAAGCAATGCATTACGTACTTTTCTGATACTCAAATGGTTAACTATGCATTACATATGCAAGAGGGCCAGAATGTCGGACTACGGTGGGGGGGGGCTAGTATGTCGGCGGGGGCAGCGTATGTCAGATTATAAAGGGTGGTAGTATGTCTGAGGGAGGCAGTGTAAGTTTTATGTGTTAGCCCTACATACACTGCTTACCCAAGCAGTGCCCATGGGGATTTATGCTAGCAGTGGGCAAGGAGAAAAGACATGAGGGAGTCTGACAGTGTAACTGAGGATCTGTGGCCAGTGGTCAAGGGAACATGTGTGGGGGCTAAGCAGTGTATATGGGGTTTCTTTGGCTACTATTAGAAAAGGGAACAAGTGATAACCACTAGTGATGAGCGAGCACCCCAATGCTCGGGTGTTCGGGTGCTCTGACCGAGCGCCCCCGGAGGCTCGAGTGCTCGGCCGAGCACCCGAGCCCCATTGAAGTCAATGGGAGGACTCGAGCATTACACCAGGCACCCCCTGCTCTGATGAGGGGAGGGTGCCTGGTCCATAGGAAAAGGGCAGAAAATGATGGAAACACCACAGAAATGGTTCAGGGACAGCATAGGGAGGATGTCTGGATGCATCTTGGACTCCAACATCGCTGCTGGGAACGATCTTTCGCCCGTAGTACGCCATTTTTACAGACTGACCGTAAAACACACAAAAAGGAAGATAAAAACGACTTTAGGCGAAAAATTGTTACCAAACAGTATTTGCTGTATATTTACTTGTATATCATCTGCAAATTCTGCAAAAAATTTCATCGATTTTTCAGAACTGAGGCCATGATTAAGAGGGAAACGTGCGCACAGGCAAATTCTCCCAAAAATTTCCTTGATTTTTCTGAACTGAGGCCATGATTAAGAGGGAAACGTGCGCAGAAGCAAATTCTCCCAAAAATTTCCTTGATTTTTCTGAACTGAGGCCATGATTAAGAGGGAAACGTGCGCAGAGGCAAATTCTCCCAAAAATTTCCTTGATTTTTCTGAACTGAGGCCATGATTAAGAGGGAAACGTGCGCAAAGGCAAATTCTCCCAAAAATTTCCTCGATTTTTCTGAACTGGGGCCATGATTAAGAGGGAAACGTGCGCTGAGCCGACCATCTAAAACATTATGGGTGAGGGTCTGCTGCGGAGCTGACCATCCTAAACATTATATGCGAAGGCCCGCTAGTGAGCTGACGCTATAAAACATTATATGAGAGGGCCCGCTAGAGAGCTGACCCAATAAAACATTATATGAGAAGGCCCGCTGGTGAGCTGACCTATACAAAAATTGTCAAACTGCGCCCACTGGTGAGCTGGCCCTATATAAAAATTATATCACTGGGCCCGCTGGTGAGCTGGCCCTATATAAAAATTATATCACTGGGCATATGGAAGAGAGTCAACCATATACCCGTTTTTTGGGTGGAAGGGGTGAATGGGAATACAGAGTATTCCCATCATTGTAAATAACATATATAAAGTGAGTTTATGTTCCCCCGGGGCTTTCCTCCAGTGGAGTGGAGAAGTCAGGGGAAATCCAGGCCTTGTTCATTTTTATAAGTGTCAACCTATCAGCATTTTCGGTGGAAAGGCGGATACGCTTATCTGTTATGATGCCACCAGCAGCACTAAATACCCGCTCAGACAGAACGCTGGCGGCAGGGCAGGCCAGCACCTCCAAGGCGTAGAGTGCCAGTTCATACCACGTGTCCAGCTTGGACACCCAGTAGTTGTAAGGCACAGAGGGATCATTGAGGATGCTGACACGGTCTGCTACGTACTCCTTCACCATCTTCCAAAACTTTTCCCTCCTTGTGACACTAGGCTGCGCATCAGGGTGAGGGTGCTGGCGGGGTGTCATGAAGGTGTCCCACGCCTTGGAGAGTGTTGCCCTGCCTTTGTCGGAACTGCTGTGTGCTCCCCTTTTCTCCCCTTCTCGGTTGGCCAAGGTAGCACGTACTCTGCCGCCAGCGTTGTCAGATGGAAAATTTTGGAGCAATTTTTCAACAAGAACCTTCTGGTATTGCACCATTTTGCTTGTCCTCTCCACCGGAGGAATGAGAGATGAGAAATTCTCTTTGTAGCGGGGGTCCAGAAGGGTGAACACCCAGTAATCCGTGTTGTCTAAAATGCGTATAACGCGTGGGTCACGGGAAAGGCAGCCTAACATAAAGTCAGCCATGTGTGCCAGAGTACCAACAGGCAAGATTTCGCTGTCCTCACCAGGAGGATGACTCTCAATCTCCTCATCCTCTTCCTCCTCTTCTGCCCACCCAAGCTGAAGAGATGGAACTAAAGTTCCATGGCTACCCTCTGTAGCGGAGGCAACCGTGTCTTCCTCCTCCTCCTCCTCCTCCTCCGCCTCCTCCAATTGTCGCTGAGAAGACGAAGTGAGCGTGCTCTGGCTATCACCTTGTGTAAGCTCTTCCTCCCGCATTTCCACCTCTTCCACATGCAAAGCGTCAGTTTTAATTGTGAGCAGCGAGCGTTTCAGTAGACACAGAAGTGGGATGGTTACACTGATAATAGCGTTATCGCCGCTCACCATCTGTGTCGATTCCTCAAAATTGCGTAAAACCTCACAGAGGTCTGACATCCATTCCCACTCCTCACTTCTGATTACAGGAAGTTGAACGGAGAGGCGACGACCGTGTAACAGCTGGTACTCCACTACTGCCCTCTGCTGCTCACAAAGCCGGGCCAACATGTGGAAGGTGGAGTTCCAGCGCGTGCTCACGTCACACAGCAGCCGGTGAGCTGGCAATTGTAAGCGCTGCTGCAGCTTCAACAGGCCGGCTGAAGCTGTAGATGACTTACGGAAATGTGCACACACGCGACGCACCTTTGTCAAGAGATCATGCAAATTGGGGTAGGTTTTTAGAAATCGCTGAACCACTAAATTAAATACATGCGCTAGGCATGGTACGTGTGTGAGCTTGCCGAGCTCCAAAGCCGCCACCAAGTTACGCCCATTATCACACACAACCATGTCTGGTTGCAGGTTGAGTGGCGAGAGCCACTGCTCGGTCTGGTGACTAATCCCCTGCAACAGCTCTGAGGCCGTGTGCTGTTTGTCCCCAAGGCAGATTAGCTTCAGCACGGCCTGTTGACGCTTCCCCACTGCAATGCTACACTGCTTCCAGCTACCGGCTGATGGGTGAGTGGCGCTGCGCGCAGAGAATTCGGAGGTGGAAACGGAGGAGGAGGAGCCAATAACGTAGGTGCTGGCGGAAACCCTGATGGAGGTAGGGCCCGCAATCCTCGGCGTGGGTAGCACCTGTGCCATCCCAGGGTCCGAGTCGCTCCCAGACTCCACGACATTCACCCAGTGTGCCGTCAGGGAAATGTAGCGTCCCTGGCCACAAGCACTTGTCCATGTGTCAGTCGTTAAGTGGACCTTCCCAGTAACTGCGTTGGTCAGGGCACGGGTGATGTTACGGGACACATGGTGGTGTAAGGCGGGGACGGCACACGGGGAAAAGTAGTGGCGGCTGGGGACTGCGTACCGAGGGACAGCTGCTGCCATCAGGCTGCGGAAGGACTCAGTGTCCACAAGCCTAAATGGCAGCATTTCGATGGCCAGTAATTTGGAAAGGTGTGAGGTTAGTGCTATGGCCTGTGGGTGGGTGGCTGGGTATTTTCGCTTGCGCTCAAATGCCTGGGGTAATGACATTTGGACGCTGTGCTGGGACAGGGAAGTGGATGTGGTCGCTGATGGTGCTTCAGATGGTACAGGTGCAGGGCGGGAGGTATGCGGGCCTGCGCCTTCGACAGGCGATTGGCCGGCACCGAAAACAGGGGAAGAGGAGGCAGTGGTGTGGCCTGCAGACACAGATTGGCGATCTGGGCGTTCCTCCCACTTATTACGGTGCTTGGATGCCATGTGTCGGATCATGCTGGTGGTGGTGAGGTTTCTAGTGTTCATGCCTCGGCTCATTCTGGTGTTGCACAGGTTGCAAACTACAATTCTTTTGTCGTCCGCACTTTCCTTAAAAAAACGCCATACCGCGGAACACCTAGCCCTTGGCAAGGGAGATTTACGCAAGGGGGTGCTCCGTGGAACATTTGCGGGCCGGTTTGGTGCGGTCCGCCTTCTTTCTGTAGCCACACCACTGCCTCTTCCAGCCTGTTGCGGTGCTGCAGATGGCTCACCCTCAGGACTGCTGTCATCGCTCGGCTCTACACCTTCCCAGGTGGGGTCAGTCACCTCATCGTCCACCAAGTCCTCCTCCACTTCCTCACTCTGATCATCCTCCTCATGTCTTGATCCCACCACATACTCAGTCATTGACAACTGTATATCATCCTCCTCATCAAGGTCTTGAGACAGTAATAGTGGTTGATTTAATGGCAACTGTGTCTCATCATCATCATCATCCACTTCCTTTGACCTTAAATGCCGTTCACCTCTGTCATCTTCTTGTGATTGGGTACCCTCTAGAGGTTGTGAATCAGGGCACAAGATGTCATGTTCCTCTGCAAGCGTGCTTGGAGAGAGGTTCAAATTAAGGATTGGTGATGAGACGAGCTCCTCACTATATCCCAGTGTGGGATCACTTCTTTGACCAGATCCTCTATGGTGGGAGGAAGGATGATCAGAGTGAGGATTATGTTGACCAGACTCTTGGCTACTGAGAGTGGACTTGGTGGAAGACAGGGTGGTGCTTAACCGACTGGAAGCAGTATCAGCTGACATCCAACCGACCACCTGTTCGCAGTGGTCGGACCTCGAGAGTGATGTCCTGCGACGCCCTGTAAACTGAGACATGAAGCTAGGTATGGTGGATGTCTTTCTGTCTTGTGCTCTGGCACCAGGCGCAGTTTCTACGTGTCCTGACCCGCGCCCTGAACTATCAGGATCACGTCCACTTCCCCGTCCCTTTTTACCCGCCTTCTTCATATTACACGGAATATGTGCTGCAAATCTGCAACTTTGCACAGTAAACAGAATGTGCTTCTTAACTGCGGCTCGGCACAGTGAATGGAATATGTGACTTTGATATTTTACAGTTTGAACACTTAACAGAATGTTCTCCTATTCTGAAACTTTGCACAGTAAACAGAATGTGCTTCTTAACTGCGGCTACGCACAGTGAATGGAATATGTGACTTTGATATTTTACAGTTTGAACACTTAACAGAATGTTCTCCTATTCTGAAACTTTGCACAGTAAACAGAATTTGCTTCTTAACTGCGGCTACGCACAGTGAATGGAATATGTGACTTTGATATTTTACAGTTTGAACACTTAACAGAATGTTCTCCTATTCTGAAACTTTGCACAGTAAACAGAATTTGCTTCTTAACTGCGGCTACGCACAGTGAATGAAATATGTGACTTTGATATTTTACAGTTTGAACACTTAACAGAATGTTCTCCTATTCTGAAACTTTGCACAGTAAACAGAATTTGCTTCTTAACTGCGGCTACGCACAGTGAATGGAATATGTGACTTTGATATTTTACAGTTTGAACACTTAACAGAATGTTCTCCTATTCTGAAACTTTGCACAGTAAACAGAATGTGCTTCTTAACTGCGGCTCGGCACAGTGAATGGAATATGTGACTTTGATATTTTACAGTTTGAACACTTAACGTAATGTTCTCCTATTCTGAAACTTTGCACAGTAAACAGAATTTGCTTCTTAACTGCAGCTACGCACAGTGAATGGAATATGTGACTTTGATATTTTACAGTTTGAACACTTAACAGAATGTTCTCCTATTCTGAAACTTTGCACAGTAAACAGAATTTGCTTCTTAACTGCGGCTACGCACAGTGAATGGAATATGTGACTTTGATATTTTACAGTTTGAACACTTAACAGAATGTTCTCCTATTCTGAAACTTTGCACAGTAAACAGAATGTGCTTCTTAACTGCGGCTACGCACAGTGAATGGAATATGTGACTTTGATATTTTACAGTTTGAACACTTAACAGAATGTTCTCCTATTCTGAAACTTTGCACAGTAAACAGAATTTGCTTCTTAACTGCGGCTACGCACAGTGAATGGAATATGCGACTTTGATATTTTACAGTTTGAACACTTAACAGAATGTTCTCCTATTCTGAAACTTTGCACAGTAAACAGAATTTGCTTCTTAACTGCGGCTACGCACAGTGAATGGAATATGTGACTTTGATATTTTACAGTTTGAACACTTAACAGAATGTTCTCCTATTCTGAAACTTTGCACAGTAAACAGAATGTGCTTCTTAACTGCGGCTACGCACAGTGAATGGAATATGTGACTTTGATATTTTACAGTTTGAACACTTAACAGGATGTTCTCCTATTCTGAAACTTTGCACAGTAAGCAGAATTTGCTTCTTAACTGCGGCTACGCACAGTGAATGGAATATGTGACTTTGATATTTTACAGTTTGAACACTTAACAGAATGTTCTCCTATTCTGAAACTTTGCACAGTAAACAGAATGTGCTTCTTAACTGCGGCTACGCACAGTGAATGGAATATGTGACTTTGATATTTTACAGTTTGAACACTTAACAGAATGTTCTCCTATTCTGAAACTTTGCACAGTAAACAGAATTTGCTTCTTAACTGCGGCTACGCACAGTGAATGGAATATGTGACTTTGATATTTTACAGTTTGAACACTTAACAGAATGTTCTCCTATTCTGAAACTTTGCACAGTAAACAGAATTTGCTTCTTAACTGCGGCTACGCACAGTGAATGGAATATGTGACTTTGATATTTTACAGTTTGAACACTTAACAGAATGTTCTCCTATTCTGAAACTTTGCACAGTAAACAGAATTTGCTTCTTAACTGCGGCTACGCACAGTGAATGGAATATGTGACTTTGATATTTTACAGTTTGAACACTTAACAGAATGTTCTCCTATTCTGAAACTTTGCACAGTAAACAGAATTTGCTTCTTAACTGCGGCTACGCACAGTGAATGGAATATGTGACTTTGATATTTTACAGTTTGAACACTTAACAGAATGTTCTCCTATTCTGAAACTTTGCACAGTAAACAGAATTTGCTTCTTAACTGCGGCTACGCACAGTGAATGTAATATGTGACTTTGATGTTTTACAGTTTGAACACTTAACAGAATGTTCTCCTATTCTGAAACTTTGCACAGTAAACAGAATTTGCTTCTTAACTGCGGCTATGCACAGTGAATGGAATATGTGACTTTGATATTTTACAGTTTGAACACTTAACAGAATGTTCTCCTATTCTGAAACTTTGCACAGTAAACAGAATGTTCTGCTAATCTGCAACTTTGCACACTAAACAGAATGTGCTCTAATCTGCAACTTTGCACACTAAAAAGAATGTGCTGCTAATCTGCAACTTTGCACACTGAACAGAATGTGCTCTAATCTGCAACTTTGCACACTAAATAGAATGTGCTGCTAATCTGCGGCTAGGCACAGTGAACAGAATATATGAAGATTTTTTTTTTTATATCTCTGCCCCCCCAAACAAAATAAACTGCTGCCCCCACACACAGTAGTCCTAAAAAGGACTTTTGGGTCTTTTTTTTAACAAACTCGCTTTTCTTCTCCCTACACTGACTTTCCCTTCCTATCCTCATCTCTCCCTGGCTAAGACTGAGCCGAACTCGCTGGTCAGGTGCTATACAGCAACCGATCACGGGTTCTGGCCAGCCAATCAGTGTAATGCCAGCAGCCAACATGGCTGCTGGCATTACACTGATGTCAGAGCCTCCCAGCACGTTTATTGGCTGCGCAGCAGCCGCGAAACGTGCGGGGAGGAGACCCGAACATGACGGTCGAGCACATGCGGTACTCGTACGAGTACCACCATGTGCCGAGCAGAGCAATGCTCGAGCCGAACCGAGCTTCGGCCGAGCATGCTCGCTCAAGACTAATAACCACAAATCTCCATATATGCTGAGTGACCCCCAGTCTTGTTCCCCTCGAGTGCACAACATGTATATATATATGATACATAATTAAGGGGATAATTTTGTTGTGCTTGGTGTACTTTTTTTTTAACATTTTGAGTTCCACGTGGGGGGAGCAATACACATCACTATGGCACTCAAAGGTATAATGGAATGATGCTGATCATGGTGCTGAAATCCTTCTCTATACTCCCCTACTGGCCAAGTAGGGAAGCAGAGAGAATGCTTTTCAACTTTAGAATTGTTGTAGTGTTGGTGATGTGTGTAGGGAAGAAGTCCCTTCCACACCAACAACAGTTCAAAGCCCTGTGATTGATTGAAGGCTGTTACTGTAGAGGAAAGTACAGGATTATGCCAACTTTGCCAACCTCAGGTAGGTGAAATGAAACTGCGAACTCCGACAGCAGAGGCTGCTATAGGAGTTTATTGATTGTGTTGCTGTATCACATTAACATATCAACAAACCCTTACATACAAAACTGTCTCATTATTCAGCATTTCCATATGGAAATTATTCATTATGCTTAATTTCCATATGGAAATGGGCCATTGTCTATGTGATGAATGAAAATGTGTAAACCTGCTGGATGGATACCAATGTGGGCATACTTTTGTCGGCGTGCTGGTGATATGATATCATAGACACTTTAGTGAATACTATGGATGTGCCTTCGACACTGCTCCATCAGAACATCAACATTTTCATCCCTCTTCGAACTTTAGTGAATCTAGATTTGTTCAAAACAAAGCAGATTTCCAAAGTAAGATAATAGTCTAGATAAATCCACCAGACAGGGAATAAATGATGAGAGTGTATAGCTAGAAGTATAGAAGCAGAGGAGAAGGAAGATGAGGGAAAGGAAAAACTACAGAAGACATTGATTACATAATGATAGTGATAGGTTTTGAGTCCTTTCTCCTGTATTTTAAAATGAATCATCATCATAAATTCAAACCTCTTTTGCTCTCTTAGGCGGTCATTTGAATGATAGCCACTCTCATTTCTGATTAAGCTACTTCTAGGAACACAGCCATAAGGATCGATAAGTTGGGCACAAGTCCATTATCATGGATCATCATGCTCAAACTAGGAGCCTGTCAAGCAGGGGATGCGGCTGCTTCTCTGTACTTGATGAGGAATTCCATCTGGGGTCTCTATCTGATGCAGAGAGTTTCATGAGAACTTTAGAAGGCTCTATGATGGTTGACTTATCTCAAGTAATAGAGACGGACACTTTATTTCTATTGGTGTCAGAGTTCCTTTAAATATGGTGATTAAAAGATCATTTATTGAGTGTTCTTCCTGGGAAAATGGATGCCATAGGTGTGATTTTGAAAAAAGTCGTAATGAAAAAAGTCAAAGTGTGGGTTGGTAAAAGGAGAACAATATTTTCAGATGTAAATCTGTCACTTTTGAAAATGTGTTGTAAAAACTTTGGTGAGCTGAGCTTGATGAATACTGCGCTTAAGACATTTTAATGTCAGAATTTGAATCTTGAAAATGACATACCTTCCAAGAAATAAAGCCATTTTTTTTACCAGTGAACACCGCATTATTACTGCTTCCCTTTCTTACACTCCTCTCTGCTTATCTCAGTTTAGTTTTATTTAAAAGGATGATGGAAATTAGACTACAAAATTATGGCCATAGGAAGATTGTTTTTAAATATCTTACAAAATGATGGTAGATAACATCACATCCACATTTCTTTTATAAACAGTTTATTGAAAAATTTTAAACAGGTACAAAACAGAGTCACAGGAATATATAAATCATGGCATGGCATGCAGTACGTAATAATTCAACAACACTGGTGAGTGTAGCAGTAATTGTGTAAGGTGGTACCCTCCCATATCAAGAGAGCTTAGTGTGCCTGAGCAAGTCGGGCCCGAAGTTATATAAGAAGTGTGCCATGTATTTGGGTCATCAGGGGTAGCTAATCTATAGGGGGTACAATACAACCACTGAACAAGGTATATAAGGGGGGAGAAAAAAGGGGAAGGGGAGGTAGAGGGAGGGTTAGTGGGGGGAAAGGATGGGTTAGGGTATAAGATAAGGCATGGGGAAAACAAGGGGGATGGATATAGGGAAGGGCTGACCCTGGGCATCACCGTGCTGCCCCACACCAGCACCCCATGAACTGCCATCAGGTGTCGTAGTGAAGTGGTTGACAGGGAGTAGTGGGTGTTAGGGACTCTGGTGAGAAGAGGAGGGGCTTTTAAGGGGGAGTTCCCAATGTTTTTGTTCCATCCAACCAGTATATTTGAAAGCCAGTAAAAGGACTGGTGTTTCTTGGGAGAGATGGTTTACAGAAATGGTTCCCATAACTTGTAGAATTTCTCCCTGTCTAGGTCCCTGTTCTGATGAGCATTGACCCAGTACAATTTGAGGTAATGGAAGGGAATGACAGTTCCACCCATATTGTTAGTATGCATTTCATGGCCAGCAAAATGATGAAATCAAGTAAATGAACTTTGGTAGTGCGGGCCTCAAATGCATAGCAACCCAAAAGGAATAATGCCTCAGAAGAAAAGCACTTAATCTGGACTTGATTTCAGAGAAAGAGGAGGATTTGTTGCCAAAACGGTTGTATATAACAGCTTGTGTATACCATGTGGACCAAAGAGGCACCCTGTTCTTTACATTTGGGACAATGGTGTCACACCCAATTTTAACACTGCTTTCTCTCGGCGGAATTGAATGCAAAAAAGTAATAGGTCTGGGAACTGACTGACCATGGCTTCAAAACTTTTCAGATTAATTTATGACAATTTCAATTACAACAAATTTTTGAACATTATGTAATACAGAAATGTCTCATGTCATGATTTGTTACTATAGATGCTCAATTGGTTAATGCACCAGCTGTAGAATCTGTTCAAAACAGCAAGTTCACAGGTTCTAGTCCCAGCAAGGTCATCCTGATGTAGATAAAATGAGTCCAGGACATACTTGGAAACGAGATACAACATCAATGTATCCTGCCTGGCAAATACTTTCACAAAAAAACAACAACAACAAGGGTAGCACTTACATCAACAGTAAATGTAGATAAATATGATGAAATGTTAAGCCAAGGTGCTCAAAAAGTGAAATTCACATTGATTGGTGAGACTGGCTGGTAAACTCAAATAACCGGTCTAAAAGCACACTGAAAAACTACAGTGCTGATCTTCCCTCAGATAGTTAAGGCCATGGTCAATCGATCAGCAAATCAAATGAAATAGCTTAAAATACTATTTATTTTATAAACATAACATGCAAAGTAAAAAGTACTAAAAACATCCCTAACTGTTTCATGGTCCCACCAACCATTTCCTCTGGAGGTATCAAAAGGACCTGCTCGATCAACTAGTCCTTAAACAATACACATCTCTAAAAGGATCACATTAACTTGATATTGTCTAATTCAAATGCATCTATTAAATGGATACAATTGTTACACATGAAATGGTGTATGTTACATCCCAGTCAAAGTGTATGTAGACAAAAAATTACTAGGTATAAATAAAAAACAAAAAATATCATATACCCATCACCTTCAAAAGTGACAATAGAGTATGATGTAAAAAAGACAAAATGAACATAATATATTAAACCCTATGAGTGCCAGAATGAACATACATTGTTTCAAATGAGAGAATGTTTTAACCCTTGAAAGCTGACAAAAAAACTAACCAGCATAAAATGATGGCACACCAGATGTCTCTTGCCATCCAAGGGGTCAAATAACATAAGCACACATAGATATGAGACAGTATACAATCAACTGTCACATAAAAGTTGTATAACATCAACTCGTAAATCATCAATAACACATACTTTAATTTAACAGCTAACACATCATAATATATAAAGGCCTTGGGTGTTGGAGAATGCCTCTGTGGTCACAAAATATGAGCACAATGGGCATCTCTCACCAAATAAAGTACCAAATAGCATCCAAATGGCTACTGTATTAACCCTCTGGATTAACCTCTCAAAATGAGAGCACATGGGGCATACCTCGCCATCCACGGGACCAAAAAACCCAAATACAATAAATTCTTCATGCAACCATTCCTCGAGTGCCACAATACAATATCAAACTATTCCCCCCAATAACAACAGAACCTATCGACATTTATAGAGTAATATTGCACCCAAAGATTCACATGTATGTAAATATATATGAAAATTAATAATAAAAACATTATATGTAAAGAAAATAAACGGAAAATGCTAAATAAAGATCTGATTGTGAGACAAGTGGCACTGTATGTTAGAATATATCTAAATATAAAAAAAAAACACAAAACAAAATAACCTGTGATATTAATCACCTATATTAATAGATTATTATCTATTCAAAAAACCCAAAATAATACCACAAAAAAAAAATAATCATGTATTCAGAGGTGTTTGTTGAATAATGCTAAACAATAAATACATTAAATATAAATGTATGAATTGAAATATAATCCTATAAATATAAAATATTGTAATGGGATAATGAATAATAAATAAATAGACTATGTTACTGTGGATAATTTGTAAAGAACTGGAACAACTAAAAAATGAATTTCAAACGCACAGCAAAGAAGTCTGTTTCTCACTTCTGTACAATGGTGTAGCATATATTGCTTTATCAAGACCAAAATGGCTGATAAAGGGATTGGATGATCTGAGTTATAAAGAGAGACTAGCCAAACTGGGTTTGTTTAGATTTGAGAAGAGATGTCTAAGGGGTGATATTATTACCATTTACAAATATATTCAAGGTCAATACAAAAAAACTATATAGTGAATCATTTAGCTAAGCTAAGAACAAGAGGGCATCCATTAAGACTAGATGAAAAGATCTTTCAACTACAACAAAGGCAGGGATTTTTTTATAGTAAGGGCGGTAAAGCTATGAAATTCTTTACCTCGGGAAGTTGCACTTTGCAGATAATGTAACTGCTTTCAAAAAAGCAATGGATGCTTATTTAGCACAGGGCAATATTGGAAATTGTGACAGATGGCTTCAATGCATATAGGTAGTTGATCCAGGGAACTATCTAACTGCCATTTGGAGTCAGGAAGGATTTTTTTTACCCACTTGGGGCTAAATTGGAATTGGGTTCAGGTTTTTATTTTCTTTTCCTCTGGATCATCAGGGTTGTTTTCGCATGGGTTAGACTTGATGGACGCATTTTTTTTCCAGCCTCGTCAACTATGTTACTATGTTACTATGTATGTAGAGAAATAAGTAGATCAGCTTACTGTCTTTGTTTTTAAGATTTTATCAGAATAACCATTTTATGTTAACCTGGTGGAGGCATGGGAGAGTTTCTCCATTCTCACATGATACCCGTACAGTGATGGGATGTTCCTATCCCTGTTTGCTGATATGAGTTGGAGGGCTGCATATGTCTCTTTCAACCACAAGTGAGTGCATATTTATAACAATTTGTTACTTTTTGATAAGGCACTACTGAAGTTCTCTCAATTTCTTTAGCTATATAGAGCCACACATACACTGTCTAACACTTCAGTGTTGGTCCACTGATATTCACAGAATCACACATAGAAACATAGAATCTGACGGCAGATAAGAACCATCTGCCCATTTCCTACTGTAAAAACCTCAAACCTTTTTGGTCCTTTCTCATGCTAAGGACATCTTTATGCCTATCACATGCATGTTTAAATCATGCCACTGTATTAACTTCTACCACTTCTGCTGGTAGGCTATTCCACATATCTACTACCCTCTCAGTGAAGTAAAACTTTCTTACATTCCATCTAAACCTGTGTCCTTCTAGTTTTAGACTATGGCCTCTTGTCCTAACATTTTTTACTCCTTTGAAATGTACTTCCATCTTGCACTATGTTGAATCCCTTCATGTATTTGAATGTTTCTATCATATTCCCTCACTCTCTTCTCTCCTCCAAGCTATACATGCTCAGATCAGATAATCTCTGATGCATCAGCCTTGTACCACTGTCCACTCGTAGCTTCAGAGTCACACACACACACTTTGTCTGATGCCGTAACCTTGTTCCACTGTCCAGTGGTAGTCATTGAGTCACACACAGGATATCTGACAATCCAGCCTTCTTCTTTTGATAGTCACATATACACCCATACACTGTTTGACATGCCACCTTGTTCCACTGTCAACTAGTGGTCACATAACCACACATCCATGCACACTGTCTAACCCCTCAGCCTGATTCCACAATCCATTGGTAGTCATATATTCTCACATATGCTCTCTGACATCTCTGCTTGGTTCCACTGCCCACTGGTAACAACAGATCCCAACATACACTCTCACCCCCCCGCCCCCGAGCCTTGTTGCATGCACTGATATTCACAGAGGCAACCACAGATTGTCTCATTCCCCCTGTAATCGGGAACACCCGATGTAAGCCACCTGCCTCTGTACTCTGTGAAGGAGCAACTTTACAGAGACGTAGCAGGCTGCTAGATTATTATATATGAAACGACCAGATGCTTCTCAAGGGTCGAGGAAAAGACCAAAATGTCATCCAGTAAGACTACTATGAATGATAACAACAGTTCTTTGAAGACATTAAAAAAACAAACAAACAAACAAATATTTTATAGGTGCTGTATGTGTATGGATGACACTACAGCCTCTATAATGGAATGTGCTACTTTGCGCCCTCTTAAAGTCCCAGGCGCACAGTATTATACCAAGACAGTATTACAAAAGTTCCACTTAGAATCCACTATGATCCTCAAACGTATTTTCTTCCCAGAGCGCCTGCTGCTGTATCCTGGTCACCAGGCTACTTGACCCCAAAATGCCATCCAGCTGCAGAGAACACATACAAAAAAACAGAAACAGAGTAAAGACGCCTCTAACAGTAATCTCTTTGCCAACCAGTCTCAATGTAAATACATTCTTCTTAAACCCCTTCAGGGTGGGTACTCACAGGAAATTGAGTCTAAACCAGCCTCTAGGTTTGATAGCCCGTAGTAAAACAACCTCTTTCTCTCTATCTCTCCTTTTTGGGGATTTCCTCCTCGTGATAGTCGGGTTTACTTTCACCACTCTTTATTGCCTGAACAGGCTTAAGTGGATAAAACAAATCAACTGCCTGGGCTATTCCAAAAATATTTTATATTTAATACAGTGTGGATGTCAAACTCAATATGTAGGTCGTACTAACAGATCGTTAAGGGATAGGGCAGGAGAGCATCATAGGAACATTTTGAAGAAGAACCCCAAACATTCTGTCTCTCGCCATTTTGCCAGCTGCTAGAATGGAGGAATGAAAAATGTTAGCATTATGGGGATAGATATTATCCCACGTAGTGATAAAAATCCATTCAGAAGGCTGTGTAGGAAAGAGGCAGTATGGATTTATAAACTGGGGACTCCTGCTCCAGTAGGAATGAATGACAATATCAAACTGAGTAATGTAGTGTAAAGAGATATTTATGATATTTATCAGAGAGGCTAGAAGGAGAGGAGAGATGTATGAAGTACAGGCTAGGTGTATTGAGAATGCTGGTCCTTTCCCTCTAACTGGTGAACGAGGATGTATAAAGTGATAAATACATACTGGATCGGGGTATAATTTATTCCTTACCAAATACTGTTTTTTTCCTCTATTGTTCTCTATTATGAAAACTAATAACTAGATGGATACATGTGACCTATACTAAAAAGATCTTTTAGATTGAGGTGTAGATCATGGTGCCTACAACTTTTCGATCTATGAAAAAAGAAGGTTCTTTAAAAGAAGAATTATCCAGATACAGGGTAGTTCTTGTATTTTGGATATAATGGAGTTCGATAAGAGGAATATAGATGGTTGCTATGCAAACACTGGCATAGGGAGGATAATACATCCCGAAACCAGGAAGTGATGTAAAGCTTTCCATAGACAGGAAGCTAGTATTGGAATGCAAGAATGACCGGAAGCAATAGAACTAGTGGCATGAAGTTCATCGGTTTGGAAAGGTGGGGCCGGCATTTTTAAAATAATATAAATAGTGTTTGTTTTGAAAAAATGTATGTTACCCCTGATGAAGTTACAGACGTGTGACAAAACATGTTGGGTATATAACAAACGTGTGATTGATTTTAACATTGGTTTTTAAACATTGTTTTAAATATTGTATTTTTTCAGCTGCCAATAAATAGAGGCTTTTTTGGAATAGCCCAGGTAGTTGATACATTATATACACTTAAGCCTGTTTGGGCAATAGAGAGTGGTGAATGTAAACCCGAATATAACGAGGAGGAAATCCCCAAAAAGGAGAGAGAGAGGTTGTTTTACTACGGGCTGTCAAACCTAGAGGCTGGTTAAGCCTCAATTTCCTGTGAGTACACACCCTGAAGGGGTTAAGAAGAATGTATTTACAATGAAACTGGTTGCCAAAGAGATTACTCTTAGAGGAGTCTTTGCGCTGTTTCTGTTTTTTTTTTGTGTTCTCTTCAACTCTTTGAAGACATTGTTAACCAAAATGATCCCTGCACCAGCAGGAGAAGTGGATGGTCATATAAATCCTCTGGATAGGTTATCCTGGATATATTGCTCCAAGGTTTTAGACTAAGGAATCGATAATAGATAGACCCTACCCCAATGAGATCATGTCTCTGGCAACAGATCTATGGGACAATTGTATGGCCAGTGGGGTGGAAACATCTCAGCATCGGCCTTGCTGAAAACATTAACGAAAGCCATGTAGGGTTTAGGGACTGAGGGGGAGTCTGACCCCATGACATCCACTGCTAACAATGAGACCTCAGAAGTAATAGCTGAGTCCCGAGGAAAGGTAAGAGACCTTGTGGACCAGTCTATAGCAGGATTGTTCCTCGGGAACCTAGGATCAATGGATTAGCAGGACATGATATAAGATTAAAGGTCAAGGACTTGGGATGCGAAAAACCCACAAGCAGGGTAAGAGGAATGGTAAAGTAGGTGATAAGACCAGCCTCTAAGGTCGAACCGACTATTGCAATGAGATGAGTAGGTACATATCTTTTCTTAAAGAGATGCCATGCTGAGCAGCAAAGACAGTGTCCATGAAAAGACCTGTAGCCCCAGAGTCAATAAAGGCAGAAACAGAAATGACTCTCTGATCACAGACCAGACAGACAGAACTAGCTTGTTATCTTCTTTAGAGGGAACAAAGGATAGACTTACGGTTGGTGATTCACTAGACCCTAAGTCCTAGCGTTTTGGTTTCCCAGCTTATTAGGACACAAGTGGGCAAAGTGTCCAGTTTAGGCACAATACAAACACAGTCCAAGACCTACTGAGTTGGGAACCTGAAGACAGAAGATTGGTGAGCAACACTTTGAGTGATATGGTCCATTGTATGTCCCATTCTGAGCCTTCCATACTCTGTGTGTTGTTTATGCACTGATTTCTAACTCTTTTTCTCCCTCTTAGCCTTGTGGAACAGAAGGCTACTAGGGATGGGTGAAAGTGAACTGAAATCGGCGAAAAATGGCATATTTCGCTTGGATAAAAATTTCCAGCAAAAAGAGCGGATTTTCCGCTTTTTTTGCCCATTGAAATCAATGGGACCATAGAAGTTACACACAGCACATTACAAATAATATTTTATTTCCCAAAGCAATTGTATAAAAGGGGCATGAGGGTGCCTGTGTTGGTGGGGTGTGGGGAAAGAATCAGTTGAACAGGGGATGATTTTTGGGGGGTTGTTTACTGGGATTGGGGGCACTTAATAAAAAAGAAATCCTAAATAAAATAAAATAAAATAAAATAGAAACCATAAGACATGGTATAAAGAGGTCTGAGGAGAGTGCCTGTGTTGGTGAAAGAATGAATCATTTGAACAGGGAATTTGTTTTTGGGGGGTTTGACTGCTATTTGGGGGACAGTTAATAACAAAATAAAATAAGAAATTTGTATTTAAAGTTATAGAGACAGGAACCCCTTGACTTAAGCTGCCACTGGGGTGGACTGATACTTGACTTGATAGAGTTTTTCGTAGAGGATGATTTGTTAGATTTGTTGTTAAAGGACCAAGTCTTGAGAAAACATTGATTTGTAGGACTTAAGCTTGGTTGGCACAAGATCTAAAGAAACATTGATTTGAAGGACTTAGGCTTGTTAGGAACAAACCCCCCAAAACTTTTAATTTTTTTTGTAGGACTAAGTTTTTTTAATGTATTTTTTTTTTATTTTTCAAAGCACAAGCCATGAAAGCAAAATAAAAATGCCCTATTGGTCTAGTGCCAGCATGTCATGTTGGCCAGTAGCCACTGGCCATTGTCAAATGTCCTCCTGAGTCCTGAGTTGCAACTGCTGTTCGTACTGCTGCCGAGTTGTTTAATCAGCAGGATGATTAGGCAGCTGAAAGGGAATGGGGTCAACGATAGCAGCAACATGTAAGATGGATGATGAAGGTTCCACTTGCCATAACTGGCTCCAGTGATACGCCAGTAGCAGAAGAATAAGTAGCCCACAGTATATGTGTAGAAAAGAACAAGTTGGTCATTAAATCTTCTCCACCTGCCCCTCTTCCAAAATCATGGGTGCGTTGTTATTAGAAAATATATTTTTCTCTTGAGAACAGGAACTGTGGCTTTCATCAGCAACTGCAATGTGCACAATGTGCGTGTGTGGTAAATAACATCTGGGGCACAACTGTATCCAACATGACACCCGAAACCAAGTACTGCCGCTGTCACTGTACCCCTTGTCCAGACCCCTCTAAGGACACATGACATCTTGCTGACAGTTTAATAGTAATGATGAACCCTCCCTGCCTCCATCTTAGCATTTTCTGCGGGATAGAATCTCCTCAGATGCCGCTTGATGGCCTGATATCGATTCTCCTCCACCACACTGGCATGTGTGGTCAGTGCACCACACAGTGTGCAATGGGTAGAGATGAACTGCCAAATCCTAACATCAAAAGAGTGGCTATCATTTGGTGGGGGAGGTAATGATGAATGAGGTGGAGTGGCAGGAGATGTACTTGTTACCCTAGAGGAAGAAGGTGATGTTGATGGCGAGCTAGTTGTTTCACTCATCATTGAACTTCCAGTGTCCTTCTGGGTTTCTTTATTATTCCTTCTCTTTGATCTCCACCTTTCTGGAGAGTCAGGGGGTACAGTAACAGCGGTACTAGATTTCTGTAATGGGTGTGTCACGGTTTTTGAAGACTCTCAGACTTAAGGTTTGGTAAAATAACTTAACTTTATTAAAAGTTAAAGGCAGTCCCTGTAGAGTAAATATACTTAACAATAAAACAGTAATAGAACATACAATAGGTTCTACCGGCCTTGCCTAAATACCGGGCAAGGCAACCCAAGTGACAGTTTTAATGACAGGCTCTACCGGCCTTGCCTATACCGGGTAAGGCAATCGTGAGATGACATATACCGGTTCTACCGGCCTTACCAATACCGGGCAAGGCAGCCCAATGGAATGCTGAATGTAGGCTCTACCGGTCCTGCCAATACCGGGTAAGGCAACCTTAAAGATGGTGAATTACAAGGTTCTATCGGCCTTACCAATACCGGGCAGGGCAGCCCAAAGGAGTACTGTAGTAGGCTCTACCGGCCCTGCCAATACCGGGTGAGGCAACCTACAGGATGGTATCATCAAGGTTCTACCGGCCTCACCAATACCGGGCAGGGCAGCCTGAGCAAGTAGACCAGCTGTCAGGTGACTAAGACAGAAGAGAGCATAAGTATAGAGGTCTTACACAGCAGGAGTCTATAGCCAGGGATAATCAAATAACTGCAAGGAAGTGGACAGCGACTGACCACAGTACTGGATGTTCAGGAGCAAACCAACATCCACAGGTTGGGACTAATGGTAAATAGCGCCACCAGGTTTAATGGAGCAAACCAGTGACCGTACGCTGGAACCAACAATGTATATGGCAACCAGGTTTAGTGGAGCAAACCAGCGTCCGCACACTGGAGCCAACAAAGTATCTCGCAACCAGTCTAGTGGAGTAAACCAGCGTCCGCACGCTGGGACCAAAAATATATTTTGCAACCAGGTTTAGTGGAGCAAACCAGCGTCCGCACGCTGGAGCCAACAATGTATCTCGCAACCAGTCCAGTGGAGTAATCCAGCATCCGCACGCTGGGACCAACAATGTATATCGCAACCAGGTTAAATGGAGCAAACCAGCGTCCGCACGCTGGAGCCAACAAAGTATCTTGCAACCAGTTTAGTGGAGGAAACCAGCGTCCGCACACTGGGACCAACAATGTATCTCGCAACCAGTTTTAGTGGAGTAAACCAGCGTCCGCACGCTGGATCCAACAATGTATACCGCAACCAGGTTTAGTGGAGTAAACCAGCGTCCGCACGCTGGAACCATCAATGTGTATTGCAATCAGGTTTAGTGGAGCAAACCAGCGCCCGCACGCTGGAACCAACAATGTATCTTGCAACCAGTTAGTGGAGTAAACCAGCGTCCGCACGCCGGAACCTGCGATGTGTATCGCAACCAGGTTTAGTGGAGTAAACCAGCATCCGCACGCTGGAACCTTCAATGTATATTGCAACCAGGTTTAGTGGAGTAAACCAGCGTCCGCACGCTGGAACCAACAATGTGTATGCAATAGCAAGGAGAACAATGTCGCCGAAGCGACAGCTGGAGCGAGAGACTCAGGAACTTGTACAGGTTAACCCGCACGGTGCTGGAGCACAGGAACCCCGGAATACAGGCACACAGGAACGCTGGAACACTGGAACACCGGAACGTTAGCATACAGGAACACTGGAACGCTGGAGCACCGGAACATTAACGTAAAGGAAAACTGGAACACTGGAACACCGGAACGTAGCATACAGGAACACTGGAAACAGGCCCAGAGATCAGACAAGCAGGTCAGGCAGAGTGGAGTCAGAAACACCACGAAAGGGCAACCTGGAAGTGCTCAGCCTGGGTTTAAAAAGGCTGTGTGAGGAGGGCTAATGACAGACAGCCAATCACGAATGCTCAACAAGAGACAGACACAGAGCAGCACGAATCACAGGCACCGTGATAGTACCCCCCTTTCAAAGACCCCCTCTCCTAGAGTAGGGTCCAGGCTTCTGAGGGTATTTAGCATGAAATACTCGTAGTAACTTGGGTGCATGAAGGTCTACCCAGGAACGATCCTCAGGACCATAACCTTTCCAATGCACCAGATACTGTACCCCTCCTCTACGTCTGCGGGAATCAATAATGTTTTGTACTTCATACTCTTCCTGCCCCTCGACTTCAACAGGACCTGGCATCACAGGTGTGGTAGTATAACGGTTACAAACCAGAGGTTTAAGGAGAGACATATGGAATACATTATGAATGCGCATAGAAGCGGGCAATTCCAAGGCATAAGAAACAGGGTTAATTTTGCGAATGATCTTGTACGGGCCAATGAACCGAGGTGCCAGCTTATTAGATGGGACCTTGAGCTTTACATTCTTGGAGGACAGCCATACTCTATCCCCAACTTGGAAGGAAACCGCTGGAAGCCTTCTGCGATTGGCATGACGCTGATGTCGCTGAAAAGACTGGCCCAGTGCCCTCTGAATTGTGCCCATGTGGAACGGAGTTGCTCTATATGCTCATCCAGAGCTGGAATCTGCTGTGATTGAAAGGAATCCGGGAGCAGACAGGGTTGGAACCCATAATTGATCAAAAACGGAGAGCTCCCGGAGGAGGAATTAACTGCGCAGTTCCTGGCGAACTCTGCCCAAGGCAACAAGTCGGCCCAATTATCATGATGGTCAGTCACAAAACATCGCAGAAACCGTTCCAATCCTTGATTGGCCCTCTCCGCGGCCCCGTTAGTTTGGGGATGATATGCCGAGGAAAATGATAGCTGTATGCCCATCTGTTCGCAAAATGCCCTCCAGACTCTGGACACAAACTGGCTCCCCCTGTCAGACACCAGCACCCTGGGTACTCCATGTAACCGAAATAGTTCTCGAGCGAATACCATTGCCAGTTCTTTGGCCGAAGGAAGGCCACAGAGGGGTACGAAGTGTGCCATTTTCGAAAACCTGTCTACCACCATCAATATGAAGGAGTACCCTCTAGACCTGGGCAATTCTCCCATAAAGTCGATAGAGACGTGAGACCAGGGGCGTTCATCATTAGACACCGGCTGAAGCAAGCCCACAGGGAGATGTCTAGGGGTTTTGGCACGGGCACAGGTGGCACAGGCATTCGTAAAATTGGCACAATCTGCTCTCATAGAAGGCCACCAAAATAGCTGAGAGATAGACCAGATCAATTGATCCCTACCAATATGTCCCGCAGCCTTAGAGGAGTGGTAGGTCTCAAGTAATGGCTCAGCGACAAAACATTTGCCCATTGAGGTCTCATGAGGAGCAGAGGCTTGGGATGCCAAAATCTCCTCCCCTAATGGTGAAGTAATACTAGTACGTATGGTAGCCAATATTCAATCAGGTTGAATGATAGGTGCTGGTACATCTTCTCTGTCAACCTCTGCTTCAAATTGTCTAGACAGAGCATCAGCCCTAACATTCTTTTTATCCCGGCAGGTATGATACAACAAAATTGAATTGGGATAGAAACAATGCCAATCTGGCCTGGGGGGAAGACAGTCTCTTGGCCTCAGAAAGATACGTCAGATTCTTGTGATCAGTTAGAATCAAAATGGGGTTTTTTGTGCCTTCAAGTAAATGACGCCATTCTTTGAGAGCGAGGATAATGGCCAGTAATTCTCGATCACCAATCTCGTAATGACTTTGAGCACTAGTCTATTTTTTTTTAGAAGAAACCACAGGGTCTGAGTATACCGCCTTTAACCTGTCGCTGAGAGAGCATCGCCCCAACCCCAATATCTGAGGCATCAACTTCCATAGTAAAGGGGAGCATTGGATTAGGGTGGGACAACAAAGGCGCTTCAGCAAAGGCTACCTTCAACTTCTCAAAGGCCTTTTCAGCAGCCACCGGCCAGAGGGATGGGTTAGCGCCCTTATGAGTGAGGTCAGACAGAGGTTTCACAATAGAGGAGAAGTTTTTAATAAACTTCCTGTAATAACTGGCGAAGCCCAGAAATCGTTGGATGGCTTTGAGGCTCTTGGGTTTAGGCCATTGTAAGACTGCCGTCAATTTCTCTTTATCCATGGCAATGCCGTCTTTGCCAATTATAAACCCCAGAAACGGTACACTGGTTTTGTGGAACTCACATTTCTCCAGTTTACAGAATAACTTATTTTTTCGCAAGCGCAGCAAGAGTTCAGACACATCCTTGATGTGTTGTGACAGGTCTTTGGAGTGGATAAGTATGTCGTCAAGATAGACTACAACACAAGATTGTAACATATCACTAAGAACGTCATTGATCAGTTCTTGAAATACTGCAGGAGCATTACATAGAACAAATGGCATGACTAGGTATTCATAATGCCCAGATCTCGTATTGAAGGCAGTTTTCCACTCATCACTGGCTCTGATACGTATCAAATTGTAGGCTGCCCTTAGGTCCAATTTGGTGAAAATCCAGGACCCCTTAAGTCTATCAAACAGCTCGGTGATGAGTGGGATTGGGTAGGCATTTTTTGCCATCAGCTTATTCAGCCCACGATAGTCTATGCAAGGTCGCAGTTCGCCACTTTTTTTCTTAACAAAAAAGAACCCGGCACCGGCCGGAGAAGTAGATTTCCTTATAATTCCTCTACTGAGGGCATCTTCTATGTATTCCTCCATAGCTTGGTTCTCCTCACAAGACAATGGATACGTGCGTCCCCTCAGTGGTACTGCTCCAGGACTCAGTTCTATGCAACAATCGTATGGTCTGTGCTGAGGTACGGCACCAGCCTCCCCCTTACTGAAAACGTCGCTAAACTGCTGGTAGGCATCAGGTAGTGAAGGGGAGGTGCACAAGACCTTAACAGGATGGGCAATGCACTTATCCATACAGAATTGAGACCAAGCAGCAATCTCACATTTCTGCCAATCAAATTGTGGGTTGTGCAACTGTAACCAAGGAAAGCCCAAAATCACGGCATGGTGAGGAGAATTAATCAATTGGAACTGCTGCTCTTCCTTGTGAAGAGCCCCAATAGTCATGGACAAGGGCATTGTTTCAAAAGTAACTTGGGCGGGTTCCAAAGGTCTGCCATCAATTGCTTCAATAGCAAGAGGGGTTTCTCTCTGAATCTGTGGTACCCCATGCAATTCATCAAAGGTATTGTCCATAAAATACCCACCAGCACCAGAATCAACCAAGGTCAAAACCTCAACCGAGCGTTGTGCCCATGACAATACCACCTGTATGGTGGGTTTAAGTGTGCCCAACAATGGGGACAATTGGACACCACCTAGAGCCTGTCCCCCAAGGTACCCTAGGTGTGTTCGTTTCCCGGACGTACCAGACAAGATCTTAACAGGTGACCATTTTTACCGCAATACAGACATAAACCTTGTGTCTTGCGATACCTTTTCTTCTCCTTAGTTAACCTAGTGAACCCCACCTGCATAGGTTCACTTGGTTCCAAAATAGGTTCACTAGGTTTGGATGCAGAGGGAGGGTTGGGTGGGCAAAATATGCTACTGGACCCATTATTCTTTAACCGTACTCGTCGCTCTCTGGCGGTTAATCTTTCACGTATTCTGGAGTCAATTAGAATCGCGTATTCGATATAATCTTCTAGGTCAGTAGGTAAATCTTTTGCTGCAATCTCATCTTTAATCTGGTCACTCAAGCCTTGGGCAAAGGCTGCCAACAGGGCCTCATTCCATCCTACCTCTGCTGCCAAGGTGCGGAATTCAATGGCATAATCGCCAACCGTGCGCCTGCCCTGTTGTATCTCCATGAGACGTTTAGCAGCAGAGGTAGTTCTACCAGGAGGCTCAAATACTCTCCGAAAGGATTGCACAAAATCACAGAAATTCTTTGTGCAAGGTTTAGTGTTTTCCCAAAGTGGGTTGGCCCAAGCCAATGCTCTGCCAGTCAGCAGGGATATCATGAACCCAACCTTGCTGCGATCACTAGGAAATGCGTGTGCCGTCAATTCCATAAATATTTCAAGTTGATTAATAAACCCTCTGCATAATTGAGGGTCACCATCATATCTCAGCGGCAAGGGTGCAGAAGCCGTTAACCCTTTGACTGCGGCCCCTGAGGGCTTAGACTCATTCTCCGGTGTCGGAATTGGTGGGACCACCGGGTTAGCACCGGACTTATCTGCAAGTACCATGCGTTCAAGAATAGTTTGGATAGCAACCGCTAGCTGATCCAAACGTTGCTCGTGCATATCCACCCTCCAATGGATATTCTGTGCGTTACCGTCACTCTTAGTATCTGAGGTCATGGCCCTTTCGTACTGTCATGGTATTTGAAGACTCTCAGACTTAAGGTTTGGTAAAATAACTTAACTTTATTAAAAGTTAAAGACAGTCCCCGTAGGGTAAATATACATAACAATACAACAGTAATAGAACATACAATAGGTTCTACCGGCCTTGCCTAAATACCAGGCAAGGTAACCCAAGTGACAGTTTTAATGACAGGCTCTACCGGCCTTGCCTATACCGTGTAAGGCAACCGTGAGATGACGTATACCGGTTCTACCGGCCTTACCAATACCGGGCAAGGCAGCCCAATGGAATGCTGAATGTAGGCTCTACCGGCCCTGCCAATACCGGGTAAGGCAACCTTAAAGATGGTGAATTACAAGGTTCTACCGGCCTTACCAATACCGGGCAGGGCAGCCCAAAGGAGTACTGTAGTAGGCTCTACCGGCCCTGCCAATACCGGGTGAGGCAACCTACAGGATGGTATCGTCAAGGTTCTACCGGCCTCACCAATACCAGGCAGGGCAGCCTGAGCAAGTAGACCAGCTGTCAGGTGACTAAGACAGCAGAGAGCATAAGTATAGAGGTCTAAATCAGCAGAAGTCTATAGCCAGGGATAATCAGACAACTGCAAGGAAGTGGACAGCGACTGACCACAGTACTGGATGTTCAGGAGCAAACCAACGTCCGCACGTTGGGACTAATAGTAAATAGTGCCACCAGGTTTAATGGAGCAAACCAGCGACCGTACTCTGGAACCAACAATGTATATCGCAACCAGGTTTAATGGAGCAAACCAGCGCCTGCACGCTGGAACCAACAATGTATATCGCAACCAGGTTTAGTGGAGCAAACCAGAGTCCGCACGCTGGAGCCAACAAAGTATCTTGCAACCAGTTTAGTGGAGTAAACCAGCGTCCGCACGCTGGGACCAACAATGTATATCGCATCCAGGGTTATTGGAGCAAACCAGCGTCCGCGTGCTGGAGCCAACAATGTATCTCGCAACCTGTCCAGTGGAGTAATCCAGCATCTGCACGCTGGGACCAACAATGTATATCGCAACCAGGTTTAGTGGAGTAAACCAGCGTCCGCACGCTGGAACCATCAATGTGTATTGCAACCAGGTTTAGTGGCGCAAACCAGCGCCCGCACGCTGGAACCAACAATGTATCTCGCAACCAGTTAGTGGAGTAAACCAGCGTCCTCACGCCAGAACCTGCAATGTGTATCGCAACCAGGTTTAGTGGAGTAAACCAGCGTCCGCACGCCGGAACCTTCAATGTATATTGCAACCAGGTCTAGTGGAGTAAACCAGCGTCCACACGCTGGAACCAACAATGTGTATGCAATAGCAAGGAGAACAATGTCGACGAAGCGACAGCTGGAACGCGAGACTCAGGAACTCGTACAGGTTAACCCGCACGGTGCTGGAGCACAGGAACCCCAGAATACAGGCACACAGGAACGCTGTGCTCAGCCTGGGTTTAAAAAGGCTGTGTGAGGAGGGCTAATGACAGACAGCCAATCACGAATACTCAGCAAGAGACAGACACAGAGCAGCACAAATCACGGGCACCGTGATAGGGTGTTTGGCTTTAACATGTTTGACATAAATGTCATGGTGTCTGCGTTTCATGTGTGTTATCAGGGAGGTTGTGCCAAGGTGTGTTCCCTTCTTTCCCCTTCTCACTAACTTGTCACAAATTTTGCACTGTACCATTGTTGATGATGACTGAACTGTGCCTGCTGGAAGAGAATAATAGTCCCACACCTATGACTTCTGTGGGGAGTGATAGGGAACAGGTGGAGAGGAATGGCCTCTTTCTTCTTGTCCTCCACATTCCCCTTTACTTTTTGTGGCAGCTGATAATTTTGCTGCTACTGCCTCAGATTTAGCACTGCAACTAGGACCAGGAGTATTGCTGGCAAGTGGAACCTGTCCTAGTCCCGCATTACTTGTTGACACCATTCCCACTGTGTTCACGGTGGTCTGTGGCACACTAGCCTGCTCCTTAGCACCCTGCTGCCCTTTCATCTCAGCAGCAGCAAAAATTTGAGCACTTGCAATTTCTTCTAATTCCAAAAGCTGGTTGCAAGTTGTGGTGGTGATACCCATCCTCATCCCTGTTTCCCATTCCTTCTCACTTTCTGATAAAAAGGACATCAATTTCTCTTCCATCCCAGCTTCTCCATCACCACCACCACCACTAGTCCCTACATGATGCTGCGAGATTCCAGACATCTCACTGCTGCTTAGAGGAGTGACGAGCAATGTGACAGAGGGTCCCCTGCTGTCACACTTGGCATCATTTTCTCCTTCCTCCCCTGAGTACTACAAGAAACACTGGCAGCAGGTTCAGCACTGGCAGCAGGTACAACACTAGTGGTAGTACATCTGGGAGCAGGTACAACACTAGTGGCTACAGGTACAGCAATGGTGTCACTGGCAGCAGGGGCAGCACATCTTGCAGCAGACACAGGCAGCTGACCTGTCCTGCTCTCACTATCCTTTTCTCCCCTCCTTCCCATTCCCTTTTCTCCCTTCCTTCCCTTTTCTCCCTTCCTTCCCATTCCCTTTTCTCCCTTCCTTCAATTTTCTCCCTTCCTTCCCATTCCCTTTTCTCCCTCCCTTCCCATTAAATTCCCCAAGATCCCTTGGGGTGATTTAAGGGGACTGGACAGCATTGGTTCAGTACTCTTAGTCACTTCCTCCTCCTCCTGCTCCTCAGACTCAGTGGACACATAATAATGGTCCTTCCAGTTCCTCTTTTTCCTACTCTTAGTAATAGGAGTCACTACGAGCCTCTCCTGCCTCACTTTTTGCAAAATATCACAAGAGAACAGCACAGTGTGACGGATCCTACACCGTTACTGCAGCCCTTGTCTGGGTACACGACTAATCAGTCCCTGGCCAAAGAGACTAGAGACATTGGACACTATGTAACATTACTATGGGACTGGTTGTACAACCCCTCCGGCTCTGGGGATATCCTTATGGGAACAGGCAGTGTAGTCGAACAGTAGTTAGTTACCAGAACTGGCCTGTGTTCATAGGCTCCTTCGGAGCGTCCAGCTCTGTATCAGCCGTGGCGCGGGCAGTCTCTACTGCGCATGACTGCAGCATGCGCAGCAGTGTCTACTGAGCATGTTGCGGCGTTACATACGATTTAGCAAATTATTATATAGGATTATCCTTGTGATTCACCTATTGTATCCTGTCTGCTCAGGTATTTCAATGTGGCTTCTGTGTATAAATATGTGTGGGTTGCTTAATAAAGTTGAGTTACTCTGAGTGAACAAGAAGTCCTGGAGTCTTGTATTGCTTATGGTATAAAGTATCCACTCTGATACCCATCTGCGGCAAGTATCCTGAATTGGCGACCACCTGCTGCCAGCTTCCTTCGACCCAACTTCGTATGCTGTCAGGCGGCGATGTGGACTCCGTCTTCTCCTTCCTGCGGTTCCAGTGAACATTCAACTTGAGCTTACATCGTCCTCGAACCTGCTCGACCTCTTGTTCCTGCGACACTTTTCCAGTTATCTTTCGACCAGGAGTATAGGCCTCCCTCTCTACTGCCCGGAGTTCCAGCCTGCGACTCATCGACTGCTCTGGAGTCCCATCGATCCCTCCTCGACTCGCATCCTTTGACGCGGAGTCGACTACATCAGGGATTCGATGACTCGCTTATTCAACTACAGGTCCATCCATCTGCTTGACCGGTGCGTCCGATGGCGCCAGTCAAGCATCGAGAGGGAGAAGCCCGGGAATGATGGTGGAAGGTGACGCGGTCCCTTCTTGCTTCCGTTACACTGGTGGCAGCGGTGGGATCTTCTCCTTCTTTCACCGGTTGTATCAAGTGAGACATGGCGGACACTCTGGGATCATATGACAACCTCTACAACATCATCCGGTTCCAGTGGAGGATCCGGTTGGGCGATATTATAGATGATTTCATCCCAGAGCTGGATGCTTGCATTACAGAGGAACTATAGGTACAAGAGGAATATTAGGACTTTGTCACCTACCTGGACCAGGAATATGGCTCAGAGGGCCTCATCACCTGGTGCCCAGCCCACTTGCACGTGAGATCCAAGGAATGGTGTGGGAGGCCTACCACGTGGACTCTAGTTTGGTTTCACAGACTCCAGTCGATACTGGGAGATAAGGGACAAGAGGGAGGATGTAACGGTTTTGTAGGACACTCAGACCAGCAGGTTAGAATAAAACACAGTTTTATTAAAAGACAAGAAAGACTGCCCTCTATAGGCATTACAGCATAACTGAAATGAACAGTAAGGTACAGATGCCCTCTCAGGCCCAGTATACAGAGACTAAAATATATATACTGTCATAGGACAGGCATAAGTAACATACAGGGTACTCAATGGTTAAAGTACATAGAAATCAATCAGTCTCTGTTGTGGTGTGTTTGACACGCCCATAAGGTGGTAAAGGAGCGATACGTGGTGCTAGATGAGAAAACACCAGTAATAGAGCAGGACAGAGACTATTGCTTGTGCTGAGCAGGGACTGAGGCCAAAATACTCTGCAAGAGCTTAATGAGCTATAGCCACTAGCACCCCAACCGGTGCGTGAACGGAGAGCAAGTGCACTGCAAAAGCTGAGGATAATAGAGCCAATAGCCCCCACGGGCTTTGTAACGGAGACCAATTACACTGCAAGAAGTTAGCTGTATAGAGCCAATGGCACCTACCCGGTGCGTTTAACGGAGACCAAGGACACTGCGAGAGCTGAGGATAATAGAGCCAATAGCCCCCACGGGCGTTGTAACGGAAACCAATTACATTGCAAGAGCTTAGCTGTATGGAGCCAATGGCACCCCCACGGGCGCTGTAACGGAGACCAACTACACTGCAAGTGCTTAGCTGGATAGAGCCAATGGCACCCCCACTGGCGCTGTACGGAGACCTAAGGCTCAGCAAGAGTAAACGGAAAGGCCCAGTACACAGGAGGCAACGACACCATCAGCCCTGCCACAAGCACAGCGGAAGTCAGAATGTCGCCCAGGTGACACTGGAACAGCACACAGCAGGAACACAGGCAGGGTCAGCAACGTAGCCGGGTCAGATCACGGAGCAGGAACGTCAGCCAGGCAGGGTCAAATCACGGAGCAGGAACTAAGGAGCGTAGTCAGACGGGCCAATTCGGTACACAGGAAGCGGGAACACTGGAACACAGCTACACAGCAACACTGGCTCAGGAACACCCCGAAAGGGCACCTGACAGGTGCCAAAGGCCAGGTATAAAAAGGCCATACTGGGCGGGCAAAACAAGCTCAGCCAATGGGAGCGCACCACAGCAAAGAGTGACAGAGGGCGATCACGGGCACCGTGATAGAGGACCGATCTGGGGGGCAAATTCCTGATGACTGCCAGGGAAACTTGGACATCCTGGCAGGATGTGAATGGGATCTGGAGCAACTATATGCTGGGTTCATTCAAGAGGTCCGGGAGTTCCAAAGAGAAGAAGAAGACTGTGAGGGCAACTCATCTGAGGAGGAACTCAGTGAAGCTGAGGACTTGGATGGAGTTATCCCTGTTCACCCTGCACTGGTGGGTAGGAATCAATTCCTCACTAGTGACCCTTACTTTGCCCCTGCATCAGGGAGTAAGACCACTGTCCTACCTCATGAACCTTTTGACCTGGATGGTATTACCCCTGACCTGAGGAGTGGGAGTTTGCCCCTCCTCAGCCCAAGAATGCCCATGCATCAGTGGGTGGGACAAATGTCCTCCCTGATGGCATGTGGCCCCTTCCCCTGTTTTTCTCACCAGCAGCAACATTTTCCATGAACTGGTGGGTAGGTGAGAGCCCACCAGCCCTTGTGAACCCCTGTGGTGAGTGGGAGGGAGCTCACCAACCCTGTCTTATCCTGGCACTGGGGAGTGGGAGTGAGCTCACCAGCAGCCCCAAGAGTATTGCCCCGTTGTCATTGGATACTGCCCTGGAGAAGGAGAAAAGTGTGCTCTCCAGGTGCATGGATACAATTGCCAGGAGGATTGGGAATGCGTTCATCCTCAAGAAAAAAAATGGCCCTGAAGTTTGGGGCCATGAAGAGGAGGAGTCCAGCGGACTGAAGGAAAACAGTGCTGCTGACCCTTTTTTTAACCCTGTGGACTGTGAACTGGTGGGTGGGAGCAAGCCCACCAGCCCCTATGTGACCCCTGGCCTGGTGAGTGGGAACGAGCTCACCAGGGCCTGGGAAACCCCTGCTGTGGTGGATGAGAAGCAGGTCCCCACCAGCAGCCCTTGTCCTTTCCCTATGGATACTTCCCTGGAGAAAGAGGAATGGATGCTCTCCAGGGGCATGGATGTGCCTGCCACGGGATGTGGGACTGCGGTCTTTACCAGTGGCTATGAGAACCCTGAACTGCTGGGTAGGAATGCATTCCCCACCAGCCCCTATGTGTCCCCTTGCCTGGAGAGTGGGAGCGAGTACACCAGGCCCTGTGAAACCTCGGCTGTGATGAGTGGGACACAAGTCCTCATCAGCAGCCCAAAGCATGTTGCCCCTTTTCCGGTTACCCCAGCCTTGGTTAGTGGGACCATGGTCCTCACCAGGGATTTCCTTGTTGCCCCTGGATCTTTTGACCCCAGCCTGGTAGGTGGGAATTCGTTCCCCACCAGGGCAATTGATGGCCCTGACCCAGGGAGTGGGACCACGGTCCTCCCTGCTGGGCATATTGTCCCTTTGTTTGATGCCCCCAACTTAGTGAGTGGGACCCTGGTCCAAGGACACTTTTTTTGCCCTGGCCCCTACTGACCCCAGCCTGGTGGGTGGGAATTCATTCCCCACCAGGCCAACTGTTGATCCAGCCACAGGGAGTGGGACTACCGTGTAACGGATACCCAAGTCCCTGGGTTGGACTCAGGCCGTCGTTCCAGGTTTCTCCCTCCTGAGGTCAGCTTCAAGCAGGCAGTTCCACCGGTTACTCAAGCAGCTTTTCTTCCTAGGATGGGGGTCAACAGAAGACCCTTGATACCATCCAGCGACAAAGAGACAGGAGGCAGTTGAAGTCCAAACTGTAACACACTTTATTGCACAAACTTCAACTCTTTTATACATGGTGAACCACATCAAGATACAATACTAGACAAAGGACAGTGACAGATGGTGTAAACATAACACAAAGGGCCAGACATGATTAAATTTTTTACACAAAGGGGCTGATGAAGGGTATATACTGGGACAAAAGGCTGAGGGACTCGAATACAGATCTTCACACAATGGCCTACCACTTCTGATTGGCTGAGCCGGCCATGATTAGAGTGGCCAGGATTGGCCATCGGGTTCCAGGCTCCTGATTGGCCAGGGGTTGAAGCGGAATATTCAAAGATGCTTCAACCCCTGGCCAATCAGGAGCCTGGAACCCGATGGCCAATCCTGGCCACTCTGATCATGGCCGGCTCAGTCAATCAGAAGTGGTAGGCGGACGGACAACCGACCAATCTGAGGGGCGCCTATTTTTCCCATGCAAAGTCAAAGTCAAGTTAACTCGGACTGGCCAATCAGGTAGCCGCCTACTCTCCTATGTAAAGTCTATGGGGCTTGTTGAATAGGTTTTCCCGCACGGCAGCCAGCCTGTGGCTGATTTATAGTCTGTGTGTTTCAGTCTTTCGGAAAGAGTGAGTGCGCAAGCTGTCCTGAACTTCAGCTCTTCTCATTGGAACTGATTTATCACGTTGTAGCCAAACAAAACATACTCCAGTAACGGGTTATGGCCCGTTACACACACTGTCCTCCCTAGGGGTTTTGTGATTTGCCCCAGTGTGTCTGGTTGCCCTGGACTGGTGAGTGGGCGTGCGTTCATCACCAATCCTCCAGATGCCCCTGCCCTGGGAAGTATGACCACCAGTTTTCCCAGCGGCCTTTGGAACTTTGCCCCAGCACAGGAGAGTGGGAGCAGCCTCCTCTCCTGTCACTGTGGGGCACTTGCCCAACCAAAAGGGGGAGATGTGCCCATTTCCCCACAATTTGATCCCCAGCTCATTGAGAGCCAAGAGAACCTGGTTGCCAAAAAGACCCCATGGCCACATGGAGATCCACCCTATACACTGTCCCTGGACCCAGAGCCACTGGCCCCAGACCCAGGAAGTTCTACCCCAAATGCTGCCTGTATCATGGAGCAGCAACGGCCTCCCAACCTGGTGCTAGCCAGGACTATGGCTTACCAGTTTGCTTGGCCCAGGACAAAGGGCTCAACGTTTGTTACTGGCCCAGACCAGGGCCTTAAGACTTTTGCCTAGCTCCAGACAAGGGGTTCAAACCAGCATGGCTCTTCCAGAGTCCCAAGCCAGCATTTTCTCACGCAACCGCTGGCTTGGTACAAAAAAGGGGGAGAAATGTAAAGGATCCTACACTGTTACTGGAGCCCTTGTCTAAGCACACGACTAATCACCCCTGGCCCAAGAGACTAGAGACATTGGACACTGGAACATTGCTATGGGACTGGTTGTACAACCCCTCCAGCTCTTGTTGTAAACTCAGAGACTGGGGAAAGCCTTATGGGAACAGGCAGTGGAGTCGAACAGTACTTTGTGACCAGAGCTGCCCTGTGTTCATAGACTATACTAAATGTATTATCGTGTTTGAGTGGTTAACACATTCGTCGACACCGTGTCAAACGCGCAGTGGCGGGGACACTAGGCGAAGGCTTGTTCGATAGAATCCCTGAGGCAGACATGCAAAGAACTTCCATAGCTTAACATGGAGAACTGTAGGCAGCCAAGGGATTGTTCAGCAGTACAGTCCACAGGCCCCTGCAGATGTGTATTCTAGCCACTCCAGCCCTTTTGAGTATTGTAAGATGTATTGAGACCCCCTGCCATGTGTTAATCCATTCACAACCCTCAAGTCTTTGTGTCCATTGTATACCCTAGTCGACCCTTTTGTATTAGTAATGCAATAATTTCTGTGTTATTGTCTTTGCTGTGACCATTTGTTTTTGGTCCTTTGTCTTCTGTATTATGATTATATTATCCTTGTGATTCACCTATTGTATCCTGTCTGCTCAGGTATTTCAATGTGGCTTCTGTGTATAAATATGTGTGGGTTGCTTAATAAAGTTGAGTTACTCTGAGTGAACAAGAAGTCCTGGAGTCTTGTATTGCTTATGGTATAAAATATACACTCTGATACCCATCTGCGCCAAGCATCCTGAATCGGCGACCGCCTGCTGCCAGCTTCCTGTGACTCACCTCTGTATGCTACGTCTTCTCCTTCCTGCAGTTCCAGTGAACATTCAACTTGAGCTATACATCGTGCTCGAACCTGTTCGACCCCTTGTTCCTGCGACACTTTTCCAGTTACCTTTCGACCGGGAGTAGAGGCCTCCCTCTCTACTGCCCGGAGTTCCAGCCTGCAACTCGTTGACGAGACCAGAGCCTCATCGAACCCTCCTCAACTCGCATCCTTCGATGAGGAGTCAACGACATCGGGGGTTCAATGACTCGCTGAGTTGACAACAGGTCCGTCCATTTGCTCGACCGGTGTGTCCGACGGTGCCAGTCTGGAGTCAAGAGGGAGAAACCCTGGAACGACGGCTGAAGGCGACGCAGTCCCTTCTTGCTTCCGTTACACACAGCACGTCTATCTCGCTCTGTAGCTGCTTCTATTGTTTCTGCCTTCAGCGAAAATGTCACGTTTTTATAGCAGAAGTGCGAAAACAACGTAAATCAATGGGCGAAAGCTTTTTAGCTATTGAAAAAATGTTGAAAGATTTTGGCCAATGGGCAAAAGATGCGAAAAATGTAACTGCTAGATTTAAAGTGGATTTTCCCATGAAAAACAGGATAACAATGTGGTTTTCGTGTTTTTTGGACTTTTCTACAGTTTAATAAAAAAATAGTTTTCAGTGCATGGTCCCAATATGGCCATTTTTGCTGTATAGACCTTAATGGGAGAAACTTCTTTGAGACATGTCTCTGCAACCATTCAAGCTAGAGCAGTCAAAGTCATCATGCTCTATAATAATATCTTTATTAACTATAATACAGTTATATTTCCAACACATTTCGTATTCTTGATCGGACACTTCGTCAGGGAATCAAATGTAACAAAGATAAAAAGCGTCATAAAAAATATTATTAGACAGCACATTTAAGTGCCTTAACTCTTGGTGTTTGGAAAGCGACTGGCCTGCCTAACACGCCCCAGAGCTGTGCATCCGACAGGCTGTCATGATACATATAATTCTGAGTTCATGCGCTTTCTTCCTTTTCAATTTCCATTTGTATATAATGTATGTCATATATACTGTTTTTATAAAAGATTTTAATACCAAGCGCTTTATACTTTGGGATGCTTTGGTTTCTGCTACTTAGTAACTCCCTTTATGGCGGTCTGCCACGCACATTTGTTCATGCATATTCTTATATATACATTTTAAATAACATGTATCAATATGTCAGTACTTTGTACTTCTTTCTACACTAATTGTTAATATAAGAATCCAAGTGTGCTTCCCTTTATAACAAATTTATTGTCACCATGCAGCTTCAGGAAAGTGGTATCACTGGGAGAACCAACTTGCGCTCCAAAGCTTGTGCAATGGAATGCAACCGGGCTGATGATAGAGATGTCATGACAGCCAGTCGCATGCACAGCTCTGGGGCTGGATGAGTGGGCCAGTTACTTTCTGAACGCCGAGAGTGATGTCTAATAATGTTTTTTTATGAGGCTTTTTATGACATCTTTGTTACATTTGATTCCCTAACGAAGTGTCTGATCATGGATACGAAACGTGTTGGAAATATACCTGTATTATAGTTAATAAAGATATTATTCATCTATTTGCCGTTAACATTGCTACCTTCAATAATTGAAAGATTATCCTGGAGTGAGAGCATATTGTGGTATTCATAAGGCTTGTTATTCATTGAAATTTGTTGAGTACCAAACTTTATGGGGTCTTTCTATTACTCCTAATACAGATCTACTCTTAGAAAAGGCCTGTGCCTTGTTTCTCTTTTTTTTGTTTACATTTCAAAGGGAGTATTCTGTTTCTCTATGTCCCTCATGTACTGTGGCCCCTACTACTCCTCTGTGGCCATCCAGCACTGGCCAAGAGCCTGCCTGGCTAAAAACCCTTTTGTCATATGTGGAAGTTATTCCATTTCAATTCATGAGGTTCTCCATTCCTGGGAACCATTTCCCACTATTAATAAGGTTGAACTTGTCTTTATGGGGCATTCTCAGGTTATTGGGGCATCTTCTGAGGGGAGAACTGGATTCAGAAGTTGATGAGGATATGGACTCTTCCTTCACCTTTGGGGATTCCTATGAGGCTGATCCTGTAGCCTAACAATTCAATTGACCAAATACTTTTGGAGGAATGAAAAACTCCAGATAAGAGACTTTTGCTCAATAAACATTTCTTTACCTTTTCATGACTGGGGTTCTAGTGCAGTGCACTTATCCTCCAGCAATGGATCCCCTCATTTCCTGCCTGGCTAAAAAACAGCCCTTTCCCTTGCAGATGCCACTGGGCTGAAGGTCCAGGCTGCTAACTGACTGGATTTCCTGCTTAAAGTTAATTATGCTGCCACTGGGGCAGCTCTGAGGCCAATTTTTGCCTCTGCTTGGGTCAACAGAGCTATTGCTGAATGGGGTGAACAACTCTCGGACACAATGCTGTTTCTAGGGATGACATGCTTATTTTGCTTGCTAACATTATGGAAGCTAATGTCTACTTTACTGAATCACTCTTTAATGTGGGTAGGCTCTCAGGCCAATCCTCGGCCTTCACTGTTGCCAAATGCCATAGCTTGTGGCTCAAGACTTTTACATGGACCAATTTTCTAAGAAGTCACTTGTGTCCTTGCCATTTCAGGACAAGGTCTTATCTGGGCCTGAACTGAAACAGATCATTAGTGACTCCACTGGTGGAAAAATACTCTTCTTCCTAAAATTTCCACTAAACGGTCCTTCCTGGCAAAGAAGATGCATGGATTATGTCCCACTTCCACCAGTTAAGGAAGCATAGGGTGCATCCCTCAGGTCTTCCAAGCACTGCCTGCTGCAAAGCCCAGACAGATTTGGCAGTACAAGAAATCTTCTGCAAAGTTTTAGTCTGACAAGCCAACCTCTGCGACTCTCAGAGTCCTGTTTTGTCATTGCCTGTAGGGGGTTGTCTCTGCATTTTTGAGATGCCTGGGCATCCTCCATAACAGACCAGTGGGTTTTGTGGGTGGTATCTGAAGGGTACCATATAGATGTCAAGTCAATTCCTCCTTATCTCTTCTTTTTGTCAAAGGTTCTGTGGGATCCAGAGTGAGTGGGTCTCTTTCTAGACGCAGTCTCCTCTCCACTAGACAAGCATGTGCTGGTACCGGTCTTAGCCCAAGAGTGCTTTTCTGTTTTTTTCCAACCTTTTTACTCTTCCCAAAGAGGTAGGGGGCTGCCAACTTATTCTGGACCTGACATGACTCAACCAATACATGATTTCCTGCCGCTTCAAGATGGAATGTTTGAGCTTTATCATCACAGCAATGTGCTCAGGGGAGTTTCTGGCCTCCCTGGATGTTCAGGACATGTAGCTGCATGTTCCAATTCCCCTGGATCATCAACAAACATGTGTTTTGCTTTTGCATACAGTCACTACCAATTCACTGCTCTGCCATTTGACCTGGCTTCTGACACCCAGAATCTTCACAAAAATCATGGCAGCCCTGGCTGCATACATTAATGCTCAAGGCATTTCTCTGATCATTTGGACAATCTCCTGATCAAGAAGAAATCTTGGCTCTCCATATCCAAGAGTGTGCCCGAATTGTAGTGCATCATGGTTGGATCCTCAATTTAAAGAAGACATCTCCTAGGCCTATCCCATCCCAGGTCCAGGGATGGTGTTTCTCATGGTGGAGAAGATCTAATTCCTGTCTCAAGATGTGTCACTGGCAATGGAGTGGACCTCGGTAATGATAAGGGACTACATATGAGTCCTGGATCATATGGTGTCCTCACTGGAAGCAGTCCCCTATGCTCCACAAAAGAGAACTTCAAGGACACATCCTCAGAACGTGGTCCTATAAGCGAGAACATCTTTCTCATCAAATGACCCTCTCTCTTCAAGTGAAGGAGGACCTCCGCCTGGTGGCTTCCTTGCTCCCACCTGACTCAGGGGTGACCCTTCATGATTCTGTAGTGGAGCTTCGTGATGACAGATGCAAGGCTGAGAGGATGGGGAGTGACCCTGGACACCTAGTGGCCCAGGGCTAGTGGACAGGAGAGGAGAGTCTCATGTCCATCAGCACCCTGGAACTCTGAGCCATTCACTTGACTCTCCTACATTGGTCTCAGGTATTCATGGGGATGCTGGTGAGAGTTCAGTCAGACAACTCAATGGCAATTGCTTACATCAACCACTATGGAGGAAACTGCAGTGAGATGGCATGGAAATAAGTGAAGGAACTCCTTCTGTGGGTTGTACCAACTATCTAAGAGGTCAACATTCCAGGATGAAAAATGTGGTTGCAGACTTCCTCAGCTTCCAAGACTTGAATCCAGGAAACTGGGAGCTGCGTCCAGACTTGCTTTACAATATAGTTCAAATATGAAGTATCCATGCAATATGAGAACAGGATGGTTCCTGTGTTCTGCACACAGACCAAGAATCTCCTGGCCTTTGCAATGAACTCAATGTCCATACTTTGGAACTTCCACCTGTCTTAGTTGTTTTCTCCCATTCCTCTCATACCCAGTGTGATCAGCATGGAGAAAGCTTTAGTTATCCTAATCTCTCCTTTTTGGCCCCTATTGGCCTGGTTTGTGGACCTCATCAACTTCTCCATTTAGGGACCCATATGGTACAAAGACATGGAGAGGCTTGCCTTGATGACATAGTAACATAGTAAATTAGGTTGAAAAAAGTCCCTCAAGTTCAACCTTCTCCTCATACCCCAGTAACTGAGAATTTTATAGCTTTCCTGCTACCAATTAAATTAGTTGTTATCAGACCTTCCTGATCAGCCTACTGATAAACAGTATAACTCTGTATGTTCCCTTTTGAAAGAAATGTATCTAATCTTCTCTAAAATGTATCCATTGTAATTGTCATAACCACCTCCCTGGGCAATGAATTCCACAATTTAATAGACCTTAAGACAATTTAACAGACCTGAAGTTTAAACCTCCTTTCCTCTAATCTCAAGAGGTGTCCCCTGGTCACCTGATCAGGCCTTGGAATAAATAGCTCACCCCAGAGATCCTTGTATTGACCTCTCATATACTTGTATAATGTGATAAGGTCTCCTCTTAGTCGTCTTTTCTCTAGAGTAAATAAACCAAGTTTGTTTAGTCGTCCCTCATATGTCAAGTACTCCATTCCCTTAATTAATTTTGTTGCTCTCCGCTGTACCCTCTCTAGTTCTAGTATATCCTTTTTCAGAACCGGTGCTCAAAATTGCACTGCATACTCAAGGTGAGGTCTTACCAATGATTTGTATAATGGCAAAATAATGTTATCCACTCTTGCTTCGATACCTCTTTTTATGCAAAACAGGATTTTGTTTGCTTTTGCTACTGCCGTTTGACACTGGTCACTGTTTCCAAGTTTGTAGTTGACAAGGATTCCCAGGTCTTTCTCTAGCAATGAGTCCCCTAAAATTATTCCATTAAGTTTATAAGTAGCCTTGGGATTATTTCCTCCCAAATGCATGACTTTACATTTCCCCACATTAAACTTCATATTCCATATGTTTGCCCAATCTGACATTGTATGCAAGTCCCTCTGTAGAGAGAAAATATCCTGTTCTGAATTACTGACTTTGCATAATTTAGTATCATCTGCAAATATTGATATTTTGCTTTCTATATCTATTTCCAGGTCATTTATAAACATGTTAAAAAGCAGCAGACCTAATACTGAACCCTGAGGTACTCCACTCCCCACTTTAACTGTACTAGAGAATTTTCCATTTACAACCACACACTCTTCCCTATCCTTCTGCCAGTTTTGTATCCAATTGCAAAGGTTATCTCCTAACCCCAATTTCCTTATTTATACACCAGCCTTCTGTGTGGCACTGTATCAAATGCCTTTGCAAAGTCTAGATATACTACATCTACTGCCTTGCCATTGTCAAGGTTGCTGCTTACCTCCTCATAGAAGCTGAAAATTAGTTTGGCATGATCTATTCTTCATAAAACCATGTTGATTCATGCTAATGATTTTATTTTTTTTTTTTTTTGTAATCCTGAATACAGTTCCTTATTATCCCTTCTAGCAGTTTTCCCACTACAGAGGTCAAACTCACTGGTCTATAATTCCCAGGTTTTGTTTTAGTTCCCTTCTTAAATAGAAGCACTATGTTAGCTCTTCACCAATCCTGTGGCACTGAGCCTGTTGTAATAGAATCTTTAAAGAGTAAATATAGGGGTTTTGCTAACACTGCACTAAGTTCCTGAAGGACCCTTGGATGTATACCATCAGGACCCGGTGCTTTGTCGGTCTTCATTTTGTTCAGTCTTCCCATGATATCTTCTTGAGTTAACCCAATATCTGTTAATTGTATTGTTTTATTTGTTACTTGCGGAGACTCTTCTACCATTCCTTGCTCCCTTGTATATACTGATGCAAAGACATGGCTCTTGAAGCCACCATTCTGAGAATAATGGGATTTACCCACTGAAGACGCAATCTCTACCATGATCCAAGCAAGGACGCCTGTCTCCTCTAGGGCCTACCATAGCTTCTTGACTATCTTTCACCAGTGGTGCACTGACAAGTATGTTTCTGCTCAGAACTTTGATCTTCCCATGGTTCTGGCCTTCCTGCAGGAAGGTGTGAACAAAGTACGCAGTCCGACTGCAATTAAGGTACAGATCTCAGCCCTCTCTGTTCTTTTTCAGAATATTACTGTTCTGACAGATGTTAAGACATTACTGCAAGTGGTGGTACATGTCTTCCCTTCTTTCCAGGATCCCCACGCTACCTTGGGATCTCAGCTTGGTCCTAAGTGTCCTTCAGAGGCCTCCTTTTGAGCCTCTGGCCTAAATTCCATTGTGTACCCAGTGCTCAAAATGGCTTTCCTTTTAGCCATTGTCTCTGTTAGAAGGGTGGCTGAGTTGCAAGCTATGTCTTGCAAACCTCCTTTCCTGGTTTTTCATCAGGACAAGGCGGTAAGTTATATCTACCAGGGGTTCTTAAGCAAAGTTGCCTCAGATTTTCACATCAATCAGGAAATCATTGTGCCTTCCTTTTGTCAAGACTAGGGGTGAGCGAAAGCTCACTCGATGTTTCCGTGAGAAATTCCGTGAAAACCATGTTGTTGTCTGCTTTTTTGTGGGAAAATCCACTTTAAAACCTGCGATTAAAATCTTCACATTTTTCATCCATTGGCCAAAATTCTTCATCATTTTTTCAATGGTTAGAAAGTTTCCGCCCATTGATTTAAATGGTTTTCACCTTTTCGCTATAAAAAAGTGATGTATTTGCGGAACTGAAACACAATTGAAGCAGCTACAGGCGAGGTAGACGTGCTGTGCTTTTCTGCAGTGATCTTTTGGAAGAATTGAGGCAGGAGAGGCTCATAGTGATAGCAGGTTTAAAACTAATAAAAGGAGGAACTGGTGGGACTCTTATGGGTCCAGTGAGTCTGAGGAGGAGGAGGAACTGAGCACAACTGAACAAATGCTGTCCAGCTCCCCTAAATCACCCTAGGGATCTTAGGGAATTTAATGAGAAGGGAGGAAGAAAAGGGTAGTACTAGCGAGATCAGGAAAGGTCAGCTGCCTGCGCCTGCTGCCAAATGTGCTGCCCCTACTGCCACCATTTCTGCAACTGCTGCCACTAGTGCTGTGCCTGTTGTCAGATTTGCTGCCCCTGCTTCCACCAGTGCTGTGCCTGCTGACAGTGCTGAACCTGCTGCCACCAATACTGTGCCTGCTGCCAGACATGTTGCCCCTGCTGCAACCAGTGCTGAGCCTGCTGCCAGTGCTGAACCTGCTGCCACCAATACTGTGCTTGCTGTCAGCTGTGCTGCCACCTCTTTAACCAGTGCTGTGCCTGCAGCTAGACTTGTGTGAATTCATTCGGAGACATTCGGATTTCGTCGAAAATGGGGTCATTCGGAGACATTTGGCCAATATGAAACTCAAGGGTCATTCGGAAAAAATGATCCGACTCCGAACAGCCCAGGTCCGAAATTCGTCGAAACTTTCGGAAGTTTCGGCAATCGACAAATTTCCAAAAGTTTTGACTACTTTCAACCAGGACTTTTTTGTACTTCCTGTGCGTGCTCAATTACTTTCCCTCAATAATTTTCCCTCCATGTCTCTAGTCCAATTCCATTCTCTGTTTCATGCACTACTTCCCTCTTTTGTCTGTATTCAAATAGCCTTCTTCGTTTCATGATGGGGGTTGGCCTAATGACACAGTCACACAGACAGACAGCCTGCATTTCCTCATTGCGTTGTTGGAGCTCAGAGATAGAAGAGATTAGAGAGTGTACAGTTGTTGTGTAGGCAGGCAGGTAGCATTAGGCTAGGCATAGGTAGGCAGCCAGCATTAGTTCCAGTTATTGCCACTGCAAGAGCGAGTAATATTTGTTCCTGTGCAAAATATAAAAAAATATTAGGTATTTGTTCGAATGCAGGGCCGGCCCTTACATGGGTCCCAATGGGGCGGTAATTTGCCGTCCCATAGCATGTTTATTTTGTGCGCTTCTGCCAGTTCTGTGTTGCAGGGTGTCCCATCAGTGTGACTGTCAGCAGCCGGGCAGCCCTATGCTCACTCAGTGGCGATGCCTGCTGGCTGCTTCAGTGACGTGAATTATGTGATAGTGAAACATTATGCCTATTTTGTATTGTTTATCGCCCACCTAAAGTCAAGACTTGAGTAAATAGGTCTACCATCCCAGATTTGCTAGAGAGGTTTTACAAATACAGGAGGGTGCCCCCTGTACGAAATGAGTCTAAACATTTGGGATCCCTAGAATGAGTGCACGACAGTGCATGATGTGTCCTGAACAGGATTGCTGTGAGGTGTCTCCACCCGGAAGGTGCTGGCCGGGCTGAGCTTCAACATTTTGACGAGTGACCAACTAAGAGCACCGTGCCAGACTTAATCTGCAGCCATAGCATCACCCCCTCCTACTCTCCGGGTCCCGCTGACTGGCAATAACAGGTGAGTCACTAAGAGATCTGAAGCCTTTCTGGAAGTCCTTTCACTTGGAAAGGGGCTAGGTATTACTTGGGGGAGTTGCCTCGTGTGTAAATCATTTCTAGGTGGGAGATGAATGTGCATCACTTATCTGTTTCCTAACAGTAGTTAGAATACAACTCCCATCATCCCCTGATTAAGATGTTGGGAAATGCCCAGCAATTACCGTAGAGCCCTGTATTGCACACTCACGGAAAACGGTGATATTGCTATACTAAGACAATGCTGTGGACCCCTCTTCAGTATAGATGTCAAGCATTTTTTTTTATTTCTCTCCTGTGTTGCAGTTCGTTCACAACAGAAAGTCTCAATTTTTCTTTTTAACACATTACATCTATCACATTACAATCATTGATGTTTATTCTTGATGTAGTATGAAACACTACAATGTATATACACATAGACTTATCTGATATGAGGGGAAATCAGGATAGGAAAACGAGAGAGAGGAATTTGGGTACTAAAGAGGGACAGTAGGGTAGGAGGCTGGTACCAGAAAATGAAACCTTAATCTTTACCCATGTACTAACATAGAATGTGACATGCAGTTTGTCCATGTTTGAGTCGACCACTTATGTTGAGTAGGATGTGACAGGCATGGGTTTTCGATGTTCGAGCATATGCTAAATTGAATGACAGGCATGGGTTTTCGATGTTCGAGCATATGCTATATTGAAGGACAGGCATGGGGTTTTGATGTTCGAACATATGCTAAACTGAATGACAGGCATGGGTTCTCTATGTTCGACATTTGCATTGTGACTGGCATCCCATGCTGGAGTAGAGGTGACATGCACAGAATGGCAATGTACGACAATGTCCGTTTTTGGGATGGATCTTTTTCTAAATGCACACCCTGTCTACAAAGAATGATAGCAGCGTGCACAGAGGCACACTGCTATAATTTAACCCATGTTAAATTCTGCCGAATAATTCGGAATGGATCAGAATTTCGTTTGAATCGAATAGGCCCGGTCCGAAATTAGGATCATCCGAATTAGAAAAAAAAATTTGTCTGAATTCGAATTTTACCGAAAATTTTGCCCGTGCACAAGTCTACCTGCTGCCAGTGCTGAACCTGCTGCTAGTGTGTCTTATAATACTAAGGGGGGGATAAGAAGATTATGTCAAGTGTGACAGCAGGGGACCCTACGTCACACTTGCCATCCCCAAGCAGTGCCGTCAGTGCTAGTACTACTACTACTAAGAACAAAAAAGAGCCAATCCTAAGAAGGAGAGGACAGATATGACCTTAATATAGCACTCCTCGGTTATTTCCCTAGGATCAATAATGATAGTGATCCTGACAAATGACAAAATAAAGAACTTCTAGTGTGTAAATTAACTAGGATAAAAATTCTAAACTTATTGATAGTGATTAAAATTCATAAAGAAAAGGGCAATGTCTCAGGACCATCTATAAAGTAGAAACACATATAGCCATTGTGAGTCAAGGTGAATGAATGAAAAGATCCCCCAGAAATTTAAGAGATAATTTTCTATCTCCTATCGGTAAGTTTCCCTATTATATGATATGATGTAATCATGATAGGTAACAGACACAAAAGAGGAGGAGAAAGAAGAAATAGTAATCAAACTAATACATGTACCAACTTAATTGCTTCACCAAAGGAGTTGAATGTTTAAGCCTATCACTTGGTGTGTTAAATAATTGGGAAGTACTGCTACTAAGTTGACTTAGCCCTGTGGTGTTTCATACATATAATAATGACCAGTCTTTCTGATGACTGGATTGAATATATATGCAAAGATGCAATAAAGTCTCAGCGCCTTGTGATGCGCTGAAGACCCGGATGAGATTGTAATCTCAGGATCAGGAGGAGACAGAGAAATCAAAAGGTGTTACATCTAAGAAAGACTGAAGCAAGACAATTCAGAGTGAAGTCTCCATGTTTTGCAACGTGCTGGAGACTCACATCTACACTTAATTAGGAGTCGGCTTAACACCAGTAGGGTCAAGTAATAGGATTTAAACTTATATCATAGCAGATACCTAATGATACCGGTGAAATCAGTGTGTAAATTAATATGCAAATACTGCTACTATGCTAACTTAGCCCTTGTGCTGTTTCATACAAATAATAATGACTAGTCTTTCTATTATCTGGACTGAAATTATATGCAAGGATGCAATAAAGTCTCAGCTCTTTGCGATGCGCTAGAGACCCGAATCAAATTGAAATCTCAGGATCAAGATGACACTGAGAAATCAAAAGTTATTACAACTGTAAAAGACTTAAGTAGAATGATTTAGAGCAGAATCTCCATGCTTGTCCATGAGCTGGAGACTCGCTTCTATACGTAATGGGGAGTCAACTAAACACCAGTAGGGTCAAGTATTAAGAGTTGGATGTCATAGAGCAGATACCTAGTAATGCCAGTGAAATCAAGGATGTAAAAAAGATACCAGTGTGATGGTTAAAAATGAAGTCTCCATGTTTGGCAATGCACTGGAGACCTGCATCCACCTTTAAATTTAACCATCGGCTTACTACCCTGAAATCAGATATCTTATGATAATGTTAGAAATAGTTTCACAAAGCTAGGTCCTAATAGCTGAAGAAATAGTATACAGACAACCTGATATGTCGTAGCAATAAATCGTAAGGTGAATTAATAAGTGACTTGGGGCTCGATTCAAATGTTGGCGTCGCCAGAAAAAACTGGCGACGCTGGTTTTAACGTCAATTGAGCAATGCAAATGTTCTACTAGAAACAAGCGACTCCAGTTCTGAAACACACGTCGCCCGTCGCCAGAACAGCAAGATCTCACCCATAGAGGATAATGTACAAGCGACACCAAAAGCGATTCAAAGGTTGGAGTTAGGGCTAACGCGCGTTAAATTGCAACATTTCTCTCCAGAAATCTAACGCCTATTTTTTTTGGAGAAAAACACACAACTCAGACTAGAAAATCACCTTCGCTGAAAATAAAAGAGAGAAGCAGGTCATTCAAGGACAGAAGCCAAGCATACAGAAGTTAATATTAACCCCTGCAATGCCTAGCAAATACAACAACAAGGCCCACAACAGTGCTACACAACCCCTCCACCCAAAACACACCTAACATGCAATCTGGATATTCCAGGGCATCCCCTGAGGGCACAAGGGAATACCCAAATTAAAATAACATATGCCCAACATCAGGTCCAACTGTGTCAATGACAATGTGGAGAAATTGTGCCTCAAATGTCACATATGCACATCTACCCAAAAATGTGTAAAATCAATATCATCAAACACCAATGCAGAACATAACAACATGGGAAAAGTGACACACCCTGAGCTGGTACACATGGCACACCAACATCACATGACACCCTGCTTGTGAACCACTGGCCTACACCATACAAACAAGTCACAGACAAACAATAACAATCTAGCAACTCCACAGGGACAAGGGGAACACAAAGCAGCACAACATAAGACATCCCAAAACACCTTGGACCAACAGGGGTTAACACACAACACCACATGCACACCTGTCACTCCAACATCAAATCAACTCACCAATGTAACCTTAGCAGTACATGGAGACAAAACACACACCTGACAGCTACATACCAATTACAAATAATCACACCACTAACCACAGACACACCAGAAAACAATTACCTGGATAACACACACACCTTATCATTAGTCCATTATGACCACATGACTGCTCATTGACCACACCCTACTGCTGTTTAAAAGTTACAGCCCACCCTTCTCAGATGGAGAGAGAAAAAAAAAAACACAACACAACAGAAAAGAACAGAACAACAGTATGTACACATACCTTTACCTGAGGAGACAGTAGGCGTGAGAGGGCTAGGGCTCCCCATCCCCCTCCAAGCACCCCTGTGCAACAGCCATCACCTCCTGCAGCTGTTCATGCTCCAGCTGAAGAGCCATCCCCACCTGGAGGACAGCACCTACCAGCAGCACCTCAGCTGCAACGATAGGATGCCCCCCCCCAGCTGCCACAGGGACCTGTGGAGCAGCAGAGGGCTGGCAGACAAATGGCCAGGCCCCGGATATATCGCACCAGGGTAACGCTGCTGGGAATGACTGAGGAAGAAGTCAGGGACAGATACAGGCTGACATCCGAGAGCCTGCTAAACCTGTATCAGGTGATTAAAGATGACATAGACCCTGTTTACTGTGCAAACCGTGCCCTGACAGGACTGCAGAAGCTTATGTGTTCCATCCACTTCATGGCAAGTGGATCATTCCAATCCACAGAGGGATATGTGTCTGGAATGTCCCAGTCCACCTGCTCCAGGGCACTGACACAGGTGTTGACAGCACTGAAGAGGAAGGCAAGTGCCTACGTCCACTTCCCTACAACAAATATGGAGTGGGCACGGGTTAAGCAGGCCTTCTACGCCAGGGGAGGAATGCCCAGGGTCATGGGGGCCATTGATTGCACACACATCCGATTAAGAGCCCCTGCACATCATCCACATCTCTATGTCAACAGGAAGAGTTACCACTCAATCAATGTACAGATGGTGTGTGATGCTGGGATGAGGATTACCAATGTGTGTGCAAAATTCCCTGGGAGTTGTCACGACTCACACATCCTCACCAACTCCTCTGTACACAGGGATTTTGAGAACGGTACACATACAGGAGGATGGCTGTTGGGTGAGTCAACAGAGAACACACACCCCCACATCCACAGGTGCATGCACATGACGCATGTACATACCCATTTCAGTATGTGCATGACACAAATGGGGGGGGGACACCAAGTGTTGATGAAGAGGTGATGAAGATCAGATGACTCTACCATGTCATCACGTCTGCACCTTCCATGTAATGACATGTTGGTCATGTGCCCACGTCCCTTCAACTGTGGACATCTCTGTGCATAGGCTCCATAGAATAATATGGAATTTGGAGAAGTGATGGACCAGAGAAGTCATCTCCATCACTTCACCTCTACATCACTGCTTTGTGACTCCCCACCCCATGAATACATCATCCATGTAACATGACACCATGTTACTACTCATCTACAGGTGATGCTGGCTATGGGTGCAAGTGTTGGCTGCTCACACCAATCGCAAATCCACAGACACCTGCTGAGGAGCGCTACAATGAGGCACATGTCCGGACCAGGAATGTCATTGAGCGCACATTTGGCCAGCTCAAATCCAGGTTCCGTTGCCTGGATCAGTCTGGGGGCGCTCTGCAGTATACACCTGCTAAGGTATGTGACATCGTCCAGGCATGTGCCTTGTTGCATAACATAGCTGTGGACACACGTCTCGTGGAGGATGTGCAGCCACACCAGCCTGTGGAGGTCCCTGTTCCCACTGATGGAGGGGAGGATCTGTTGACAGGGACACAGATGCGAAACAGTCTCATCAGGGACTACTTCACCTGTGAGTACCATGCATGTGTGATTGTGGATGTGCTTGTGGAATGCATGCAAACATGTAAACCAACAATGATTATCTGTTCCACTCCACAGGATGACCCAACAACATAGTCCTACCATGTCCAGGACATCATCCTTCATCCTCGCATCAAAGGTAAACCATATGGTCCATGTACATCACATACTGAGTTGTACTGATGTGAAACTACATCTACCAAGTTGAACAAAGCCATGACACATGTGGAACCCTGTGAGTCACAGAGGAATACCCAATGCAATGACATGCAATGGATGCCACATAGCAATACCATGTTTTAACCCCTTGAGGGCCATAGGTGCACACAAAACATTACAAGGCAATCAGTTGTGTACTCCTCTGTCACTCGATTGGTTCAGGGGATAATGGATCAGACTTAGCTAGAATGTGAGCAATGCCCAATGTAGCTGAATGGGGATGGTGGTTGTGTGTGGTGTTGGCTAAGGTATGGCAGTAATGATCCGTTAGTCAGGTTGCAAGGCCTGCCATGCTGACTTGTTTGTGTGTGTGTATATAGCACAATGAATATTCCACTCCATTGTTTAACAATGTGTGTTGTCCATGTGTTATGACCATATGAGGTGTTCATCAAGGGGATGGCAAGCAGACATATGTATGTATGTGACACGGACCCTGAGCACACACACCTTATCAGTATGTAGATCGAGATCCCTGAAATAGTTCACCTGTTCCAGGGGGCTTGGTTTACGATATGATGTGTGTGTCCACACACATATACATATGTCTGCTAGCCAACACCTTTATCCAAAAAAATAAGGTCATGATGGCTACACAACACGTTGACAACAAATGGATTGTTCACTCTGTCACATAACAAAGCTGTCACCGTGGAGTGCCAGTAAGGTCTCAAAAGCATTGTTGATCAATGTGTTGTGTACCTCAAGGGCATGATGGTGGTAAAGCAATAGCATGACTGTTGTGTTGATAGTGCATCTACAAATCTCGTTTTCACTCTCTGCAGGCATCTATGGCATGACTCCTCATGGTCCAGCAGTTTGTTCCGGTGACATGTTGACTCGACGTCCATGAGGATCATCTGTTCGTGTTGATGTCAATAAAACATGTGATATGACTATCTATCTTGTGTCACTGATTACCTTTCCCATCAGGGTTTCAAAGAGATAGATGATAGTGATACTTGTAATGTTTGAAAATCCATGTAGTAGGGTTTATCACCCTGAGTAAAACAAGTGAACTTCCTTGCTGACAGGTGTTTTATTCCTAAGTGGTTACAGCTCAAAGTTTACATCCATAGATCCAATATCACAGTGGCCTGAATGTGTCATGTGGCGCTGTTGATACAACATCTTATGGACAGCTCCGGTCCCTGCACCATGAATCCCCATAGGATGAAGTTGCAACAGCGCCATTTGACACCTCCAGGACAATGTAATATTTGATCCATGACTTCAAGCTCTGAGCTCGGATAACCTTGGAAAGAGACACCTTTCAGCAGTGGGAGTTCCCTTGTTCCAATCAGGGTGGTGAACCCAACTACATATATCATGACACATTCCAAGCATTACTATCCCCTTAATTGCGATCATGTTGTTGATGTATGTAATGTGTTCATGTTGTTCAAGTTCAAGTCACATCATGGAACAACATCCTGATGTTGTTTGACTTTCAAATGTCTGTGATTTGAACTTGGACAAACGTGTGTATGTGATGTGTGTGTTCACCCCTGCTGTAAAAGCTTGTGACTCCATTCATCGTGAATGAGTTGTGTTCACTGCATAGCTTTGCAATGCATTGGAGACAACTCATTCCCTGTCACCCATGTTAGATGTGAATAAGTTGTGTTCACTGCATAGCTTTGCAATGCATTGGAGACAACTCATTCCCTGACACCCATGTTAGATGTGAATGAGTTGTGTTCACTGCATAGCTTTGCAATGCATTGGAGACAACTCATTCCCTGACACCCATGTTAGATGTGAATGAGTTGTGTTCACTGCATAGCTTTGCAATGCATTGGAGACAACTCATTCCCTGACACCCATGTTAGATGTGAATGAGTTTTCACTGCATAGCTTTGCAATGCATTGGAGACAACTCATTCCCTGACACCCATGTTAGATGTGAATGAGTTGTGTTCACTGCATAGCTTTGCAATGCATTGGAGACAACTCATTCCCTGACACCCATGTTAGATGTGAATGAGTTGTGTTCACTGCATAGCTTTGCAATGCATTGGAGACAACTCATTCCCTGACACCCATGTTAGATGTGAATGAGTTGTGTTCGCTGCATAGCTTTGCAATGCATTGGAGACAACTCGGCCAAACAAACCACATATTGGATGAGAAACATGCATGGACACAGATGTAATGAAAAAGTGCAAACATTTATTAAACGGGCCTGAAGAAGGTTGGCCTTACTTCTTTTTCTTGGGAGGGTAAGGGGGGGGGGGCTGCAGAGGTGGATTGCCTCTGACTGCGGCGGGTTACCCGTGGGTGTCTGGTGGATGGTGGTGGTGGTGGTGGTGGTGGTGGATCACTGCTGGCTGGAGATGCATTACTGGACCCCTGTTGTGATAGCTGGCCCATGTTGTGGCGCTGGTTTTCCCGCCTGTTTGTTTCTCGCATCTCCACCAGCATGTGTCCCAGCACCTCCATCATGCCGGTGTTAAATTGCGCCTGCTGGGTGTTGGCGACAACCTGTTGTGCCTCCATGGCCCGGAGGCACCCCATGATCCTCCCTATATTCACCTCAATCCTACGCAGGGATCGGGCACACCTCCGTAACACTGTGACCTGCTCACCCTGGACAGCCACACATGCCGCGTCGAGGGCTGCTGTGGGCGCAGGTGACACAGGCGTGGTGGGCATGGAGGCTGGCAGAGGTGGTGGTGGGAGCGGACGACCATGGGGTGCCTCAGGAGAGACTGCAACATGGAGGCTGTGGGGGGATGTGGAGAACCGATCCCCGGACCCCTCACTACCCTCTGTTACTGCAGCCTCAGGATGGGGCACATCTGTTGGTGTGGTTGGGGGTGATGGCGTTGGTGGTGGTGGTGGGGTGAAAACTGTGCGCCCCTGTGGCTGCTGTGGCTCCCCGATCAGCCCAATATGTTGGTAGTCCAGGGGCCACATCATGGATGCCTCCTGGCTTCCGGATCTCCTCAGGGGGGGCTGAGGCCTAGCCCACATGCTGGACTCTGCATGTCCTGGCATCTGGACAGCCTGTGGCATTCTGTGCCTCGCCATAGGCTGCAGTGGTGGAGACACATGGACGCCAGGATCATGCTGGGGCCACTGCTGGGGGCCTTGCTGGGGCCACTGCTGCTGCTGGGGCCACTGCTGCTGTGGCCACTGCTGCTGCTGCTGGGGCCACTGCTGCTGCTGCTGGGGGCCTTGCTGGGGCCACTGCTGCTGCTGCTGGGTCCACTGCTGCTGCTGCTGGGGCCACTGCTGCTGGGGCCACTGCTGCTGCTGCTGGGGGCCTTGCTGGGGCCGCTGCTGCTGTGGTTGCTGCTGTGGTGGTGGTGGCAGCACTCCTGAGGTGGTGGCCTCCTCACAGGAGGTTTCCCCGGACTCCTCTGCTCTGGATGTTTGGTAAGCTGTGGGGGCAAATGACATGATGGAATTAGTGATTTGAGCCGTGACAGGAGTGCTGCACTACTGTTACAATGACATGTGAACCGTTGAGTGGCAGGATAGTATCCATTGCATAGCTTTGCAATGCATTGGTTACCATCCTGACACACATTGCTTAGCTTGATGTGATCCCATACATTGATTATTCTAACCTACAGTGTTGTAGATTTGGTCATCATGTGTATCCTGAGCAGTGGGGATGGCAAGGCATATACCTCCTTGCTATCCACATTCATCATAATACATGTGGTGACCAAAAATAAAACATAACACCTTGAGTGACACAAACCTATTGCATGTCATACACTTAGCTTCAACAACAGAAACACTGTGACCTCTTAACACAACAATGCACCAGTGGTGAACGATGACTACAGAGTCCAACCGATGGTGTCAGCAACAGGAACACACCAAGCACAACAAGCAACATGATCTGTGGTACCCAACAACCTAATCAGCTGGAGGACACACAAACACAACCCAGGACAGACATAATCATAACACACAGCAAACATGTGCATGGTTATGCTGTACTGTTAGGGGTTACTTCTTTGTTTTCCTATGTCATGATGTTGAGCCTAAGCACTGGTGTATCACATGTTGTTTAGATCTCAGTGCATTGGCTCCCAAGGATAACACAGGGATTGCAGGTGTGATGACACTGTTGTTGTCATGTAAACATTGCCACCTCTTTCTGACACCCTAGTGAATGCCCCCCCCCATCAGGATTTAGCCTTGTGAATCACATATGTCCTGCAGAGTGGTGATGGTGGGGAATGTCCCCTGGCCAGCAACACCTTGCAGTCTACATATGATGCAGAATGCTGAAACTTCCACTTGTACTAACTACCTACATGTTCAACACCTAGCTCTGACATGCAGTAACAATACAATATGAAACACACCAATTCCCCTCCTTGCTATTCTCTGATAACCCTTTGGGTGCCAGGGGACTAGACAGTGTTTTGTTGAACAATGCATTGCTTATCCCTGTGGCACTCAAGGGGTTGTGTGCTGACCTCTTTGTCACTCTTTGTATGACATTGTGATACACAGAACATTTAGATCTGTGACTGACACATGACAGTGTGCATTGGATTTGTGCTGTGCATGATGTTGTTTTGGACAGCATGAAGAGGGTTCAATAGGAACTTTAGCATTACCATTCTGGCTGGGTTAGTCAAGTATTCTGTCCTTGTTTGACATCCCTCCAAGCTGTGTGGCTGGATAGTGGTGTGGAATGCTGTCCATGTGTTCAGGTGTCACTGTGTTTGTCTCTGTCTGTTAGGTGTCAGTTATGTGTGATGTGTGTGGGCCTTGATGCACGTACCAGTGGACTGGAGGCTCCTTTCATCTCCAGTGTCGCTCCATCCAGGAACACCATGGACCGTGATGGTGGAGATTGTCCTGCGTACAGCCTCCTCCCACTGGGTATATTCCACACGCAGGGGCGGACCACCTCCTGTACCAGCAGCATGCAAGGCCTGCTCACCCATCTTCCTCTTCACCTTCACAATGGGAGACAGAAATGGGAAAAGGGTTGAACTAGATGTACACAAGTCTATTCTCAACATGAATTACTGTGTTACTATGTTACTATCTTACCTTGGCCTTGCAGTCTGTCCACCTTTTTTTCACGGACTCCACTGACCGGCTGCGGCTGGATACAGCATTAACCGCAGCCACAACCTCCTTCCAGGCTGCCTTCCTCCTGGAGCTCAAACCAGCAAGGGGCCCTTTGGAGAACAGGACCCTCTCCCTTGCAACTACAGCCTCACAGAGGACAAGGTTCTCCTCCTCAGAGAACCTGGGCTCTCTCGCCCTTTCCTCCTCCTCACCACCAACAGTTTGTTGAGAGCCTTGGCTGTGGCTCTCCAGCCCTGCCTGCACTGGCCCTGGCTGTGTGTGGTGCAGGGGGTCTACCCCTCGTCCCACTGTCTCTGCCCCTGCACTGGATGTGCCTGCCCTCAGGTGGCTGCCCCTCCGACCCAGAGATCTCCTTCTCCCTCCCCTACCCTGACCAGGGATGCCCCCCTGCATCTCCTCCTCCTCTCCTCCTACACTCCCCACCCCTCTCTCCTCTCCTCTCCTCTCCATTGCTCTCACACACTCACACCCAGGCACTCACTCAGGCCCTCACACACTCACTCACTCACTCACTCTCTGTCACTCACTTGCACTCACAGACTCACACTGTCAAAAAAAAAAAAAAGGTGTGATGTGTTATCAAAATAAAAATGAGCTATGTGTGTGTATGTGTGTTTGTGTTTGGATGTGTGTGTGATGGATATGTGCAAAAGTGTTTTATGTGTATTTTTATGGTGTACCAATGCTCTCCAACTCCTATCTGTGTGCTGTGCTCCTCTCTACCTCTCACTCTATAAAACTAACCTCCACTCCTTGGGTCCTGAGATCTAGCTCTGTGAACTCGATAACAGACAAAGGTGCGTAGGTGATTTTGGGTCTATTTATAGTTTTTTTCGACTGAACTTGATACTTTGGGGGGCTGTGATTGGCTGGAGCGCTCGGTAACGTTGGACGTTTCGCTTGTTTTTTGCTTTTGGAGACGTTTCTCGCGTTTCTCTCGTGTTTGGCGTCGACGATGAGGTCAAATATTTGGCGACTCCAGTTTTGTAGTCTTCGTGTGTTTTGTAGGCCGTCGCGCGTTAACTCTTTTGGGTATGGAACATTTGAATCTCACGTTACCCAGTTTGGTTTAACTCGCGAAGCCAGTTTTTTTCTTCACGCTAGTTTTAACTCCAACATTTGAATCGAGCCCTTGGTGGTCAGAGAAGCATTTTACTGATCGGTCAAATCCTGCCTTTCTTAGGATCTAACCTGAATCTCTCTAGAAATATAATGCTGTCTTGGTGCTTTGCGACGCACTCAAGACCCACATCTACTAGTGTACTTAGGATAAATGTATCATTGGTTTAATCCAAAGTTTTGTTGAAAAAACGGCCTCCCTTAGGTCAAATATAGATCCTTTTAGGGAAATATACAGCAGTCTCGGCACCATGCAATGTACTGTAGACCAGCATCTAATGCAAATAGTATTTGAAGACAATGATTTAAATCTAGGCATTCAAAAGATCTGAAGTAAACAGGCAAACATCAAAAGAAGAAAGATGTCTCACAAACAACTCCCATGCACTAGGGGAACTGATAAAAGTATTAGCCCATCTCTTTTATAAACACAATACCGGGGCATATCCGGCTTGCCAAATTAGCGTGCAGAGAGGGGCTATATGGCCAACATCACGTGCAAAAAGCTATATGCCAAATGCAATATCCCAAACTATATATGCAATAGCCAAATGTCATACTCTATATACCAAACAACATATGCAAAACGCTGTACGCAAAATGCTTTGCATAAAATGCCAGATGCATAATGCTAAATGCAATACGCCAAATACCATATAAAATACAGCAAACACCTTATGCAAAATGCTATACTCCAAATGCCAAAAAAAAGCTATATGCCAAACACTATATGCAAAAAGCTATACATGAAGTGCCAAACTCTATATGTCAAACGCTAAACAAGAAAAGCCAAATGCTATATACAAAATGCCATATGCTATACATAAATGGTGTATGCAAACACTATACGCCAAATGCTATACACAATACTCCAAAAGCTATACACGAAATATTATACACAATACACCAAATGCTACACAATATGTCAAATGCTATACAGAAAAAGCAAAACTCTATACACAAAATGCTATACTCAATATGCCAGACTCAATACACCAAATGCTATACAACAAGCACTATATGCAATATGCCATACGCTATACACAACACACCAAATGCCATACACGAAACGTCATACACAATATGCCAAATGCTATATACAAAATGATATACGCAATATCCCAAATGCTATACACATTATGCCAAACATTATACGTAATACACCAAACGCTGTATGCAATACTCCAAATGCTATACTCCAAAGGCTATACGCAATATGTTGTAGGCAAAACACTATACTCAAAATGCAATATGCATAATTCTTTATGCAATATACTATACACAAAACAAACACACACTGTCGTCCAAACATGCTCTCACATATTCACACACTCATGCTCTCTCTCACACCCTGTTGTTCAAACACATTCTCGCACTCACACATATGCTCGCACACACACACACACACTCTCTCACTCACACACACACAAATTCACACACATGCTCACATACACTCACACACATGCTCACACACACTCACTCTCACATACACACGTGTTCACTGATGGAGAGTTGGGTAACACAGTGTTTTGAGATGTGTTGCATAACTTTTTGGAGCTCAAAGGACTTAGCACTGAAAATTCTATTTTAGTCTTTTTTGTTTTATTTTAGTCTTTATTGGTCCAGGCACACAACAGCTGTATACTACTCCGGTACCAATAACTGATGATCAGGTGTAAGTGTATGCCGGTGGTGGAGCTTGTCAAACTCACAATCACTAGCCTCACCATATACTGCAGGGCATGGATAGAGGAGGAGAAGGATCATTGCCTCTAGGCAGCCTATCAAGGTATATGGGCAGGCTGCGCTCATACCGAGAATACATGAAGTATCTTATAAACCCTGTACTGCACATCAGTATGCGTTGCCAGTCGCTGAACTTAGAATGCACATTTGATGAATTTCACTGTCTAACCCATCATTGTGCCAGAGTTCTTCTTACTGCCTTTCTCATTACACATGTTGTGGAATATCACATCTCTAACACAGGATGCCTCTTTACTACCCATGACCTAACAAAATTTGTTTTCTTAAATCTGGAGTGAAACAATTTCACCTTACATACAGTGTCTCACGAGGTGAGGGAATGTAGGTGGTGCAGCTTGGCAAAGTCATATCTACTCTCATCTGCTCACATTGCCAAGTGTCCTCAACAGAATTCCATGATATGGGATGGATTTTAACCGCTTAAGAACCAGAAGGACTAGGAGTTCTTTACCCTAGAGGACCAGAGCAATTTGGCCTTTTTAGTATCTGCTTGTGAAACCTTATTTCCCCTCTAATTCCTTTAGTATAGCCTCATAAATTATATACTGTTTTAAAGGATAAATAGGGCTTTCTTTTGATGCCATATGCATGGGTATAACCATTCATAAAGTTGTTTCTAACATAACAAATTGAAAACCAATTGAAAAAACTAAATTTTTATTGGTTTTCATGTGATGTTTTGTGCTCATTTAGTGCATTTTAATGGGGACTGAATAAAAGGTATGGATGGTCATTCATACCTCCCAAATGTCCCTTTTTAAAGGGATAATAATACTTTGTTTTATCTTTATTTTATTTTGTAGGCATTAAAAAAACATGAAGAACGATATGTCTTATCTCTCAAACCTTTTTGGTTTGAGAGATATTCACAAGCAAAGTATCCCCCTCCCACCCCTTTTACCTAATGTAAGCCATATCTTCTTAGATGTGGAATGCAGTCCATAGACCAGACAGATAACAGCATGGGACAATCTTCTTCCTATGAGAACAATGAAAGCCCTGCTGCCCCTTGACCCATTTTTTTTCAGGTTTTTCCCTTATCTTAATTGAAGATTGTCCCTTTCTGCAATCTACCTGGGCACCTCCCTTCTGCTGTGGCTGAGCAGTGTTACATCAGTAAAAGGGGCGGAAGGGGGATACTTTGTCATTGAATTACTCTTGAACTACAACTCTGACAGAATTGAAATAACACTCTCCAAAGTCCAAATACTATGATGATTAATTATAGCTGCTTTTATTATGAAACATTACTATCCCTTTAAGAGGTTACTGTCTGTCTGACACAAATAATCCCCATATACCTCTTTCCCTAACTGGTGTCCTACTTTTGTGGAGATCAGACTTTGAGGTGTGTATATAAGTGTATTACATTGTTCCACAATAATAAAACTCACAAGAATATTTGTTTAAACTTCAGTATATTTGTTTATAATTAGTGTATGTAAATATTATGCTTTGGTCCTGCTCTAAAACATTTATTTAGTTACACAAATATGTGGCAATAGGTCATCAAGTGACCTACTCCTAATCCTGCACCCACCACCAATGATTTAAATAAAATTGCCCCCATCTTTGGTCATTTATCTTTCCTTTAGCACTATTCTCTGCTCCTCTCTTCCTCAGTATCACAGAGACTGACACACAGTATACATTGCCTTTGTCATTGGCTCAGCAGGTACATGTGATTGCTGTAGCAGCGATCACACGTACCAGCTCACTGGGGAATGGCTGAAAGTAATTGCTCTGGTCTTGGAGCAATTGGCTACCATCTCCTGTGCATGATCACAGTTCTCACTGAGGTGCTCTGCAATCATTTAACACACGACAAGCCAGGACCATCATTGGTACTTAAAGGACCGAACACTGTGATGGATGTGGCACATCCCTGGAAGTTAAAGAGTTAAACATAGAAAGGAATAGCCTAGACCTTGATAATATTACCACTGTTCATTTCTAAAGTGCAAAAGGTTTGTCAGCACTGTATAAAAGGACACAACCCATATAGACTGGATAATAGAGGACACTTTAGACAAAGATGACAGCAACCAGGGTTAAATACATTGTAAAAAAAGAATAAAGGATATTGCTCACTACATTTTGCAAACCTGGCCCCAGCTTACATTACAGGTGATCGATGAGCTTGACTAAGATCTTAACCTTTTCTCTGTCACAGGAATGTGCAGTGCACATTACTATGGCACCGAAGTGTTAAACAAGGACAGCTGCTGTCTCTGCTGTTAAGCAAAGACACCAAAATGTCCTCTGGCTCCATAGAGAGCTGTATGAAGCTTCCAATATCACCAACCTCAGGTTACCAATGTTGGGACTGTGAACTCAAACAGCAAATGCTGCTATTGGAGCTTTAACATATAAACACACACATATCCATACAACAGTGGCTCTTTAACCTCCATTTACATATGCAAATGAGCCAATGTTTATATACTGAGTGCAAAAATCATAAAACTGTTGAAGACGGATTCATGATGATGTAGGCAGACTGTAGGGGACTAATGGTGAATTCACAGGAATATGATGGTGAAGACATCTCAGTGCATACTGTCAATATGCCGTCAAAACAAGTTTGCCACCATCCTGGCCCCTTATTGACCTTTAGTGCAATGAGAGTAGAATCTTGAATTTTGGATGCAGGGATTGCCTCTTTGGCATAGTTATTAGAAACCATAGATTAAACCCCCTTGCAATATTGGAACATATACAAGTGCATCCCTTGCTATTCAAACCTGTAGCAAAAGGATACCCTCATAGTGAGTACACCTCCTTTAAACTACTCCTACATACAAGTCCTCATTCATGTAAAATTCTCTCTAATATCTATTTTCAGCATAATATTGAGATCATATTCAATTTCATTGTAGAATGGGAACGTGAGATAAGCACCACATTGTCTACTCAAAAGTGACAAAACTTTTGCCCATAACCTCAAACCTTCTAAACACACATCCACCAAAGACATCAACTTAAAAATTATTACACAATGGAGTAGTAAAGTACAAAAATGGAATGCTTCTATCTTTCTTGCTTCCCCAGTATTTCACCATTGCTTACATGATATTGGCTTCATGACTCACATCTGGTGGACTTGCCCCTTTATTACCTCCTTTTGGACACAAGTGTTAAAGAAAATCCAGATGATCACATCATTTCCTAGTCCACCTTTACCACCCAGCAACAACTACAGGTTTCCTGTGTGGTCACTTTTCAATGAAGCAATGGGCCTTTAACCCTTTAATGAGCAAACTATCTATTTTTTGTGCAATGAATTATGGAATGGCAGAGCGGCGTGCAGAAGTACTGCCATCCCAGAATTCCATGACGGTCCTGGCATGTTACCGTCCTTAAAGGGATAGTAATGCTTCGTTTTATCTTTATTTTATTTTGTAGGCATGAAAAAAACATGAAGAACGATATAAGTCTTGTCACTCAAACCTTTATGGTTTATGAGATATTCACAAGCAAAGTTTCCCCTCCTGCCCCTTTTTCCTAGTGTAAGCCATCTCTTCTCAGATGTGAATCTGGTTGTAAGACCAGACAGATAACAGAAGGGGACATTCTTCTTTGTATGAAAACAATGAAAGCCCTGCCCCCCTTGACAAGTTTTTCAGCTTTTTCCCTTATCTTAATTGAAGATTGTCCCTCTCTGCAGTATACCTGGGCACCTCCCTTCTGATCTGTTTGAACGGGGGGGGGGATACTTTGTTTGTGAATATCTCTTAAACCATAAAGGTTTGAGAGATAAGACTTATATCGTTCTTCATGTTTTTTTAATGCCTACAAAATAAAATAAAGATAAAACGAAGTATTACTATCCCTTTAAGGTGTTAAATAGCTGCAATTATCAGAAATTAATAGTTGTACTTAAGGGTAAAAATAGTTTCACTTATGGGTATTTAAAAAAGTTGTCACCCCTTGATGCATAAACACCAAATATGCAGAAGGACTTACTGCTGAAAATGTTAACACTTTGGTATACATCTAAAGCATCAGACGGGCAAACTTTGAAAAGCTAATACATCTTGTATGTATTCTAGTTTCCTCTGTCAGTTTAATAAAATAGTTGTCCTGGTGAAAAAAATGTGTAAAAGAACAAAAACCTCATAAACAAGTAAACCTTTGTGGTGCAGAGTTTAAAAGGTTGCTGTCAATATATGCTAGAAAGAAGCAGAACTGTTTTTCTGGTCATGTCAAGGTGGCAACATCAATGTGGCTGGTGAAGTTGGCAGTTTAGATTGTGGGCAAAGCTTGAACGAATCTCAACCCCTCCTTAATTTTTTTACAAAAAAGTCAGCTCACCACAAAATACATATTTTCTCACTTTGGCTCACCTGTGAACTTGCTCCTTTCACGACATATGGTTTTCAAAAGTAGAAGTTCGAAAATAACATTTCAAAAATGACCACATGACAATTCAGCTTTAATCTTTTGTGTTCCAGAAGGGTAGCAAATGCATCAAAGGGTTAAAAAGAAAAAAAATGTGGTGCACAAACATAATGTATACCAATACACACACATACACATACATTTATATATATATATATATATAAGACCTGAGCTAAACATATATACAGAGTATACACCACTGATAATATTAACTCTTTGAGTGGCAGAGAGGTATCCAGAATATTGAAATGTTAAAGGAAAACTAAGACCTCTTTACAATAATCCCTCACTTACCTTACCTTGACCATAATATCCTAATGATTGCTATAAAGTTTTCCCTTGCTCCTTCTTTCAAGAGATACCATCATTAATCAGTCCTGGATGACATGTCCATTGAAGTGGACATATTGGTTGCTAGAAGGACCACATTATCTTAAAGGGATAGTAATACTTCGTTTTAACTTTATTTTATTTTGTAGGCATTAAAAAAACATGAAGACTGATATAAGTCTTATCTCTCAAACCTTTATGGTTTATGAGATATTCACAAGAAAGGTTTCCTCCTCCTGCCCCTTTTACCTACTGTAAACAATCTCTTCTCAGATGTGGAATGCAGTCCATAGACTGGACAGATAACAGAAGGGGACACTCTTATTCCTATGAAAACAATGAAATCCCTGCCCCCCTTGACAAGCTTTTCAGGTTTTTCCCTTATCTTAATTGAAGATTGTCCCTCTCTGCAGTCTACCTGGGCACCTCCCTTCTGCTCAAGCTGAACAGTGTGACATCAGTAAAAGGGGAGGGAGGGGTACACTTTGTCATTGAATTACTCTGGAACTACAACTCTGACAGAATTGAAATAACACTCTCCAAAGTCCAAATACTATGATGATTAATTAGAGCTGTTTTTATTATGAAACATTACTATCCCTTTAAACACTGCTCGGTGCACCAGTAATCTTAACCCTTTATGCACTCTCTGGTCCTTTGGTTAAATTGGCTCATGTTCTCTGCCTATTTCAGTTTGAAAAACTGCCAGCAACAGTGATGTCTACTTCTACAGCCACAACGTCTTAGACTGATATTAGATTTTATCTCTTGAACAAAGGCATAAGAGAAAAATCCTTAATAGGCAGTAAGATTTTTTGTTTAGTAAAGCAAGTAGGAGTTATTATTATTAGGAGATGTTAGTTCTCTTGTACTCCTGGAATACAAACAACCACAGGAAGAGAATGGAGTGCAATCCACATCATGAAGTACTGTTTAAAATCTCAAAAGAACTCCAAACAATACTTCATACTGATGACAGATTAAAAAGAATATTCTCCAGACCACCAATCCTCTCCTATAAACAGCCCCCCAAACCTGAAACATCTGGTGTTGAAAAGTTCCCTTTAGAATGCAACAGAAAATGGTATTTTTCTCTGTCTACAAAAGATGTGTGGAACTTGTGCACACATATGTACTACAGATAAGGTGCCCATACTACATTCCCATCAAAACCACATCAAGGGCAAATTCTCCTTTGACTAACCTAATGTTGTTTATTTCATATGTGTGGAATGTTCCAAACAGGACTATAATGTAACTTAAATAGGACAAATCCTAAGAAAAAGGATGATTCTCATAGGTCCAGTATGAACAAAAAAAGACACTCCAGTGAGTCACCATTTTCTTTGCAAAACTGATCAATGAATTTAAGATCTGAGAGGGATTGTACTGTTGGCAAATTGTAGGACACAAAGAGAGAGAAAGATCTGGGAATATAACCTGAAAACCAAGTTATCTGTGGCTTGAACCCTGATGAGGAATTTAAGTCACATTATCCCACACAATAAACATATTCTGGGCCCTTTGGATGCCAGGAAGCTGCACAGCTCATTGCAAGTGATGAATTGTGCACCCATCCATTGAGTGGAATTTAAATGTTAAAATAATTTGCATGAGTTTTTAACTTGTGTATTCAGTCTTCATTCTTATTACACCTGAAGAAGAAACTGAGTGTCTTGAAAGCTTGCATATTAGAGCCACTCAGTCAATAAAAGTATCATTTTTACTCTTATAGTTTCTTGTTTTTTGTATGGCTAACATGGTATCATACACAAAACCAGGAATCTATTTTTCTTGTTCTGTGCCTACCTAATCACAATTTACTAAGCTACTAATTTACCAAAAATGTTCCCATTAGTGCTGCTTGAATCAAGGGGAGGGCTGTGAGGAATTGTGTGGACATTTGGGGAGTTCCTCTGAATCTTGTTGAAAAGATGTGGCCCTACTTATTGTCCATAATTTTCCTCTCTTATCTATAACTTTTTGTGTTAAGAAGACAAAAATCCCCAGTCAAGTCAATGGAATTTGCTTATTGCATCAAGATGGCTTATCTCAGAAAGAAGGTAATTAAAGACTACATTCAGGTGCAGTTCTACCAAAATGGACACTGGGGTCCATCCCCAATTCCTATCCCTTTGTTTGAAAATTAAAACCATCACTTCCCATTTGGAGGTCCAGGCCAAAGAGAACAATCTGTTTTCTTTGCATACATGAAGTAGCCAATCAGCGAACAATACACTGCATAGACAGACATGCTCAGCAACCCTGAGTGATGACATTATGCCCTGTGCCAGACAGATTTATGTAGTCTCCCTTAGTACTTTCCAGGGATTAAGTGAAATTAGATATTGCTGGGTGGGATGCTGAATATTATCTCCACGGAGTGCTACTGAGCATTTATGTTTATATAATGTGCTGTACTCTGATTGACTACTTTATGTGAGCAAAAAAAAAAAAGTTTCATTTGGGATCGACTATTAATCATCCCATACTTAACTTTTAACAGTGAAGGTGGTAGGCCATGCGCACCAATCACTGGAAGCTGAAGGGAAGAGCTTCCTGCTCCCCATGCTGCTTCACCAGCCTGCTGGAAAAGGGTTCACATTTGAATGGTCGCACACAGAAGAGGGTGCAACCATTCAACTCTTTTAGCAGGTCGCATTGGTAAAAAGCACGACGTGACAATCTCGCAGTGCATGACAGCATGAGATTGTTACATCGCCTAGTCAATGGGCACGTTAGGCACACGGGGGCAGCTGGAGCACCTCTGTGTGCTGCATACGGAGGCGCTCCATGAGCCAAACTGGGACCACAAACCTAGTAGTGGAAACTGCTGTATCCCCATCTTCATGATCTGTGCTCAGACTCTGTTCCCCTGTAATCCCATGTCAGCAGTCACATAGAGGATGGGTTACCTCTAGTGGCACCTGAAGATTTTCAGAGCACCAGCCTAATGTTCCCTCTGTTTCCTGCCCTCAGGGGTTGTGTGGGGGGGCTAACATCTGTGTTTATTGATGATATCACAGGGTAGATAAATAATTAAATTAGCAAATTCCTCCCTCTTGTCTGCCCTACTTCACCAGTTTATGCATGGCTTCTTGAAAAAAATTCAATTTTTTTCTTAATGCTTAACATGCCCATTGACTAGGCGATGTGACAATCTTGCTCTTTCATGCACTGCGAGATTGTCACTATGCGCTTTTTAGTCATGCGACCTGCTGAAAGAGTTTAATGGTCTCATGCTTTTCTACGTTCGACCATTAAAAAGGATACCCTGGAAAAGCTATGACAGTGGCATATCCATAAAGAACTGCCTTTGCAGTGAATAGGCTCCCCAACACTCACCACCACCAGCACTCCTGCTCCTGCTCCCACTCCCATACACACAAGGACTAGGTTACAGTGTCTCTCTTAGCTGGGAATGCGGTTTTCTGGGGATCACTGTATTTTGCTTCCTCTCCCCCTGCTTAATTGTTTTAATGTAATAAGCGGGAGAGAAACACTTGGTTCACCAGCTGTGTTAGACTACAACATGTTTAATTCTCAGCCAGCTATTTGCAGGCTAAGGATGATGACATTTTTAGTTCAAAACCAACTTGTTAGCCAGAGGTTGCTTACCCCCCTGATATAAATATAGGAAGAGTATTACCCTTGCCCTTCCTGTTCCATGGATTGTGTTTGAGGAAGCGAAAGTAGGAAGACACAGCATGTCATTTAAAAGTAGACAATTTAAACATCTGTGGATTAACTAACAATGCACATAACTGACCTAAACAAAAAGAGAGCCCAATGATTTAAAAATACATTACACATCCATATTCTGTATGCTTGTCATTAAATAGTAATATGTTCTGAGCTTTCCCACATGTTAATTCTGGTTATTTATTATTAATTTTTCTTATTATTTAAGGAGCACTAACATATTCTGCCACACTGTGCAAAATGGAAACAATGTCAGCCTTTGATTGGCTGAAAGCCTCTTTCTCCTCAATACCTATCCTACTGCATTCAGATCCTCAAAGGGCCTTTGCCATAGAAGTGGATGCTTCAGAAGTGCCAGCCAGAGCAGTCCTCTCTTAGAGGTCTCCTCACACTGGCAGACTCCAAATTTTTTCCTTCTTTTCAAATAAGTTTTCACCAGGTGAGGGAAAGTATGATGTGGGTAATTGTGAGCTTCTAGCTATCTAGATGGCCTTAGAGGAGTGGTGCTGCCTACTAGAGGGTGCTGTTACACCCATAACACTCTTAATAGATCATTGTAATGTAGAATATCTCTTAATCATATCTGGCTATGGAGTTCATCATAGATCTCTGTTCATCCAAAGGCATGAAGGTCATAGTAAACCTCTTTTCTAAACAAGGTAGCTTTTTGTCTTTTCCTAAATTGTCTTCTTCTGTAGAACTGTCTTAAAGCGGAACTTTCACCTAAGCACAAGTTTGCTTTATTCCATTTATTATACCGATTGTAACTGTGCTGGGTTTTGTTTTTTTAAAAAACGCGATAGAAATAAAGTTTGAGGGTTAATTTTTCCCTCTTCTCCTCATTCTGATTGACACCATCTTGCCGATGAGAATACAGGAGATCCTCCTCCCTGCTGGTCTGTCAGTAAGCTGGAGTACTCTCATTGAGTAGAGATTGATCTCTGCAATGAGAGTTCTCCAGCTTACTGACAGACCAACGGGGAGGAGGATCTCTCCTGTATTCTCATCGGCACAATGGTGCCAATCAGTATAAGAAGATGTCAAGAGGGAAAAGGTAAACCCTCAAACAAAACCCAGCACAGTTACAATTGGTATAATAAATTGATTAAAGCAAACTTGTGCTTAGGTGAAAATTCCTTTTTAACTCTTTGGAAATAGATTTACCACCTCCACTGAGTAACAGAGCAAATAGTTTTGGACAGTCTCTCAATTTGTGTCACTATTCTGGAGGGCCTTTTGTAAAAGACTTGGGTTTGATCTATACTTCTTATCTGTCTAGTTCCCTCAATCTAATGTACAGACAAAGAGATGAAAACTGAATTATAAACAGTTTCTTTGATGCTATTGCAATCTACGGCAGGATAATTGAAATGATCACTGGATGAGTTTTCCTATAACTCCTTGCTGTAAGATTTCCTGGGACACTCTTCTTTAGATTCTGCCTTTGGTTGTAATCCCCATACATTTATCCTGGAGAGACAAGCAACCAGTCCAGGCTTGATTCCTTGGAGATCTATGCCATAGTATCATTTGTAGATTTATAGCTTACTCCCTTGTAGATTGGCAGGGTGTCCAATACACTCTTCTGTCTTTTCCAACTTACCAGAGGAAAACCTTTGACAAACATCACTCTCCTGGACATGTTTATGCACCTGGAGACATGATCTGGCTTTCAACAAAAAATGTCAAGCTTTACCAGTCTTCTGATAAGCTCTGCTCTCACTGCAGATGACCTTTCAAGACCTTCCAATATGTCAACCTATATATTGGAGATCCCACTGAACCTTAAAGGGATAGTAATGTTTCATAATAAAAACAGCTCTAATTAATCATCATAGTATTTGGACTTTGGAGAGTGTTATTTCAATTCTGTCAGAGTTGTAGTTCCAGAGTAATTCAATGACAAAGTGTCCCCCTCCCTCCCCTTTTACTGATGTCACACTGTTCAGCTTGAGCAGAAGGGAGGTGCCCAGGTAGACTGTAGAGAGGGACAATCTACAATTAAGATAAGGGAAAAACCTGAAAAGCTTGTCAAGAGGGGCAGGGATTTCATTGTTTTCATAGGAATAAGAGTGTCCCCTTCTGTTATCTGTCCAGTGTATGGACTGCATTCCACATCTGAGAAGAGATTGTTTACAGTAGGTAAAAGGGGCGGGAGGGGGAAACTTTGCTTGTGAATATCTCATAAACCATAAAGGTTTGAGAGATAAGACATATCATTCTTCATGTTTTTTTAATGCCTACAAAATAAAATAAAGTTAAAACGAAGTATTACTATCCCTTTAAGAATTCACCTACCTTTCATTTTTTGCTCATGACCAGTAAATGGAACAGATTTGTTCATTTTGTTCCTTCACCTCTTATTTAGAGGTGACGGAAAGTTGTTGCTGTGTTCCCATGAGAAATTCCATGAAAACCACGTTATTGTCCTCTTTTCGCGAGAAAATCCTCTTTTAAAACAGAGATTAAAAATTAGAGTTTTTTGCCCATTGGCCAAAATTCTCAGACAATTTTTCAGTGGCTAGAAGGTTTCTGCCCATTGATTCATGTTGTTTTTGCTTTTTTGCTATAAAAACGTAACGTATTTGTGGAAGTGGACACAATAGAAGCAACTACAGAGCAAGATAGTTGTGCTGTGCTGTTTTGAATTTTGAAAATTGGGGCAGTGTGAATAGGCAGTTGGGGTGAACAGAACTCATTGTATAGAGCTGCCCTGTGTTCATAGACTGTGTTTAAGGTACTGTTGAATAGTATATTTTTAACGTATTGTTGTGGTCGAGGGCTTACACACTCACCAACAACCAGTCGGAGGTTGCCGGCACAGTGTGCAATCGTCGCCATCGGATTGAGCGACCGACGGCAGGGGGCAAGAGGAGAAAGCTGGTTCACTCGAAACCCTGGAGTAGGCATGCAAATATCTTCCATAGCCTAAGCTGGGGAACCGTAGGCAGCACAGGGATTGGTCAAGGTTGGAGCAGGGCATTCAAAGTAGACAAACAAAGGCTCCAACCTTGGGCCACTGTACCTAAGATGTGTATTGTAGCCACTCCAGCCATTGACTATGTTGTACTGTAGTAAGACCCCCTGTTGGGTGTTAATTAAGCTATTGTATGTTTGTGAACTGTAGTAAGACTCCCTGTTGTGTGGTAATTCAATCTTGTCTAGGCTATTGTAATTGCTTGGACCATTTGTTGTTGCTCCTTTGTCTTATATGTTGTGATTATATTATACTTGTGATTCACCTATTGTATCCTGTCTGCTCATGTATCTCAATGTGGTTCTGGTGTATAAATATGTGTGGTTTTGCTTAATAAAGTTGTGAGTTACTCTGATTGAACAAGGAGTCCTGGAGTCTTGTATTGCTTATGGTATAAAGTATCCACTCTTATACCCATTTGCGCCAAGTATCCTGCATCGGAGACTGCCTGTTGCCAGCTTCCTGCTACCCAATTTCGTATGCTGTCAGGCGGTGATGTGGACTCCATCTTCTCCTTCCTGCGGTTCCGGTGAGCATTCGACTTGAGCTTACATCATGCTTGAACCTGCTCGACAAACAGCTACCTGTGATCCTGCTACACTTTTCCTGTTATTCGTAGACTGGGAGTAGAGGCCTTAATCTCTACTGCCCGAAGTTCCAGCCTGCAACTTGTTGACGAGACCGGAGCCTCATCGAACCCTCCTCGACTTGCATCCTTCGATGAGGAGTCAACAACATCGGGGGTTCAACTACTCTGCGAGTCGACATCAAGTCCGTCCATTTGCTCGACTGGTGCATCTGACGGCTCCAGTCCGACGTCAAGAGGGAGAAACCCGGGAACGATGGAGGAGGGCAACGCGGTCCATTCTAGCTTCCGTTACAGTGGATGTGGGACTATTTTTTCCTCTGGTCAGGCACAGTGCAGTCATTATCAATGGCACTGTGCACAATTTGTGACAAGTCAGTGAGAAGAGGAAAGAAGGAAACACATGTTGGCACAAGCTTCCTGATATCACACTTGTAACACAGACACCATGACATTTAAGTCAAACATGTTAAAGCCAAATAACCGCCACAGAAATCAAGCACCACTGTTGCTGTACCCCTTGACTCTCCAGAATGGCAACAAGAGGTGAGACAAAGATCAATGAGGAGGAAGAGTAGAGCAACCCAGGCAGAGACTAGTAGTTCCATGACAAGTTAAACAATTAGCTTGCCATCACCATCACCTTCTAGGGTAACTACATCTTCTGCCAATCCACCTCACTCATCGTTAACTCCCCCACCAAGTGATAGCCACTCTGTTGATGTCAGGATGTGGCAGTTCATCTCTACCCATATCACAGTGCCCGTGCTCCTGATCTGAGGGCGACATTATTATTCTGCCTCATTTCAATGCCGTCCTTTTATTAGCCTGGTATTATTCCTCCACCCAGGGCTTATCTACCCTGTCAGGTCTATACCAAGGGGCCCTTTCGTGGTGTACCTGTTCCTGACATATGTTACTAAGTTGCTGTTATCGTGTATGACCTGGCCTGTCTGACGACGTTTCTGCACTTCCTGTGTTGCTGTTCCGTTGCTGATTGATCTGCTGAGAACCCACTCCGTTACTGACTGATCTGGCTGAGGACCCGCTCTGTTATCGACTGATCTGGCTGAGAGCCCGCTCCGTTGCTGACTGATCTGGCTGAGGACCCACTCCGTTACCGACTGATCTGGCTGAGGACGCACTCCGGTGCTACTGACCTGGCTGTGCTTCCGTTATGCTTGCGGCCATCCCTGGCTGAGCACCCGCTCTGTTGCCATCCGTGCATGGCTGTACCACTCTGTTGTCCTTGTCTGGCCAGCGTTACAAACAGTGGATTCCCAGTTGCCTTGTCTGTTGTGCGTCGCGTGGCGCTATTCTTATCTTGTTGACAGCAGGCTTGGCATTAGTGCTATAGCTGCTTCCTCTAACCGCCCCTAGCGGTGTGCACACACAAAGTACCAGTACAGTGTTATTAAGTGCTGACTGAGTTACTCAGATCTATCGGTGTCTTCCTCTGCACTATAGCTGGGCTCACTCCCTGTGGGAGTTGCAGTATATCTCCGGGCGTTTCCAGTTTACCCGTTCAGTGCCTAGTCTATCTAGGCTGGGCCAGTGCTCCTTGTTGCAGTAGCTTGGGCTAGGGTCAGCAGTTGCGTTTCATCACACTCGTTAGTGTGAGGAGACACTGAGCTTCATTCCTTGTCACAGTAGCCTTTGGGCTTAAGAGCCAGATGTTGCGTTACATCACACTTGTTGTATGAGGGGACACTTGTGGCTGTCCTGTTATCTGCCCTTGATCCACCCCTAGCATTCTAGGGTTTGCCAATTGTAAGTGGTTGCCTCAGTCTTCCTGGGACCCCTGTCCCTTGATCAGTATTGCCTTGTTGCCTACTGGGTTTCATTGTCACCCAGGCATTTGGGTTTTGTGCCAGTTACCACCTCCAGGACTACCTGTCATCTATAGTCCTGCTGTTAGCCCTGGGTCGAGTAGCCTGATTAACCCTAGTCCGCTAGGGTGAGGTTGCCTGATTTTATGTGCCTCCAGTCCTCAGAGTTCCAGCACAGTACTATTTGATACCAGTCGCTGCCTCATCGACTTGCTATATATTTGGGTCCTTATTTCCATTGCTATATAATTATTGTTTTGTACTGTGGGCCTGTGGCCTAATTCCTTGTATGCACTTTATCCTAATAAAGTCATTTTAACCTTACCGGTCTGAGTGTTCATTAAAAATTATGACAACCCATTATACATTGTGTGGTGCACTGACCACACATGGTAGTCTGTAAGGGGAGAATCACAAGCAGGGCATCAAGTGGCATCTGTGGAGAATCCATCCCAGAGAATATGCTAAGATGGTAGCAGGGAGGGTGCATCATTACTATTAGACTGTCAGCATGTTGTCATGTGTCGTTAGCAGGATCTGGACAAGGGGTATAGTGACAGCGGCAGTATTCGGATTCTGGTGTCATGGTTTTTGGATACAGTTGTGCCCCAGATGTTATTTGCCACACACACACTGTGCATGTTGCAGTTGCTGATGAGAGGCACAGTTCCTGCTCTCAAGGGAAACATTTCTATTCTAATAACAACACATCCATGATTTTGGAGGAGGGGCAGGTGGAGAAGAATTATTGCTCAGCTTCTTCTTTTCTCCACATAGACTGGGGGCTACTTATTGTGCTGCTACTGCCTCAGCTGCATCACTGGAGATAGTTGCGGCAAGTGAAACCTTCATCATCCATCACCCGTGTTACTGCTATTGCTGATCCCATTCCGTTTCAGCTACCTAATCATCCTACTGCTTAAACATCTCAGCAGCAGCAGTTGCGAATTCTGCAATTATGGACTCAGGCTCAGAACTGGAGGAGGACACTTGACAATGGCCAGTGGCCACTGGGCAATATGAACAATATATAAGCACTAGGCCAGTGGGGCATTTTTTGTTTTTCAGGGCTTGTGCTTTAAAAAACAAAAAAACAAAAACAACAAAATAATAGTCCTACAAAAGAAAAAGCAAACAATTTTGGGGGGTTTGTTCCTAACAAGCCTAAGTCCTACAAATCAATATTTCCTTAGGGCTTTGTGCCAAACGAGCTTAAGTCCTACAAACCAATGTTTTGTCAGGGCTTGTGTCTCTAAGTCTAAGTCCTACAGATCAATGTTTCCTCAGGGCTTGGGCTCCTAACAACAAATCATCCTCTACAAAATACTCTATAAAGTCAAGTATCAGTCCACCCCAGTGGCAGCTAATGTCAGGGGGTTCCTGTCTCTATCACTTTACATACACATTTATTTTATTTATTTATTTATTTATTTATTTATTTATATTTACTGTTCCCCCTAATACCAGTCAATAAACCCATCCAAAACAAATTCCCTGTTCAACTGATTCATTCATTCACTAACACAGGCACCCTCCTCAGACCCCTTTTATACCATGTCTTATGTGGTAATTTTATTTGTATTTAGGATTTATTTTTTATTAACTACCCCCCAATCCCACTAAACAAACTCCCCCAAAAATCATCCTCTCTTCTACTGATTCTGTCCCCACATCCCACCAACACAGGCACCCTCATGCCCCTTGAATACTATGCCTTTGGGAAATAAAATAATATTTACGTATTGTGGTAACTTCAATTTTCCCTTTTATTTCAATGGAATGAGCTAGGCAAAAAAAGTAGGAAAAAGCTGAAAATTTGCACTTTACCGGTCTTGAGTTCCAGAGGAGGAAACACATTGTAGGTTCCACTTTCCAGTTACAGGCAGTCCAGCTGCACTGGCCACAGCAGGGCCATGTTTGGGGATGTTACATGAAGTTAGCTGAGTGGCATAGGTACAGGCGTACCCCTCTGGAAATGAAGGGGTTAAGCAACCTATTGGATTTGTGTCTGGTGTAGCAGAGCCGGATTATCCATTATGTCAACCTAGGCTACTGCCTATGGCCTATGGAAATAAGAGGGGCCTTGTCTGTACGTGATGGGTCAGAAACACAGGCCCTGCTGTTGCTGCCACTAGCATCCTTGAAAGACACCCTTTTTGTTGAAAGAAACCAGCATCATCCAGTTGCTACCACCTCCATTAGAGTCATAATACAAGTGCCTGTTAGCAGAACTCTGTCAGAAGCACTGGATCAGGAGATGTGGGGCCCCAAATTTGTGCCTTGCCTAAGGCCCCATGGAATCTTAATCTGGCTCTGTGGTGTAGCGAACAGAATGGAAGGTACACTATTATCCATTGTCCACATGCCTGTGTAGTTTTTGCCATAAACATATTGGTTTTATTGAGTGTGTTTAAAATATACATGTGCTTTAAAACTTTACTGGGACTACTGTGCATCGTAATCGAGATGAATTTTAGTTAGAGGTAGCCTCCGTGAATCATAGTTCATCTGAATCGTACTGAGAGTAGCCATCCTGTATGGTAGTTAGAGTAGCCTGTGTGAATCAGAGGCCCTCCCTCATAGTAGCCTGTGTGAATTGCAGCCCCCCACAGAATACCTTTATTAATGGATGGCCAACCTGAAGACCTAAACATGTTGAATAGTTTTCGCAGCTTCCTATAGCACCCAGGCAGCCACTGGCAGGGATGGTGGTAATTGCAGTCAACAGCTGGAGGTCCACAGGTTGGAATTCACTGCTTTATGACTGGGTAGATTGGGGACCATGAAAGAGGGATAATTTTCATAAAAATGTGCACCTTCCTCCCTACATAGCATCCTGCCAGCTGACTGGCCCTCTCCTTGCATGAGTAGGTTGACAAGAGGATATTAACCCTTTGAGCACCAAAGGGGGACGCAACATGTCCTGCAGTGGCACTGAAAGGGTTAAAATATTCTTCTTGACCTACTCATAGAAGGCAAGGGCCAGTCAGCCAGCAGGATCACTATGTAGGGAGGAAGGTGCACACTTTTATGAAAAGGAGCCATCTCTGCCTTGGCGGTTACTGAGCCTAGCTTGCGGAGTACATGGGCCAGAGTAATGTCTGTGCATGGCATCACACAGTGGGTTGACATTGGCCACAGTCCTGGCTTTTACTTCTTCTTGAAGTGTTCACAGTGATACTTGCCCCTGAGCACCTTAATTTCCACCCCTGCCAGGACCTGTGTGCCCCCCCCCCTCCACCAGCACAATGTTTTGTTCCTGCAGGCTGTGCCCTTCTATGGGTATGAAGCAGATCACTTGCTATCAATGGGTTAAGCATTGGTAAAAAAGAATGAAAAGAAGGGCAATGGCGTCCCACACTGCTAGTTAAAAATAAAAATCTAATGCCTAACACAAAACAAAAAAACTCCTAGGAATATGCGATTACATAATATAAAAGATATGGCAAAAAATGTTTTTGAAAAAAAAAATGTTGAAGTCAATAAAGAGTTAAATTCCCTACCTTATCTATCATACAGTAGGTGTCATCCTCCAATATATAATCATAAATGGATACTAATCAAACATATGAGTTGCAACCATATATTCAGTAAATGTCACACACAGTAGGTAGATCCTTTGAAAAGTAATGTAATTTGTAATGTTGAGCGAGCGTGCTCGGCCGATGCTCGGATCGGCTCGAGCATCGCTCTGCTCGGCACATGGCGGTACTCGTACGAGTACCGCCATGTGCTCGCCCGACATGTTCGGGTTGCGGGGATCTGTGCCGGAAGAGGCACAGATCCGAAGACGCTCCGCTGGACCACCAGGGAATGGAGGTACAGGGGCATTGCGGAGATGAAGGGGGCATAGCGGAGATGAAGGGGGACATTGTGGAAGAGGGGCATAGACTCTATGCCCCTCTTCCACAATGTCCCCCTTCATCTCCGCTATGCCCGTCTGTCACAATGTGCCCCTTCATCTCCGCTATGCCCCTCTTCCACAATGTCCCCCTTCATCTCCTCTATGCCATAGAGGAGATGAAGGGGGACATTGTGGAAGAGGGGCATAGCGGAGATGAAGGGGGACATTGTGGAAGAGGGGCATAGAGTCTATGCCCCTCTTCCACAATGTCCCCCTTCATCTCCGCTATGCCCCTCTTCCACAATGTCCCCCTTCATCTCCTCTATGGCATAGAGGAGATGAAGGGGGACATTGTGGAAGAGGGGCATAGCGGAGATGAAGGGGGACATTGACCAGGCACCCTCCGCTCATCAGAGCAGGGGGTGCCTGGTTTGATGCTCGAGTGCTCCCATTCATTTGAATGGGGCTCGGGTGCTCGGCCGAGCACTCGAGCAGCAGGGGGTGCTCGGTCAGAGCACCCGAGCACCCGAGCATCGCGGTGCTCGCTCAACACTAGTAATTTGTATCTGAACACATAGGTACTTATAGCTATGATCGAAGTCCCAGAGAAGGTGGAATACATACATTAATATTGGAAAATAAATCCTAGTTGCTAGTTTGCTCCTCTGGTGGAAAGCCCAGCCTGGTGTCTATAGCACTGCGCACCATTGTAGCTGTAATATTCCTCTTTGGGATGTTATTGATTTTATGATAGGATCTCTCTCCTCAGGTTGCCAGCTGGTGTTCCACATCATTGCATTTGATTTGGTCTATTTTGGTGTACGTTCAATATGTGTTATTGTATTTTTGCGGCAGACATTGTGTCTGTTGTGGAGCTCCAATTTCCTTATTTTATACCACAGCCTCCTTTGTGGCACTGTATCAAATGCCTTTGCAAAATCTAGATATACTACATCTATTGTTTTACTATTATCTAGGTTGTTACTTGCTTCTTCATAGAAGCTCAAAATATTAGTTTGGCACAATTATTCCTCATAAAACAATGTTGATTGCTGCTAATAATCTTATTTTCTGTGGTGTAATTCTGAATATAATTCCTTATTATCCCTTTGAGCAGTTTTCCCACTACAGAGGTCAAACTCACAGGTCTATAGTTCCCAGGTTTGGTTTTTGTTCCCTTCTTAAATAAAGGCACTACATTGGCTTTATGCCAATTTTGTGACACTGAGCCTGTGTTGAGAAAATCTTTAAAGAGTAAAAAAGAGGGGTCTTGCTAACAGTTCTCTGACTTCCTGAAGAACCCTTGGATGTACACCATCAGGACCTGGTGATTTGTCAGTCTTACTTTTGTTCAGTTTTTCCCATGATCTCTTCTTGTGTTAACCCAATATCTGATAATGGTGTGGTTTTATTTGTTACTTGTTGAGGCTCTTCTGCATTTCTTTTTCCCTGGTATATACTGATGCAAAGGAAGTGTTTAGAACATCAGCCTTTTCCTTATCCTCTCTAATTAACTCACTTGTCTCATTTTTGAAAGGTCCATTGCTCTCCCTCTTGAGTTTTTAGCTATTTAAGTGCTTGAAAAACTTTTTGGGATTCATCTTGCTCTCCTTTGCAGTTCAAGTTAACAGCCAGGGGGTGTGTAGGAGGGTGATATTTAAAGCCCTCCAAACCGCTCACAAATGAAGGCTAATTAGCCTTTTTACATATATACATTTTGTGTATTGAGTACAGTGTTTGGCGTATTACATATAGCATTTTGCATATTGAGGTTTGTGTATATCATTTTGTGTATTGTGTTTTGAGCATTGAGTTTTGCCTATAGCATTTTGAGTTTTGCGTATAGAGTTTTGAATATAGCATATAATGTTTTGCATATTGCTTATAAATTTTTGCACATAGCATTTTGCATATAACGTTGTGTGTATTGTATGTGTATATTGCATGCATATTGTGTGTATTGTGTTTTTAGTTTTGCATATAGTGTTTTGCGTATTGCTTATTACGTTTTGCATATGGCATTTGCATATAGCGTTGTGTGTATTGTGTGATTGTATTGCATACGTATTGTATATATTGTGTGTATTGTGTTTTGTGTGTGTGCTGTGTTGTGTGTGTGTGTATGCATGTGTTCAATGTAGACCTTGCATCTCCTTGCAGAGATTTTGACAGGGGTGGCCAGGGAGGCTTTCTGTCAAAATCATGCCCCAGGTTTGGACTACTGGGACAGGCAGTATAGAAGAGATTTTTCATAACTCCTCCTTAATGCCGCCCCCAGGTGTGTTTGGCCTCAGACAAAGATTTTTGGTCACATAATGCTTCCTCTTATATAATAATACTAGTGTAAAAGCCTGTGTACACGGGCCAAGGTCCAGGTAATGTTAAGAGGCCACTACCTCACTGCTACACGCGATGCAGTCTTGCGTCTCCTCACTCACGCGATGCAATCATGCGCAGTAGAGCTACTGTGCATGACTGCATCGTGACAAACATCCTAGCGAATTATTATATAAGATGATGGCTAGATGTTCTGCTTCTATCACACACCCCAACGGTGGCAGTGGGAAGGAGTAATATAAATGATTTCCCACTGCTGCCTGCAGGAAGCACAAGGCTGGGGGGGAAACTGGGCATAGGCACGAATCACTGCAGGAACTTCCCCATCCTGAATCTTGCCCATTCCCCTCCACTTTGTCACAAAGAACAGAACATAAACACACATACAGTAATGTGCAAAAGTTTTAGGCAGGTGTGAAAAAATGCTGTAAAATAAGAATGCTTTCAAATATAGACATGTTAATAGTTTATTTTTATCAATTAACAAAATGCATAGTGAGGGAACAGAAGAAAAATCTAAATCAAATCAGTATTTGGTGTGACTACCCTTTGCCTTCAAAATAGCATCAATTCTTCTAGGTACACTTGCACAAAGTCAGTGATTTTGTAGGCATATAGTCAAGAGTATGATTAAACAGTTATACCAAACAGGTGCTAATGATCATCAATTTAATATATAGGTTGAAATCATTAACTGAAACAGAAACATCTGTGTATGAGGAATACAACTGGGTGAGGAACAGCCAAAGTCAGCTAAGAAGGTGAGGTTGCTGTAGACCCTTTAATGTCTAAAGTCATACATACACATAGCAAGACTGAGCACAGAAACAAGACAGAAGGTAGTTATACTGCATCAGCAAGGTCTCTCCCAGGGAGAAATTTCAAGACAGGCAAGGGTTTCCAGAAGTGCTGCCAAGCTCTTTTGAAGAAGCACGAAGAAACGGGCAACGTTGAGGACAGTAGACGTAGTGATCTGACAAGGAAACTTAGTGCAGCAGATGAAAGACACATCATGCTTACTTCCCTTCACAATCAGTAGATGTCCAGTAGTGTAATCAGTTCAGAATTGGCAGAAAACAGTGGGACCCTTGGTCACCCATCTACTTTCCAGAGAAGTCTGGTCAGCAGTGGTCTTCATGGAAGACTTGCAGCCAAAAAGCCATACCTCTGACGTGGAAACAAGGCCAAGTGACTCAACTGTGCATGAAAACTAGAATTAGGGTGCAGAAAAATGGAAGCAGGTGCTCTGGACTGATGAGACAAAATTTGAAATATTTTGCTGTAGCAGAAGGCAGTTTGTTCTCCAAAGGGCTGGAGAATGGTAAAAGAATGAATGTCTGCAGGCAACAGTGAAGCATGGTGGACGATCCATGCATGTTCGGGCCTGCATTTCTGCAAGTGGAGTTGGGGATTTGGTCAAAATTAATAGTCTCCTCAATACAGGTGGATACTTATCCATCATGCAATACCAACAGGGAGGCATCTGACTGGCCCCAAATTCATTCTGCAGCATGACAACAACCCCAAACATACTGCCAAAGTCATAAAGGACTATCTTCAGCGTAAAGAAGAACAAGGAGTCCTGGAAGTGATGGTATGGTCCCACAGAGCCCCGATCTCAATATCATTGAGTCTTTCTGGGATTACATCAAGAGAAAGAGGCAATTGAGGCTGCCTGAATCCACAGAAGAACTGTGGCTAGTTCTCCAAGATTTCTGTAACAACCTACCTTCCAAGTTCCTTAAAATGCTTTGTGCAAGCGTTCCTAGAAGAATTGATGCTGTTTTGAAGGCAAAGGGTGGTCTCAACAAATATTAATTTGATTTAGATTTTTCTTCGGTTCTCTCACTATGCATTTTGTTAGTTGATAAAAATAAACTATTAACATGTCTGTTTTTAAAAGCATTCTTACTTTACAGCATTTTTTTTCACACCTGCCTAAAACTTTTGCACATTACTGTATGTGTGTTGCATTTTAACCATTTGAGTGACAGATGCTGAACAGTCCTCTGGCATTCTAAAGGTTAATCACTCCCTCCTCCATGCATCTCCCCCTTCTTCCATGCCCACCCACCTTTCTTCCCCCTCCAACATCCTTTCCATGCCTCTACCCCCTGGCATTTTTATATGACCACTGTATGTTAAAGCAGGAGACTAGTAGAGTATAAGTGAAACCTTTATTTGCTAATTAAATTGCTTTAGAGAGCAAGCTTTCAAAACTATTAAGGTGTTGTAGTCAGTCACACCACAAAATATGACAGACCGTGCAGCAGATAATCATCAAACACTCATGATGGTGGAAAATACAATCTCTATATTACTTTGGATTCCATTGAAGATGACAATTAGTGTTGAGCGAGCATGCTCGGCCGATGCTCGGATCGGCTCGAGCATCGCTCTGCTCGGCACATGGCGGTACTCGTACGAGTACCGCATGTGCTCGCCCGCCATGTTCGTGTCTCCTCCCCGCACGTTTTGCGCCTGCTGCGCAGCCAATAAACGTGCAGGGAGGCTCTGACATCGGTGTAATGCCAGCAGCCATGTTGGCTGCTGGCATTACACTGATTGGCTGGCCAGAACCCGTGGTCAGGTGCTGTATAGCACCTGACCATCGAGTTCGGCTCAGTCTGAGCCAGGGAGAGCTGAGGATAGGAAGGGAAAGGCAGTGTAGGGAGGAAAAAAACAAAAATTGTTAAAAAAAAAAGAACCAAAAGTCCTTTTTAGGACTACTGTGTGTGGGGGCAGCAGGTTATTTGGTGTGGGGGGAAAAAAACAAAACAAAAAAAAAAAAAATATATATATTCTGTGTAGTGTGCAAAGTTGCAGATTAGAGCACATTCTGTTTAGTGTGCACAGTTGCAGATTAGAGCACATTCTGTTTAGTGTGCAAAGTTGCAGATTAGAGCACATTCTGTTTAGTGTGCAAAGTTGCAGATTAGAGCACATTCTGTTAAGTCTTCAAACTAAAATATCAAAGTCACGTATTCCATTCAGTGTGCGTCGCCGCAGTTTAGCAGCACATTCTGAGCACTGTGCAGAGTTGCAGAATAGGAAGAAATACTGTTAAGTCTTCAAACTAAAATATCAAAGTCACATATTCCATTCAGTGTGCTTCGCCGCAGTTTAGCAGCATATTCTGTGTACTGTGCAGAGTTGCAGAATAGGAAGAAATACTGTTAAGTCTTCAAACTAAAATATCAAAGTCACATATTCCATTCAGTGTGCTTCGCCGCAGTTTAGCAGCACATTCTGTGTACTGTGCAGAGTTGCAGAATAGGAAGAAATACTGTTAAGTCTTCAAACTAAAATTTAAAAGTCACATATTCCATTCAGTGTGCTTCGCCGCAGTGTAGCAGCACATTCTGTGTACTGTGCAGAGTTGCAGAATAGGAAGAAATACTGTTAAGTCTTCAAACTAAAATTTAAAAGTCACATATTCCATTCAGTGTGCTTCGCCGCAGTGTAGCAGCACATTCTGTGTACTGTGCAGAGTTGCAGAATAGGAAGAAATACTGTTAAGTCTTCAAACTAAAATATCAAAGTCACATATTCCATTCAGTGTGCTTCGCCGCAGTTTAGCAGCATATTCTGTGTACTGTGCAGAGTTGCAGAATAGGAAGAAATACTGTTAAGTCTTCAAACTAAAATTTAAAAGTCACATATTCCATTCAGTGTGCTTCGCCGCAGTGTAGCAGCACATTCTGTGTACTGTGCAGAGTTGCAGAATAGGAAGAAATACTGTTAAGTCTTCAAACTAAAATATCAAAGTCACATATTCCATTCAGTGTGCTTCGCCGCAGTTTAGCAGCATATTCTGTGTACTGTGCAGAGTTGCAGAATAGGAAGAAATACTGTTAAGTCTTCAAACTAAAAGATCAAAGTCACATATTCCATTCAGTGTGCTTCGCCGCAGTGTAGCAGCACATTCTGTGTACTGTGCAGAGTTGCAGAATAGGAAGAAATACTGTTAAGTCTTCAAACTAAAATATCAAAGTCACATATTCCATTCAGTGTGCTTCGCCGCAGTGTAGCAGCACATTCTGTGTACTGTGCACAGTTGCAGAATAGGAAGAAATACTGTTAAGTCTTCAAACTAAAATATCAAAGTCACATATTCCATTCAGTGTCTTTCACCGCCGTTTAACAGCCTATTCTGTGTACTCTGTACAGTTCCAGAATTATAAGAAATACTGTTAAGTTTTCAAACTCAAATATTAAAGTCACATATTCCGTTCAGTGTGTTTCAACGCCGTTTAACAGCCTATTCTGTGTACTCTGTACAGTTCCAGAATTATAAGAAATACTGTTAAGTTTTCAAACTCAAATATTAAAGTCACATATTCCATTCAGTGTCTTTCACCGCCGTTTAACAGCCTATTCTGTGTACTCTGCAGAGTTGCAGAATAGTAAGAAATACTGTTAAGTTTTCAAACCCAAATATTAAAGTCACATATTCCATTCAGTGTGTTTCAACGCCGTTTAACAGCCTATTCTGTGTACTCTGTACAGTTCCAGAATTATAAGAAATACTGTTAAGTTTTCAAACTCAAATATTAAAGTCACATATTCCATTCAGTGTGTTTCAACGCCGTTTAACAGCCTATTCTGTGTACTGTGCAGAGTTGCAGAATAGTAAGAAATACTGTTAAGTTTTCAAACTCAAATATTAAAGTCACATATTTCATTCAGTGTGTTTCAACGCCGTTTAACAGCCTATTCTGTGTACTCTGTACAGTTCCAGAATTATAAGAAATACTGTTAAGTTTTCAAACTCAAATATTAAAGTCACATATTCCATTCAGTGTCTTTCACCGCCGTTTAACAGCCTATTCTGTGTACTCTGCAGAGTTGCAGAATAGTAAGAAATACTGTTAAGTTTTCAAACTCAAATATTAAAGTCACATATTCCATTCAGTGTGTTTCAACGCCGTTTAACAGCCTATTCTGTGTACTCTGTACAGTTCCAGAATTATAAGAAATACTGTTAAGTTTTCAAACTCAAATATTAAAGTCACTTATTCCATTCAGTGTGTGTCACCGCAGTTTAGCAGCCTATTCTGTGTACTCTGCAGAGTTGCAGAATAGTAAGAAATACTGTTAATTTTTCAAACTCAAATATTAAAGTCACTTATTCCATTCAGTGTGTGTCACCGCAGTTTAGCAGCCTATTCTGTGTACTCTGCAGAGTTGCAGAATAGTAAGAAATACTGTTAAGTTTTCAAACTCATATATATTAAAGTCATATATATCGTGTAAGATGAAGAAGGCGGGTAAAAAGGGACGGGGAAGTGGACGTGATCCTGAAAGTTCAGGGCGCGGGTCAGGACGCGGAGAAACTGTGCCTGGTGCCAGAGCACAAGAAAGAAAGACATCCACCATACCTAGCTTCATGTCTGATTTCACAGGGCGTCGCAGGACATCACTCTCGAGGTCCGACCAGTGCGAACAGGTGGTCGGTTGGATGACAGCTGATACTGCTTCCAGTCGGTTAAGCACCACCCTGTCTTCCACCAAGTCCACTCTCAGTAGCCAAGAGTCTGGTCAACATAATCCTCACTCTGATCATCCTTCCTCCCACCATACACGGTCTGGTCAAAGAAGTGATCCCACACTGGGATATAGTGATGAGCTCGTCTCATCACCAATCCTTCATTTGACCCTCTCTCCAAGCACGCTTGCAGAGGAACATGACATCTTGTGCCCTGATTCACAACCTCTAGAGGCTACCCAATCACAAGAAGATGACAGATGTGAACGGCATTTAAGGTCAAAGGAAGTAGTGGATGATGATGATGATGATGATGAGACACAGTTGCCATTAAATCAACCACTATTTCCGTCTCAAGACCTTGTTGAGGAGAATGTTATACAGTTGTCAATGACTGAGTATGTGGTGGGATCAAGACTTGAGGAGGATGATCAGAGTGAGGAAGTGGAGGAGGACTTGGTGGACGATGAGGTGACTGACCCCACCTGGGAAGGTGTAGAGCCGAGCGATGACAGCAGTCCTGAGGGTGAGCCATCTGCAGCACCGCAACAGGCTGGAAGAGGCAGTGGTGTGGCTACAGAAAGAAGGCGGACCGCACCAAACCGGCCCGCAAATGTTCCACGGAGCACCCCCTTGCGTAAATCTACCTTGCCAAGGGGTAGGTGTTCCGCGGTATGGCGTTTTTTTAAGGAAAGTGCGGACGACAAAAGATTTGTAGTTTGCAACCTGTGCCACACCAGAATGAGCCGAGGCATGAACACTAGAAACCTCACCACCACCAGCATGATCCGACACATGGCATCCAAGCACCGTAGTAAGTGGGAGGAACGCCTGGATCGCCCATCTGTGTCTGCAGGCCACACCACTGCCTCCTCTTCCCCTGTTTTCGGTGCCGGCCAATCGCCTGTCGAAAGCGCAGGCCCGCATACCTCCCGCCCTGCACCTGTACCATCTGAAGCACCATCAGCGACCACATCCACTTCCCTGTCCCAGCACAGCGTCCAAATGTCGTTACCCCAGGCATTTGAGCGCAAGAGAAAATACCCAGCCACCCACCCACAGGCCATAGCACTAACCTCACACCTTTCCAAATTACTGGCCATCGAAATGCTGCCATTTAGGCTTGTGGACACTGAGTCCTTCCGCAGCCTGATGGCAGCAGCTGTCCCTCGGTACGCGGTCCCCAGCCGCCACTACTTTTCCCGGTGTGCCATCCCCGCATTACACCACCATGTGTCCCGTAACATCACCCGTGCCCTGACCAACGCAGTTACTGGGAAGGTACTGGGAAGGTCCACTTAACGACTGACACATGGACAAGTGCTTGTGGCCAGGGACGCTACATTTCCCTGACGGCACACTGGGTGAATGTCGTGGAGGCTGGGAGCGACTCGGACCCTGGGATGGCACGGGTGCTACCCACGCCGAGGATTGCGGGCCCTACCTCCATCAGGGTTTCCACCAGCACCTATGTTATTGGCTCCTCCTCCTCCGTTTCCACCTCCGAATTCTCTACACACAGCGCCACTCCCCCATCAGCCAGTAGCTGGAAGCAGTGTAGCACTGCAGTGGGGAAGCGTCAACAGGCCGTGCTGAAGCTGATCTGCCTTGGGGACAAACAGCACACGGCCTCAGAGCTGTTGCAGGGGATTAGTCACCAGACCGAGCAGTGGCTCTCGCCACTCAACCTGCAACCAGGCATGGTTGTGTGTGATAATGGGCGTAACTTGGTGGCGGCTTTGGAGCTCGGCAAGCTCACACACGTACCATGCCTAGCGCATGTATTTAATTTAGTGGTGCAGCGATTTCTAAAAACCTACCCCAATGTGCATGATCTCTTGACCAAGGTGCGCCGCGTGTGTGCACATTTCCGTAAGTCATCAACAGCTTCAGCCGGCCTGTTGAAGCTGCAGCAGCGCTTACAATTGCCAGCTCACCGGCTGCTGTGTGACGTGAGCACGCGCTGGAACTCCACCTTCCACATGTTGGCCCGGCTTTGTGAGCAGCAGAGGGCAGTAGTGGAGTACCAGCTGTTACACGGTCGTCGCCTCTCCGTTCAACTTCCTGTAATCAGAAGTGAGGAGTGGGAATGGATGTCAGACCTCTGCGAGGTTTTACGCAATTTTGAGGAATCGACACAGATGGTGAGCGGCGATAACGCTATTATCAGTGTAACCATCCCACTTCTGTGTCTACTGAAACGCTCGCTGCTCACAATTAAAACCGACGCTTTGCATGTGGAAGAGGTGGAAATGGGGGAGGAAGAGCTTACACAAGGTGATAGCCAGAGCACCCTCACTTCGTCTTCTCAGCGACAATTGGAGGAGGCGGAGGAGGAGGAGGAGGAGGAGGAGGAGGAGGAAGACACGGTTGCCTCCGCTACAGAGGGTAGCCATGGAACTTTAGTTCCATCTCTTCAGCGTGGGTGGGCAGAAGAGGAGGAAGAGGATGAGGATATTGAGAGTCAGCCTCCTGGTGAGGACAGCGAAATCTTGCCTGTTGGTACTCTGGCACACATGGCTGACTTTATGTTAGGCTGCCTTTCCCGTGACCCACGCGTTGTACGCATTTTAGACAACACGGATTACTGGGTGTTCACCCTTCTGGACCCCCGCTACAAAGAGAATTTCTCATCTCTCATTCCTCCGGTGGAGAGGACAAGCAAAATGGTGCAATACCAGAAGGTTCTTGTTGAAAAATTGCTCCAAAATTTTCCATCTGACAACGCTGGCGGCAGAGTACGTGCTACCTTGGCCAACCGAGAAGGGGAGAAAAGGGGAGCACACAGCAGTTCCGAGAAAGGCAGGGCAACACTCTCCAAGGCGTGGGACACCTTCATGACACCCCGCCAGCACCCTCACCCTGATGCGCAGCCTAGTGTCACAAGGAGGGAAAAGTTTTGGAAGATGGTGAAGGAGTACGTAGCAGACCGTGTCAGCGTCCTCAATGATCCCTCTGTGCCTTACAACTACTGGGTGTCCAAGCTGGACACGTGGTATGAACTGGCACTCTACGCCTTGGAGGTGCTGGCCTGCCCTGCCGCCAGCGTTCTGTCTGAGCGGGTATTTAGTGCTGCTGGTGGCATCATAACAGATAAGCGTATCCGCCTTTCCACCGACAATGCTGATAGGTTGACACTTATAAAAATGAACAAGGCCTGGATTTCCCCTGACTTCTCCACTCCACTGGAGGAAAGCCCCGGGGGAACATAAACTCACTTTATATATGTTATTTACAATGATGGGAATACTCTGTATTCCCATTCACCCCTTCCACCCCAAAAACGGGTATATGGTTGACTCTTAATCTTCTCATCCTCCTCCTCCTCTTCCATATGCCCTGGGATATAATTTTTATATAGGGCCAGCTCACCAGCGTGCCCTGGGATATAATTTTTATATAGGGCCAGCTCACCAGCGTGCCCTGGGATATAATTTTTATATAGGGCCAGCTCACCAGCGGGCCCTGTGATATAATTTTTATATAGGGCCAGCTCACCAGCGGGCCCTGTTTGCCAATTTTTATATAGGTCAGCTCACCAGCGGGCCTTCTCATATAATGTTTTATAGCGTCAGCTCACTAGCGGGCCTTCGCATATAATGTTTAGGATGGTCAGCTCTGCAGCAGACCCTCACCCATAATGTTTTAGATGGTCAGCTCAGCGCACGTTTCCATCTTAATCATGGCCTCAGTTCTGAAAATCAAGGAAATTTTTGGGAGAATTTGCCTCTGCGCACGTTTCCCTCTTAATCATGGCCTCAGTTCTGAAAATCAAGGAAATTTTTGGGAGAATTTGCAGATGATATACAAGTAAATATACAGCAAATATTGTTTGGTAACAATTTTTCGCCTAAAGTCGTTTTTATTTTCCTTTTTGTGTGTTTTATGGTCAGTCTGTAAAAATGGCGTACTACGGGCGAAAGATCGTTCCCAGCAGCGATGTTGGAGTCCAAGGTGCATCCAGACATCCTCCCTATGCTGTCCCTGAACCATTTCTGTAGTGTTTCCATCTTTTTCTGCCCTTTTCCTATGGACCAGGCACCCTCCCCTCATCAGAGCAGGGGGTGCCTGGTGTAATGCTCGAGTCCTCCCATTGACTTCAATGGGGCTCGGGTGCTCGGCCGAGCACTCGAGCCTCAGGGGGTGCTCGGTCAGAGCACCCGAACATCCGAGCATTGGGGTGCTCGCTCATCACTAATGACAATCTTATCAACAGTCTCTCTCTAAATTACTCTTTAGACTTAAGTAGATGCATCTTTTGAAGTCTGCATTAAAACCTACATTTGATGTGGATTTTTTTTTTTACAAAGCAAATTACAAATCATCCCAAACCAGAGAAAAAAATAATCACTAACTAACCAAAAAAAATACAAAAGGACCACATAGACAGGAATTCTACCACATAAACAATACAAACCAGAACACAACAACCACCAAGAAACAGAAAGCATTAGAATCAATGAAGGACAACAAATACATAATTAGGAAATTGCCCACATATGTAAAGCTACAGTGATTATGAACACAGTTTGCTATTTGAGAGGCAGAATCACATTTTTGATGAAAGACACTACAGCAAACTACAGGTAGATCCCACATCTAACAACAGGTAGACCCCACATCTAACAACACAAAAGAGCTTAAAATCATGAAAGGGTGCCTTATAAATACTAGCGACCACCTTTGCATTGCAGCCTGGAAAGAATTCTTAAGCAAGAGGGCCTACCCAAACAACCTGCAAAACAGCTAATATACTTTTTACTAAATAAATACTTATATAATTATAAATAATATCATAATAATTATTTTACATTTGGGTAAGACCTCTACCTACATAATACTGGAAATGCCATAGGAACCAAAATAACAGTGTTTTCCTTCTGACCTTCAACTTCAGACATACTGTAATAATACTGATATCACTTTCCTACATCTTAATAAAATACTTATTTCTTTTGTCTGCTATTCTTCTGGTTATCACTGTAAGAACTAACATATATTGCTCATTCTTTTCCATCCCCCCTTCCTCCCCTACCAGTTCCCATCTGTCTGATTCTTTGTCCCCTACCACCCTCCCCTACCCACACACATGTCCTCTTTACCCTCCCTTTCCCACACACTTCCTCTTTGTCTCCTCACGCCTCCCCCTTCATATTAGCCCTCTGGTGACACAGCTAGGTACTTTTGTATGTGTGTGTGTGTATATGTGCTGTGTGTGTCTAAGTACAATAATATCTTTCTGTACGTATGCATGTGTGTGTCTATGTATGTGTGTATGACTCTATGTATGTCTGTGTGTATGTATGCAAGCGATTGTGTGTATGTATGCATGTGTGTATGTGTCTCTATGTAGTATGATATATCTATGTATGTATGTGTGAACTACAACTAACACACCCTTTGCAACACGTTTCTATCCCACTTCACATAATTAAATAGAAAGAAAAAAAAACAGATGGGCAACGCTGTCGCACTCTGATGGTGTATATATATATAATAGCCCCATGCTTCACCTGCTTCTGTAATATGCATGTACTGGGATAATGAGCAGGGAAACTGAGTCCTGACACAGGTGCATAGAGTTATAAGTAACACAAACAAACATGAAACATTTTTTGAAAAATCACAGTGATTTTGGTAACAAAAATAAAGAAATGAAGCCTGGTACGATCTGAGGTTAACTTTACCCCCCCCCCCAGTTCCTATACTCATGCCCCCCTACAAAACGCCCCATTTTTTTTTCTTTTTTTTTCTTTTATTTTTCACAAATGTACATAATCCAGCCTGTGTGTGTCCATTTGTGGTTAAATGAACTATAACATAAAAAAAGTCTAATTGCCTGCAATGTATGGTTAAAAAAAAGGTTTTCTACCACATGTGGGTGTATGAGAGCATACTTCAAAAACACTGGGATTCATCAAAGTACAGGGGTGAAGAATATTCAGAATAGTGCTGGAGCTGAAGCGTGAAAGGCTTAGTTGGTGGATTTTTAAACACCTGTTCAGCAGAACAGATACATACAGTAAACAAAATGAAGGATGCTTGCATTACTGTGTATTGACTTTGTTGTTACTTGCTGACTATTCTATGGGCATCCAAGACCATCCTGCTATAGTGATAAAATTAACAGGTTCTTCTTATCCACCCAAACACCATCTATCTATCCATCTATCTATCTATCTATCTATCTATCTATCTATCTATCTATCTATCTATGTAAAGTAAACTCATTCTCTTCCAGAAGTAGCACCAATAAAACCCTTCTTACCTGATAATAGTGCTGGTGGGGTTCCATCATAGTGAAATAGAAGACATACAAGAAGGTGAAATCAGAATGCTGGATAATCACACATCAGCAGACACTTAACAGTGCTTACTGGTGCAAGCTGTTATATTGTAGTTGACAAAAAAACCACAAGATATCATCAACAGGAAGAATGCCAAAATACCACATAATAATAATAGTACAATAATACCCTGGCCTAGATTTACATCTCAAGCACCCCTAGGCACAGCATCCTCTGTTGCCCTTAGCCTTACCTTTGCAGAACTCCTAACCATACCTCTTAATTTAACCACACCATCTTTCATGGCTAAACACATTTTCAGATTTATTCTTCACAGTAATGTGGTAATTTTCCAGAGGTAAATGAAAATGTCACAGATCGGGATGGGGTATATATAAAAACTATAACTGACTAGGGGCTTGATTTAATAAAGCAAGGTAAAACAGCCGGTAAGGCAAAAAATCATTAGCGAACGTTAGCCTTGTCTGTGTAGAGCAACTATGCAATCAGCCATCTACCAGAATGGTCAACGAGCATAGGCATAAAAATTCATGTGGCTTCAAAACGTGCGTCACACCTTTTTTATATCACCATGCATTCATTTCAGTTACTAAACAACACCAGGTATGTCAGCTTCAAAGGAAACAAGATAATGGTCGATGTCATCTAGTGACACTAAACTTTGTAAATACAAGTTCAAAATCACAGCCAATCACAACACACCAAAGTACCAAGTACATTCATATAAAACTAAATATACACCCCAAAATAACTGACCCACCTTGCCTGTGTTTCGATATTCAGTGATCTAGAGCACAGGGCCCAGAAGCAGAGGATAGAGAGAGGAGCAGACACTGGAGAGAGGTAGACAGAGTGGGGTGCGGAGAGCATAGCATTAATATCTACACATAATATACTTTGCCACATATTGCATACATACATAAACACACACATCTTTTATTTTTATACACAAACACAAAACATCTCATCTTTATTTTTATTTCTACAGTGCAATTCCTTGAGTGTAAGGGAGTGACAGAGCATGATTGTGATTGAGTGCCTCTGGGAGTTAGGGATGTGTGAAAGTAGTTGCCATGTTCCTGCGAGAAATCCTGTGAAAACCACGTTATTGTCCTCTTTATTGTGGGAAAATACACTTTTAAAACAGAGATTACAATCTTTGCCAATTTTTCAGTGGCTAGAAAGTTTCCGCCCATTGATTTACATGGTTTTTGCCTTTTCGCTATAAAAATGTGACGTATTTCCTGCAGTGCAACACAATAGAAGCAGATACAGAGCAAGGTAGACATGCTGTGCTGTACTGCTATTATTACTTTTGAGGCAGGAGAGGCTCATAGTGATTGCTATCACTATGAGCAGGTTTAAAAATAGAAAAAGGAGTAAATGGAAGGACCCTTATGTGTCCACTGAGTCTGAGGAGGAGGAGGAAGTGAGCACTACAGAACCAACACTGTCCAGTCCCCCTAAATCACCCCTAGGGATCTTGGGGAAATTAATGACAAGGAAGGAAGAGAAGGGTTATTCTAGTGAGAGCAGGACAGGTCAGCTGCCTGTGCCTGCTGAAAGACGTGCTGCCCCTGCTGCCACCATTACTGTACATGCTGCCCCTGCTGCCACTAGTGCTGTATCTGCTGCCAGACGTGCTGCCCCTGCTGCCACTAGTGCTGTGCCTTCTGTCAGATGTGCTGCCCATGCTACTTCTACCACCATTGCTGTGCCTGCTGTCAGATGTGATGTCAGACGTGCTGCCACCAGTGCTGAACCTACTGCTAGTGTGTCTTGTAATTCTCAGGAGGGGGGAAGGAGGATATGATGCCAAGTGTGACAGCAAGGAACTCTAAGTCACACTTGCCATCCCCAAGCAGTCCCTCTAGTGCTAGTACTACTACTAATAAGGTCCAGCAGCTTGTTAGCATTAGGAGTGAAGTAGGGGGTAACCAATATCCTCATATTACTAGTGACTGTGGGGAGGAAGACTCTACTGCTGGTGTTAGTAGTAGCAGTAATGGTGATGCAGTAGGGGAAACATTTGAGAGCATCCAGACTAGTGGTCAAGGGAGCACATGACATTCCTCTGACCCTGGGAGTCCTCCCCTTCCCTTCCAAGTGTAACATGATGGAACAAGAGGAACACGATCCTCAAGACTAAGAGGCCAGAGCTGGTTTTGAGGGAGAGCAGGTGCACAATTAATATCACCATCACCAGTAGGAGCACAGATTAGCTGTCTGTGCCTGCTGCTGCTGCTGCTGCCAGTCTAACTTCTTCAGGTCAAAAAGAAATGCCAAGTGTGATATTAGGGGGACCCTCTGTCACATTGCTTGTCATCATCACCTCTTCCAAGCAGCAGTGAGATGTCTGTAATAGAGCAGCAGCACGTAGGGACTAGTGGTGGTGGTTATGATGATGGTTGAGAAGCTGGGGTGGAAGAGATGTTGATGGCCTTTTTAGCAGAAAATGAGAAGGAACGGGAGACAGGAATGAGGATGGCATAACCCCCACCACCATTAGTAGTGAGATTTTGGAATATGAGGAATTTGCAACTGCTCTAATTCCTGAAGCTAGGGCAGCAGGATGCTGAGGAGCAAGTTAGTGTGCCACAGACCACTGTGGAAACAGTGGGAATAGGGTCAACAAGTGATGCGAGGTTCCACTTGAAGCGACAGCAATACTCCTGGTCCTAGTTTCAATGCTGAGTCTGAGGCAGTAGCAGCAACAGCAGCAACATTATCCACTGCTACAGACAGTGAAGGGGAATGTGGAGGACAAGAAGAAAAAGGCCATTCTTCTCCACCTGTTCCCTCCCCCCTGAAGTCATGGGTGTGGGTCTATTTTTCTCTTGGGGCAGGCACATTGCAGTCATCCCCAACAGCACTGTGCACAATTTGTGACAACTCAGTGAGAAGAGGAAACGAGGGAACACACCTTGGCACAAGCACCCTGGTATCACACATGAAACACAGACACCATTACATTTATGCCAAACATGTTAAAGCCAAACACCCACCACAGAAATCAAGCACTACTGTTGCTGTACCTACTGACTCTCCAGAAAGGCAACAAGAGGCGAGGCAAAGGTCAAAGAGGAGGAAGAGTAGAGGAAACCCAGGCAGTTCCATGATGAGGTAAACTACTAGATTGCCATCACCACCACCTTCTAGGGTTACTAAATCTTCTGCCAATCCATCTCATTCATCATTATCTCTCCTGACAAATGATAACCGCTCTGTTGATGTTAGGATGTGGC